>OY728126.1:374996098-376246098 GCA_963277665.1 Viscum album | reverse complement strand
TTTAACTATTTTAATTTCTTATATTTGAGATGGGTTCATTTAAAAAGATAAATAAATATCATAACTTACTAGTTTAATACCTAGACACCTTAATACTCATCACCTATACACTTGTAGGATCAAGGTTTTGAGCACTCCATGGTAAGAGTTCGTATTATCACTTGAATGGTGTGGCCTTAAATTCAACAAGGATGAAGGATTTTAAAGATCATCAAATAAAATTCTAAATTAAAAGAAGTGATTAGTCATTAAAAGAGTAATAAATAAAATCCAATACAACTCCTTTATACTCCCTTGTATCAACCCATAATTGGGTTAGCCCTCCATTGATGTTATGGTTTCAATGGAAGCAGGAAGTAGGCTCATGAGGGAGGAATTGAAGAAGTAAAAAAAACAATGAAAAGAAAACAATCAATCCACCGTTGCGTGAATAATTTCACAAGGTTTGGTGTGAATAAATTCACACCTTAAGGTAATGATATCAATTTGATATTTATAATAAAATAATAATAGTATAGGAATAAATTTTATTAAGAAATTAAGATGAATTAGAACAACTTACATGTGAAAGACAAACTTGAGACAACAAAATCACAACATAACATTACAATGAAAGAAAGCAAAAAAGATGATAAACTGCTCCACCAAAACTAAACTAAATAGGAATTTCAAGAGTCTTCTGTCAATCCCCCAATAGTCCTAGTCTTCCCACTTGAGTATGGTAGGCCTAGGGTGGTGGAAAGTTTGGGGAATTTAGACTTTTCCACCCTTGACCCGAAATGACATCTATCTTGCATCCACAAAATAGAGGCACCTAAATGAGATTCTAGATGGTAGGATTGGAGTGGACCATAGAATAAGAAAATTAATCTTCAAACATCCCATAACTATATGTAAAGTTTCATCCCAAAAGAGTGTATGTTTTACGAGATATGTGTAAAATGGTGGGCTATTTTTTTAGGCCATAGAATCTGGCCCAGAATTTTATCTCCAACTTGGGCCACTTAGAACTCCATTAAAACATCAAAATTATCTCTTTTAACTGTTGTATGAAATTTTCTCCATGATTTCCTATATCTTCATTTAAAATTTTATAATAGTTGGGCTTTTATCTTGGCCTTTACAGTCTCTTTATTGGTCTATTGTTCAGTTTACTTTTCCCAAAAATATATTGGCATGAAATCCCATTTTAGTGGTCTTCCAATATGAATATTCGAGTACTCCAAAATTATTAATTTTTCCCAATTTAATGAGAAACATTAAAATTAAATATGAAAATAAAATCAATAACATTTATTATTTTATATGGTGTTTAAAAATGTACCATGTAATAGTGAATTTTAAGAAGGACTTACAATCATAATGTGAAATGATGTTCAAAGTATAAAATGAACTAAAATGGAATTTATGAATAATAAAGAACATGAATATTATATATATTAAGAAATAATATTATCCAAATTAAGTGGATAATAATTACCAAAACACAACCAAACCAAGGGGGAATCAAAGGAGGAGGGAGGGAAATGGGGTTCTTTGAGATCCCTTGTCAATCAACTAATAGGGAAGGAAGATAGGGGTGACACTTAAAAATTGAGAGGGGAAATGTGTAATTTAGTTTTTTTAATAAAATATGGAAAGTTTCCCAGTTTAAAAATATTTTCCTAATCATGCACTGATTATGTGGTTGGAACTATCTCGAACCAAACTCCTTCACATAGTTTGTTTGTATGGTTTTCCAAACTATGCACCAATAATGTGGCTCATTCTGAACCCAAGGCACACACTTATATGTTTTGGTAGTATAGTTTTCTAAACTATACACTAACCATGTAAATCCATCTAAAATATGAATTATAGGTTTTTCATGGTTTGTCTAAAACTGTGCAGAAACTATATTTTAACCTTTAAGGTAAAATAACCTCATATAGTTTCACCAAGTAGTACAATAACCTTGGGATATGGTAAATCTCTATCCAAAATTTTAAAATCCAACCTTAATATTTGGAAACTCACTTGAGAAAAAAATACACATTATAGAACTCAATCCATATAAAAAAACTCACTGAGATTCTCAAACTGTCAACATTCTAATTCAAATCCCAATCCTAAAGATGATCCTAGCACTAGAAATAAAAAATTAAAATTCCTCCTGGAATTCACAACTTGAAAAGATATGGTTTTTTAC
The DNA here is from genome assembly GCA_963277665.1 of Viscum album. Lineage (NCBI taxonomy): Eukaryota > Viridiplantae > Streptophyta > Magnoliopsida > Santalales > Viscaceae > Viscum > Viscum album. The sequence continues at coordinate 376,243,910 of OY728126.1, read as the reverse complement.
ATAATGGGTGAGTATGAAATCCATTAAGATAATCTTCAGTTTCTAAACATATCCATTTGTAATTATTTCCATGAATTAAGAAATCAATCATGATAATAAACAATTTAAAAACCATAAAAGGTAATATATTAAACGTTTTTAGAAATACCATCATGGTTTAAAAGGGAACAAAAATTCCTTAAATAATACTTGAAATCATATCCAAACTATTTCACCGAAATAAGACAATTCCCAAAAGAGATCCTTATTTTCCTTGAACCATGTAAATACCCATTTTTCTATCTAAGATCTCATTCCAAAGTTAGGACATTCCAAACTTACCTAGATAGATCTCCATTTCATGTTTTCTCAATAATCCCATGAAAATGTATTTCATATTTCCCGAATTCCTAAATTAAGTCTGTTTTATGTTCCCTTTCTATAAAGGAAATATATTTTCTATTCTCATCTAGTTATATTTAGATTCATCACCCAAGGTGAACCTCCTCTTATAGAGTGTTTCCTTCTGAACCATCCACTAGTCATCACTTTACCTTTTCAACCCATAATATTGGTGTAGTACCTAGAGGTTTTACTTAATCTCTTAAAGCCACCCATCCCCATGGTATAAAACATAAATTTTTTAATATAAATCTCACCAAAACATTATAAACAGACACAGACACTTCAAGACTCCCATCCTTGTGGTATGAAACTTAGATATTTCTAAAAAATTTCTATCACACACAAAATCAATACTCACTAAAAACCAAGTCCTATGTTTCCCTAAACCATCCATACGTAGATTTAAAATCATATAATTTTCAAAAATATCTTTTAAAATAATAAAACAACATGAATCTCATGTACATTCCCTTTTTGTTCATAAACCACTTTTTAAATCCCCATTTCAAAATAACTATTGAAATTTAATTTTTTTTAAAAACCCCAAATTTACCAAAATAACCTTCTTTCACAAACAAATTTAACATAATCTAAAAAATTTTGAAATTAAAGTATCATAACCGATCACATAATTCATGAAATTAGCCAATTTAAGGGTATGTTCCAATCCACCAACCTAGTTTCACAATTCCTGGTATTTTTTTGATTCCATACCAACTATACCATGAACAAATACTAAATCTAAAAATTCCTTATCAATGGTAAGAATAATTATCAAAACCAAAATCTAAATTTATAGGTCCAATAATTCCACTCACACAAAAATAACTCATGAAACACTGGTAGAAAAAGGGATCTTAATCTGTGACTTACCAAAATTTTTATGAATGAATTATGAAACCACACCCGAAATTTCCAAGAGAAGGTAATAAATCACTCAAATATGCCTTTAGAATCACCATAGGTTGAGGGTGGTTTATATGGAATAAAATAATCCTTGAACCCTATTACCCAAATTGTTTTAAGGGTGAATAATCCCATTACACTGTGATAAGACTTGTCATGCTAGAATGAGTGCTTAGTCAACCACCCATTGAAAATACATTCCATGGGTTTTTAATCCCATAGGAAACAATTATAGAAAAAAAATTATCACTAAACTAGAACACCTTACCTTCCCATATCCTATCTAATTTGATCCAGGGAATATCACAATGCAACCCAATGACTCACAATGATACTCTCCATCTCATTAATTCTAGAGGTGCACCCAAAAATCAATCAGTAAAGATTACTTCACAACACTATCCACCCTACTCCAATCTGAATCTTTATGCCACAATGATCAATCCATAGTCTACCCTTACAAACCCAAACCATGATCATGGGATAACCTAACCTATTGAAAAAAAATTCTTTCAACAGTGACACCTATTATGGTATGACATTCTCAATCATTTCAAAATGTAATATGTGTTCTCATAATGAAATGTGTTCCTGACCACCACCAAAAGATAAGAGAACTAGAATAATTCTCCCACTGGACATTAAATATTCATAAAAATTGGGTTCACATAGAAACCAAGGGAAAACAAGAGGCCCACACTCAACTTTAAAACACAAGTGTTACATTTCTCCACACCATAAGACTTTTCATATTCAAATAGTCAACATGTATCCTATCTAAAAAATAAATCTATCCATAGATTCCATGTCTCAGCTTACCTTTCCTAGATCTCCTTCTAAATCATCCCGTATTGCCACATGACTCAAACTAGTAGAATCTTCCTCCCCTAAAGGATATTATCTCATGAATCCGAAATCTTAATTAGACTCTTTATATAAGAATCATCTAGATCCATCTAGATCTCTTCTCATACCAAAACATGATTGAGGTATAACTGATAATTATTCAACTAGGATACATAAAAAATGTCATGAATCATGACATAATGTTGTGGTAAAGACAAATAGTATTCCACATCCTTGATGTCATCCGTAATTTCAAAGGCTCCCACAAAGATTAGGTATTAATTTCCCTTTCCTTACAATCTACTTATTTCTTAACCTAAGAGACACTATTAATAATAGAAACTATCCAACCTCAAACCTCAAGGTTCATTTCCTATGATCTACATAATACTTTGAGAAGTACTACACTAAAGTTATACATTTCTAGATCAATATAACCAACTTTGTTGTCTTCTTAACTAATATAGGCCTCAAAAGAGTACTATCACCTATTCAGTTTAACATAAATGTTGTTGACATGGTCAACCATATAGTTCATAAAATGGTTTCATCCTAAACATCATTTGGAAACTATTATTATAAGAAAAATCCACTAACTCTAAGATATCCTCCCATGAAATTCAAAAATTATGTACACACACTCAGATCATATCCTCTAAAATTTGGATAAAACATTCTAACTATACATCTATATTATAATGGTAGGTCAGGTTCATCCTTAACTAGGATTACATATCTTTTTAGAGTCCCCTCTTGAACTTAGATGTGAATTTAGGGTCTATATTGGAGAAAATAGGCTTAAAAACCTCATGAAGTCTAACTATATATCACACATAAATTATCTTAATATAATCAACTAAGAATGTCTATTGAAATGGAATAAATGATAAACTTCATAATCTAGTCCAAAATAACCCATAAACCATCATGTGTTCATAGAGTTCTTGAAAAACTAACCATAAATACCATTGAGATATCATCGTATTTATTGGTCAACACCATTAGAGGATAAAATAAACCCACCAGTCATTGATACTACAAATTTATTGAATAACATGTCAAAAATTAGGAAACAAACTCATCTATATCCCTATTCATCATTTACCACATAAAATCTTATAAAATGCCATGATACATTTAGGTATCTCTTAGATATACTAGCCAAACTAAGTGTTGACGATCCCTTAAGAAATTACCCCTAAGGGTCTCCATCACCAACATTATTCCTTTGAAAAGAAGGAATGAGTCCATATCTTTAGACTAATCTTTGATAGTCTCCCCACTATCATGGGTGTCCCTCATTTTTATACAACCCTCATATGATAGTTTCCATGATTTCAACCACCCCACTACCTTAGAAATCACATTGAGGTTATAAAGAATCACACCATATGATGTCTTTGTAATCTACATGTGAAACTCCACTAAAAAGTCTATGAAATTCCATAACTTTCTGGCCTCCTCCAGATCCCGGGTTAGATATTTTATGCTCAAAGCATTATCCATGACATTACCCTTACCTAACATGTACATAAATTCAAAATCAAAATTATGAATGAATTTCTCCCATCCATGTTGTCTCATATTAATATTACACTGGGAGGAAATATATATCAAACTCTTATAATCTAAGTACACCACAAACTTATCACTTAAAAGGTAATGCCTCTAATAATGTACTGTGTATGAAAATTATAATCCATGTTTGGGGTAATTATTATCATGATGTGTTAATTTTCTTAACCTATATGACATAAATTTTTCTTAATTTGTCAAGTAACATCCCAACCAAGAACCAGTTGCATCAAAATATAACTTATAGAAAAATCATGAAACTGAGAGAATTAATACTATTCTTGAAGTCAACCTCCTCTTATTCTCTTTAAATACTTTTTGGCACTTTATACTTCACTTAGAAGTTTCTCCCTTTAAAGTCAAGGTCATCATGGGTGAAGCTAACCTGAAGAAAGATTACATAAATATCTAATAATATCTAATAAAACCTAAGAAACTAAAGACCTCAAACACATTACTTTACCATTCCCAGGACATCACTACCACTATATTATCAGAATCAATAGATAATCTGTTGAATCCAAAAATTTAACTTTTAAAACTTAATGTATATATTATGATCACACAGTTTATCTAAAACCACTTACAGTTTCCTTTTACGATCCTCCTTAGTTTTTGAATAATGGAGGATATTATCCATAAATACCACTAAGAACAAGTCTAAGTACTTATGTAAATCCTATTCATGCAATCTACAAAGACCACATGTATATCGTTAACTCCTAAAAACATGAAAAAGAAATCAAAATGGATATATCAAGAATGAAAATCCACCATTATTATACCATCATCTCTTATCCATATTTAATAATAACCAGAACAATGGATAATCGTTAGATAACCAATGAGTTCCCATCAATTGGTCAAACAAATCATCAATTCAATGTAGTGGGTATTTATTATTTACTATGACCTGATTCGACCTTTGATAGTAGGTGAAGAATCTAAAACAAACATCAACCTTGTTAGTAAATAATATTGGTGCTACCTAAGGAGAAACACTTGGTTGGATGAACCCTTTTTCTTCAAGTTCATACTGCAACACCTTCAGAACTCATAAATTCTCTAGAATAATATAGTAAGAGGGAAGAAAAATAGTATTTGAGCTAAGAATAAAATCAATGATGAAATACATGTACCTAATATGGTAAAATCTTTAAATAATCCTCTATAAATACATATGAATACCATTCAACCACTTCTAGAAGTGAGTTAGGTCATCCGCTTCCATTGAACAAAGTAGTAAACCCAAATACTAATAAGACAAGGATCTTATATCCCACCATCAATGCTTGTTTTCAAGGAAAACATTCTACACTCCATTAAAAGTGTGGATATCCCCTTCCAAATATATAAAAAGTAATCACCAATTTTAATAACAAACCTAATCCTTAAACTGGTCTATATAATCAATTCTAATGATTACATCATTTATTTTCATCTCAAGAACTATGAAGTCCCATGAGGTTTCAATGTTATCGATTATGATTGTACAATATAGACACTTAAACCCATGCTATTATCACATTCCCGATGGAGTGTCAATACACATTGATTAAGACATGAAACCCATGTGAAATATTAAAAAATAAATAAGTAGTGTATAAATAAAGTAATGAGATTCACTAGTATCAAACAATGAATAAATAAGAGTGGAGGATATTTTAATGGTACCTCACACCATTGATGGTCTTCATTCATCTTTATACTTCCATTACTCTTTCTCTATGATAAAAAGTTTTTGATTCTTTTAGGGACCCACCTTCCCTTCCTAGAGAGGCCTCCCACCTTTTCATGAGTTAATGATTCCACTTGTTTGGATATTTCATCCTCAAAACTAGATCTCGACACTTGGTTAGATTCTACCTTTATAACAGAATGAGTGAATTTCCCACAAAACCCCTTCACATGGACCATTCTCCCACACTAGTGATAAAAAATGTGGATTTAATCATTTAAACATTAGATTCCCCTCTTTACTACACCAGAAGCACTCTAGTGGTCCCCTTTTCTATGAATAAGCTCCACTTGACCTACTTTAGAAGTCTGAATTCCTAATTTTCACACTAAAAGAGCCTTTCCCTTCACTAAATCAAGGAATGAAAACAAATCTCTTTATTCACATTAGTTATACCTACCTCTACAATGATCACCATACTAACAACTTTTGCATAGGTCAACAACATTAGTAAAATGATCCTTGATTGAATATCCAGTCATAGGTACATCTAAATCCTCTTGGTTTTCAGCCTAATGTTCATCACCAATTATATTATTAACTTCATGAGCTAGAAAAACATAGAGGTGTTCTCAATCAATGACTATATCCCCTACTCAAGTTCTAATAACTACTACACCTTAGAAAAAATCATCTCTTTATGGTTGTTATTATCATTAAAAATATTCTAGAAATAATTCTTGCTATGTTATTTGACCTTATTATACTTCTCAATGGATTCAAACCATTTTTATAAAGGAATTTCTAACAAAAATAATCCAAAATAATACTTTGAGGTTTTTGGAGTTTTCAAGAACTTGATGATCTGATTTATTTTCTCTAACTACTACTCAATTTTTTTAATTAGCACAACCCCTCTAAATTAGAAGGTATGCTTCACAAAAAACTAAATATTTATCCATATTTTTTAGTCTATCAATGTTTGTGCCCCTATCTAATCCTTGGATATCCTGAATAATCACCCCCACTGTAACATCTCAACCCAAATGCCTCTAAAACGGTGCTCCGAGCCAATTGGTTACGAGGCCTTAAGTGTGCCTCCCCATACAAAAGAGGATGCCAACTAGAAATGGGAGCCTATGGTGTGATAGTGGGGAGACTATGCCCTCATATTAGAGTGATAAAATAGTAGAATTAGCTAAGTATCATACACAAAAGAAAATAAATAGTGTGGATGTAGTAATTAAATAGAAATAGAATATCCTGTAATAATAAATAAGAAATGATATAAAAGCCTGAATAACTATGCCATACAAACAACATTGGTAACCAACTAGGCTGAAGATACAAATAAAGGATTATAAAAGAAACTGAAATAAAAGTACAGGGCTATACTACTAACTATGAGCTAGACCACATACCTAGTATCCAGACACTGTCGAACTGCACCAGCCTGATTAGAAGATCCCACATTAGAGGATCCACTTGATCATGCAACTCTGGGCCTTATCCCCATCCACCATGAAAATGTGATCAACCTGAAAAGGATACCTAAGGTTTACACATACACCGAGGTTCACATACAGGGGTGAGAAATAAACTCAGTAGGACACCCCAATGATGAACCTATAAAATATGATTCCATAAGTGCATGCAAAATCAAAAGAAGTATGCTCAACCTAACCAAGAAAAAACAAAAAAGATAAGTAAATCCAATAATATGAAACTACAGTCAAACCTTAGGTCTACAATCTAGTTTGACTGGGTAAGTTCCACCATGTATGTCCATATCTATATGTGTATATATTTATAGTCCCATAACTAAACATATATACATAAATATGAATATTCATGAGTAAGGTGAATGAAATAACATAAAACCAATCATCAGTCGATCCTTGGGTCCATAATCCTAATTGTTTGGATATCATGATTAAAGGAATTGATCTAGACATCATGCCACTCAAGACTTGTATAATTAAACCAGTATTTGGGTCTGTAATCCAAATCAACATATACCTACTTTGTCGATTGCTAGAAATTTCTCTGAGAAAGAAACGTCATCTCAAGGGGGATACTCATCCTAACCGTGGGTTCAATCATACTCACCTCTAATCACTATAAAGAAGGATTCTAGAGAAGTACATCCAGACATCCTATAAATGATAACTGATCTAGATTATATACTGCTCAAGCCATGTAAATCCAGTATAATGTCTAATACCTAGGTCTCAATCCGTAGGCTGTCATGATATTCGAAAATCAAATAATCCTTAAGGGTTAGACCCTTAGGATATATATAAGGATAACTCACTATTGAGATGCCATGAAAACCCGTATATTCAATAATAAGGGAGAGAGGAATTATCCTTATCATCCGGAAGAGCATAATCATTCTGAGTATCCAACGATGTGAGACGCCATGCCTAACATCATGGTTAACTAACCGACTAGGGAGAGCATAATCATCCCAATCAATCGAGAGAGTGTAATCATCCATGAGTATAATAAAATCAAGGAGAGCATAATAATAATAATCACATATGAACTATATGAGACTAGAATCATCCTGATCACTTGGTAGAGAATAATCATCCCTATGTATCATTACTAAGGATTCCATGCCCATACATCATAACCATAGACTCAACTGTCGGATACCAGGAATCAACTTTGGAAATACCAATAATATAATAATAAAAAACATACAAGATCAATAGATAGATCCTAGGTAGTATCTATGGGAATACTGGTAAACATAAGAAATAACATGGATCAGAAGACAAATCCCAGGAAGAATGTTTGAGAATCCCAAAGAGAAAGAAAGACACCTCACATCATGCTCAATATCCACCAACTAGAAATCACCTCTGGTAATCATCACTACATCAACAGTAGATATTTGAAATAATAAATAAAAGAGTGAGGGTGTCCAAATTCCTAAACCCAAACCTAAAACCATATATCTATGAGCTTAAAATTTTAGAACGAGTTCTAAGGTGACACCCAATATCTCTACCCTCACATGATGTACTAGATCAGGGTTAGTCATACAATGAGACACCCACTAGGTCCCTTTTGTAAAACACTAAGGAGAGATCCTACTCAGGATCCTTGGTTCTATTCCTAAGAAAAGGAATCCTATTATGGATCCTTATAAGTAAAGGAAACATGAGTAATCCTACATGGGATCCTTGAATGACAAGTCGATAGAGGCATCCTATAAGGGATCCTTGAGTATAAAGTCAACAAAGGCATCTTGAAAGGGATCCTTGGAATGGTACATAGGTGAAGGGATACTACTAGGGATTCAAAAGGCCAACACATAAGAAAATGAATCCCATAGGGGACCCTCGGTAACATTAAGAATATAGAAGCATCCAATATGAGATCTTCTTTGTTGAAACCTAACCAGAGGAATCCTACAACAGATCCTCAGAAACAACTAGTCTCACAGAATCCTAATCTATAAGGGAACATCTCATAAGGGATACATCCTAAAAGAAAGTTCTATAAAGTCAATATTCATGAGTGATAGATCATGGATTATCTCAGATCAAGTGTCTCACTCTCACGAGGAAACTAAAAATAATTACTATATGAAAAAAATCTCTATTTAAAAAAAAAACTGTAACACCACCAAGGAGTATTTGAACCACCACATGGGTATTACCATCATGATATAAATGAAAGTATACTCAGAATGGAGTAGTCATGTGTCTAATTATGACTCCTAGGTAAAATGATATGAAAAAATCTGAAAAGGGTGGAAAGGGAGGAGTACACAGCATATGTACCATGGTACATGACTTGAACCTTCAAGGCCCCACATGGGCATGTACTTATACCTATACTTGGTGTGTAAAAGCCCAAGTACATAGTGTGTAAGATGGGTAAATGACATGTACCCTACATGGGGTACCTACCTGTGTCCCTCACATGACCTAACCATGTATTTGGCATGGCTATGTACTTCTACACGGCATGCGACCCACAAGGGGTCTAGACGTGTACTCTACATGACATGTTCCCCTTATAGGGGTATCTTGGTTGGGTACATGGCTACACAGATGAGTACCAGTACATGATGTGTATACCCCATACACAGTGTGTACTTCCAAAATTCCATCTTCTCCAAAATAGAATAAAACACATTGTATGTTCCCTGAACCACACGCCATGTACACAGGTTTTCCCAAACGGAAAACACTCGAATCACCTAGAAACCCCCATTTTACCTTGAAAGCAGTAGATTAAACCTAAAGGGATCCTAAGAAAACATAACATTTATTTAAAACTAGAAAACAAAAACACTATGGGGATTTATGGAAAAACATAAAAATGGCCTACCTTTGGGAAAAATCTGTCGAAGCTTCACCCATTTTCACGGTCCATGGTTGCCGCACAATGATACAACATGTCCCGAGCTCCGCGATAGTACATACTTCCATCCCTATCTATTTATCTCTCCCCATATCTCTCTATCAGTCACATGGTGGAGGAAACGCCTTGGGGGAATATATGAGAATCCATAGGAGGAAAGAAGAAAAGAAAATGGAAAGAAAAAAAAAAGAAAAGAAAAAGAAAAATGAGCCAAACCCAGCCCCAATACCCAAACTAAGTTTATACCCCACCTAGAAAAAACTCCCTATTTTGGAATCAATGGTGGTGAAAAAATCTCAATCCGATGCTTTTTTCAAAAGTTATGACTAAACAAACCTATACAAATAAATTAATATTTAATTTATTAAATATTAAATATTAATTATTCTGTTAAAGTTCAAATGGTTCAGATTTCCACCAAACTCCTTTTCTAGGGTGAAAATCCTATTACGAGAGCAACAGAGTGGTTAAAAAAATAATATGAGGTCATTTTCTATGATAAAAGACCATTTTACCCCTTATAAACTTCTGAAAGTAAAAATTCAAATTTCTGCTCAAAATTCCAATCTCGAAAAACACAAGTCCTTACAACCTCCCCACCATAAACCTTATCTTCCCTGAGAAGCTTGGTGGTAAAACTAGTCACCATGATATCAACCCAAGCATATGTACAACAAGCTATATAGACTATATAATGACCAATTTCATAGCATCATAAACTATCTTCTACATATAATACATTTAACTATGACTGATATAGTACTCCTAACCATAGGAATACCCTCATCATCATCTCAAAAATAACTCTGAGTATAAAAAACCATAGAAAATGAAGAATTTAAATTGGAAATGATACTCTCCACCCTCAAACGACCAACAATGCACTCCCCACCTTATAGATCACCTTATACCGCTCCTTGAGCACAACCTTAGTAGGTTCCTCTTCCTAACTAGGAAATACAATTAAAAAGAAAAGAAGCTCAGTGTAGGGCTGAAACTCTATCAGCATACTCAAGATGATTTCAAGATAGGGAATGATCATATCTAATAGGAGTACACTAATATTTTAAAAAAGGCTGTCTATAACTCCCTCTAATCCATACTCACATCCTATCAATAATTGATTAGGATTTAGCCACATGTCAACCATCTTATAGTAACCCATTCATTCATGATGTCACCTATACTAAAAATGGAAATTTTTCACATTAAACATAACTACTAGGAAACCATTCCCATGAAAAGTCTTGAAAATATTAGTCCTCAACTTGCATCCAACCACTCACCGATTTATAGTTTAAATTTCCCCACATGAAACTAGCGTATACTTTTACTACCTAACTCATACTCTATCAAGTCGTCCATTAGAAGGCTAATATGATCATTCTACATGAAAAATCGGTCTCATTAAGCCAGAATCTCCCTTATAACTCCCATTCAAAATCTAGAACCTTAACTGTTCCAATATTTATGTCATGAATTCTTTTCACATGACATCATTCCAATCAAAAGTGTCTACCCATGCTTTGACAACATTAGAAATAGTAGAAACACTAATCAATTGAGTTAGGTTACCAAAAAGTCCTGCCTGTTGAAGCCAATCTTGATACCAAATCACCGCAGGTGCTTCATCAAAATATGAAGGCATAAACATGCCTATAACACCAAACTTGAGCACCTACCAAGTATCGATATCATAATGAGCATACAACCAAGATCAATTTCTAAAGAAGAATCTAAAAACTTGATATAACCTCTCATACAGGTTGTCATTGAACAAAATAGATGTCTACCTACAAGGGTCTGAGTCAAACTAAGGGCCTCTAGGTCTCCCACCTTTCCCTATAGAAAAAGTCTCACAATTGGGTCACATCGTCTAACCACCTAGCCCAAAATACCAACCTCTCAAAACAGGGTAAAGATTAAAATGACCTATGGGGTTCAAAATTGGGAACACGACCTACAAGGGTCTAATCCTCACTGAGAATCCTTATAATAAACTTATCCCTATAGGCCACAATACTAACATAGAAGAGATACTAAAATGACACTTACTGGGCATCCATATAAATTATTACCCATGGAGGTCCAATTCATGAGAAATGAAAAGGGTACCTATTAGCATCTTAATCATCAATTTTAATGGATAAAAACAATCAAAATATACCCCCATAAGGGTGAAACATATGGGGATTAGGTGCCCTATCAACCTACAAGGGTCGTTTCACCTCCCGTGCATGAGGACCAAGTCATTGGAATCACCACCAAATACCTCAACATAGATCCATATATCCTACCATTATAAATAAATATATGCATGTAAGTAGACATAATTTTATAGGCCTTAGTCATCAGTAAAAATCACACACTAGTAGGATTATATAATGTGAATCCTATGTACCAAAAATGTTGCATGAGATGCCTCTTTCCTTTTCCGAACAAGAGTCAAAATCCATCACTGGTCTCTTTATGATGGCCAAGATCCAGATATCTATAGTAAATCATAACATCTACATAACCTGTGCATATCTCAAGGAAAAAATAATATACAACTATAACATCATAGATGAGAACGACAATCCAATAACCCAGATAACCAGGACTTCTTACCAGAATAAGTGTTCTCAACACACCAGTCTGATAGCCATCATAGGTTCCAACACATTCATAATACTTCTATCTACCATATCCTAAATATAAAAAGACCAGGAAACGAATGATATGATACCACTTTATAATGTCCCAACCTGGATTCCACTAAAATGGAACTCCAATCTTATTGGTTATGATGCCTCAAGCATGCCTCCCCGTACTATAGAGGCTACTGACTAGCAGCAAGGTCCTAGGATATGATATTGGGGAGACTATTTACTTATATCATAATGAGAAAACAATATAATTATCTAAGTATCACACCCAATAGTAAATAAATTGAGTGCAAAATCATTAAATAAACTGAAATAGAATAGAATATAATAATAAATGAAGATTCTATAAAATCCCTAATAGCTATGCCATATATAAAACACAGGTTAGCCACTAGGCCGACCATACAGATACATGAGAAAAAAAAACTAAAATAAAAGTATAGGGATCTTCTACTAACTCTAAGCCAGACCACATACCTGGTCTCTAAACACTTCTGAAATGCACTGGCCTGATTATAAGAACCCACATGAGAGGCTTCATATGATCATGTAACTACAAGACTTAGCCTTATCCACTACACAACTGTTCTCAACCTAAAAAGTAGACATAAATTTTACAGGTACACTGGGGTGCATGTGAAGGGGTGATAAATAATCTCTGTAGGCCACCCCAATGACAAACCTATAAAATATGCTTCCATAAGTGTACGAAAAATAAAAACCAACATGCTTAGCCTAGATGAAACACAAATAAATAATAACTAAATTCAATAATGTGAAACCACAATCGAACCCCGAGTATGTAATACCAATCCACTGGGAAAGTGATACCATGGATGTCCATATCTATATGCATACACATGGATATTCTCATACCTTTACATATATACATAAATATGAATATCCATGAGCGATGTGAATGATATAACATAAAACCAATCAACAGTCAATCCTTGGGTCTATAATCCTGATCGCCTGATCAACTTGTGAAAGGGAATTTAGTTGGGAATCATTCCAATCAAGCCATGTATAATTAAATTGATCTCTGGGTCTATAATCCTAATCGATATATACCTTCTTCATCAAATTCCATAATTTTATCTAAGAAAGATACGTCACCATAGGGGGGTAGTCTTCCTAGCACTGGGTTCACTCATACTAACCTCCAATCATTGTAAATAATGATCTAGGGAAGTACATTTGGACATACTATAAATGGTCATTGATCTAAACACCCTGTTACCCAGGCCATGTAAATTCAGTCTAATTTTTGATCTTTAGACCTCATTCCATAGGAAGGCATGAAATTCAGAACTTGGATAATCCCTAATGGTCTAAAGGTTAGGCGATCTGTAAGGAGAACTCACCTATGAGATGCCATGACCACCCCCCAGAGTATCTAATAAGGGATAGTGGAATCATACCTATCATTCAGAATATAATAATCAATCCATGTATTCAATAGTGTGAGATACCATACCCAACACAATGGACAAGTAACCGATCAGGGAGATCATAATCGTCCCTATCCCTCGAGAGAGCATAATCATCCCCAAGTATAATCAGAACAAGGAGAGTGTGATCATCCCCATCACATATGAACTATAGGATAAAAGTGTCATCCTCATCAATCAGGATATAATAATCATCCATGAGTATCATTACTAAGGATTCCATGTCTGTACGTCATAAACATAGGCTCAATAACCCGATACTAGAAAGTACCTCTCAAAATACCAATAATATAATAATAAAAAACAAACCAGATCAACAACCAGATACTCGGTAGTACCTATGGTAATACTAGTAAACATAAGAAATAACATTGATCTGCAGTCGAATCCCAAGAAGAATGTATGGGCATCCCAAAGAGAAAGAAAGACACCTCACATTAGGATTAATAGACACTAACTAGGAAGCACCATTGGTAATCATTACTTCATCAATAGTAAATATGTGAAAGCATAAATAAAAGAGTGAGGGTGGATAAACAAATAAACCCAACAATATATAAACAAATCCAAGGGCTTAAAAGTTCAGTATGGGTTCTAAGATGACACCCTCTACCATCACTACCCAAACCCGACATACTAGCTTAGGGTCGGTCAAACAACGGGGCACCCACTGGGTCCCTCAACTCAAACACGTGGGAGGAATCATACTTATGAACCTTGGTTCTACACATAAGAAATGTAATACAACTAGGTATTCTTAGTAGTAATGGTAATGGGAGTAATCCTAGATGGGATCCTTAAATAGTAAGTTAACAGAGGCATCTTACAAGGGAGCCTTGAGTGACAATTCAACAGAGGCATCCTATAAGGGATCCTTGTAATGGTACATAGGTGAAGAGATCCTAATAGGGATTACCTAGGTTAAAATTTAAGAAAATAAATACCATAGGGTACCCTTGGTAACATGAAGAAGATAGAGGTATCCAACATAGGATCCTATAGGTTGAAATGTAAGCAGAGGAATCCTACACAGGATCCTCAAAAGCAACTAGTATCACAATCTCCTAGGACAAAATGGAACATCTATCAAGAGGGAATTCCTCAAAGAAAGATCTAAATAAGAAATTGTTATGATAGATATCTCATAGATCATCTCAGATCAATGGTCTCACTCTCAGGATAAAACTAAAAACAATTATCTGAGAAAAGCGTCTCCATTCAAAAAAAAAGCCTGAAATGCCACCTAGGATTCTTTGAAACACCGCACAGGCCTTACCATCATGATCTATGTGAAAAGTTACTTGGAATAGAATACTCATGGGTTCAATTTTGAGACATATGAGAAAAGATCTGAAAAAACCTAAAAGGGTGGCAATAGAGGAGTACATGGCATGTGTACTGTGGTACATTTTGAGTACCCGAAGGCCCCACATGAGCGTGTAATTTTTCCTATACTTGGTGTGTAAAAACCAAAGTACATAGAATTTAAGATGGGTACATAGGGTGTAACCTACACAAGGTACCTTACCACGTCTCTTACATGACCTGGACATGTATTTTTATTGATTTTGTACTTCTACAAGGTGTGCAACCCACACAAGGTCTGGCCATGTACTCTATATGATATGTGCTCGTTACACGGGCAGCCTGTATGGGTACTCATCTAGAAGGCCAAGTAATAGTACACAAAATGTATACACCAAACATGTAATTTAATTTTTAAATATCATATTCCCCAAAACAAAAGAACATATAGTGTCTATTCCTTGTGCCACATGTTGTGTACATGGATTATCTTGAACGTAAAAACCCTCGAATTTCCTCAAAACAACCATTTTTACCCCAAAAGCATTAGATCAACCCTCAAGGGGTATTAAGAAAAAATAAAAGGACTTTGAAATTATAAAATGACAAAACTAAAATTATTTATGGAAAAACTTAAAAAAACTACCTTTAGGCAAAATCCGCTAAAGCTTTGCCCATTTCCATAGTCTACAGTTGCTACACGACGATCCAATGCTTCCCAAGATCCATGATGATACTTCCTTATCTAACTCTCTTTTTTTATATATTCCTATACATATCTCTTATTCATATAGTAAAATAATCCCCCTAGGGGAATATGAGATATGCCAGAGGAGGAAAGATGAAAAGAAAAAGAAAAGAAAGAAAAGAAGGAAAAAAAAAGAAATAGAAAAAGGGCCCTAGCCCAAACCTAGTGACCAAACTAAGTTTATGCCCTACATAGAAAAAATACCCATTTTGGACCTAACATCATAGATATAATCTCAATCCATAACTATTATCAAAATTTATGACTGAAAAAACTTGCACAAATAAATTACTATTTAATTTATTAGATATTAAATATTAATTTTTCCTCTAAAATTTGAATGGCTTGGATTTCCACAAAAAATCCTATCCTAGGGTAAAAAAACTATTCCAAGACCAAATCAATGGTCATAAAAATTATCCAAGATCATCTTTTAGGGTAAAAAGACCATTTTACCCCTTATAAGCATCTGAAAGCAAAAATTTAAAATTTAGCTCTAAATTACAGTTAAAAAAAAACACGGGTTTCTTACACCCACCAACTAAGGGTCCACATGAGAATATCCATAAGCCCTTTTACCATGATATATATAAGATATCATAGGAAAAATAGTATACAACACATGAGGAAACCCATCAAAATCATACAACTAAGTTCTACATCTCAAACTGCAACTAGGTGGCACTTTAACCCCATAGGTAATCTCATACCATATGATTTTCACATCATTTAGGATCAATTAGACTGTAAAACTAATAAGGATATTTAATTATCAAAATGTTTATTTATAAACATAATTAACACTAGTTTAGTATAAAGTATTGTCGAATCTAAGGGAATGACTATATGTGTGACCCAAAATAATAAAAAACTCAAACAAAATAAATAATAAAATATGGAAAAAGAAAGATAACAATGATTTAGTAGTGTGATGTGTATAAGGAGATGAAACAATTATGATAATGTTTAAATAATAAAGTGAGGAAAAGTTAAGTAACTGTATTAAATGAAACAAAAATAATGGATTAGGGGAATTTTTATTGATGTCGATTGTAAAAAGATATTCTTAAAATTTTGAAAATGAATGGGTGGATAAACTATCAAAAAATAAATCTAGTAAACTAATCTATTAAGTGATTTAATGCTAACTTGACCCAAAAACTTTCAATTCTAGGGATAAATCAGCTGTGAAAAAGAACAATAGTATTCTTTTTTAAAATATTGTCACCTGATTCTATATTTTTGTCTCTACTTGATCAAAAAAATACTTTTTGAAAAAGGGGATTTCAATGAAAATGAAATATTGAAAAGATTGTAAATGGGTGAACATCATCAACCATTGATTCTTGATTATTGAAATTGGTTTTTGGGAATGAAATAATTGAAAGAGAGCATTGATCCCAATAATAATTAAAATGAAAGAATATAGTAAAAGGCAACAACTATAATCATTATTGTTCCCCTATAAAAGTTTATCCAACAATAATATTCATTTAAATGTAGTAAAATAAAAATTTCACATTTAAATTAATAGAAACAATGGATAAAGAGTCAAAGTATAGGAATCTTCCCTTTTTAGATAACTTTACTATTCATGGCTCCATCCTCCTCTGAAACCCTGCTCTTGATCCATACTCTCTTACCTATGTTTATCTATGTACTCATGTGTCAATCAACTAACTAGTGATGTTTCCATATGAATAATAAGGACCCATTGATGCACATACTCATAGACTATGACTCTAAGATCACATACCAGATCTCCACATGGCTCTCATCACCTCCTTTATGGTGACTGGAGCTAAAACTTCAACAGATTGAACTCCCCCCATGTGAATAGACTTTGGATCCATGCAATAGGTTTTTGGAGGAGGTAATATCAGATAGATTCATTATTTAATGATTCATTTTAACAGTCTCTCATAGATTCTTAATCACTCAACTCATCAACTTGATCACCCCTTTGCTTTGGTTTTAATTTATGAGAATAGGGATCCATATGTATTATGTTTTAATCTTCATAACTCTGATCGATCCTCAAATTTGGAAGTGTCCAAGATGTTCTACAACAGTTATTCTTACATGATAGGTAGTGAACCTTATTAAATGGAAATAAACCTTATATAGACGACTTCTACTCTTATAAAATGAATACTTATTCAAATTCTCTCTCTATCTAAGCTGAATAACCCTAATGTGGGTTGAAATGACCCTTAAGAAATTTTCATCTACATTTTATGGAGTTGGATATGACTCTAATAAAATGTGGACTTAGCAAATTTTCACTCTCTACTACATAGGATTACTCTTATGAATTTTAGGATGACTTTTATGAAATCATCCCATTGGAATGTTATTTAGCCTATACTTCCCAAAATGACTCTAATGAACATTGGAATGAATCTTTGGATGATAAATATGATTCTTGTGAAATTATAAAATTGTACAAAGACTATATAAATTCATAGCCATATTATTTATCAAAATTTCAAATTTTATGGATTTTTTTAAATTTTATCCAATAAATTATATTTAAAATATAAACACAGAATATTGAAAATATTTATTCTAAAACTCAATAGATTATTTTTTTCCAAAATAATATTTCAATTAATATTTCACTAAAAAAATTCAAAAAATAGTCTAAAGATATATAAAAATTAAATAATATATCATTCATAAATTAAGTACTAAAATCCAAATTTTCATATAAATATTCATAGAATAAAATTTTAAAGACTTAATAATCAATAATAAATAATCTTCCATTAAAATATCATTTAGAAAAAAAATTCATCACAATTTCATAAAATATATATGGAAAAATTATATCAAAATAAAGTGACTTAAAATTCCCCCACACATAATCCATTCCTTATCCTCAAGAAATCAATTCAATATATTCAATGAATGGAAATCCATCTAAAAAAAGTATTATAATTCCACAATCACTATTTTTAAAAAATATTTCACCCTATGAAATATATCAAATAAAAATGTATGATTGATCTACCAAAAATAAAATTCTTTGGTGAAAAATTGGTTTCCAGTTTTGAAAAATATCATCAAATTTGAAAATTTTAAAATGAATTTAATCAAACTCATTTTTTATTCAAATTTTCTTCCAAAAATAACTTTTTCTCCACGTTAAACATACAAACAAACTAATATTTATCCCATAACTTAGTAGACCAACATATTTAGAAACCCAAATTAATGGATGAGTGGGCATAAAAAATTAGTAAGAGCATATAATAATTAGTCTCAACCAACATTTTTAACACACACAAATCTAAAAATATTAAGAGTTTTTTTTATACCATTTGAGTTCAAAATTTATCAGTTTAAATACAAATAATAAATTTAAATACAATTGAAAAATAAAAATGCACTACCATAATTTTAACAAGAAAATGTATTTTCAAGAGATAAATGTAATGATGTTATTATATTAAATCCATGAAGAAATATAAATTATTAACCCCATGAAATTAACAAAACAATCTCTAATTTTAAGAAAAATTTCTTACCATTGAATAAGAAAACTACCAAAAAATAATATTCAATTTTTAAAAATTTCAAGGAAATATTTATATGAACTCAATGAAACATAGTGCCATATAAATTAGGACCCATATACTTCAATTAAAACCAAAAAATATCTCCAATATTAAACTTTAAGGTGAAAAAAACTGAAACAATTTATATTCAAAATGATTTTGGAAATTAGTAGCTCATATCATTTACTAGGGTCTGAATAAAGCTAAAACAAGATTATTTCCACAATTCAAATAAGTTTTTAGGGTGTTAGATAAAGTTAATATAAAGGTTAAAAATTATTTTCAACAACATAGATAAAATGAAACATAACACCCAATAATTAATTTTGACAATATACCTTCCCCCACACTTAACATTTAACATTAAACGTGTTTTAAACAATCTCTAACAAACATGTCCATAAAAGTTTCAATAACGAAGCATGAGAACTGGATATTACTTTTAATAATTTTAGTAACAAAACATATTAGAATATGAAAACCCATATCATTAATACACATTAATTAATGATTTATTAGATAAGGTAACACATAATAAAATCAAAAAAGATTGATAGGACAAGTGTAATTAAAAAGTTAGATACATAACACAATAAATTTAATCATGGATAAAAAAAAATATTTAAAAAATCTACAACATGCCCTTAATATCTTTTAACCTTCTAAAATTGCATGGGATAACCCAGGGATGTACAAAAGAATGGGGTGAGATATAAATTCTAGTAAGGGAATAATCAAAGAGTAACATAATGAAAGTAATACGTGTTAGTTAAGAGGAATATCAAGGTTACATAAGAGGTATGAGAATCATAATCACAAATATCAAATTGTGATATAAGATGATAACTTCAAGGAAACATAGGAATGTAAAAAAAATATAAAACTTGAAATAATAAACATAAGTTAAGGATAACCACTAAGTCATCATAAAATAGTGTTCTTAAAATAACCTCTCATTCACCATACATGTCATATCATGAGATAAAAACACTACCCAATTGATTGTAGGTATATATAATTATGGATCCACCCGTAACATCCACATCATGTACATGAATTTATATGCCACTTAGACCTTTCAAAAAATAACACATTTCATAGAATTTATTCCCATGATTAAGGAGTGTGGGTTATATACATGGAATTACCCAATCAATGAAGGATAGGTACATATAGGTGAATACCCTTGAGTGGAAATAGGGATGGGTATTCACAATTCAAAATTTTGTCATGGAAAATCACGAGATAATTTAAAAAGCATAACAGGTGTACATAAAGGTTCATAGAAGGGGTTAATGAGAGTTAAAGGTATTCTATAATTACATGTGAATAATAAGGATAGTAAAAGGGATGTGTAAAAACACATTACAACATGAAAAATTGGAAATTAAAAGGCTTAGTAGAAAGAGTGTTCTGTAAATAAAATGGTGAGGAGATGATCCCTTACATTGAGAGGGCGCTTCTAAAATATTGGGAGGATATTCTTATGATCATGGAAAAAAATTTTCTTGTATTTGCAGAGGTATAAGAATATATCCATTATGATAATTTTTTTTGAGTAAAGATGAATGGGAGGATGGGTGAGTATATATAGCAAAAGTGGGGGGAATTCTTTATTAATTTATAAAATTAGGTTTTGGAATATATATCATAAAATAAAAAAACTAAAAACATTACCATGTTTTTTAACTATGGTTTATTTCAAAGAGTAGTGGTTGTAAATATTTTATAATTTCAATAACTAAACTCCTTAAAATAACACCCTCGGTGATGTGGAGGTGAGTCATTGTTTTAAATAATTTATTTTAAAACCTTGGAACATAATATAGTTTTGGAGGATTTGTTAAGGATTTATAAAATTAATAAAATAACTTAAAAATACCATTATTCTAAAGTATAAATAGACATTTTTTCACAGATTTATTTTATGGTATTTATTACCTCACTTTTGGATCATTATAATGTCATAATACAAACTGCATATTTATACTATATTTAATTTTTACCCAAATTTTATCCTATCTCATAAAATTATGAAAAATTCAATATTAGATAATTTAAATTTTCTTATTTGGAAAATAATATTTATTTTATCAAAATAACTTTATAAATATGATAATTTTCACTTTTAAATACAAATCCTTATATACTAAAAAATACAAGTTTTTATGATATAAACCACTTTCTGACCTTTATAAAAATTATATTGGATTAATTAAATTACATTATAATTTATATTTAAGTAATTATTATCTAATAATAATAATTTATTAAAATATAATATATTTCAAAAATCATTTAATTTACCAAAATTGTGTTTTATTTGAAACTAAATATTTCCCAAAAATTCAATTTTTATTTCTTCGTATCAAAATATTTTTTTATAAAACTCATTATATAATTATTTATAAAGTAATGATGAAAAATATTAATATAATCCTTATTTTATTAAAAATAAAATATATAAATTCATATTACTAGGGTCTATATACATAACCCCTTATTAAACAATCGTAATCCCTAAGGGTAAGGTGTGTGATGGTGACACTTTATTAGGGTGGTTCAATAGACATGGTTTGGGCCATGATATCAATAAGCTTGAAATTATCCTCTAAATAGTTTTTTTCATGGTTTAGATGTTTAATTTTATCTTGGACTTGGTTAAGGGAAAATCCCAGTGATGACATCTCCCTTGTAAGCTCCAGTAAATGGGATTCATAGGGTACGATCATACTGGTAAAGGCCATCACTTCTTCCATATATATCAATTATAATTTATAATAATAATTAATATATAATAATCTTATTATTCAATATATAGTGGTTATATTATCAATGGTTATGATTCTTCATGGTATTTTAAATCCAATGGGGCATACTTTTATAATTGGTCCAAAATAACCAAATTAGTGCATGTGTTTTGTATAACAGTAATATTTAATAAGGAATTTATTCATTAAAAAGGGAATTTCATTTATAAACTTTTGTTTCATTACATTATTCTCCATTTTAGAAATTTCTCCCTAGAAATTTCATTTCATACAATAAAATAGATGGGGGTACTTCTGTCACATCACCTCTTCTTGTTCCTATGCCATCTCCTCAAACTTACGGTTCCTCCACAACACTTTGACTAGGTGAGTTGTCTTGTTTCATAGAAATTTGTCTCTATGATCTAAGATCTTCACTGGATGATCTTCGTGTGAAAGATCATTGTCCAAGGGTACCACTTATAGATTTAGTAAATTTAAGGGATCAATTATCTACATCCTCAAGAGTGATACATGGAAGACATAATGTTCTTGGTAAAGGTTAGGTGGTAGTGATAGTAAATAGGCTAAAAATCTAATGAAATCAAGGATATAAAATGGTATGATGTATCTTGGAATAATATTTCCATTAGTCCTAAACCTCATGAATTTCTTCCATGGATATATATGAAGGAACAACTTATCTCTAACCTCAAACTCCATGTATCATCAAGTATTGTTTGTATACATTTTCTATAATTTTTTTGTAGATTTCATATGGGTATGAATGGTTTAAACCTTCTCTGTCATCTCCTAGATAATATTAGGCCCCATAAGCTTCCTCTCTCCAACTTCATATTAACATGAAAGAGTCCAACAACTCTTCCCATACAAATCCTAATAAGGTTCCATTTGAATTCCAGAATGAAAGCTATTGTTATATGAGTACTATAATAGGGGAAGATGTTGACCACAATATCCTTGGAAATAAATTGAAAAATATCTCAACATATCATCTAGATTTTGGATTTTTCTCTCATATTGACCATCCATATGAGTGTAAAAAGCAGTATTGAAACTCAACACTATATAAAATTCTTGTCGAATGATTCTCCAAAATCTTATGGTAAACCTTAGATCTCAATCACATAAAATGGATAGTGTAACTATATGAAATATTAACCCTTATTTTATATATATATTGGTGAGTTGATCAAGGGAGAAGTTTTCCCTTATTGTAATGAAATATGTTGACTTTCTAATGTGATCAAATACCACCTAGATGGAGTTATCAACTTTAGATGAATTGGGGAACCCTATAATGAAATCCATGGCCATGTTTTCTCATTTCCATACTAGTATTGGTAATGGTTACCTTATACCCTTAGACCTCTATTGTTCACCCTTGACTTGTTGGAATAATAAGCTTTGATATAAAAATTGTGCAATCACCCTCTTCATGTTATCCCACCAAAAGCTTTATTTCAAATCTCTATACATCTTAATGCTTCAAAGATATGATCACAATAAAATAGATCCCTATTTAGATATGGTTTTTATGAGACACATATATGAGTTCTAAACCCTACAATTCTATCTTAAGAAAATCTGAACTCTATAATATTTTCCACCTTTTTCCATAGCTCTAAAATATCTTTTTAGGATTCATTGATCCTTTCAATAATGTATGGATGAGAAGTTATTTCCGAAAGGAAGGATAAATATCCTTTTATTTTTTACATATCCATCCTTCGAATTTCCAGGAAGACCATACCCCTTTCAATACTCATCATAGATATGGTTTCATGATCATTTCAACTCATAGAATCCTCCACATTGTTCTCCATAGAAGAAATTTTATGGATTGGAAAATCATAATCATTAATCAGCTCTAAATAAATTCATTGGTACATATTGAGTTCATTTTTGTGTGAATATTTACTCAAGGATTTTATGATACATATATATGTCATAATTCTCCCCATAGAGATAATGTCACCAAATCTTCAATATGAAGATCACTGCAGCCAATTCCAGATCATGCATTGGGTAGTTTTTCTCATGGATCTTTAATTGGATGGAGGCATATAGTATCACATTATAATTTTTCATGTGTAAAAACCCAATAACTTTTTTGGCACATCATTATAGATCATAAATCCTTCCCCACTGGTGGGTGATGTTAGTACACATGTAGTGATTAGCCTCTCCTTTAACTCTTTAAATCTTTCCTTGCATTCATTTGTCCAAAAAAACTTCACTCCCTTTTAAGTTATCTTGGTTAGTGGGATTAAAGATTATAACAAGTTTCTCAAAAATTGATGATAGTACCCCACTAGAAAAAGGAAACTATGGGTATCCCTTACATTTGTTGGTATCATCCATCCTTAAAAAGTATATATTTTTGAAGGATCCACAAACATACATTTTCTGGAGATAACATACCCCAGAAATGTTACTTGATCCATTTAAAACTTTTATTTGATGCACTTCACATACAAATTTTCCTTTCACAAGGTATTACATACAATGTTCAAATTCCCATAATGTTTCTTTTGATTTTGAAGTAGATAAGAATTTTATCTATAAGGTCTACTTAAAAATTTTCAAGGTAATCCCTGAAGACTATATTTATTAAGTCTATGAAAATTTCTGGAGAATTAGTGAGTCCAAATGGAATCACTATGAACTCATAGTGTCTATACCTAGTGTGAAAAGAAGTCTTGGGGACATCCTACCTTTTCATCATTACTTGATAATATCTTGATTAAAGATCCACCTTAGAGAAGTATTGGGATCCAGATAACTTATCAAGAAAGTCATCAATCCATGAAATAAGATTCTTATTCTTTATCATGATTTTTTTGAGATCATGATAATAAATTCATAGGTTCATTATCCCATTCTTTTTCTTGATGAATATGACTGGTGAACCCCATGGTGAAAGACTGGGGTGTATAAAACCTTTATTTATATTCTCCATCAATTTATTCTTCAGATCTTCAAGTTCAATAGTTTCCATTCTACATGGAGTCTTGGATATATGAAAATATCCATATATAAGCTCAATTGAGAAATCAACCTCATGTATTAGAGGAATACTAGGAAATTATATGGAAAACACATCAATATTTTTCATTACAATGGGATTTTAATCAAGGATGATATTTTATTTAGTTACAATCATTTGAGTTAGATATGATTACTCATAAGGAAACATTATTCATGCTTCATATGATGATACAAAATGAGATTTATCCTTATCCTTACACTTGTATAGAATCATGGGGTGATTTTTGATATAGATAGTGATTTCCTTCAACCAGAAATTTATATCACCTCTATATAAGGAAAGACAATCCATACCCACAATTTTATTGATTTTTTCTAAAGGGAATATAACAAGGTTTTATAGGAAGTTTATACCACAAATATAAATAGGGAAGACGTTATATAATTAGGAAACAATAATTTTTCAATTTTACATTTTCACCAATAGCTCTACTTCCATGTTTTTAGGTGGTGTATAAATAGTTCTTCTAAATTTGAATGATATAAAAGAATACATAAAATGAGAATAAAATAGTATATTCACTATTAAAGAATTAATAACCAACATACCTATCACCAAATTATTTTCAAGATCTACCGAAGAAGTTGGGAAGTCAGAATCCCACCCTTTATATCTAGGACTTGGAGGTTATTTGAATCAATTATTATCGACAACCATTGTCTTAGTGCACTGATTGACACAATATCCTTGTTCCTTATAGTTGAAACATTAGAAAATAGGCTGAGGGTTGAATGGATAATTACTTTATTCCATCACATTGGTGGGTTTATCCCTTTGGTATTTACAAACTAGGTGTCCTTATCATACTTAAGATATTTCCTTATCCCCTTCAAGTAATTTCTGGGATACTTCTTCTTACACTTTTAATAAGTAGGATGATGGAATTTATTTCCCCTATTTTATTTCTACATTGCACCACTATAATTAAAGTCTATTATCCACTTCCTATATCCAAACCCATGCGGCCCTTGAGATTTACTATTTGGAATTTTGACTTTGATGGTATATTAAAAAATTCTCTCATAGCTATCAAATTATCGAATCAGAAAATATTTTTGTATATTTGTATTTATATGACTAAAGAAGTTGTCAAATTTATTTTTGGGGGAGATGATAAAGATTGAGGCATATCATGCATGTCTTGTGAAGTTTTATTTATATGCTCTGACAGATTCATCATCCTTATGCTTGAGGCCAAGGAAATTTCCATCTTTTTTATGTTGAGGAGTATGATGAAAATATTTCAATTTTTTTTTCTACAATTCCTTCCACTCCTCTTTGATCTCTTTCTTAGGATTTATATTTTTGATCAACATCCACCATTAGCCATATTATACCATCGTACCATAAACAACCAACATGAACTTTACTTGCATAGATGATTGAATAATGGAGAAGATATTTTCAATGGATTTGATCCATTATTTCTTGATTAATGGATTAGAAGATCAAATGAAATTCAGAGGCATTTATCTCATAAAGGTCTCAATTGAAACTTTCTCTTTCATAGAGGGATGTGGGTTTTCACCTAGATTCAAGTTTATATTTAGGACTTGAGTTAATTGAGAAATTATTTTCATGAAGTTCTCAAATAATGCTCCAATAGGGTTAGGAATCACATTTGGGAAGTGATTACATTGTTTATCACATTGGTTGTTGACTCAGTTCCTCATATCCCTAGCCATTGACTAAAATAAATGTAAAATTAGGGGTGATAATTTTAAAACTATTAAAGCCATAAAAGGTAAATAATGGAAATTAAATGGATAACTCATAAATTACATAAATTGCTTAACCTATTAATTTCTAGGTTTTAATCTACGTTATCCACAATTTATTTCCTAATGTAAGATTTTATGGGAATTTTTACTCCCTTCATAGTGGTTCATAGAGAGATTGTGAATTTACCAAAGAATTTACATCAAGAGTGTCAAAATAGGTGTGTAGAAAGGAATTTTTTATGCACTAGGTTACAATCAAGTAAAATACCATTGTTCCCTTTTCTAGGTTATTACCCCTAGGTACAACTCTGCCAAAGCCATATCCACTTGTAGTATCCAGATGTGAATTTTATTTCTTGAAAAAAACTTACTCTATAATTTACCATAATTTAGGGATGTTTTACTACGTTTATACTTTTCCTTAAGGGTTGAATAAGTTTTTATAATCATAATTACCAAAACAACCAGGCATTCCTCTGATACCAACTATGATAACACATATCTTTAATGATTCTTAATTCTGGATTTATTATATAAGGACACACATAATACATTCCTTAAAGATTGAGTGGCATAGAATATTTAGTAAATTATAAACATAACATAATCACCTGAAATACAAATACAAATAATTTTTTTAAAAACTCTACAACATGATCTTAATATCCATTGATCTTCTAAAACTGCATGGGATAACCAAGTTATGTACATTAGAAATATGTGAGCTATAAATCCCAACAATGGAATAATAGAAGAATAACATTATTTAATTAATACATCTTATTCAAGAGTCATATCAAGGTTGAAAAACGGGGTGAGAATCATAAAAATGAACATTGAAGCATGATATCATATTATAACATCAAGGCAACCTAAAAATGTGGTAACAACCTAAAACATGACACTATAAACATAAGTCAAGGCTAACCACATTTAAATCAGAACATAGTTTTCTTAGGATAACATACCATTCACCATAAATAGAATCTAATGTAATAAAAACATTACACAATACATTGGAAGGATATATAATTATGGGCCCACCCACCACATTCATATCATATACATGCATTTGTGTACCACATATATCTTACAACATAGAAACATATTTAATAAATTTTAATCCCATGATTATGGAGTATGGATTAAATAGATAAAATTAACCAATAAATAAAGGATATTTCCATCTAGGGGAATACCCTTGAGTAAAAATGGGAATGGACATTCACAATACAAAAGTTTGGCATGTGAAATCACAGGATAATTTTTCAGCATAATAGGCGTAAATAAAGGTTCATAGAAGGGGTCAATGAGAGTGAAATGTATTCTATAATTACATGGTATTATTATATAGAATAAATTTATGTGTAAAAACACATTACAACATGAAAAATATGAAATCAAAAGGCTTAGTATAAAGAGAGTACTCGAAATAAAAAGGGAGAGGAGATGACCCCTTACCTTGAGAGGGAACTTCTAAAAGCTTGGTAGGAGCTTATTAAGATATTGGGAATATCTTAAGAGGTATTTATAGATGTATATGGAGAGTAAATACATGATAAATGGATTTTTAGTGAATAGGAGTGGGAGGATGGGTGGGTATTTATAGAAAAAGAGGTCCCAATTCTTTATTAATTTATAAACATAGGCTCTAGACTCTATACAATAAAATAATCAAAACCATAAACCTTCCAAAGTTTTTACCCTTGTTTTATACAAAATAAGAGTGGTTTTCAATATTTTATATGGAAAAAAACATAAATCATTAAAATAATACCATTGGTGATGTGGAAGTGAGTTATGTTTATAAAGAATTGATTTTATAACCTTAAAATATAATATATGTTAGGAGGATTCATTAAGGGTTTATAAAGTCAATAAAATAATTTCAAAAAAACATTATTTTAAATTATAAATACATATTCAGTAATTTATTCCTTTTATATCATTTATTATATAATTTTTGGGCCATTATGATGTCATAATATAGATTGTATATTTATACTTTATTTAATTGTTACCCAAAAATTCTATTGTCTCTGAAAATTATGAAAAATTATCCATTGGAAAAATTTAACCTGATGATTTAAAAAATAATATTTATTTCATAAAATTAATTTTATAATTATTAGAATTTTATATTTTAAATAAAAATCCAAATTTACTTAAAACACTAATTTTTTCATCATTAACCACTTTCTGACCTTTTTAAAAATTACATTGGACTTCATTAAATCATTTTATCATTTATATTTAAATAGTTATTATCTAATAAGAATGTTATTTTAAAATATCATTTATTTCAAAAATCCTTTAATCTATTAAAAGAGTGTCTTATTTGAAGGTATATATTTCCCAAAAATACAATTCTGATTTCATTACGTCAAAATCTAATTTTAATCACACTCATTATATAATATTTAATAAATTAATGAAAAAAGAGATAAATTAAATAATTATTTTACTAAAATGAAAATATAAAAAATCATATTATTAGGGTCTATATACATAACCCCTTATTACACTAGCGTATGACCTTAGGGTAAGGTGTGATATGGTGACACTTTCCTAGGGTGGTTCAATGAACATGGTTTGGGTCAAGATATCGATAAGCTCGAAATTATCCCATAAGAAGTTTTGTTCATGGTTTGGTTATTGAATTTTAGCTTGGTCTAGGTTAAGGAAAAATTCCAACGATTCTATATCCCTTAGAATCTCTAATAAATGGACTTCATGGGGTACAATATTATTATCCAAGGCCATCACTTCTTCCATTTGTGTTAATTGGACTTTATCATGCCTCTTAATATATACTAATTTTTTTAATCATTATACAAAGAATATATTTTCAATATTTAAGATACTTAATGTTATTTTAATTCAAATAGGCTATATTATATAATTATTGAAAAATAAATAAAGCAGTGCATGTTTTTTCTATAACTATAATACTTAATATCTTATTTATTTATTTAGAATGTAATTTCATTTATAAAAGTTTGGTTCATTACATAGAAAGAATGAAATAATTACTATACTGATGTAGAATCTATGATCCATTAAATTCCTTTAAAACAATTCTCCTATTATCAACTTAAGAATAGTCTATTGGTTTTAGATTCTATCTCCTACATGTTTAGAGATATCAACATAATATTTCAAAAATTGAATTATAAAAGAAATGCAACCATAGTCTAAAAGAAAGTATAACGTGATTCAAAATTTCTCTAATATTCATCTTTTCTTGAAATTTGAAAAACAATTTAGTTTTTAATCTATAAGTGTTATAATTTTTCTCTCTATATGACTATACAACATATTTATTTTCTTAATTCACACTAGGAAGGACCAATAATGAAGTATCCACCTATCCTAAGCAATAAAAGACATACCAAATTATTATAGTGGATTTAAAAGGAAACTTTATCCAATAAATTAGTAATGATTCATCTAAAAAAATAGTCATATCAAAATTTTTTTATTCCTATTTACACTTGAAATAAATGAAATGAAAAAGGAAGACTATGGGTTGACTCCCATGAAACACCAAGTTTAATTTAATCAGTTAAACCTAGAGAATATTCATGCTTCAAACACAAAAAATTAGCTAATCCCCTTGGTTTCCTCTCTAAGTAACATTTGAATATATGGAAATTAAATAATAATGCCCTATTTTACTCTCCAAAAAACTCAAAAACTCTATTTATTAATATAACAAGGACAGTGAAAGGTCCAGGATATTTAGATATAAGTTTCCCAGGAAAAAGTTTATGTTTGGAACTGTAAATTAAAACCTTCTATCTAGATTTAAAGTATTTGTTTTATTTGATTTAATCATGAAAATATTTTGTTCTTTCATTTTTAATCCTATAATTTTAATGTGTTTCTCTCCATATTTCATCAAATTCACTCATATCTAACAATCTTCTCCTGCCAACTCTCATAAGTCATAATTCAGAACCATTACAACCTAAAAATATTCTTGTTATAATTCCACAAGTATGTTGAAGGATTTTTTATAGGAAAATATATAAGGATAAATTATAATGGGAATCTTGAAATTAGTTCTATTTTCCCACAAATAATCATTAAGTTTTATTGACTAATATTTCATATAACTTCCAGAAATCTTCTCTAAAGTCTACTTCGATTCACTCTTTGAAATCTCAACTTTTCCACTAGACAATGGATGATAAGTGTTTTTAGTTTTATGTACATAGACATAATTATCCATAAAAACTTGAATATAAAGTTATTATA
This sequence comes from Viscum album, assembly GCA_963277665.1. NCBI lineage: Eukaryota > Viridiplantae > Streptophyta > Magnoliopsida > Santalales > Viscaceae > Viscum > Viscum album. The sequence continues at coordinate 376,212,619 of OY728126.1, read as the reverse complement.
GTGATTGTAGAACCCTAAGCCCGATTGACCACTGGGGGGGAGGGTTAATCAGGGGTTTACTTTTATGAATTATTTTCTTTTAATTCAACCACTTGAAATTTGTAATGTTCTAAATCCACCTTGTGATATCTTATAGTCTCACCAAACAGTAATAAATTATAAGAGAGTGCACAACACACAATATTTACTAGGTTTGGTAAAAATATCTACCCCTTTTTATGTTGGTTAGATGCCACAATATGTATTATTCACTATAATTTTTTCAATGATTATAATGGATAAGGAAAAAATTAGTTATACACCTCAGTATTAAATCCTCCAGTTAATCTTGGTTGTAAATCCCATTAACCAACTTCTCTACCTTAGTTATTTAGACACCAAAATAATCTTCTATTCTCCTCAAATAGTTGGAATCCCCAACCTTAAGACTCTTTAAAAACTAGTTATACACCCTAGTCACATGATCCTTCTTATTCTTAGCATTGATCCAACTATAAAAATTCCTATTCCTTCTTCAGAGTGATCTTCCTACATTATCATGTTGAATCAGGCTTGATTATATGAAATTTCAATATCTTTAACATGTTTTTAGAATATTCCTATTATTATTGAAACTCCTTCACACTAGATCTTGAATGATCTATCTCTTTTCAGCTTACTGAATACTCATACATAAGAAGTATTCTCTTGTATGTGTCTTTAAAATTCAGTATCTTCTCAATTCTTGATAAAGTGGTGTGTCAATTTCCTTAGTTTGTTAAATGATCAAGTAAGAATTTTACCCTTCTTGTTAAAGTTCCCATCCTCACTTTAAAAATGAATGATTCTTAGCTAATAATTGTTTCTTTTGCTAATGAAGTTAAGACCTCAATAATATGTGTGCAAGTGATGTACACAACTTCTTCAATATTATTTTATGAAAGGATGGAATTGAAAAACTCAATGTAGATTGCCTTTTTTATTCTTAAATTAATTATCACATGATCATTTCATATTTCATTAAACTAAAACTTCATTATTCAATATTATCATTATTTTATGTGCATATGTTCACTATTTAATATCTCAATTCATATATGTGAATTGTATATATTATTCATGTGCTTCATCTATGCCTGTGAATTATAACACACATGCATAATATTCTCTAGGTATATAAGTCTTCAACTATTTCAAGAAAAGTGAAACTACTCTTTGTGAAAACTCAAATAGATATGTGACTTCACTCAATAAAATTTATTCTTCTTCATCACCTCGTTATTCTTATTCACTAAAACCATATGGATTCATGTGACCTCAAGAATCATTTTTGTATATGATTACACAGTGTCTTGATCCTATTTGAATAAGGGGTTCACATGAACAGATCATGAAAACCTCTTATATCTTCTTCATGTAATGGGACACATGAATAAATATTTTTCACATATACGATAGTACAAAATAACTCTTTATGAAAACTCAAGCACACAATCTCCTTTGCATGAATTTTATCATGTGGTATTATTATATTTTTTATGTGAATATGGATACATGGTATATCCTTCACATGAATATTTCAAGCACATATCTCTACTTCATAAACAAAGAGCTTTACATATGCTCTGTTTCTCTAGTTGAGAGTGAGATCTATCTCAAGAGTAATCAAATAGAAACTTTAGCCTCTTATCATTTCCACAATATTTATAGGTGAGGTTATCATTACCTATACTCTGATTTTTATAGTGAATCAAACCTATTGAATTCTCTAAATATCTCAGAATATATCATACTTACATGGCATAGTAAATAATGGAATATTGGATTTTCTTGATCAGCTTCATAATGGAGCTTCATGTGACATCTCAGTGGAAACATGATCATGTGAATAGGGCTATCCAAGATGAGATATTCTCACATATGATGTTCTTAACATGATACTATAGAGATATACAATGAATTTATATGAATTATACTTGTTCATGTGATGTATACTCTAGAAACCATGTACAACTTCATACCATGATTTGATATAATTATATTATTTGTATATTCATGATGAATATTTCATGCATGAATTTTAGATATTGAGCATGTATTCGTTCTATTGGGTTTATCATTGGCGATGGATGAAATATTGGAAATCTATTGTCTTGAGCACACATGAATATCCTTCAAATAATGAATGTTTAATACATGGGATCATTCAAATATACGTAGTGTGATATCAATCAGATGACATAGATTCACATGATCAGATGACCGATGTTATATGAATATGTTTTTAAACATAAGAACAATGTCATGCATTGACTAAGCCCTACATTGATCTTAATCCCATACATTATATAATTAATAAGACTCTCCACTTTATTAATTTTTTTATCCAGCACTGGTATCATCACCCTAATACTCGACACACATTCCCCAACAGGCTATGATACCCCATTGTACGGTCCACCTGGGCACTCACCCGTATACCCTATGTGCACGCTATTCATGTATGTTCACTTCCTGTGGGTGATATGCATTCCGTCACTTACCACCGATGGCTATCTAGGTTGACCTACCTCCTATGAGGGTGACCACTTAGGTCCCATATGTGTAGTTGAGGTGGGTCCTTGGTTGGCCAAGTGTTGGAAATTTTTATGTATAAGGAAAACTCAAAATACCTAGTAAAAAATAATTATGGTATTATTTTTAAAATATTATTCAACGAAAATTTAAATATATTTTTCATGGCCTACATAATTAAAATTCATCATGCGGTAATAATTTTTTTCATGGTCTTTGTAACTTCACTTCTTCTCAAAATTACTCATGCAAATATTCTCCCTCAAGGCTTCTCAAAATCATCTTCTTAACCAATCGTCAGGAAAAATAATATGCTGTATGGTATTCATAATCATCCAAACTCTTCAAGAATATTTAAAATAATGTGTCAGTTCTTCAACACCATTGAAACATGTCTTTTATCTTAATTCCAATTCAATAATCATCATAATTATTATTTACAGTAAGTCTTGAACTTCTATACTGAATTCATCAAGCTAGTAGCCTCACACATTTTTAACATGGACTTACATTGATGTAATATCAAGCATGACATCCAAGGCCTTCATCTCCTCAATTAACTCTTCATTATATATTTACTTTATGATATACTGACAATAAAGACAACATTCATTATTCAATATTTCACTTTTCCTCTTTAATCTCCCCCTTTTTATTTGTTGTCGATGATTTTTCACTTTATAAAGTCAATATTCTTCTCCCCCATATTGAAAATAAATAAAAAAGCACAATAGGGGTATTCTAATCTCATCACTCATATCATTACATTAGGGCATAATATTTTCCTCCATTCATTTAAGGTCCCAACCTTAGAAACTTATGAGAGAATGATGACATCAAATGTTTTCTTAATAAAGACCCATTAGATAGACAAATGCAAGTCTACGTGAGAATACCATTTATTGAAAATAAGAGTGTACATCCAAGGTTATAAATACTATCCATAAATTATAAAGATTGTGATATCAAACACAAATAACTCACTTTTCAATGTTTTTGGGATTCTCAAATAATCAAATTATGAAATATACTATATCCCATATCAACAAACACATCAAAAAGTTCAAGTGAAAAAAGATAAAACTCCCTCTTCTTAGCTCAATATCAACCCCCTTGATAATAATTATCAATCAATTTAGAGTAGGGATATATGATTAATTGTCATATCCCATCTTTTAATTTTAAAAATCTATTCAAAAGTTCCACATTCACTATATAATGAATATTTGATAACTTTGACTCATCTGTACCCCCCTCAAAAGATATATCCATGTCCTTCAATTAACTACCTATTAATAAAAAATAATATATATAAGGTAATATGGAGGGACCTTTTTGTTTTTAAAGAGTATAATTCTAGCTAAGAGACGCCTCTTATCCCATTCCATTATTTTATTTTAATCTCAGCATGGGAGGATTTATTTTGAATCTTATTTCTCTTTTAAGTATCATTCGTTTGATTATTTTCTTTATTCCCTTGAACTTATTCTTTGTGTGGAATACCTTTTTGCACCCCATTATTCTAGATCTTTAAGTTTTTATTTGTGGAAAAATTCTCATCAACTTTCACCTCACCTTTTTAAGCCACATACTTTCCTTTATCTTCAACACATTTGTCATATTACTTCAAATTTTTATCCAATTTCAATTGATTTTACATACAACTAGACACTATCTCCTGATTTTATCATCTTCTTTGGGATTTATATATTCTCTTTTTAAAGGTTTAGTATTGCATGAATCATATTTTTTATCATTATAGATTTTCTTCCCTTTAGTATCATACGGAATCTCTCTAGGTAATTTGGTTATGCATACCTTATCTCTATAGATTTATAATACAAATCTAAAAAAAACTTATTCTAAGAATCAATTCATATTTTTATTGGAAATTTTGATAAATTTATGGTCTCAATTTTTTTTATTTGATAGTATTTAATCATATTTTAACCACAACTCTCCCTTGGATCATGCTTATTTCTTGTAAATGACATGTTATACCAATAAGAGTTGGATCTATTCCCATAAATTTCATATCTCCCACAAAATATCTGAACTTAAATCTTTCACTTTGAAATGTATTATGTCTAGAAACATATTGTTGTCATAATTCTTCAAAACGAGCCTTATTTTACCACAGGATATTTATTTTATTTATATATTTTTCTCACCCTTTTATTTTGGAATTAATCTTTCACTTTTATTATAGATCTATGTCATTTGAGATTTATTTTTTTACTTACATAATTTTATTTTTCTTTTTTATCCCTTTAGTAAATAAGTTTTTTTCCTTTCTTTATCTTTTCTCCATATTTCTTATGACCTTATATTATTTTTATGAATTTATATGATATTCCAACATTCAAATTTATTATACCCTAACTTCCAACAACACCAATAATATCTTATGAATCTTCTTATCTTATTTTATGGTATAAGATATCCTTATTTCACTGGTTGTGAACCATTCCATTTTTGAATTTAACCACCACCCTTTTGTACACTTCTTAAAAAACACTTCATTAATTTCATATCATTCACCATTAATACAATTTTTTTAAGATTATTTTTCACAATCCATACTCTCCTAGAATTTAGTTTAAAACCTATACCATTAATTGAAACAACATTATTACATAAGACAGTTTCTAGGTTAGGAGATACCTTCTTATCAAATGATTTTTCCATTTTATTATAGAATGATCTTATTATCTTCTTAGATTCATGAATTTCAATGAAAAATTTTATGGTAGAATCTCTATTTTTATAAATATGGGAAGTTCCATCTTGTGGTGACTCTTAACTCTTAAATATCAAATCCATCTCAAAACACTTCATGTTGAGGGTGTTCTTCTCATCCCAACTAATATCAGCCTATATTTGCAATCCTTTTCAGCTTCTTTTTTTTTTATGAATTTTTCTTTATTCATATAAATGATTATAAATCTACTTTACATTATTTTAACTATCCTCTAATTGAGAAGCTTTGACAACCATAGGTACTTTGAGAAATTTTCCAGTGTATGAAAACCTTCTACAAAAACAATCTCAAAGAAATATTTATCACAAACATTACTTTGAAATTATTCATTTCAAAGAGATATTATTTTATACTTTTCTCACATAAGGTTTTTGAGAGTGTTCCATATGCTAACTCTTTTAGACAATTCCACTTTTATAGGATTAACCACCTTTTTATAGCTATAATTTTTCCTCTTAAAGACCCTTGGTTTTGTGGTGAACCTATTTTTTTCTATGAAGACATTGAAATATATTAATAAATACTTTCAGTGGAAGGTGCTGAGACAATTCCAGATTCCAAGGCCCAGTGATCCCAAAATTGATATTATAAAAATATTAATTATATTAATATCACATACATGTAGTTTTACTAAAAAAGTGGAATAAATCCAAAAAATAGCCTCAGATCAGAAATATGAGACCATATTTGAATTTGGATTTTGTGGTTTACCTTAGGAATTACCTTAAGTTGATAGACACAGGATGTTCGGATGAGTAATCCAATGGTGGGTATGCTAAGTGGATTAACTAATTAATTAATTTAATTAATTAATTTAATAACCAAAACCTAATATCCTCTATATTATTGTTTCTATAGAAATTCACTAGGTTTAGACACATAACACTAAGATATTTTAAAAGAGGTTCAAAGCATTAATTATTGGCGAATTGGAATCAGATGGAGAATAATGACTAGATCATGGTGGATCAAGAGATAGTGAACGCAAATAGTGTTCTCTATCACTGAAGAATGCATTATTAACCAACGATTGATCCATGATCGATGTAAGTATTATAAATTGCAGATTCCACCCTTGATTAAAATCTTGATCATTGATTTTATCAATAATTCTTATTATGTGATTTATATATTCTTTCTAGGGTATTATTTCCTATTATATTGTTAATTCAATATTTTAACTCCTTTTTTTTCACATTTTATCACCCTTTGATATCCATGATCTATGATCATTGGACATGAATGATTTTCCAATGATTGTTTCAATTTTTTCTTGTGCTTTTACTATCTCTACTCATTATATTCTTCACTTTTGGACTATGGGGTCACAGTTTAACCTTACCAATGCGGGTTTGAGAATAATAAAACCCTCAGATTTGTGGTAGTTTTACATCAAATTAATGGATTAAAAAATAAAATATGGATAGGGAATAATCATAGGTTTTGGGTGATACTCCATGGATACAGGATTCGAAGTAGTGATAAGATTATGTGGTAGATGATGGGAGGTGTTTCAGGCAGATTTGAGCTTCGTGATAATGAACCAAATCCATTTTTACAGCCATCGATGGATGAGAAACAATGATAGAAGGTCACCCCATTGATTTTGAGTGATGAAATAGTGTAAATCATAGAAGAATAGGCATATATAGGATCCGCGTAAATATCTATACTTTTTATAGAAAATTTGACTACACGATGTGTAGTAGAAGAACACACACCTTGTATCCCCACCCGACTATGGTGACTAGGGTTTTGGGGAAGATGTGGACCACACACGTGTATTGGTACCACAAACCACGTAACCCTACTCAGGTGACTAATTCATGTGCTAATTTCATATGGCCAAGGCCCCGTGTGGGGAGGACACGCCATATAATTTTGGAGTACATAGGTATGGGTTGGTACTCGATCACAACCAAGTACATGACTAGGTACACGAGAAAAACCCAATGAACACATGCATAACTAGGAGCATAGGGTAAGGCCCTAAGTGGATGATACTTATAATGTGGGAACCCTTACATGCCGTTTACGATGAAATCACCTTCAATTTGTGTATGTAGAAGAAAACAGACAGGCAGTGGAGTGAAAAAACATTACATGTAGACCCCATACATTCCATATACCCCTATGATGAACTTACAACTTGCATATATCCTTCATTTTTACTTGTATTCTAATGAAAAAAGGCTTGAAATACATGGGAATTACATTAATTTTGTAGAATAATTGATACATTATACAAATAGATTCCCAAAGACTGTATTAGTTTAGTGCCTTTGGAAACATGGAATATATTCTTCTAGTTTGGTGGAAGATCTTCAACATATCCTATAATGATCTTCCCCTTTAGTTTTTCTATTTAAAACCTTTCTTTATATCCTAGGGAAAATATAACATATAAAAAGAGTGATCTCAAATGCGCAATAAGGGTAAATATCAAACAAAACATGGACATAAGAATGTAAAAACATGAACATAACTTTTGAAAATCATACCATGTATAACATATATCAAAATCTAGAGTCATGAAATAAATATTGGTAGTTCATAAGGCATTAATCATAAAGGAACATGAACCATAAAGAAATAGAATTGACATAAAACATGGAATTGTGGAAAACAAATAAGCATAGAAAATAATTTCCATATTATCCAAGGCACATTACCAAGACCATCATAGTGTAAAAATTCATTTACTGAACCATGTTCACTCCTCATTCTAGCCCTGTATTATTGAACTAGTTTTACTTACTTTTCAAAACTTATATTGTTAAACTGAGATCATTTCCCATTCTAGCCCTGTATTACTAAACCGAGATCATTTCCTATTCTAGTCATGTCTATCTCATGAGATATAAATATTTACCCCATGCATTGGAGGGAAATATAGGTCTCACCCGTCATATAATGAAAACCATACATATGTGTTCTATAAGAACATAACACATGGAAAAAAATTGGTTTCTTAAAAATCATTCCATCATAAAATAATCTATGGAAAATGAGTGGATTTCATAAATATCATTCCATCATAAACATAAAAAACCATATAAATATCGGGTATAGTATACTTGAAACATATCCTTATTAAATAATTCCATCTTAGATGGAAAATAATTTTGATAGAACACTCGAAATTAATTCTTGATGAAAACATCCTTTCTTCTTTAAAAACATTTTCTTTTCTTCAAATACAATGAAATTTTAAAAGAAAAGGATTTCTTGGAAAATAACCTTGAAATATTGTAAGGGAATATTCATGTAAATAAGGCATTATGAAAGTGTAAAAATCCGTTCATTTTGTGTATGTTAAAAAATATTCTTCTCATACTTTGGCCGAAAAAGTCAAAAAGTACCTTATTAGGAAAAAAATAAAAGATTAATTTCAAACCATTTTTTAAAACTTAATTAATGGGTAAAAATTAATTTAAAAAATCTTAGAAGAATAGTAAAAATATTCTGTAATTTTTTTAAGAAACATGGGTGTGGATGATAAATATACCCAAGTAAATACTTACGTATAAACAATCTCAGATAATAATGAGATTGTGAAATTATTCATTAACTTAGGTCTAGGTTCCTTCATATGTATTATAAACTACTTTAAAATGGACTAAAGAGTGTTATAAATTTTATAGAAAACCATATTTATATTTATGATATCATATGTGATCATATTATCCCCCGTTTAATAATATTTCATTATTACTCTTCTTTTGGGGGTTATTTGCTACATGTTTCATCATATAAATACCAGTTATTCTTTATAAGTTTACTTTATATAATTTATATAATGATAATAATGTAATATATATCATATTTATTCATTCTATACATTTATATAATCATAATTTAAATGAGATCATAGAGAATGAATCACATCGCATCGTGGAGATGTTAAGCCGTACATATGCACGAGCGATGATATCATTCCTTTAATTGTAAAATTGAATATAAGTGGATGGAATATATATTATTAATGAATCAATATATTGTTATAATACATATATATTTATATTATTACCATCATTATACCCATCAAAATAAAGTGGTGAAAAACAGATTACACCACAACGTGGAGACGGTAGGCCGTACGTACGCACATGTGGTGATTTTGTTTTTTGTTGGATGGGTAGAAGGTAGAATATGGTTGTTACATAATCATAATAACATCTTAGAATTTATTTTATACTGGAGTTTTTATTTTATAATGGAAACAAAATAGTAAGATGAAGCAGAAGAAGAAATGATATTGAGAGATTCAGTAAAGGAGATTACCTCTTCTTTGATGAGCTCCCTCTAGATCTCCTCTTAGGAACACTAAAGTTTGTCTTTTGAGAATACAAAAACCTCTAAAATTTGGATAGGTATATTTATAATGTAAATTTTCAGAGTATGTATGATATTTAAGGTTCAAAGTGAATTGAATAAATGAGATAGTATGCACCCTTTTATAATTGAGGTGAGGGGAACTTTTGGAATCTCTACAAATATTATATTTATAATAAAATAAAAACCCATAAAAAACCCTAAAAATGACATATTTTAAAATATTATATGATATAAGGTTGTAATATAATTAAAAAATAAAATTTAGATAAATTTTTATATCAATTTAAATCTTATCATTTTAATTAACCCTTAATTCATCTATTTTAATATTAACTAAGGTAACAAATGTTTCAATATTAAAAGAGAATAATTTTTACTTATTTTATATAAACTAGAAAATGAATTAACAACTTAAAATATTTTATACCATATCATTATTATTTTATATTTTTAAAAATATTTTACGATTTTTAAATAATTTAATAAAACATCATTTTGAAAAAATATCAATAGTGTTGATTTTGACACTATTAAATTCATGGATTTTAAAAAATATCAATATAAGATTTTAACCTCAAAAAAAAAAAATTATATCCCTAAGGGGTAAAGGTATTCTCTAAAATTATTCTGATATATTAATTGTCCCAAATTAAATTTATTTTAAAATTTTAATTACATTTATTTGATATTTCCATTAATAAAATTATTACTATATTAGTTTTCTGTAATTATATAATATAACTATTTGTTGAATAAAAATTAAAAATAAAATATTATGATGAATAAAAATTCTTTATATTTCATAATAATACTTATAGTCGAATATATCTTTTGGAAAATCCTATATTAAAAATTATATATTTATTAAAACATGAATGTGACTACTTTAGCATTACTTTAGATAAGATATTATAAGTGTTATAATAATTTCTATGTGGCTATAAATGGTCAATAATTTAACCATTGGATGATTATGGTCGATATATACTCAAACAATAATATTTTTCCAAGTTTTTTTTGGGCTTTTACTGGTTTTTATTATTTTAATTAAAATTGTTTTATTGATTTTCCATGAATTAAATAATTTCTTCATCATCATTTTATAAACCTTTACGGTAATTATTTATTTCTTAAAAATTAAAAATAAATTAACATAATAAAGAAAAACATTTTAGATTTCAAAATATTATTTATAGATTAATTTAACTTCTGTATAATCTTATATTAAAAATAATATTGTTATTAAAATTTGTGTAAGACATCTTTAACTTTTCTTTAAATAAAATATATTAAATGTTCTAATCCCATCCATGTGGCTTCTAAAGGATACCATTTATACCCAAGGATGATTTAGGTCGAAACACACTCATCTAATTATATTAGGAAAAGTGTTAGGGTAATTTTATAATATTATATTTTAACCTTAATTACCCGATTTACCTTTTTACCAAATAAATAAAAATCACTGAAGTTACTATTAATAATGCAAAAAAATAAAATAAAGATATTTGCATAATTTTAACATAATGATTCCAAATATGGAATCTATTTTTCAAAATTCAAAACACATAATTTGTAGAAATTAATGTAAAATTAATCCTGTTGTTGGAAGGAGAAAAATGGTTTTAAAAGTTAAAACATGCAAAACATTGAAATGTTTTTACATCAAAATTCATTGTAAAATTAATGATAATGAACTAAAGTATATTAAATGATAAAAATATAATGTATTTATACTTTTAAACCATTCATATATATAATTTAACACTATAAATAAATTTTATGAAAAAATAGTTTTCAATTAAAATGCATTATTGTTTTACTATTCATCAAAACGTGAAACTTATCAGAAAAATACCAAAAATTAAACCAAAGTAAAATTTGATACTCCAATTTCAAAGAAGAATTTTATTTTTTCAAATATAATATAAAAAAGTGTCAAAAACTAGATTTAAAATGGGTGTTTCATTAAAAGGCAGAAAAACTACATTTTTTGAAAAATATTTCTTTTATTCAAAAAATTGAATTTATTCTTATATAATTTCTAAAGAACATATAATATGAAGTTTAAAAATTAGATTGAATATATTAAATATATATTTAATTAATAAAATCCATAAAGATTGATTTTATTATTTTATAAACTCACTTATTTTCATTTAAATAGTTTTTCAGAAAAAAAATTTCGTTTTATTTGAAAATTGTTTTATTTTTCTTTTATAATTAATTGATAAAAAAATAATTAATTATATATACATGTATAAATAATATTTTCATAATTCAGTTAATACTATTCATAACCGTCTTTATAATCTCTAGGTTATAAGGTAACGCAATAATATTTTGTTGTTTGTTTAAACTCAGCCTTGGGTGAAATGAATTCTATTAAAAAAACTAGAGATTGTGCATAAAAAAAATCCAAGAACAAGCTAATTCAGTGTTTCATGTAGTGCAAGGTTTTCTTGGTGTGGCATACATCACAAGATATTAAAAAAACTAAAAAAAATCTACCACATAAAAATATCTGGGTGTTACATGGATTTTGGCCTACGAGTAGCTTATCATGAGCAGTTTTTGCCTATAATGCGATGGTAACCTTCATGATGAATTTCAAGATATGATGTGGAATTTTCCAATCATGACACTTCTTCAGGTGATGCTTGGTTATGACAATGATCATATAGGATCATCAGAGATAGGATATGGTAGGAAACCCCCATGTCGTAACAGGGTATGGGTCCCCCATACTCCTTGTACTAGTTTGAGTGGCACCCCATGATTGCACTAGGGTGTGGGTCCTATACCCAATGAGTGGCATCCCCCTATAGTACTAGGGAATGGGTCTTCTAGGCATAAAATAACTATCCCTTATCATAATAGTGCATGGGTCCTTTATCCAATGAGTGGAACCCCTCCATGCACTAGGGAGAGGGTTTTCTATCAATATCTACTGAGTAGAAACCCCCTATCACACTAGGGAATGAGTACTCTATAATGTGAGTGGAATCCCTTATTAGACCAGGGAATAAGTCATTTATCTGTCTACAATATAGAATCCCCTTTTTGAGCTTGGGTAGTGGTCTACTATCATTCAATTGAGTTGAATACCCTAACCTACTTAGGTGTGGGTCCTATTTCCATTAGAGATTGACCCCCTTGGGATCCAGAGTATGGGAGAGGTAAGATTAATTCTTTAAGAAGAGATGTGAGATGATGGGCTTCGATGATGGGCCTTTGGAGCTTCAAGAAGACTCATCATCCTGGGATGGACTTTGAGATGAATATCCCCTTTCTCTCTCCTATGGGATTCTTTATAAGTTTATATATATATATATATGTGTGTGTGTGTGTGTGTGTGTGTGCGTGTTTGGGTTTTGTTTCATTCTTAATTTGGGTTGAGATAAATAATTCTATCGCATCTTCTATTTCACCCCTTTGGTTTTTGAATAATCCTGCTGGGTATATATATACTCACCCCTACATGGGAAATGCCCACATGTGTTGTGTATTATACTAAAGATAGATAGATCACCAGTAATTTTGGGGGAGCATAGGGATACTCAGGTGTATAAAACATGTTAGGTTCACAAGGTTGAATACCTTGAGGGGGGGGGGGGGGGAATCAGGGAATGACAGATTAAAACTTTTGCCCCTTCAGATCTTGATTTTTTGTTAATCAAATATCAATTCTCTCTTCCTCCTGCAAATTTTGTTTGAACTGATATGAAATCATGGACAAGACACAATGATTTTTACTTGGTTCAACCTCACTGGGCTACATCCAAGGAGCATACAACGACGGTGTGCTGATGTACCAAATTCACTAAGGGTCACAGATAATAATGAGTGCAATGTTTGGGCTAGATCTTATATACCCAGGTTCACTACCTTTACAAGGTTTAGGGTCTACTCACTATATTCCCAAGGGTCACTCCCTATGCCTCTTTCTTTGACTCACTACCATTGGAAAGGGTCACCATCTTCCTCTTCCTTAATGCTCTTGTAAGGAAATCCACTCATTGTTTATGTAATTTTAGGTCGAACACAGTTTATGGACATGTAGGTCCCTTAATTTTCATGAATTCATGAATCCTTAAAATTAGGTATATTCTCTGCTGAAGTTCCTTTTTCACCTATAGATGAATTTCACCTTCCTAGGTAATATTTGGTACCATAAAATACTTTCGAAAACTGATTTGAAGCCTTTTCAATGTTCCTTGAGTGTTTTGTGAACCACCTACTCCTCTCGCATACTATGTACTAGGTATAATACAAAGATGACCTCCTCTTCATACTACTGTGGCTTCGGTGAACCGTCCCCCGTTCACAAACTACCTCCACTTTATCTATTGCGTATGACCTCCGTGTACTGACTCTGCGAACTTGCTATGCAAACCACCCTCTATCTGTGAACTATTCTCTGTTCATGGACTGCCTTCACTTTTGCGTACTAGAGCTCCCCTCTACATACCAAAATCTTCTTACGTGGACTTTTTTTCTTTGTGGCCTACAACACCCTGCAAAAACCTTCAGTGGAATTTTTTTCGCGTGAACCTCCTCATCCTTCACAGAATTCTCCCTCACAAACATCCTTCAGACTTCACCGAATTCCCAGAGAAAATAGGTGTTATCTAATGATATATTCTCTCTCTATAAACTGTGAGATTAGTGCTCCTTATATAGGAAAAGATATCTACAAAATCCTCTAATCCATGATTTACCAAATATTTGATTCGGTACATCCTCCCCTGCATACTGATCCTCCTATAGCGAACCACACCCATTCCGTGAACAACTTTTCAATAGAGGTCCACATATTATCTTTGCTCTTACACATCACCATTATATTCTTCCTTCCTAAAAACCATCACACCTTCCGTATACCACACACCCTTCATTGAAAAACGTCTCTGTGAACCGTTTTTGGTTTCACGAACTGCTCCTCTATACCATTCCCGCTGCCTAGCATGCAGTCACATACCCTTCTCAAACATGGTACACGGTCCATGTCCCAGGCTCCATGTTTCTCTTCCTTTGCCGATTTCATTCTCTATTCTTCACACTGTCAAGTACTCCAAATAAAACCTTAAATTTCCAAACACAAATTCTCGATGTTTTGGCCCAAAAAATTGGCAAACACTGGGAAACTACGTCACCTTAAAAACCCGTCCTTGGAAAATGCAAACCATACTTATTCATGATTATCTGGCTTTGTCAACAAACATAATCACACCCAAAACATACCAAGAGGACTCATTAAGGTTTATTTGACTAAAAATATCTACCTTTGGGTTTGTTGACAACTCTTCACATAACAGTTCTTCTCATTTTGATACTTTGTTAACACTCTGTCTTTCTTCAATCAGCATTCGCATCACGTGATTAATATAGTGATAACAGATTTTCTCAACACATACTCTAAGACCACATGAGCCATGATTGGAATGATAAAAAAGTTTATAATGAAAATTTCATCAATGAATCACTTCATTCCTAACACCAGCTCTTGAAACCACAACTGCTTTCATCACGAACCTCAACTATCGTGATATGTAATTTTTGATTGATCACTTCTAGCATCATCAGATTTAATACTCCCCCAATGTTGTAGCTCCTCTAAATAGATTCAACTCAGCTTCAAATCCCCTAATCTCATTTCTCCACCTAACATCTTCTCCCATGTCTTTTCTCCCCCTGAACTAGTCACAGTTTCTCCCCCTTTGTCAACGAACCTAAAGGACACTTTAAGATTGTCTACAATAGGGTAAAGAACACATATCAACACATTAGGGAAAACACACCATACCTTGGGGAGAGGGGGACCCGAATCCACACTTTTCATGTGTGGGGATTCAACTGGACTCCTAGGTATAATCGATATCTTTCAAATGATTCTTTGGAAAAATCCTTCATAAGATTATATACAACTTGTTGTTCTGCTGGCACATACTCCTACTACACAAGCCCTAAATCCACTTTATACCTGATAAAATTATATTTCATTTCAATGTTATTATTTATTAAGTGATGGACTAGATTTTTTCTCATATTTATAGTACTTTAATTATCATAATGGATTCTGATTAGAGATATCACTTCAATTCCCATATCCTCAAGCTGCTGCTTCATCCACAATAGCTACGTGCAAGCTTGAACAGATGCAATATATACAATTTCTGTGGTTCTCAAAGAAATAAAATCTTGTTTCTTACTCAACCAATAAATACACAACCCTCATAGATAAAAGGAACCTCTAGATGTTGATTTACCGTTATTTGCTGATCCATCCTAATTTGTATATGTATATCCCAATAAGTGTGGTTGAGATTTTCCATTATACATTAATCCAAAATCCAATTTTCCCTTGACATACTGAAGTATTATTTTCATTACAATCATGTGGCTATACTTGAGATTGATTTGATATCTTGCTACTTGGCATGTAGCAAATACAATATCAGACCTTATTACTATCAGATACAACTGACTTCCAATGATTTTCCTTTATTATGTGATATTAACTGCCTTACCTTCATTATCCCATAACAGTTTCAACTAGGTAGAAATCAAAGTTTTCATCTCTTTGTAATTATCCATTACAAACCTTCTCAAAACCTCCTTTGAATATTTTTATTCAGAAATAAATGTTCCATTCCTTCCTTGCATCACCTGTAAGCCAAGAAAAAATTTCATCTCACTAATCATCAACAATTTGAACTCCATTTTCATGAATTCAGAAAATAGTATGCATTGTGCCTCATATGATCCACCAAATATTATTTCATAAACATAAACCATCACCTTCATCATTTAATTAATTCCATCATTTAAATATAAATTGTAATCAACTCCACCATTCTAGAAACCAAGCTTCTTTAGAAACTAATCAAGCCTTGAATACCATGCTCTTGGTGCTTGCTACAATCCATATAAAGCCTTATTCAGATGAAAAACTCTATTCCAATCTTCATGAATGAGAAAACAATATGGTTTCTCAATGTAAACTTCTTCTTCTAGAACTCCATTCAGAAATGATAACTTGACATCCATCTAGAAAACTTTAAACTTTCTTTACCCTACTATGGCCAAGAATAATATTATTATATCCATCCTTGAAATAGGTAAAAATGTCTCAAAAACATCAATATCCTCTATCTGGGAGTACCCTTTGCACACCAATCATGATTTGTTTCAAATCAAAAAAATATATACATTCATTTTGTAGTGAAAGAACCATTTTTTCCTGATGAAATTTTTGTCTTGTGGTCTTGAAACAATATCCCATGTTTGATTATTTTCAATTTGATCAAGCACTTCATTCATAGATCGAACCCAGTTCTCATCTCCATCTGGTTCATCACAACATTTAGGTTCCACCTATGATAAGTATGATTCTTGTTGCAGATTATTCATTCTACTTGTCTACATTGGTGCTGTTTGATCACCAATTATGTTCTTCCTATCAATTTCATATCTTCTATTTGGTCTCTGGGTAGACACTAATTGATTCTCATCATTCGAGTCTTCTTTTTAATCAACCTCTGGAGCTAGAGAACCTCCTGACACAGTCATCTCTTCATCACTATCATCATGATTCTGATCATGTATTTTCTAAAGATTATGTTAATTATCCACTATAGTCACATCACGACTTTAAACTATCTTTACCAGCCACTTCTTGAAGCATTTATATGCTTTTCTCTTCTTTTAGTAGCCAAGAAATATACCTTCATCTCTATGAGATTCAAACTTCATATGTTTCTCCTTATTGAGAATGAAACACTTAATTATAAAGACTCGAAAGTATTTCAATGATATATTCTTTCCATACCATAGCTCATATGGAGTCTTCTCTTCTTTTGTCCACAATAAGGATCTGTTTTATGTGTAGACTACTGTCATCATTGCCTCTTTCAAAAAATTCACTAAAATATCTTTCTCAATGAGCATTGTTTTTAGCTTTGTTTCTCACAATATGATTTATTCTCTCACCTACTCCATTATTTTGTGGAGTTATTACTATCGAAACTTGATCCCTTATACCATGTTTCTTGAGATAGTTCTCCACTTGGATATTTGTGGACTCTGTTCCATTATCTATTCGAATCATCCAGATTTTCTAACCAATCATTTTTCACATTCCTGTTGATATCTTGTAATGCAACTGAACACTTCATATTTATGGGTGATAATTAAAAACCATGCCATTTTTCTATAGTCATCGATGAAGAGAACATAGTATCTCCTCCCATCAATAGCCCTTGGAGAAATTGTCCCACACACATCAATATGCACCAACTCAAGAAATCTTGATGACTTTTACTCCTTTGGCATATATGTATTTCAAATGATCTTCCCTTATTGGTAGATATCACATGTATGAGTACGATCATGTGATAATATAAGAAGATTTCGGGCAATATTATATTTCACCAAATCTTACAAGGATGCTTAGATTATGTGGCCAAGACGCTTATGCCGTAACTTGTTTTATTCATCCTTGGACAGAAAGAACATATATTCTTCTTCACTCATGAGGTAGATATTCCATTTTGGTACACTTTCCTTGTAACAAAACAACACAATCCTTTTCCTTGATGATACACAATTTCTTTGAAAAACTTATGGCATGCCCTGAGTCACACAATTGGCTGACACTAAGCAAGTTGTGGCTAATCCCTTAAACAACCAAGACATCTTCTCATCTCATGGATTTTCCTCCAAACTTGGATTTTCCTGAACCAATAATTTTAATGCCCTCATCATTACCAACTATTAACAATACCTTCTTTATCTTACCTAATTTAGGTCACCAGATTCTTATTTCCTGTCACATGGGAAGTGCATCCGTTGTTAATGATCCATATCCCAGTGCGATCTGATGCCTTGAACGCCATTTCTACGACCACTACCTACTCCGTCCTTTTATTCTTGAACCAAGTCTTTGAATTAATACCCAACATGGAATGATAATCATGATCTTACTCAGTATATGACAGACTAGCTTCAACTTGCAGAGCTGCAAATCGATTTTGAATTTTCAACTCTCTTAATGATACATTTGACTGCTTCTTATGAACAAATTCAATCTGCCTCAACACATTCCTCTGCATTGTTGATATGAAATATCTTTCTATATGTCTAAGTACTTTACACCTGAAACAAATACCATCAAATGGTGACTTATAATTTTGAGCTCTGTATAACCACCTATGTTGGTCTTGTTCCCTTTGGTACCTATTTTCTATGGAACATACATTTTGAAAGTGTCCCATTTTGCCAAAATAGTAGCATCTTATATGAGGTAAATTCCTGTGTCAATTATGCTCCACTAGTTGTGAATTGGGTTCTATGAATCTTCTGGTTATACTTAATACCCAAATAAATCTTCAATCTTGGAATGGGTTCTTATGGTATAGATTGAACCATAACTGCTTTCTATTTTAGATCAAGCCCCATACCAGCCTTATCATTCATATTTTATTGTTTTTTCTGTTCTGCTAGACCACTCTGCTCAAATATCATATTATTTGTTTCCTGTATGACCTTCTTTACTGAAATAGAACCAAGAGTTAACATTTTCTCATGATATTTAACTGTTCTTCACAGGTTGATGACTTCCTCTTCTTATTCTTCGATATGTTTGATTTGATCATTTCCATTTTTAGTCAAACTATCAATTTATATTTTCTGTTCTTCAATTTTGAGGTTGTACTCAACCACCTTTTCTGATCTTTCAAGCATTGAAGACCTCATATTTTAAATTTATGCATTCAGCTCAGAATCCATTTCTTCCAACTGCTGTAT
Source organism: Viscum album (assembly GCA_963277665.1). Lineage (NCBI taxonomy): Eukaryota > Viridiplantae > Streptophyta > Magnoliopsida > Santalales > Viscaceae > Viscum > Viscum album. The sequence goes on along the minus strand of OY728126.1, from coordinate 376,193,160 downwards.
ATAGAGTTTGGAATCCTAAACAACTTTGTTAGCTTTCTTTGTTTTAGATCTCAAAATATCCAACTCTTCAAGGAAAACTTCTAATTCAACCTAAATATCAAATATTCCTTCAATTTATCTTTCTTCATTTTCAATTTATTCTCTTATTAATTAATTTTTGACAATTGCCACCAAATCATATACTTTATGATCCTTGCAGTCCTCCAACTCTTCTGACTCATATTCTTCTGAAATTTCTTCTTCTTTTAAAAGCATATTTTTCTTTTTGAAGATCTGTCTCTTATTACTTCTCTTACCTTTATCATTTTATGAATACTTCTTTTGTGAAATTTCATGATTATCTTCATTATCATCTTCAAACCTATTATGACATTTTACTACAAAATTCCCAATCTTTCCGCATTAAAAACATATAAATAGAAGTTTACCTTTGAACTTCCCTTTTCCCCTTTGCAAATTTGAGGAGGGAAATGACATTACATTATCCAAATTGTCCTCATAAGGACTATATTCAAAAAATATATTCTTCATGGCCTTGAATTCTACTTATTTGTTCATCCCCTTTTCCACTTCATCATTATTATCATTTTTCATTTCATATGCTACAAGGGTACTGTGTAGGTTATCTAGTGTAAGCTCTTTCAGGTCTTTGTCTTCTAACACTGAAAATTTCAGATTGAAACACGATGGAAATTTACTCAAGATACATTTCACAGTATTTATATATTCAATGAATTTTCCAAGACCCTGCACGTCTTCCATAATAACATTTACCCTACTGAAGAATGCATCAATAGTCACATTGGGATTGATTCTAAGATCCTCATACTTGTTCCACAAAACCTGCATCTTTAATTCATGGAATTTTGTGTCACCCTCATAAATGTTCAAAAATTTCTCCCACATATCATGTGATGTTTTATAGGACATAAAATTCTTATAAATTGAATTTGATAGGACTCCCCCTTAATAATTATTCCCTTTAGCATCATCATCCAATTATCTTCTTTCAACTTCTGATAAAGAAGTACTATTGATGTCAGTTGATTTTCCATGTATAGATGCAGGGAAGACATCTATCCCTACTAATCGGAAGTAGTGTTTCATTCTATTCTTCCATTGTTGAAAATTATTTTTATCAAAGATTAGAATTACTTTTTGATTGAACACCTCAATTTTTTTTCTGAGAGAGAAAAATTGACTTTAAACCTTTCCTCTGATACCAATTGTTTGGTCCACAAGGTCGAATATTCTGATGGGGGGGGGGGGTGAATCAAGGTATGACAGATTTAATCTTCTTCCCCTTTAGATCTTGTTTTTTGTTAAACAAAACTCAATTCTCTCTTCATCCCGCAACAACATATGAACTAATATGAAATCATGCACATGACACAGTGATTTTTACTTACTTCACCCTCACTATGATATGTCCAAAGATCATACAACAACAGTGTTCTGATATACCAAATTCACTAATGTTCACAACCAATAATGAGTAAAAAGTTTAGGCTAGATATTTTATGCCTAGACTTATAACCTTTACAAGGTTTAGGGCTTGCTCACTGCATTACCAAGGTTCACTCCCTATGCCTCTTTCTCTAACTCACTACTAGTAGAAATGGTCACTATCTTTCTCTTCCTTTTCTCACTGCTCTTGGAAAGAAATATACTCATAGTTTATAGACTTGTAGGTCAAACACAGTTTATGTACATACATGTAACTTCATTTGCATGAAGTTCTGCATCCTCAAATTTATGTAGATTATTTTTTGAAATTATTTTTCCACCCATTGATTAATTCCACCATCCCTTGCAAGGTACCAAAAAATATTTTCTCAAACTGATTTGAAGCCTTTTCAATATTCCTTGAGTGTTTCTCGAATCACCTGGTCCTCTGACATACTATGTACCAGGTATGGTACACAGATCACCTCCTTTGTGTACTACTACCGCTTCCACGAACCATCCTCCATTCATAGACTACCTCTGACTTCTCTACTGTGTACTCCCACTATGTACTAACTTTGTGAACATCCTTTACGAACCACCCTCTATCCATGAACTATGCTATGTTTGCAAAATTCCTTCTCTTCCACATACCGATGCTCCACTCCGTGTACCACATTATTATAACTCAAAGTTTTTCTTTTTTGGCCTACAATACCCCACAAAAACCTTTAGTGGGATTTCTTCAGTGCGATCCTTCTCAACCTTTATGGAATTCTCCCTCGCAAACTTCCTTTGGACATCACTAAATTCTTAGAGTAAATAGGTGTTACATAATGATATTTTCTCTACCTATAAACTATGGTATTAGTGCTCCCTATATAGAAAAAGATATCTAAAAAATCTATTAATCCAATATTTACCAAATCTTTGATTCAGTATAGCCTCCACTGAATACTGATCCTCTTACCGTGAACCACACCCATTCTGCGAACCATTTTTCCATGGTGGTCCACCTACTGTCTTTGCTCCTACGTAGCACCATTCTCTTATGCCTTTCTGAGAACTAGAATGCCTTCTGCATACCACACGCCCATCATCGAAAACCATCTCCACAAACCATTTATGGTTTCCCAAACTGATCTCACATATCATTCCCATTTCCTAGTACGCAGATGCATACCCTTCCCATACATGGTACACAATCCATGTCCCGGGCTCCGCGTTTCTCTAACTTTTCTAACTTTGTTCACTCTTCTTCACACCATCCGGTCCTACTAAGAAAACCTTATATTTCTAAACACAAATTCTTGATTTTGAGACCAAAAAAACTGGAAAAAAACTAGGAAAATATTTCACCTTAAAAACCTGTCTTCGACAAACACTAACCATACTTATTCATGATCATATAGCTTTTTTAACAAACACAATCACACCCAAAACATACTGAGATGACTCATTGAGGGATTTTTTTCCAATAGACCACATTTGGTGGTCGGGCTTGGAGATCAGGAGACAAGCCCTCTCATCTTTTCTTTATTTCAACTATTGTTAGATTGGGGATTCATTTTTGGTTGGGAATGTATTTTTACCCTTTTCACTTTGGTTAGATTCTGTTGTACTCAGATTTTATTCCCTATAGGTTATTACATTAATGGTTTACTCTAGATGTTACTGGATTTTATTATTCCTCTAGAATATTTCATGGAGATGATTGGATGCATGTATAAAAATACACTAGGAAAAGGAATACCATTTTATGTTATGCCTTCTCAACCCTTATTGCCATCCCTTAGCCTATGGTGGTGGAATTGGGGTTGTGTTGACCCAAAATTTTACTTTTCAGGAGGGCCTTGGTGGTTCGGTTCATTTCAAATTGTTCCAAAAAATATATTTTTTCACTTATTTTGGAACTTTATTTAGAAACTCTTTGAGTACATAATGAAGATCACTAAGTGATACATCATCATGACAGCTTGAATAAGATTCATTAGAAGAATCATAATAAAAAAAATTATTGCAACTTATACCACTTTGATTACCTTCAGTTAGTTGTGTCCCTCCCTTTATAATAAGACTATTCTTCATATTCCTTGTATATATTTTCTTCTGATTTTTATTAGTCTTGGAATATTTATCTGCATTTTTAACCTCATGAGTAAATTCATTTTTCTCCATTTAAGGTTACTCACACATTTCTTATAATATAAACTTCCTAAATTCTAGATTGAATCTTTAGAGAGAGCCTTTTCTCTGATACCAATTTCCAATCCCAGACTAAATTAAACACTAGGGGGATGAATTAGTGGTTCACTTTTGCAAATTATTTTATTTTAATTGTACATTTTGAAATTGTTATGGTTCTCAATCCACTTAATGATTTCTCCCTATCTAACCTTATATGAAAAAATAATAGGAGAGAGTATAACACATAGTATTTACAAGGTTTAGTATAAATACCTACTCCTTTCCATATTAGTTAGATTCTCAAAAATGGGTTTTCTACTATAATTTTATCAATTATTATAATGGATAAGGTACTAAATAGTTATACTCCCTAGTAGTTGATCCTCTGGTTGATCTTGGTTATACAGCCTAGAAACCAACACTTCTTCCTTAGTTGGATAGACACCACAACCTTATTCTATTCTCCTAAACTAATTGGAAACCCCATCTCAAGCCTATTTATAAATTGGTTAGACACCCCACTTACAAGCTCCCTCTTCTTCTTGGTTTTGATCTAGGAATAGAAATCCATCTTCCTTATCCTGAGTGATTCTCCTCTACAACTCTATAATATCAATATTTCTCAGGTAAAACTTCATGATATTAAATATATTTTTAGAATAAGTCTATTACTCTTGAAACTCCTTCACACTATATATTGAATGATCCGGTTCTTCGTAGCTTATTAGATACTCATATAAAGTAATCCTACTCCAAAAAAGTGTCCTACAGATTTAGTTCCTTCTCTCTTTTCAATATAGAAATGAATCACTTTCTACATTCAATAAAATTCTCAAGTAGGAATGTTATCCTTATTATATAAATTATTGGACTCACTTTCAAAATGATAAATTTTCATGAAATAATTATTCCTTCTTCTAAGGAATTACCAACCTCAATTGAATGTGTGCAACTAATACAAACAATTTATTCACTATTATTTTATTCATGAATAGAATTACACAACTGAATGTTTCTTGCCTATTTTATTCTCAAATTAAATATCACACAAGAAATTAATGGGGTATAAACCTTTAACATTATCAATCAATATTCACATTTTTTAAGTGTGTGTGTTCACTATTTAATATCTCAATTAATATATATTAATTGTATAAACCATGCTTGTGCTTCATATATACATGTGGATTTCATCACACATGAAAACTATACTTGATGCATATAGGTCTTCAAATATTTCATGAAAAGTGTAACTCCTCTTCCAAAAAACTCAAATTGATACATGGATTTACTCATTATAGTCTATTCTTATTCACCTCCTCGTTCTTCTTCTTTTATAATGCTAGATGGATTCACATGGTCTCAAGAATACATTGATTATACAAGTATGTGGTGGATCAATATGATTCATGTAAGTGATTCAAATAAATAGACCATTAAAACCACTTCTGTTTACTTTAGGTAATAGACCTTGCGAATAAAGATTCTTCATATACACAAAATTATGTGGCGCCTCTTCATGAAAACTCAAGTGCATGATATTCTCCATGTGAATTTTATCATGAATTTATATCTTTGTTTTTTGTGTATATGAATTCATGGTATATCCTTCACATGACTACTTTAAGCATGAGTCTTTACTTTAAAAAACAAATAGATTCACGTATTATCTGATTATTTGGTTGAGAACAAGATCTCTCTCAATAATAATCAAAAAACATATTTATCCTCTTGTCTATGACTCAATATTTATAAGTGAGATTATCACTAACTATCCTATAATTTTTATGGTGAGTCAAAACTCTTCAATGATCTAAAGATATAAATATATATTAGACTTACCTATCACTGAAAATAATAGCATCTCATCTTCTCTTGATCAGCTTCAAAATGGATATTCATGCAGTATATTGATGGACACACAGTCATGAAACTGAGGATTCATGACATTGGATCATCTCATGTACATTGTTTTTCACATGATGTAGAAGAGATATGTATTGGAATCATATGATCAATGTTTGTTCATGATATTTTTTCTCCCAAACCCATGTAAAACTGCATATCATGCATCGAAAAAATTATATTCCTTGAATTATCTCATGCATGAAATTCAATGATTTCATACATGGATTCAAGATGATGACCACACCTTAATTATATCAGGTTGATCACTAGATATAGTTAAAATGTTTGATGTCAGTTTTCTCAATCTCACCTAATGATCCTTTGAAGGTAGAATGTTGAAGACAGAGGCTTATTCAAATATACATAGTGTGAGATCAATTAGATAGTGTGGATTCACACGATCAACTGACGGATGTTATATAAATATGTTTTTAAATGGATGAACAATGTCATGAATAGGAAAAGTACCACATAGATCTTCAGCCTATTGATTCTCCACTTAATAATAATCCCCTATTCATTAACCATTTGTTCTGGCATTAGGTTTGACACTTGGATACATTACACATATGCCCCACAAGGGTTTCACCACCCCATTTCACAGTCCACTCGGTCACTCACCCATGATCCCTATACATAATCTATGTATATCTTTGCACTTCCTGTTAGTTCTATGAATGTCCTAACCTACCACCCATAGAGGGCCAGGTTGACCATCCTCCCATGTGGAAGACCACCTATGTCCCACATAAGTGGTTGATGTCGGTCCTTAGTGGGCCAAGGTAGGGAATATTTTTTGTATAAGTCCAACATGAAATACTTAATAAGAACTAAGTATACTATTCTTCATCAAATATTATTCGTGAAAAATATAAATATATTTTTCTTGGGAATCATAGTTAAAAATCCTCATGAAATAATAGAATTTTTCACAACCTTTATAATTTAAATTCCCCACAAAATTATTCATACAAATCTTTTTCCCCTTGGTCTTCTCAACATTATCCTTTTAATGAATCACCATGTGAAATAATATTTTATATGGGATTAATAATAACTAAAAATATTCAAGCATGTTTCAAAAAATGTGTTATTTATTCAACCTAATTGACACATGTCTTTTATATTAATACCGATTCAACAACCATCATACTTAATATTTCCACTATATCTTAAACTTCTCCAGTTGAATTCATCAAGCTAATAGCCTCACAATTTTTTAATATGGGTTTACATGGATGATATATCAAGAATGAAATATAATTCCTTTAGTACATCATCTAACCCTTATTTATATATTTACTTTAGGATATACACACAATAAAGAAGACATTCATTTTTTAAACATTCACTTGTTCTCTTTAGTGAGTTCCATTATACATGATAAAGGTTTTAAGCCCTAAAAATATTGAAATTATGTTATTCTTAATGAATTTAAATAGATTAATAGATTTAATATTTTGAAGTTACACTTCCTAAATCCACTTAGAAATAAAATTTTTAGCCAAAAAAATATAATCATTCCCATGAGAAGATAGAAATGGTTCCATACAATCCAATCTCCGAACATAAAAAATCTCTAACTCCAAAATTATTTCTGAGGAAACTCTTGCATTCTTCTAATATGTATCATTAATTAGCACATATCATAGAAAACCTTTAAACCTATATAATCCTTTAAGAGATATGGATAAAAGAAGCTAGCTTGTAGGACCTTTTGAGTTGTCCTCTCTACCCATGGTGTCCTCTCTATAGTAAATGGTGAAAACTCTTTAAAATAGAGATAATCTCTTCTTTGGATTAACAACTCTTCAAAATTACATCATAACACCACCTAAAAACCATTGGTTCATCCAAAAAGTAGTAGTTAATATTCAAAATGAATTTATTTCTATAGTTGCGAGTGATAACATTAAACATGACTCCAAAGGTGTAACAAACCAACCTGGGTCAACTAGACAAGTCACCCAAGAGGGTTCTCCACAAGATGAGGTGTATAAAAACAAAAAAATTATCATGTATAACCAAATAATGAATAGATTAAAAGTGGAATAATAGTACACATCCATGATACATATAACATCAAGTCCAAAGGGCTATACCTGAAAGAAAAAGAAGATAATTCAAAAGTTAAAACTCCATGTGACCACTCATCACCACCAAACCATATCACTAAGAAGGCGACAACACTCAAGAGAATACAAAGAACAACATGATTCCCTTCCCTTTAATTATGTCATGTAAAATCACATATATAAATTAAAAAATTCAAAATTATGGTTTGAGCATAAAGGTTAGTAATATTTCACCAACTAATATATAAAAAGTTTAATATCGTGAATACATTAGTTCAATCATTGAAAAAAACCAGTTTATAAAGTAGTTTCAAAAGATAATCATGTTTTAAAACGTCCATTGTTTAACATAAAAGTTTTTAATTTTTACAAAAATAATTAATATAAAAAGTAAATGTAAAATGTCACAAATTTATAAGCAATATCAACCATGGTTACACCATAAGATACATAATTGAGAAACAAACCCTAAAATATACCATCATGTGTAAAAAAACCATAAATGAAAAAACATGTGATTTGGGATATAACGTTTGGGAATATAGTTTCAGAAATATAAAGAAAATATTAATCTAGAAATCATGTTATTCCAACTAATATCGAGTCCTGTCATAGTCAGTCTATATAAAAAACCTCTGTTGGTGTTACACACACTAAAGTGACAAGTCCTTTTCCAGACACACCTTAGGTTCCCAATGTGATAGGTTTTATAAAACCATTTAAAAACCTTTCTCACAATTTATAAAACCATTTCATATTAAATAATTACCACTTATATGATATAAAATTTATTTTGTAATTAAAACCACATTAAAGGAATTTTAGTGTTTAAAATAAAATTTTAAAGAAAAACTCCATTTAAAACAATATATTTCATAAATAAATACAAACTTGATATCAAATTGATCATTTAATAAAGCAAACCAAAGGAATTGTACAAGAACATAAATAAATTCACGAATTAGAATCTTTTTATAGAGAAACTATTAGGACCCACCCTTAAAACATTACATAATCATGAATTAAATGAATAATTCACATTTAGAATCTTTTCAGGTTTATAGTTTTAGAGAATTAGTCCATAACTATTACATCTCAAAAAATTACAAAGTAGACACTTCTACTCAGTTTCCAATTTTTTTCATAATATAAAAAATCTTAAAAAGAAACATGTCTAATTCCATGTTTTAGATAACATGTCTTTCCTTGATCCCATCCTTGACCATATTTATCTTTAATCCCTATAGAAAAAATTTCAAAAACTTGGTATGAGCATAAAAAGATCAGTAAGGGATACACAAAGAAGGAAAACTGTTAGTTTTTGAAAACAACAAGTAAACCATGAATACTTTATCATAAGTAATACTTTTCACCTTTATGAACTATTAAATACTCTTCCCTGAATAAAATATAATTTCTTACCCTTTTGTAACCAAAATATTACCATAAAACCCATATAAATAATACATAACATATAAAGGTAACTTGGGATATAAACATACTTAAATGGAATAACCATACGGTCGACTTTTACACATATCACTAAATGGAATAGCCATACGACCGACTTCCATACCCAATGCATTGGAGGTTATAACGTAACCACCTGTCCTAGTTTTCATAGAACCACCCATCATTTGGTTTATCACGTAACCACCAATGAAATGTCTAAGTACCATTATAAAATCATAACACATAAAACAAATATAAAGGAATGAAAACATTTCCACATTTCAATAACAATATATTGACATAACAAATCCATTATCAAAACCATTTTCAATACCAAAATACATAAAAGAGTATATGGTATTTATTTTACTTTTAAAAAACATTACATATTGTTAAGGAAGCCAAAGATCAAATAATACTCGCGGTGGCGGAAAGGTCGTTGTCACCGCGTACGTTAAAAAGAAACATACTTTTTGTCGTTTTGTAAAATGCTTCATAGAGAAAATATTCCTTTTGAATAAAAGTAAAAGTCAAAGGGGTTTATACAAAATATAAAAGAATGTTGTGTATAAAACAAAATATGCCTCAATGAAAGAAGATTGAGATGAAGTCCCTTACAAAGATGGTATCCTTAGATTAAGGATAAATCAATTACATAATTATGTGTGGAAAATATAAATACACCCAATATAAGTGGATATTAAGTGTAAAAAAATCATAGTTCATCCACACATATTCATAGCATGACATTATCAAGAACTAGAGGTTTAACCCAAAGAATTGAAATTGGATTAAGAAGTTACCTTGCAAAAATTCGATAGCCTAAGGACGTCACTTTAAACTTCAGAAAATGAAATGATAATAGATAAAAAGGGTATCTCATCACTTGGACATAAAATTTACAGCAATAAGGATATAGAAGAACATATCCCAACATAAGAAGATGTGAATTAAAAGACATAACAAAAATAATCCTTTTAAAAAGAGGAGGGTGAAAGGTCCCCTTTACCGATTTGGTAACTTATGAAACATACACCCCATGAAAGAAGGACCATACATTGTTGATGTAAATACCCATAAATGAAAGTATATTACACAAAGAGTAGAATAATTGGCAGTACATACACCACTCAAATGAGATAGTGACAAATATAGCATGAATCTCATGGGAATAAAAAGTGATATAAAAACCCCTTACCTCATTGTAATAAATCGAGTCGTATGACCAAAGAATAATAAACACAAAATGAATCACATAATACCATGAATATAAATATAATAATGATAATATATATGAAATGGTAGTACACAAAATACCACATGCAATAAATAAGTGGCGAACAATGGAAATCTCACAGAATTAAAAGTGAGATAAGAAATCCCTTATGAAAATTTGGCAGCCTAACAGCGCCACTTAAAACTTCCAAAAATGGATTGATAAGATAAAATTAGGTCTCTCATCATATTAACATAAAAATTACAGTAATATTAATATAAAATAACATCCCCCAAAATAAGAAATATGAACTTAAAATAAGTGAAATAAAAGAGAGTACTTAAAAAGAAAGAGAGAGGTAGGATCCCTTACCTCAAGTCTGTCTTGTCTTGTTCGTTTCTTTGTATTCCTGAATAATAAACTTTGGACAATTTATAATTTCATAATTAACTAATTTAAATTTTATTATTAAATTCATATCACATATTATAATGTTATAATAATTAGTTAATTATGTGAGTTCATATCAGACGTTTGTGTCGATGTTCGGTACATGAGTCAAAAATGAACTTGTTTGAAAAGAATTGTCCATGTAGTTATAATCACATCATATCCAGAATAGTATCAATGATTTAAATATCATATATATCTAGTATATATTCATTTTATACTATTCCATAACATTTGGATATAAAAAATGAAATGCACCGTTCATGGAGACGGTAGGCCGTACGTACGCATGAACGCTACTTTCATTTCTTTATCATATTAATGGAATTAAAACTAAATGAGACATAGATATATTATAGTTACAGTATAATATATATTTTATATAGGTAACATAAGTTCATTAATTTCATTCTTTATACATTCCATGTACTTCATGAATGAGTCACATCACTTGAGGGGGTGGTAGTCCACACTTCCTCATATGAAATTATCGCATTTGCACAACATGCAAAGCATAAAGGTATGTTTTAAATATAAAATACAGAAGCATAGAGATGACATAAATATAATATATATCATATATAAATATAGTTCCATCATAATGGAAACCATGAGATGTGTTAAAAAAAGATTGAACAATCATCATTTTGTGAGGCAGCAAATTCGCCACCCACAGAAACAATATGTTCTTTAACCATTAGAAGAAGGTGTGTGTAAGTGTAAATAAAATACTTCTCATAAAAAAATCCTAGTATATTTAGGATACTGGTTTTTCTATGGAATAAAATAATAATAACATTATATGGAGTAAAGAAGGAAAATACAACAAAGGATTTTGAGAGAAGGCGTTACCTCTAAATCGGGTATCTTTTTTTGATTTAAGGGAAAGGCTCTCTTGAAAAGAGTTCTACCCAAAGTGAGGATTCTAGGAGGAATAGGGGAATTTTTAGAGATTATTTGAGTAGATTTTGGATGACCTAAGGGGCTTGAGAGGTGTGATTAAGGGGTATAGGTGGGGGCCTTTTATAAGAGGGAGGAGGGGCACTCTTGGAAAGTCATGAAATATAAATTTATTATAAAATGTTTTTCAAATTAGAATGGTTCCAAAATGATATATTTCTAGGATAAGAGTATAAGGGGTAGATATACACTCAAACAATAGTATTTATACAAGTGGAGGTCATATAATTCACCTTATCTTTTCATTTTAACCCTTAGTTAAAACTAATAATTCTTACCACGTCTTTTTTTTTTATTTTCAAACTATAAGGTCATAATAATTACTTTAAAATACCAATAGTCCCATAATTGTATCAATAATTATATTAGTAATATATTATATTTAATTTGGAAGAATATTAGATTTTTTGTACATTTATACCATTTAATAAAATAACACTTGTTCTAAAAACTCATTTATGCCAATTTCGACACTATTTGGTAGTTGACTTTTTATAAAGGAATAAAATCTTTATTACTTATAAATAAAAGAATTAAAATATTTTTTCATTTAATAATTATCAATAAAATTCGTGGATATCATATAAAGTCTCAAAAAAAATTATTTTAACACTTATAATATCATTTATTTAAATCTTTCATTAATGAGGTAATAACTACATCATCATTGTGTAAAAAATAAATAAATTTATTTAATGTCTTAAAATTAAAAATAAAATATCATGATGTAGGAAATACTTTTATATTAACAATTACTATTTATAGTCAAATATATCATTTATATAAACAAAACTAAAACTGTTTTACTTAGGTGTTACATACTTTGGTTATATTTTCCTTTAAAAATAATATGATAAAAGGTCCCTACCACACTAAAGTGATTCCATGGGGTCCCAAATTTGGAAAAAGGAATACCATGGTCTGAAATGACTCAAAAAATATAATTAAGACACATGGATGGGTAATTTTATATTATTATAACATTATTTTGTTTACCCTTTTTAACCGATTTACTAATTAATCACGGTAATTAAAAATAATTACCGTAATTACTATTCATCATGTAAAAAAAAAAGAGACCTAATTAAATAATATGGACATTCTGATTACAAATATGGAATCCATTTTACCAATTTCCAAACAGAGAAATTGTAGTAATTAATTTAAAAATAATTCCTGTTGTCAAAACTAAAGACGAGTTTTTAAGAAGTAAAATTTATCAAAAGATTGACTTGTTTTTACATCCAATTGAAAAGTGAAATTACACCCAATGAACAAAATTGTATTAAATTATAAAAACATAATTCAATTATGATTTAAAACCAATTAAAATGACAATATAACTTTATAAATAATTTGTATGAAAATGCAGTTTTTAATTAAAATGCTGTATTTTTCACCATTCATTAAAAAATGAACATTATCAGAAAAATACCAAAAATTCACCCTAAGATATATTTTATATTAAAAATTCAAAAATGATGTCCATTTTATCAAATTCAAAACATATAAGTTTCATTAATAAATTATATAGTTAATTCCCACTGTTAAAATAAATAGTGTGTTTTTAAGAAATAATATTTATCAAAAGATTGACACTTGTTTATGTCCATTTTCAAAGTGAAATTAATTCTAATGAACACCATTGGATTAAATGGTAAAAATATATTATAATTAAACTTTAAAACCAATTAAAAAAATAATATAACCTTATAAATAAATTAGACTAAAAATCACTTTTGAAATAAAATACAATATTTTTTACTATTCATTAAAAAATGAATTTTATCAGAAAAATACTAAAAATTTACCCAACAGTAAATTTTGATGATAATAATCTAAAGAAAAATTTTAATTTTTTAAAATGAACATATGAAAGTGACCAAAACTATAATTAAATAGGGTTCGCCATCAAAAGACGATAAATCGGCCTTTTAATGTAAATTATGCTTAAAATTAGCTTCATTCACATTTTAGGCCTCTAACTTTTATTGGATAAAAGTAAATACATTTAACAAACATCTATAATCATATTGTAGTTAGTTATATTCATTACCTTAAATACAATGACTAGGTGTTAACTACCATTTAAAATAATAATATTATATTATTAGTGTGCAAAGTAAGATTTTAAAAAAACCTGTTGTTGCGTATCGGGTAAGCCATCGAACATAGAAACCCCTTTAAAGTAAAATTAATATTTAATTCACAAATATTAATAAATATGAAAATATAATATTTCTTTATTTACCTGGGATGTTACAGAAACCTACCTCAATAATGGAGAGGAACTACTAAGAATTGATCTCCCAAGTTTAGGATTAAAAGCCAAACAAAAGGGGCTTCAAAGGAATTTAAAAAGATCTATTTGACTCTTAGGTGTTGAGATAGAAAGTTGGAAGAAATAATAGTCTATAGGGGTTTGGGTTTTTATAGGAAGTTTAGAATTAAGAAAACCATGACACAAACCAAAACTCAATGGTGAAAGACCACTGAAAGAGGCCGAACTAGAGTGCAATGTAAGAGACCACACCACAACCTTTCTGGTAAAATCATGTTCATGAACTTTGAGGAGGTCCATATCCCAAATACTATATTCTAGGATAGGGGAATATGATGTAGCTGAGAACACCATGCTACAAATCTCCATTTCCAAAAGAGATCTATGCAACATCCTACTCCCCATGTCACAACTACCTCAAATTTCCTAGAACCACCAAAACTTACTTCTTACAGAACTACAATGCAACCTTATCCTACACAATGAAGCAATTATCCAGCTTATGCCACAACGTTTTTCCATGATGTTTCCATTCAAAAAACGATAGTGGCATAAAAAATCCTCCTTCTTACCCCTATGACATAGCTGGGTGACCGCACCACAATCATGCCCCAAATGGAAGAACTGACCTAAGGCTCTACACCACCGTCATCCTATCCACACCAAAACCATTACTATCCATGGAGGAATCCCTTTAAAAACTCTATATTACCTCCAAAAACCAATCTATCAACTATTAAACACTAAAAGGAGATCATACCAAAACCCAAAGGGTGTTAGATAATGCTAGGAAATTCATATGATCTATAAACTAAGAAGCCTAGGTTATTAAAATAGTATTCCATTTTTCATTTATAAATATTGAATTAATTTCCCTAGGATTAGTGTTCTATGTCTTGTAAATACTATAAGAATGGTCAATAACTATATTTTTAGTACCCTGATTATACTTAATCTATAGATTAAATTCTTTCAAAATAAGTATCCGGCTAAGGTGTTTAGGTTTAACTTATTTCTTGGTAAGAATATATTTCTGTGTTGAATGGTCAGTTAAAACAATTTACTTAGAATCAATCAAATATTACCTAAACTTCTCTAGGGAAAAAATAACCAACAACACTTTATCATAAATGGTTTATCTCCTTTGGGCTTCATCTGAAAACCCACTACCATAATACACTACTTGAAACCTCTTATATTTTCTCTACCCCAAAACATCCCCTACAACCCTTCCACTAAAATCACACATAATCTCAAAGTTTATTTTCCAATAAGGGGTAGCGATAATGGGTGGAGAAGTCAATTTTTACTTAAGAAGATTTAAATACTCATGGCATTTCTTATTAAAGCAAAAGTGTGTATCTTTGACCAATAGTGAACATAAGGGATTAATAATCTTTGAAAAATTATTTATGAATATTTGGTAGAAATCAACATTCCCTAAATACTTCAACACCCTTTAAATTTTAAGAATGGTGTAATTTTTGAATAATATCTATCTTGGAAGTTTTTACTATAACAACCTAGGTTTTAGGTTCCATCAATATTTTTACTATAATTATAATTAATGTTTCTGTATTCTTTCAAAAGAATTAACACTTGATTTGAGATTGGGCCATACAAGATATGAACAATGTTAAGAAAACATTATTTTGTTATAATGAAACATTACAAAGAAGGAACATGAAACCATATATCACAAAAAATGGATTATTACATATCATGGATGATTACCTCCATTATATCGTACATTATTAATTAGTAAATTTAAAATAATATAACTCATAATGAAATAAAAATGTGATATTAAAATATTTTATTTATTTATTTATTTATGTGTTACATATAAATGTTAATAATATTATTAAAATATCATATGATATATATAATTCAAATAATAATTTTAATATCAATAGAGTAGTAAAATTAAAGTTTAGAATTTAGATAATTAATTTTAATGGTATCTGTTAAAGCGTATTTAGTATAAAGGTCATATTTTTTTCAAAAGAATCATTTTTTAAGTATTATATATTTTATCCTAATAGAATAAATTGAAAAATTAAAAAATATTATTATATATTAACTAATATATGAACACATTTTAAAATATAAATTGATGTGAAATAATATTAAGAACACTTAATTCTTAAAGCATCATTTTTTAATAAAAGTATTTTTTATTTATATTTTATATTTCAATTTTAAAAACTATATAAAAATCTTATAATCGTAATTATATGAAACTAACTTAAATTTTTATATTAATAATGTCTAAATTAGATTAGGATTAATTTTTTATATTTTTTTGAAAAATTGATTTTTAGGTGAAGAGAGCAATATACCGATACTGTGCCTTTTATGCAATTATTAGTATATAAGTTTGACTTAGAAATTAATGAAACATTTTTATTGAAAAAATATGTACTTTATAATTTAAATTATACTCTTTTTTATATTTTTCAATCATATATTTGATATTTCAAAATTTAAGTAATATATTTCTATAAAATTGCATTAATACATTATACATTTGTTATTTTAATTTTTTTTGACAATTTTAGAAATTTAATAATAAGAAATTGATTTAAAATTTTTTATCATTGGGTATAAACTATATAATACAGACCACTTTATTTTTAGGCATAAATATTAATTTCTGTTTGTTAAAAACTAATTACCATGGTAAAATCTTAAATTGAAAAAGTAATAATTCAAGAGATAAAGGGATTTTTTTAAATTAAGTGTTTGATATATATTGTACCTTATCTAGTGATACACTCAACTATTTTAAATTTTTTTTGAGCCATATGACTTGTTTAACTTTTTCTCCCTTTATAATATGTTGAGATGTTTACAAAAAATGCATTCTCACCACTTATAAAAGGGGACTCTCTCCAACCATTAAATATTGTTGTAAAAATTAAATTTCATCCATAGAAATATTATTTATTTAATACCCCTATAATCCCATTTAACTATCATAATATTTTTTTTCACATGATATTATCCTAAGCCCTTCCTTTCTAAAGAATCCTCCAAGAGAAACCCAAAGTTCTCAATGTAAGTTCAACATTTTTGCTAACAAATTTTCCTTTTATCATTAAATTTTAAATTTATTTTTAAAAATATTATATTTTTAATTAATTATTTTTAGTATAATTACTATTTTTATATTATATTAATAAAAATTAACCACCTCTCCCCTTCCTCTTAATAAAAAAAATGTCAATCATGCGTATGTGCAGACTACCACCTCCACGACCTAACATGTTTCATTTTCCTTAACCACCATAAAAGGTTGGTAATAATAAGGAATTTTATTATTAATTATGATATATATAAAACTTTTAAGTTTCTTAAAATAATAAACCATATTAACTATTTCCCACATTCTATGGTTAATGAAATCATTATCCACGCGTACGTGCGGACTACCGCCTCCATGGAATGATATATTCTATTCTCACTTACACCTTCATAGAAATTTATAATTTATAATTGATAAGTATATATGATATACAGTTCTAATAAATATCAGTAATATCATTATTTATAGATAACAAAAAAAATTAAAAATCATTATTAGGTAATCCATCAATATCGATAAATAACCCGAAACTAATTCATCACCGATTTCGTCTTCACAAAATGTGAAAAAATTATAATATAGTGGGATTTTATCATTATAGGTTATTATTAAACATAAATTATAGTATATTATATTACTTATTAATGATATACAAGGCATCAAATAATGGTTACCAGAACCAACATCATAAATCATGTGCAAAACAATTAAAGTTTTTTACACATGATGGTAAAAATAAGTGACAACTAACTAATATAATCATAATAAATGATTACAAATGAAGTATATAATAGGTTAATGTTTATGAATAATGTTATAAAAAATATTATTAAGATATTTATGTTTGTTTTATATGATGTTAGAGCAATTTCAACTAAGGAAGAATAAAATTAAGATGTTTTTTTCTCAAATTTGAATCCATTGAGATGTGTTTATGCTACAAACTATGTTTTCTTTTAAATGGTGTATATTATGCCTCACTTAAATTTTGTGTCATAATCCTATTATATTTAATTATATTCAATTTTCTATTTAAATTTATACCTCTCATGGTGTTTTCATCCAAAAGTTACAAAGGTTGTAAGGGGTTCCCTTAACATAAATATTTTTGTTGAGTCATAATCACTCCAATTCAATTATAATATTATAATATTTAGTTATCCTACCCAATTATGATGTTATGTTTTATTACCATATTCTTTTATAGAGAAATCATGTTTCACACTGAATTATTCTTCCTTGATGAACCTATTATTTATTAAAAAAATTAAATTTGTTAAGAATTACTCCCATCTCTTTTAGTGGATTTTCACCAAATTTATGTTTTTTACTTACAAAAAATGTTCTAATATCCCTAGTGGAAAATAAAATTGTTTTCATCTCCAATTATCTTTATATTACACTTTATTAATTTTTAAACAATTTTTTCTTTAAACTTTTAATAATGTAGGTTTTCAATAAAGGTGTATTAAAATATATAAAATGATTTTATTTTACATGATCTAATATTATTCCCTTATGCATTAAATTTTAACTTAGGTTTTATTTATTATCATGATATATTTAATGAATTTTTTTTAAAATAAATTTTTAAGAAGTTTTCGCTTCATCATAAAAAAATGTTATTGGAAATTGTCTTGAAAATCCCATGTTTTTAAGATGATATTAAGAAACTCATTTCAGGAAAAATTAATTTTATGATTTATTTTACATTTTCAAAGGATTATTCTCTAATGGAGTAAGGGTTCATAAATCCTCCTATACATGCTCTTCCTAAGAACTCATTTTGGTAGACTGTGTTTTTGGTATAAACTGAACATGTTTTTTATGTGACTCCATTTGGAAAAGTTATGAAACCCATTTTATTCTCTTAAGTTATTTTTGGTAAGATGAATGATTTGATTTTAAGTGTAACTCATATGTATGGATAATGATGGGTGGGGTCCTATATCACACTCTGATTCATTGGCTATGGTTTTATATCTCATGAGATAACTATAAGAATCAAGTAAGGAATGATATCTACACTATGGGAATCAAGTTGTGATGCCTTTTGTACCATTGGAATCCGACCATGATGACTGCTCCACTATGGGAATATAGTTGTGATGCCTTCTACACCATGTTATGGAAATTAGGTGGTGAAGAATACTCTACGATGTTATTTTTACCTATTCTTATGGTTGTGATAAAAATATTTTATGCCTATTATTTCATGTTATGCCACATTTCCTCGTTTGTGATTCTTTTTTCCCAGGTTATAATTTATTTCCAAACTATGATAAATGGTTATGATATTCCATGATCTAGAGACATTCAGCTTTTCTTATGTTATGATTTCTTGTGTTATTTTTATCTTAATGATATACTTTTAAGCGATGTTTTTATATCCTTTATTGGTTATAATGTTTCTGTACCATGATATAGAATGACAAATTAAGTTTTATGATTTTCACTTATAATTACTTGATATTTTTATCTATTATTTCTCACTTACTCATGTTTTTTATCATGTTTATGATCTAACGATTATTAATAGTTGGTAAGTTTCCCTTAATACTTGTCTGAGCTCCCCCTTTTCTTAAGTTTCCATTCCCAATGTTATTAAGGTTATTATATCACATGAGATGCATAAAAGAGGGTCTAGAGGAGAACAATTATGGAGAAATGTTGACACATTTTGTAAAATGAGATTTTTATATAGCTATTCTTGATGAAACTAAACCTTTAGGTCTTTGGGTTATGTAAATATTTGTGAGATTTATTAATTAAACCATAGTATAATTTTTTATTTATGTATTTTTAGCTTGGGTCCACATAGTTGGCATCAGAGAAGGGTTTAGTTATTTTTAGAGATTAATTTAGTAACCTTTGGTATTAAGGTTATAAAACCTTAGTGAAAACCATAGAGATGAGTCTAAGTATAGTATGATATCCTAAAATATTGGTAAATACTTGAGTAGGTGGTATTCTAAGAAACACTTTAATGCCCCGCCCTGACTCATTATGAATAATAGCTAGACTGGTGCACCACATGGCCTCAACCATGCCTTCCTGTATGATAGAGGCTACTGACTAGTGGAAAAGGTGTACAAGAACACTATGGGGAGAAAATATCCTCTAGTTAGAGTAGATATAGAATGTGAAATAATAAAAAAATGAATAAACTAGGCCAAATAAACATCACACTAGGGTACGTTCTAATAAATAAACAAATAAAATACAAGCTATAACATGTAGAATGCACTAAATGCATAAATGGATCCACCGTGGATGGATTGTATACAAGGAATAATAAAAGAACCAAAATAAATCTAAAAAAATATTATCCCCAAACCAGTCTTGAGTCCTACTCTGTCCCATCACCCATACTCCACTATAGCATGCTAAACATACCTGCATGCATGAACCCTTTCCATAACACATGAACTACAAATAGATAGTCTTCTTCTCAAGTACCCAAGTTTCATGGAGGCATAATCAGCGTGTGAGTATAAATCAATAGGCCACCACAAAAATTTTCCTTAAAATAATAGTTTGAAACATAAGTACACACATTAGTTCTAAGTTTAAAAAATTACCAAAAAAACATTTAAACATTTCAATTTAAATTCCTAAAATATATGTTAAACCTGATCTCTGTGATGAAACCCATAGCTGGTATATACCTTCTTTGTCTAGTTCTTGGGTTTCTCTGATCATGTCATGATGACCATGCCCACCTCCCCAGGGGTAATATAACCATCCTCAGGGTCCAACCAAGTACACTTGGGGGAATGTTTCACTATGAGTTTAATGAGAATAACCAAATACACTCCAGGGTCCATTTTCACCATAAGCTAATTGATCATAACTGAGTCCACCCATGGTCTATTTTAACCCTTGGTTTAACAAGAACAATCCAAAATCCACTTAGGGTCTATGTTCACCCTAGTTCTATCAATAATAACCAATCCAATTCCACTTCCTTTAAACTAAATTCATTCACATATCATCATATAATAAAAAATAAATAATATCAATTCTCAAGGGATCATTTCACATTTCTACTATGAAAAAAATTCCAACCACCAATGGTGTTTTCATTTCCTTTAAAAAATTATCAAAATTCTAGACCCAATTATTTATCAAACAAGTAGTATAAATTCTATTCCAACTCAGAAAAAACTTTATATTTCAAAAAAGCCCTCTTTCAACCACTTACACTTTCACTAAACCATTTCACGAGGTTTCACCAACTTCCATCAACAGGATTTACCCAAAACACCTAAATATAACCCATCACAATCCATATTTTTTATTTCACAAAATTTTACCAAGACACACCATTTTACCCCAAGGAATTCATTTGGTTTTAATAAAATAATGCACCATTTTAGAATCTTTTAAATCAATTCATAATTTGGGAAACATGGTTCCATTTTCAAAAATTTCAATAAAAACCAAAATCACTATTTTATAAATCAATTTACCACTTCTTAAAGGGTTTATTCAATAATCAAATCAATTTTAATAAACTGATGATTGAGAAATTCCATTTCACAATCATCATTTTAAAATAATAACCCCCAATTTGTAAATAATTGAAACATGGATTAACCATTTTAATAAAACTACCCAAGACAAGGTCAATTACTTAAACTTGTTATTTAATTTGAGACCAAACCCAAGGAAATACAATTTAAATACATTCTATTTCAACATCAGATAACCTACATGACCACACAACCTATGAACTGAAAATTAAATGGAGACTATAGGTTGGGATTAAGGAAACAATATCTTATTCTTTGAAAATCCTACTCATCAAGTACTAGCCACCACTTTGGTCTAAATCAAGAGAATTTTAGAAAACATGAAAAACCATTAAAATAGGGAATATTAGCCAAAAATAATAGTACATCACTTGATAATAAATGAAAAAAATACAATGAAATGGGAAACTAAATCACTTTAGGCTCACCAACACTAGAGGTGACACTTGATTCACATAAGAAACTAAGGAGATATAACCATGGGAATAGGATATGAGAAATTGAGGTGCGTTTGGATACTATTGGGAAAATATTAGGGAGATAATTATGTGGGTATTTCTCAAGGGATCATGGAGGGGGAATACCATTTTTCCATTGTTTAAGAAAAATTCCCATCAGATCACCAACTAGTCATTGGGATCCCACTAGCTAGCCAGTTGGACTACATCATCATGATACAGTCCTAGACACCATCTTTATCCCATGGTTTTCTCTCATTTATCCTATAAAAACCCATTAAGCTTCATTCCAAACCTAACTCATATATTTTAATAGGTTTAAACCTTTTTAAATCTTAACTCAAACCCTCGTTCAAAATTTTTCTTATCCACCAATTCTAATTTCAATATCCTCCTAAAATTTAAAATGACCACACTAACAAGGTTATTAAAAAAATCCTCACCATGGAAATTTTCATCCCCAATAAGTCTTGGTGTTCTTCAAATTTCAACACTTTATATACTCCAATTATCAATTTGATGCCAAAGTTTTGCATTTAATTCCTAAATTCTCAACGTGATTCCAAAATTTATCTCCAAACATAAGGCAAAAAGATACATTATCCTGATCTAATGATCATATTTATCATAAAAAACTGAGATGATGCTCCTTAATATCCATCCATTTGGTGACACCCATGTTTCACCATCCAGTTCATTATCTAGTCTATGGTTCTCCCCACCATAGGAATCGGCTCGTAAAATAACTTTTTGATGTAGGGTGCCTCTAACTCAAAACATTTATTACCAAAAACATTCTTGAGTTTTAATGATTCACATGATTCAATTTCACATGAACTACACCCAACCATACATGATAAATCTAGTTTAATGCTGATTCTTATCTTCATTTCCAAAACTGAACCTAAATGGGTGCGCCTTTACCATTCACGAACAACCCGAACACATTAGATTAACCTAAAAAATTAATGAAAAAAAAACCAAATATACTATTCAAATCAAAAAAATATACCAAATGTAGTTCCTAACCCACCACATCATATTTTATACAAGACAATAGGTTGGGCCTCCTCTGTAAGACCTATCTCATGAAATCTCAACTTACATTACCAACATACTTTAAATTACTAGAGAAAGGTTCCTTAGTGTAACATCTTGTTACCATATTCTAGGCATGTCTCATCTTTTTTTTTCATTTCCCTCTTTATTGGGTGAATTTCATAACTCTTTAGGATAGAGAATACTGATGGTGTTTAGAACTTTTGAGTAGAATCTGGAGTTTTTGCTGTGAACTGGGTGATTACACACTATTTAAACCATTCACATGATGTGTATTTGTCTCTAGATAACTGTCATGAACTGGATAAAGGGTGTGAAAGTATTTCATGATGTGTAAATTTTACCCACCATATAAATGGTAAAATCTATATTTTTAATCTGAGGTGACACCTTTTTTGTGTACGTGGGATTCGTGGATTACACGACAAGTAATGCTATTAAACACCTTAAAATTATCAAAGATTGGGATTTTAGGGTTCCTTACAGGATATTTATTATTTAATTTAGTGGGAGGATCTTTTACTCTCAAACTTGGAGTTATCCTAGGTGATTTTAGATACCTTCACTTATCCTCAATCACTAGTTGATCTCTATTGTTGTTGTGTTGCATCATTCTGCGTAAGAAATCGTTTCTGATTCTTCATTGTATTTGATCACAACATCCCTATTTCTCTATGATTATAGATCTATTTATATTTCATTTTTATTCTTCTATAACAACCTTTTTTCTTATAGAATTTATTTTGAGATGTAAGGGATTAATTATAGGGTATCCTTCCTCATCACTGTATTCCTTATTATTAAAGGATTCCATTACCAGTGTGTGTGACCTTAGTTTTTGGTATGAGGTTCTATCTCCAGACTATGTTGGATGAACTATATTGCTTTGGTTCTTATAAATTGTTTTTATAAAATGAAATTACATGATTGATTGATTTATTTTTTTGGGTGGAACAGGTTTTGAGAAAATATTATCTTCCCCTTATTTTGGTAAAATAAAAGATTTTTTCAAAGGATTATGAAATTGATTTATGAAATGGTTTGAAAATCTTAGTTTTGATAAAATGTTTTGATGAAATGGTTTGGAAAATAGAGAATGTGGGAAGACTTGCGTACTTAGGTTAAATGTTTAGTAATAGGCCTCATCCATTGATATTGTCAGGGGGTTCACTCATGGGGTGTTCCTATACTCCTAACACCTGCTATTCTAGGGACTTGATAGAAACTAATGAGAGGTTCACTTTTTGGTGTGTTCCTCTACTACTTAGAATCAATGCATATGTCTCAGATCTTGATTCTCACATGATTTTCTATGTGGGGGGTATGAGTATCCTAGCTATCCCAACCTAGTGTGGTATTTAGCTTGATGTTAACTATGATTTGGATACTTTGGATTGCATTTTTTAGTTTTTACTACCATAGATATGATATTATATGTGATACAAGATTTTATTTCATATATGTAAAATTATTTGAAATTTTTTTACCTACTTTATTTGAAAATGTGGAAAAAGGGTAAATGAAATGTTTTACCTTGATTTTGATACAATTTTTTTAAAGATTTTTATCATGCCTTGTTTTATTTAAAGTTGATAATTTTTCAAATTTTTGTATAGTGTCTTGATATAGAACACTTGGTTGAGATGCTAATAAGCTTATTATCTAACACCCTGCGAACCCCTTAGGTGATGTGTAGAATTTTGTATTTCTTTCAATACAGGGAAAATAAAGGAATCATAGTGAGGTGAGGAGGTTTTCCATCAGCTCATTTTGGGTAGCTTGTGTTGAGATGGATGGAGTTTCCCATTATATCACATAGAGATTGTTGGAGGAGGTATTTTAGTTTTTTTTCTTTTCGGTTACACATTTATCTTGGAGATTGTTTAAATACATTTTTAGCTATATCATTTATTCTATATTATTTTAGTTATAGAATATGTCTACCTATTCGGCTATTTTTATTTGTTATATATATATATATATTCCATGTTATTGTTTTAGGTTGGCCAAAATCATTCCCTATGGTTGTTTTTTGATGTCCAGGGGCTAGTTGCCAGCCCGTGGGGATTGGGAATTCCCTTTGGGTATGTGGAAATTTTGTTCAAGTATCGATTTGATAGGGTATTTTGGTTAGGTTCATCACAACTTGGTATTAGAATAGGTTTTTTCCTCAAGAGTCCTTATCTTGGGATATTTGGTAGATTGGAGATAGGAATGTTGAGACTTGAGAGGTAGGTTGTGATTTCCTAGACAACTCTTACCATGATGAGAATAAAGTTGCCATGTGATATTGGGATGTGTTTCTCATGTTTTTAGTTCTTGATCTTAATCTTATTTTTGCTTTTAGTTTTTTGGTTTGAACATAGATTATTCTGTTGCCTTATTGTTTCTTCTATTTTAGTGTGTAGTAGTATTCCCCCAAGATGTCTCCCATATGTTCTATAAGAGGGTGTAATTGGATCTCGTCATGGAAATTTGTCTCTAAATCAAAATTTTTATAAGGCTATTGTATGAGAAGTTTGTACTATCTCACATAATGTACCATAAGTCTAAAACACTATTATTGAGGTATTACCAGAAGTTTTTAGAGAAAGAGATTGATCATGGGAGTTATTTCATGAGATGCCTCTATCTTTTAAAGGTAAAAATGAACCTAAAGAGGCAGATGATTATTTAAGACAAGATCTACATTTTCTTTGACTTCTTGGATATAGTTATGAGTATCCAGGTGAAGTGTGTGATGTTCATACGTGAGGTTACGAGCATGTAATAGTTGGGTTCCGTGGTACATGTGGACAGTTCTATGGGCTTTAATTGTAAGGGTTTCAAGACTCTCTTATTTTAGTAGTTTTTCCAATGTTTTTGATTATGGATAAGTCTTTGGAGTTCCTCTCTTTTTAGCAGGGAGAGTGTTCAGTGATAGAATAAACCAATCATTTTACTGAGCTAGTTCATTTTTCTCCATAGGTAGAAAATAATGAATTGATGTAGGCTTAGAAGTACCTATAGGGGTTTTACCGGATATCAGATAATAGGTATTTATTATAAATATTTTGACCTATCTGAAGATAGTATACATGGTGATAATGGAAGAGAAGAATATGGCATGCAAGGTTGGATATTCTTCCACTTCTATTCTTCCCAATTTTAGCTTCGGTGGTGGGGAAGGGAAAAAGAGAAAGTGGACAGATTATTATTGGAGTGGTGGAGGTGGTTCTCAGTAGTACACCACCTATGAACCTTTAGTTATAGCTAAAAGTGTGCCTCTGAGTTACTATCATTGTGGAAAAGTTGGACACACCTAACATTCTTGTCCTGTACCTCTGAATATGTGAAACAATTGTGGATGTTATGGTCACCTATAATGTTTCTATCCAGATATGTCTAAGACTTTATATATTCATGAATCATCAGCTCCAAAGGATATTACGACATAGTTAGATGCTTTAAAGACTATATGTTTCTTGGAAAAATATTTAGGAGTGAAGCACCATCATGCAGTAAAAGAGTTTGAAATAGAGGTATAAGTGGGTCCCACAATAGTGAGAGTTACTATATTTATTTCATATTCAGTAGTGATTAGTTTATTTGATACAAGTGATTTCTACTCATTTATATATGATTTTTTTGATATGATTAAACTTTTCATGGAGCTCATGTCCTTTGTTATAGAGTTAGTGACACCTCTTAAGAAGAGGAAAGAGCATAGATTTTGTTAGACTTCTTATTCACTACTAATGGTTTTCCTGAAGTTACTTTGGGATTTTCTCATTCTTTATTTGGATCTATTTGATGTTATCACCGAGATGGATTTTCTTATTGCTCATCATGTTGAGGTTGATTGTTATTATTAATGTGTCTTGTTTCTTATGGTTTATGGGACCTCACGATCATTTCAAGGAGATTGGGTTATGAGTTATAGTTAGGAAAGACCTCCCTACCTATATCTTAGAAGTTTGTTGTATACTATATAATTAGAGCCTGATGAAATATCTTCTATTGTTATCTTCCCGCTGTTTTTCAGGACTTTCCTAATGCTTTCCCTGATTATTTCTATGGGATTTATCTATATATCAAAATGGAGTTTTCAATTGACTTGGTGCTACATACACAACTGATTTCAATACCTTCTTATCATATAGAACCAACAGAACTAATAGAGATCAATAGTTGTTTGGATGAACTAATAGAAAAAGTTTTTGATCTCCCTAGTGTTATACCTTGGACAACCCCTATGATCTTTTCCAAGAATGCTAATGGTTCACTCTGATTTTGTGTTGACTATCAGAAGTTGAACTAGTTGATGTTTAAGAACAAGTATCCTTTTCCTCACATGGATAGTTTTTTTATCTATTAAATGGGTAAAAGTGATTTTCAACGATTTATCTTTGGTTGGGTAATAATCATCTCTAAGGATGGGATTATGATATACCAAAGATGGGTTTTTAGAGAAAGTATGGCCATTATGAATATCTTGTAATGGAATATAGACTGACTAATGCTCCTGCTGTTTTCATGGATTTATTGAATTAGATATTCCATCAGTATCTTGACACTTTTGTGGTAGTGTTAATGATAATTTTGTTTATTTGAGATCTGAGCGTGATTATTGTCACCATATGAGTTTGGTTCTAGAAATCATGTAGAGGCACCATTTATATAGAAATATTTCAAAAATAAATTTATTGATTCTAGAAGTAAAGTTATAGGGGATTGTGATTTCTAATCACAACTTATCTATTGATCCTAAGAAGGTGAAGGACATCTTTCCATGGGAATATCCTTGAAATTTCTTGAGGTTTAGGTATTCCTTGGTCTTGCTGGAAATTATCAATGGTTTATAAAAGATTTCTCAAAGTTTGAGTTACCTTTGACTGATCTTACTAGAAAAATGGTGAAATTTATATTGGATTCAAAGTGTTAGTATTCTTTCAATGAGCTAAAATGACCTCTAACATTGGCTCCTATCCAAATCTTACATGATCTCGGTAAGGGGTATCTGGTTCTCTATGATTCTTATGGTGTTGTTTTAGGTTGTTTGCTTATGTAAGATGATCATGTAGTGTCTTATAGCCCTAATAATCTCCAAAATATTGAGAATAATTACCCCAACAATTATTTAGAGTTTATTATGATTACACATGCACTTAAGTGTGGTGGTACTATATTTTTGGGGATAGGTTCACAATATTTTTTGAACATAAGAGTCTGATCTATATCTTTTCTCAGAAATAATGGAATACCAGATAGAGTCGGTGGGTTGAATCCATTTAACCATTTGAATTTGACATCAACTACACTTTAGGGAAAGAGAATATCATTGCATACACTTTTAGCAGAAAAGTACCATTGCAGGCTGTTCTAGAATTGAAAGAGGAGTGGAACCTTATAGGGTTCTTTGCTCAGTTATACTTGGATAGTTAGGAGGATTTTTTAGGTATAGTTATGGATAGTGTTTAGTTATCCTCATATCACCTTGAGTCTATTAGGTAAATTCAGTAGCAGGATAGTGATTTTAGAGGAATTCGAGAAACCCTATATAGAGGGGAGACTGTTTTTGGATGGTCACTCTTTTTATATGGTATTATTCATTTTGGGGATCATTTTTTCATCCTAGAATCTATGAGGAACTCAGTTATGTTTGGTTGTAAAATTTATCTATGATTTTTTCATACGAGTACTATGAATATGTATTATGAAATGAGAAAGAGATTCTTGTGGATGGTTATGAAGTGTGACATTGCTAATTATGTGTCCCACTATTACCCCTACCAACAGATAAAGGCAGAGCATCTAAAACCTTATGGTTTTCTCCAACCCCTTCTAGTGCTGGTTTGGAAGTGGGACAAGGTGGCCATGACCTTTTTTGGATTACCATGGACTCCCTGAGGGTCTAATTATATTTGGGTGGTGATTGATTGGTTGAAAAAGTTAGCTCACTTCATTCCAATTAGGGACACCACAAAAGTTAAAGATACATGTAATATGTATATTCATAAGATCATAAGGTCACATGGGTTTAATTATTCCATTTTTTTGATAGGGATCCTAGGTTTACTTTTAGGTTTTGGATGAGTCTTCAAGAAGTGATGGGGACTCAGTTTAGGTTTCTTAACACTCACCATCTATAGATAGATAACAGTAAAGATCATGATATTCAAATCCTATGGGGTATCATTCATTCCTAAGTCTTTGATTTTTTATCATGGGATACCTATCTAGGATAGATTAAGTTATCTTATAACAACATTTATCATTCGTTGATCATAATGGATCCTTTTGAGGATTTTTATGGTCACCCGTGCAGGTCACCTATTTATTGGGTAAAGGTGGGTGAAGCCTCTTTGGTGGGACCAAGTCTTGTATAAGATAATTTAGTGAGGGTTCAAGATATACAATGGTATCTAGTTATAGCTCAGAGTTGGTAGAAATCATATGCAGATCGACAACATTTTTCTTTGGAGTTTTCCATAGGTGACCGGGTATTCTTGAAAGTTTTTTCTAATTTGGGTCATTATCGTCTTGGAAAATAGTGGAAGTTGGCTCTAAGATATGTTAGAATATTTAAGGTCAATGAGTGGCTTATTTAGGTAGCTTATTGGTTTGAATTTTTAGTTTAGTTTCTAGAAAATCATGATGTTTTCCACACATCACAGCTCAAGAAAAATCATCTTGACCCCTCTAATTTTTTTATTGGGAAAAGATTAAGTTAGAGACATAATTTTTTGTTGTGGAGCAGCCAGTGGAGATCATTGATTCTCAAGTGAAAGTCTTGTATGGGAATTAAAATCCTTTGGTAAAAGTGTTATGGTGACAATGATGAGATTCTCATGAGACTTGGGAGCTTGATTGGTTGATGAGAGATCAGTGGCCTCACCTCTTTTTCAGACATCATTCTTCGACATGACTTATCAAGGATGGTAATTATTATAAGGGGAGTTTGTAACATCCCATTACCATATTCAAGGTATTTATCATATTTATTTTCATTTCTCTATTTTTTGGGTGCATTTTAGAACACTTTAGGATATAGAATACTGGTGGTGGTTTAAACTTTTGAGTAGAATCTAGAGCTTTTTTCCATCTTTTGGGTGATTAGAGGCCATATAACCAATTTAAATGATGTGTATTTTTCTCTAATAAAATATCATGAACTGGATAGAGGGTGTGAAATTATTACATACTATGTAAAGTTTACTCACTATGAAAATGGTAAAATCTTTATTTTTAATCCATGGTGATTCTTTTTTCAGTGTATGTGGGATTCATGGATTACATGACATGTAATGGGATTTTAGGTCATGTAATTTTTGTAAACATGGGTTTTTGGGTGCTGTATGGGTTGTTTATTATTTTATTCAAAAACATTCTATTTTTCTCTTGACCTAAGAGTTATCCCAAGTGATTTTAGATACCTCCACTCCTTCCAGATAACTTCATTTAGCGGTTGATCTCCATTGCAGTTGTGTTTCATAATTCTGATTAAGAAATCCTTTCCGATTATTCATTTACATTGATCAAAATTTCCCTATTTAACTACATTTATGGATCCATTGATCTGTCATGTTTATTCTTCTTGTTTCCTTCTAGATCTGATGTGTGATCTTTCTCTAGAGTCTAATTCTTGTGTGGTTGTGGTACATCATGAGGGTTTTTGGAGGTATGAGTTGTTCATATTCATTACCAATGGTTTTTATTGTAGAATTTATTTTTAGTTGTATTTGATTGATTATAGGGCCATTTTCATCATATTTGTGTTCCTTCTTGTTGGTGGATTCCATTGCGGTCATTGCAGCCCGAGTTTGAGGTACGTGATTCTGTCTCTAGACTTTGTTGGGTGAACTATATTGATCTACTTTTAATAAATTTATTTTATTAAATGAAATGGAATGGTTGACTGATTGATTTGTGTGGGTGGAACATGTTATGAGAAAATATGGTTTTCCCCTTGTTTTGGTAAAAGAAAAGGTATTTTCAAAAAATTGTGAAATGGATTTCTAAAATAATTTTCAAATAATGGTTTCAATGAAATTATTTGGAAAATAGATTAAATTGTTAAAATTGGGTACTTAGATAAAAGGTTTAGTAATAGGCCCCATCCATTGTTACTATTATGGGATTAACTCGTGGGGTGTTTCTGTGCTCCTTAGGCCTATTGTTCTGGTGACTTGATAGGAACTGTTGGGAGGTTCACTTTCTGGGGTATTCCTCTTTCACCAAGATTCTATGTATATGTCTAGGGGATTTATTCACACATGATTATATAATTTGGGGGTTTGAGTGTCCCAGTTATCCTAACCTATTGTGATCTTTATCATGATTTTACCCATGATTTAGATGCTTTTGAATTATACTTTTTAGTCATAGTGCCATGTATTTAATATGATATGTGATACATGTTTTTTTATATATGTAAAATTCTTTGAAATTGACTTATGTGATTTCTTTGGAAATATAGAGAAAGGGGAAATGAAATTTTTTAACATGATTTTGACATAAAAACCATTAAATTATTTATCATGCCTTATTTTCTTTAAAGTTAAGAACTGTTTAGATTATTGTCGAGAGACTTGATATGGAACACCTGGGTGGGATCATACTGAGGCTATTAGATCACACCCTACACACCCCTTTGATGGTGCATAAAACTTTTTATGTATTTTGATGTTGGAAATGGAATGCACTATGGTGATGTTGTGAGGTTTTTTTAGTTGGTTTTGTGTATATGGTGGTGAGATAGTTGGAGTTTCCTAGACCATCACATGAATATTGTTGGAGTATATAGTATAATTTTGTAGACCTTTGTTGTTAGACATGTCTCTTGGATATTTTTTTTCTACCTTTGGGGTTATATAATTTCCAATATCTTCTTTTAGTTACAGAATATGTATATATATTCTTATTTTTTCTCTTATATATATATTCCAAGTTGCTACAGGTTGGGAGAAATCATTCCTTATGGTTGTTTTATGATGCCCGAGTACTTTACACGAGCCCATGGGGATCGGGAATTCTCTTCGAGTATGTTGAAATTCAGTTCAGGTATCGATTTGAGAGGGTGTTCGGGTTGGGTTCATCACACGTGACCATTGGAGGTATCCCATGCTCATCCTAACACACCATTTTCTAACTTTGACCATGGGTGAAATCCCATGGTTGGAACACCAACCACTCACACTATTCACTCTAATCTCACCCCCAACACCAATGTGCCACTAAAAAAAACCATGCTCTGATCATCAAAATTTTACCAGGTCTGAATATACTACTCAGACTCTAACTAGCACTGAATTAAAAGTAACTACAATAATTTCCCAAGGAATCCGTATTATGTCAAAAACCGTATGTGCATCGTCCCAATTGCCATCATGATTATCTAAAGACCATCCCCACATTCCAAAAACCTTTCTAACCTGAGGGTAACTTTCCCATGAAAAATATAAATGTCCCCACCAAACTATAGGAGTATCATTATTGTTGTCTCATTGGGCCAAAACACTAACCTCCATTGCTCATGTCTCGATTGGAAGCAAACATAATGGTCAGACAAGGTCATCCCACTCATACTCAAGCACTTTTACAACCATATATACTTTATTATTCTTGGATCATAGTAATTTCATTAGTGAAATCCACTTATATCCAATTTATGATAATGGTCATGACCTCTAATGGATTATAAAGGCCTCCCCACTCATTTGTCTTCATATAATACCACTTTTAGAGCACTACCTGAGTAGGTTCCATTTATATGGAACATGTTCCAATACTTTTAATCATAAACTATCCATTAAATTATGTACACCTAAATTAGGGTCATATTTGGATTGACTATTCCATGATGTCTCAATCCACCCATGAACATCATCCATCACCATTGAGACCTCAAAACCTTTACCAATGCTACAAGTCATGAAGCCCGCAAGCATCTACCAACTTCTAGTCACCCAACTCCACGAGGGAACTAAAAATAAAAACCCACCAGAGCTCTAAATCCCTCCACCAAGAATTTTTAAACCAAATACTAACATGGAAATACTATCATCACGTTACTTGATTCCATTTAAAAACAATGGGAGATCACTCTCTCACCACTCAAACTTATTGAACTAAGGGGTCGTACACTCCATTTTGATCGATTGACCAAAACTGACTCATTATCCTATGATTGGAGCATTGTAATTACTTGGATCATGCGCCACAACCTGAAACAAACCGTGATCTTGGAATATTTATTAAACTAACCATAGGAGTTCTAGGTGCCTTCTCATGATAGGACTGACACCTCACACATATCAAGGCTGCACAAGACCACCCATCACATCAAATGATTTAGAAAATCCAAAGTGCTTACCTACACTACAACCATGCACCAAAAACACATATATAATAGACATGGTCAAGAATATGAATGATAGAACCCTTTAAAACTAGTCTAAATATAAGGCACTATCAATTATGTTTCTCGACCATAACTATATCAATACTATACAGAATTGAACATGCACCGATCACATAATACCAAGCATCTATCCAAGCCTTACGTACATAAATACATTCACAAGGGTGGGAAACCCATTCCATAGGTTACCCTTATATGTATATATATAAGGAATCACTAAAAATAATGAGCCATATTAGAAAGGTCACTAGGTCCTCCCACCTAATTCATCAAATAAGGTTTCAAAAAGTCCAGACATCATGAGATGAAACTCACTCTCTTCTCAAGGTCGCATAATATCTAACATTCCAAGACACCAATCTAGGACCCCACACATAATATTAATTCTAATAGGTCCTACCCACTCCTAGGTTAAACATAAACTACAAGGCAAGATGGACTTCCAATACTCATCATATCCTGAAAGGGAATATCTCCACAAAAATACACCTGGTGTAGCATTTAAAATGCAACACACCACATTAGGAAAAGTCTCACCAACCAGGATCACTCTCTATCCCCCCCAAGAAATCTCAAGAAAAATTCAACGCCACTGATAAACAAGGTTTTACACCCTAAAAGGGTCTAAATCAGCACACAACATAAGAACTCATAGCCCATGCACTCCCAATAGCCCCCAAAACCCGTATGTAAGGTTAAATGATGAATACAAGATTTCGAACAACATAATAATGGGGTTCACATATTATATTTTTTCAAAGGATTTATCATTACCAAAAAACTATAAAATTAACCTTTAAACCAATTTATATTTATTATATTTCAAAAAATCACATTTCAAAACTTTACAAATTCAATAGGTTTTAGAAACCACCACTTTACAAAACTCATATTTTAAACTTAAAATTTTATAATGCCCATATTTTTAAATCCCCAAAGATCATAGGATGCACAATTATTCCATTATCATTCAATAAGTTTAATATTTCAAAAACTTTTCCTAAGTTATCAAGATAAAAAATTCTCTACAATTTGGTTAAATAGAATTCCATTCACAATCTATAAGGGAAAACACCTTATAGGTTTCTTAATGGAACACTATTTACCCAATATCCTCATTTAACAAAACATTTATATCTACCTTTATATAATGGGATCATCTATGGAATTTTCCTAGTAAGATTTTACTATAGACTTATCTAGGAAAACACTATATATTATAGTGATGATAGTTTAAGTTACCAAAACCTTTTTATCAATAAATATTCCTTACCAAATGAAGAAATAAATCAAACAAATATAACCATGGGATAATATAAACCATATCCATCATATAATTGATATCTAAAACTCATGTCCCTAGCATGATGTATGTCACATGAACCCATACATTCCTAAAATAATGCATAAGCAGGACAAAAAACTCTTTCCATACCGAGGTAAGAGTATAAATCCCATCAACTAGTAGAATCACACAACTATGTATCACTCAAGGTAAAAATAAAATACATCTAGACTAAGAAAATTACATCAACTATAAATCCCATCCCTAAAAACTTGGGTTTTCTCATGTATGTGGGTTGATCACTTTCAAGTATGATATCAATATAAAGTTTTTACATATTTCTAATCACTTATTGATCATGTTCAAATATTAATACAAAATAAAATATTCTTTGATACCACCTTTTAATGCCCCACCCAAGCTCACAATGAATAGTATATAGATCAGTGCACCACATGACCTAAAACACACATACCTATATAACAGAGGTTACTGACCAGTGAAAAGGGTCTACAAGAACATTATAGGGAGATTATAACCTCTATTCAGATTAGTGGAAGTAACATAAATAATTGAAAAAAAACTAGTAAAAAGAAACATCAGAATGGATAAGGTGAAAATAAATAAACAATTATGTCACATGTTATAATAGGTGGAATTCAATACATGTCTCAATGGATCCCCTATAAGTAATAATAAAAGAACCACAATAAATATAAAATAAATAATCATTCCCAAATCAGTCCAGAGTCCTACCTAGTCCCATAACTTATAATAAACTACAACATACCAAATAGATCCTCATGAAACAACTGTTTAATTAACTTCTTACCTATAAAAAATAGTATTCTACTTGGGTACCCAAGAACCCTAGTAGCCCAAGTAGGGTGTGAATATAAATCATTAGGCCCCCACCAAAAAATCCATAAAATCACTAGTTTTAATCAAAAGTGCATTCAATAGTGATAAAGATAAACAATTACAAAAACAATATTTAAACATTTCAATTTAAAAGAATAAAACAAACATTGAAATTGATCTTTATGATGACACCTGGGGGTGGTACATACCTTTATCAGCTAGTTCCATGGTTTTTTGAGTATGTTTCAATGACCATTCCAGCCCATATCCCATCAAGGGTAATATACCCATCCTCGAGGCCCAACCAAGTCGACCTAGGAGCCATGTTAACTTTGGTTATAATAAGAATATTCAATTCCATCCCAAGGTATGTATTCATCTTAGGTTTAATAAGCATAGCCTAGTATACAAGGGGACCATGTTCACCCTAGGTTTAATGAGCACAACCTAAAATCCATCCAAGAGACATGTTCTTCCCAAGTCCATCATGAAAAAATAAATTAATTCTACTTAATTTAAAAGTAGATCATCCACATATCATCATTGAACAAAAAATAAACAGTCTCAAGGAATAAGGGATCATTTCCCATTTTGACTCAAAAAACCATTCCAAACCAAGGGTGATTTCATTTTCTTTAAAACCTTCTCAAAAGATGAAACATCATTTTTTATCAAACAAGAAACATGGCCTCCATTGAAACTCACAAAAAACCTTAAATTTCTAAAAAACCCCATTTTTAACCACTAAAACATTCATAAAACCATTTTATGAGTTTCCAACCATTTTCATAAACAATATTTCCCCAAAACACACAACCATAAATCATCAAAAAACCTATTTTGATTTATAAAAATTTATCATTCCACACTATTTTGTCCCAAGGAAACCATTTTGTTTTCATAAAAGAAAGCCCCATTTTAATAGCTTTAAAATCAATTCAAAAATTGGGAAGCATTGTTCCATTTTCAATTATTCATAGGAAAAATAAAATACCTATTTTAAAACAACATTTGAAATTTAAAAAGGGACTACCCTAGAATCAAATCCATTTATCTAAATTTATTATTGTGAAATTCCATTCCATAATCATCATTTTCAAAAAAATACCCACTAATTTGTTAATAATTTTAACATGGCTTAAACCTTTTAATAAAACTATAAAATATAAGGTCAACTACTTAAACTCGACATTTTAATTAATGAAAAACCTAAGTCTATACAATTTAAATAAATTATAATTCAATACCTAATAGTTTCCATGATTGGAAAACCTATGCCCAAAAAACTAACACAAGACAATTTGTTAGGATTAGGGACCACCTACCTTAAGGGGAGACAGTACCACTCATTGAGTATTTACTACTGGTTTGACCTACATTATGAGAAAATGAGAAAGTAGAAAAACACCCTAGAAATAGGTCATATTATCTAAAACTAAAATAACACTATTTTATAATGAAATGAAACTAAAATAAAGGGAAGTAGAGAGGTAAAATCACCTCTCCAACACAAGAGACAACACTTGATTCAGACAAGGAACCAAAGAGATCCCACCATGGGAATTAGATATTAGAAGGAGAGGTGCATGGGGATACTATTGAAAAAAATGTGGGAGAAACTTAGTTGGGGGTTTCTTAAGGGATAAAGTAGAGAAAACCATTTTCACCATTTTTAAAAAAAATATCCAAACAACACATTGGCTAGCTGGTGTTCCCAGTACCCCAATAGGGGTATGATTCTATCCAATGGGACTTCAATAATATCTTAAAGTCCTAAATCCTAATATGAGCCCCTGGTTTTCTCCCATGACTCCTCCAGACATCCCTAAATTTTCATTCAAATACTAAATCACCTCCTTTAATTTGTTAAAACATACAAAATTTTAACCCAAATCTTGATTAAAAATCATCCCCTCCTCCAATTAAAAATTCTATATCCTCTAATTTTTTTAAATAATCATAAATTAAAGGTAATTTAAAATAAATCTCTATCTAGATACTAGAATTTGGATGCTTATATGGAACAAATTCACATAGGGGTAATCACCTTGAAAAGGGTTGATTGAGAATTGACTCAATCGTAACTCTGATGCATTATGAGTGGGAATAAGACTACACACCTAGATATAAACTCCCAATGTATATTTTTTTGATCATATTATCTTTAAAAACCACTATGAAGGGTTAATTTTTTAGTTACTTTGAGGGATTAGGTTGATAATTTTAAGTTAAACCAAATTTAAGTAACCTTGGTTAAACTAATATTGATATAGGTTAAACTAAAGTAAATACATGCTAACATGATGATAAGGGTAATTTATTTATGGTTGAATCCCTTTTATGTTATTTGTTATGACAATTTCCTTTTATTATTAACATCACTTCACTCATTTTAACCCCATTACTTATAGTAATGGCTGGAACTAGAAGGAACCATAGATGTGAGGGATAATTTAGAGATTATCTCAATGGAAAACTGATCAGTATGGGATCTAGAGTGAGAAACATTATGATTATTCTAAAAAAAATATTGTAGAATATGATTAACAATGTAACTATAGTAAAAATAAGGATTAAACCAAATAATGGAATTATAGAGACTCATGAAAATTTAGGAAATAAAGATAGTGAAAGAAGGAATATTCATCAATTGATATATAAAAAATGTGGGAAGAATCACCAAGGTAATTGCCTCAAGGGGAATAAAAGATGCTTTAGTTGTGGAAAAGGAGGTCATAAAGTATCAAAACATTGAGGATAATTAAGATTTTAGTTAAAATTATTTAATTAAATATATTTTATCTAAAGGTAACATTAATAATTCAATGTATTATGTGTGGGGAACTGGGGAATTTTCCAAGTCAGTGCCCTAATCCAAGGACTAACAAATAAAATTGGCATCAGCAAACTCTATAACCAAGATAACAATGTAATTACATTGTAATAACTAATATAAAAGTGAAATTAATATTTATGGTTCATGTACCATACAATATGGTGTTGTAGATGTCTTATAGAATTTTATTCTAATAAATATAGTATATCGAAGAACTTTTATAAGACCATTAAATCACCACCCCAATGAATTTATTATTGAATAAATATTCTAGTAGTAGTATTATTTAATTTTAAGTTTAATTTTACAAGAGTGTATGTCATATTAATCTTATTATCCTCACTTTAGATAAATTTAATGCGATTTTAGTGATGTATTGGTTCCCGCCATTTAGATGAAAAATTATATAGAGTAAGGAAAAAAAATCATATTAACCTGTGATATTTTATCAATTAAAGGATAATAATAAAAACCCTCTAGAAATAAATTACATAATGTGGGTATTGATACCAAATAACCATAGATTATTGGCTCAAATAGTTAGAGAAAAACTCAATATTATTGATAATTCTATTCTAAATAAAGATATATATTTCCCATGTTTTTACGATCGATATATATCTTGAAATTATATCATGAGTATTTTTTATAATTTAGATTCCATTAGCTATTTTTTGGTATGTTATAATTAAAATTATGAGGATTAAATTTATTAAGGAGGGGAATGTAATGTCCCAAGTTTTAGGATCCATTAATTTTTTTCCTATAATTATAAAGAATGTTTCTTTATTCTTTCAAAGGAATTAATAATTGATTAAATATTGGGCCATAAAAGATATAAAGAAAGATAATGATACTTTATTAAATTATAATGGAATATTACTATGAATTTACATGAAATAATGTATCAGATACAATGTATTATTACACATTGTAGATGATTACATCCATTAAAAATATAAAAATAACAGGACAAAATAAATTGAAAATAATAATATATTTAGAACTAGAAACTCCCTTGGTTCACCATCACCTTTAAGAATCACCATTTATAAGATACCAGTTTTTATTTGAGGTAAAAATCCTTTTAATTTTAGGTCAAACCCTTGTTTTCATTCTTTTCGGCTTAAACCCTGAGCTGGACCATGGTATGGTTAGGTTGTTTTTTGGAAAGGTAGGGGAAGAATGACCGTAGGTTGGATATAGACCAAATACAGACCGTGTAATTGGGATACATGATGTGTATCAATTACACGTTGTGTAATGGTCTAGGAATAACTTTTCATGTCATATAAAGGGGTTTTCCAACGGTGAAGGCCTCAAACTTTACATGTTGTGTAAATTCATGAATTTAGTTTTACAAATAAAAGGAATGACCTCCATTTTTCAAGAAAAAGATCACCCTCCCATATCTCACAAAATATCACCTAAGAAATCTCTAAGCTAGGATTTAGTACCACTTCTCCATCCAAAATCCAATTTCAGATCCATCTATCACATCAGAAGTGCACCAGTAAGCGATTTAGTCCTTTAGCTCCTTTCGTCGTTCTTCTTCCGGTCAGCGAAACTATTTAGATATAGGCTAATATGACTTATTTTTAGGGATTTGATCCATTCTTTAAATTTCTTTTTATATATGACAAAATAAAGGATGATACTGGAAAAGGAGAGCTCTATGAGTATTTGGTAGGTAGTATATGAATCATCCCTCAAGTCTCACCATTTTATAAACTACTGTTGTTGTGTTCATGATAATTTCATCTTACATTGCCTATTTAATTCATGTTCTTTATTATAATCAATATTATCATGTTATAGATCCCATTATATATATTTTTTCCTTTGTTAGAGGTTATAACCTCAGCTTTGACCACCCTAAGTAGGGTGTTTCCTTAGATATTCCTATAGTAGCCTGTCATGTTTATCTACACCATTGTTTTGGTGTGATTTAACTTGAACCACCTAAGGTAAGTGTTATAAATTAATTTATGAATTATATAAGGGAAATTATACTATATATATCACTTGGCCTTGAATTATATAAATATAATGGTATTGGGTTTCTTGTCGCGATTTTCTTTGTTATGAAAACTAAAAGGAAATGGAAAGAACCTATTAAATGTTTATAAATGAAATAATGTTTTTTTGCATGTCCTTAGCCCTCCTAATCATTATTATGAAAGGTAAAGGAATGAACTTAATAAATTTCTTAAGTAATTAAAATAATATAGGGTTTAATATCTTATTTATCCTTACCACTTAGTATGGAAGATATAGAAATAACTAATTGACTTATTAAATGTAATGAGTATTAAAAGTCATAATTAAATAATGAATTATGTATAAGGTTCCTATTGTATATAGAACTTGAAATATTTATAAGAGTGGTCAGACTTGATCCATCCTTGGATTCCTGAGGGAATTACTTGAGCACTCATGGATGCCATTCTAATTCAAGGATGCTAGTTTCAAAGGGAGATACCCACCTTGGAACCTAGTCCTTGTATATTAGTGGATGTTTTACATGATGCTGTAGGATCCCTCCTTTATCATTAAGATATTAGGATTAATTAGATACGCTCCTTGGATCCATCTTGACATCTTCATACATGGGGAACTATAGATACACCATTTGGGCCCAATCATTGCTCATTCCATTTTATCTTGGATGAGATCCTTGGACCCAGTTAGAAACATATTATAGTGTAATGTATTGGGATATACTGAATGGATTACGCTCAAAACTCCTTTTTTTGAGATATGGATTATTTCTAAGTTGGCTCGACCCTTGAGGTTAATGATTCCTTGGTTATTACCTCTGATCCTCTTATCATCATCATCATCATCACATGATTACTTATTACACATTAGATCCTATATTATTATCTTGATATGATGTCAATAATGGTTATACCTCACGTGAATTAAATATTAAACTAAAAATAAATGAATTAAATAAATGGTTATATGTTTAGAGACATTTCTAGCTGAGGATGAAGTAGGAATCAGGGTATTTACATTATAGTTTTTTCATTACTTTATATATATACTTGCACACTATTTCAATTTATATTACATTGAATAGATAGTATAAACACTATTGGTGGTGGATTAATGAGATTTATCTCACACCCTATCCAGGCTTCCAATGGTACCAGGAATATTATTTCTATATAGGTGTTGATATGGGTAAGCGTCCAACTTTAGACTCCTGACTTTTTTTCTTGCTTAGGATGGAGCTTGGTAGTAGATGATCAAGCCAATGCTCAAGATGATTAGATAATTTTTGGTTTGTTATTTCTTATTTGTATAGAATGTTTTACCTGATTCCATGAGAACCTATTTTACATTTTTTAGAGACATTAAATATATTATCATCAGCCTTTGTATACGATTCAGTTTCTAGATTTTTTTTCTTGGATGATTATCCTTACCTTCTAATGCTAGTTGATTATTCATTATACTAATTCCACTATTTAACATGTTATTACTTATCAGTTGTCATACATTTCTGTAATGTGATCATAATCTCTCCATGAACACACCCTAGGCCCTCACTACTAGTCAGTAGCCTCTGGTGTATGGGTAGGTGTGCTTAAGGCCATGTGGCCAACCAACTTTGGGGAACCTTGAGGGAAACCTGGGTCGGGATGTCACACCATTAGTATAACAAAACCTATAATGGGAAATAATACCATGAAATATGAAAGCATGTTATGAGATCTAAAATGAAAACAATTGAAATGAGAAGAGTGAATAGAATAAGTTTAGAATTGTTATATATATAGGAATAAAATCTAGTCATTTCAAATATTCTTTGAAAATGTTATCATTTCAAATATGGTCATTGAAAATATAGTCATTGAATATATGGTTATTGGTAATATATCAAATAGGTATATTGAATTCATGCATTGCTAAGTAATAAATTTTAAATAATATAACTCACAATTAAATAAAAATATGACATTAAAATATTATATATGTATTTATGTGTTATGTATGAATATTAATAATATTATTAAAATATTATATTATGTATATGTAAAATTAAAATAAATATTTTAATATCAATAAGTACTAAAATTAAATTTTAGAATATTAATAATTAATTTTTATGGTATTTGATAGAACATATTTAGTATAAAAGTTATTTTTTTGAAAGAAATTTTTTTAAGTATTATATATTTATACTAATAGATTAAATTGAACAATTTTAAAATATTTTTATATATAATAATTTATTAAAAATTTTAAATTATAAATTGATATGAAATAATGCTGAGAACACTTAATGTTTAAAAATCTCATTTTTCAATAAAATAAGTTTTTTATTTATATTTTGTATTTAAATTTTAAAAACTAAATTTTTTAATTTTAGAATATGAATTAAATAAATATAAATTTTTTTTTTAGATTTTTAATTTCAAAATTATCTTATCATGAATTTATGATATTTTTTCTAAGAAAATTGTTTTTTAGTTGAATAGTTCAATATACTAAAACTATAACTTTTATTCCATTATTAGTATATAAGTATGAATTATAAATTTTTGAATTTTTTTATTAAAAAACTAATTTTATAATTTAAATTATAAATTTTAAAATATTTATTATTGTTTAAAAACCTGTATTTGATATTTATAAACTCAATTAATATTTTTCTCAAACTTCTTTAATACATTATAAATTTTTTATATTAAAATTAATTTTTAACAGTTTTAGAAATTGATTCAGAATTAATAGATTTAAAGTTTAGAATCATTGGGTAAGAATTATCTAATAAGAACAATTTTATTTTTAAGTATATACATTAAGTCTCCTCAGATAAAAACTGGCTACTTTGGTAAAATCTTAAATAGAAAAAGTAGAAATTCATGGGATAAAGGGATTAAAACATGTTAAAAAATGTTTTTATTTTAGTGGTTGAGATATTATAAAAATTACACCACCATACACTAAATTATTTTCAATTTTTTTTATTCACCTGAAATATTTAACATATTATCCCTTAATATTATGTTGAAATATTTTAAAAAATAACATTCTTGC
Source organism: Viscum album (assembly GCA_963277665.1). NCBI lineage: Eukaryota > Viridiplantae > Streptophyta > Magnoliopsida > Santalales > Viscaceae > Viscum > Viscum album. The sequence continues at coordinate 376,149,609 of OY728126.1, read as the reverse complement.
CACTTATAAAAGGGGCCTCCCACCACTCATTAAATACAACTCTAAAAATTTAGTTTATTCCTAAACATGTACCCTATTTCCATAAAATAGAATCACATTTCACTCTTATAAGATTGTTTTCAAAATATATTATCCCAATCCACTCCTTTCTAAGGAATCCTATAAGAGAAACCCAAAGTTCAAAATGCAAGTTCAATATTTTTTCTAACATTTTCTCCTTTTATATTTACATTTCAAATTTATTTTTAACAATATTATATCATGAAATAATTATTTATTGTATACATAATTTGTTTTTTTATTTTGGGATTAAACATTAACCACCTCTCCCCTCCCCCTTAATAAAATCAAAAATTCTAACCGTGTATATGTGTAGACTATATCTCCACGAAGTAACATGTTTCATTTTATTTCATCACCTTACAAGGATGTTCCTAATATGTAATTTCATATATAAGTATGATATTTACACCATGTTTTATGTTATTAAAATAATAAACCATATTACCCATTTCTCCCATTCCATAAGAAATGAAATCATAATCCATACATACGCGACGACTACCACCTCCATAGAACGATATATTCTGTATTTCACTATCACCTTCATGGATTGTTATAAATTATAATTGATGAGTATATATGATATATAGGAGTATAAAATATCAATAATATAATTCTTTATAGATAACATAAAAAATCAATGATCGTTATTATGCAATCCATCAATATTGATAAATAACCCTAAACTAATTCCTTACTGATTTTTTCTTCATGAAACGTTGTGAAACTATCATATAGTGGTATTATAACATTATATGTAATTATAAAAAATCAATTAAATCATATTATATGACCTAGAGACTACAAATTTGGTACCAAATAATGTTTATTGAAATCAACAACATAAATCATGCACAAAAAAATTAAAGTTACTAACACCCGAGGGTAAAAATAAGCGACAACTAACTAATATATTCATAATAAATGATAAAAAAAGATGTATAATGTAAATTAAAAAAAATATTTATATAAAAATTTCTATATATTCATTAGTTACATTTTATAGAGTTATATTCCTTATAAAAATATTAGACAATTTTTTGGACAAAAGAAAAATGCTTTATTTCAAACCAAATTTGGTTTTATACATACATGGTTTTACTTATATAAATTTAAAAATTATATAATTTAACTTTGATAAAATTAAATTTATTTTTAATTAATCATTCCAAAATTATCTTAGTAACAATTTTTGATAATTTTAGGAAAATATTGATTTTTCAATGAATAGTGAAAAATATTAATTTTATTGAAGATTGTATTTTATTTTTGATTATTTAAAAAGTAAAAATAGATTTTGGATTAGTTTTAAAATATATGTTTTTTATTTTGATCCAATTATGTTCTTTGTAATTAATTTTATGCTTTAGTTTTTTTTAAAATAAAAATTATTTAAAAATGTATTTTCTAAAAAACTCATTTTCACCGCATTTTGTCGGTTTAATTTTAAATTAAATTATGAAACTTATATGTTTTGAATATTGAAAAATGGATTCCACATTTGGATTCAGGGGGTCCAAATTTTTTAAATATTTCATTTTTATTTTTGGAAATTATAAATAGTAACCTTAGTAATTTTTATTACCATAGTAAAGGGTAAATCAGACAATTAATGTTAAAAATAAAATTATAAGGACTAAATAATGACCCAAACACTTTCATTTACTTTTTTGGATGATTATAAATAATCTATAATCCTAAAAAAGTTGAGTATATAACCTTTTTCCCATTTAGACATGATTTTTTCTTTTATAATATTTAAGTGAATAAATGCCAAAAATGTCAGACTATTAATTTTAATAACTAAAATATTTTTTTATATAGGGATAAATAGATGATATGCTCAGTTAAAAATAGTTATTTGAAATATAAATTATTTTTCTTATCATGTTGATTTATTTTTAATTTTTATTAAATAAATAAGTTCCTTAAAATCTAACGCACTGATGCAGTAATTATTGAATTAATAGAAAAATAAAATTAATGATTTCAAAAATGTTAAAAGTAATATAAATTGAATGAGTATTTTGGTTCCATAAATTTTTATATACAATTGATATATTATTTAGGTTTTTATTCATTTTATTCTAATTACTCTATTTTATTGTAGTTTTAAAAGTCAAGTTAAATAAATAGTTCCAAAATTGACATTATTGTTCTTTTAGAATAAATTAAAAATTTTAAATTATTCATAATTCTTAAGAAAATTATCTTTATCCTAGTTAATGGTATATGGTTAATTAAATAAACTAGGGTCCATTTATGGTCTGTTTTACCTTTTATAGTAATTATATTAAGCCCTTAAGATTAAAAAATATTGATATCACCATAATTGTCAAAAGGGTTAACAAATATTTAAAATAAAAATGATAAGGGTAAAAAGTGATCTAAAATTCTCCATATTTTATTGTATGAGATTATTTTAACTCATCCTAATCTTATCTTTAAATATTATCAATTTTGAGTCATTTTTCTATTATAATTAATTTATATTAATTTAATATTTTATGAAATTCCAAGAGTGCCCCTCCCCTCTCTTAAAAAAGGGCACCACTTCTTATCATTTTATCACACTTAAAAATATTTTCGGTTCAGAAAATATATGCCCAAATATATTTATATAATATATCCCCACATTATATCAGTATTTTTTTTGGTAGAATACTAACCTTAAAGGGATTAAGGTATCAAGCAAAGGAGTCTTTCCAAAGAAGAGGTATAATTTTTAATAACATGTTTTAGTTTTATTTTATTTTATAACTCCTTAAAATATTCTTCAACCATAATAAAATAATAATAGTATCCTATATATAATAATATTTTATTATGTTACTTTCATAATATATATCCTTCTCCTCTTCTATCAAACGGGAAACTAAACAATCATTTGTGTATATGGTGAACTACAACCACACGAACCAATGTAATTAATTTTACCTCACCATATATCATGGATGGTTATAATGATGGAATTATGTTTTATATATATGATAGTAATTGAATATTTTTCATTATAAAAAGATAATATATTATTTAATTTCTTACCTTTCCATTCAATGAAAAATTGATTCTTGCATACGTGTGGACTACCACCTCTACGAAGTGATGCGATTTGTTTTTCATCACCATGTCACTTGGATGATATAATTAAGTATGTTAAAATATATAATACAGTATTTATAATATAATTATAATTTTTTAAGGATAAAAAAATATTACTATCTTTTCATAATGATTGTTGAAAAATGGAAATATTACTCATGCGTATGTACTATATACCATCTCTATGATTCCAACATAGTTCATTTTCCATAACCATCATTCATTGTTTATTTTAAAAATAGAATTAATTTATAAAAATGATAATTATTTCACTAATATTATTATATAATTAATTTAATAATGACCACTTCAACAATATTATAGTTTCTGAATCCATTTTGGATTATGAAATGAATATCTTCAAAACATCTGACATGAATTAAAATGATTAAATAATTAAATATTGCATGGTAAGAGATAAAATCAAATGAATAACGAACTGGAAAATAGTTATTAATAAATTAAATAACTAACCTTAGTTTATTATTTAGGATGATAAAGTGTTTACATGATGAGTTGGACTCAAGGGAAAAAACTTTTTTTAAAAAAATCCTTTTTGAAAGTCGCCTTTCTAACAATTTTTTTTCATGACCATATTTCCTAAAATTATTTTATAGATTTATTTAAAAGAAAATAAATTAATTATAAATGAAATTTTACGTCTCATTAATTTTTTTTAAATTAATATTTTTAGCATTTTTATCTTTCTTTACAAAAGATAAAAGTAAAATTCTTTTTTACTACAATGACAACGAATTTTCCTGTCATCGTAGCCATTATTATTTTTGGTTTCCTTTATAAGATTTTATGTTTTATAAAAATAAAAAACCAAATTAAATTTTTTTTTGGAATTTCAATTTTGAAAAACGAGTTTTAAAGAAATGGGATATGTTAATAACTAAAAATGTTTTCTTATGGGTGAAAAGAATGTTTATATAATGCAAGATTTTATGTATTCTGTTATAATCCTTGCGAATTGTTTATGATGATGGGTGGTTCAATTATAAATCAAGGGGGTTGAAACCATTATATATATCTAATTCATTGGGTAAAGGGATGGAGTTAATGAATTTGGTTTATGTAAATATTATGATTTCACAAGGCAAGATAAAGAGCTTATGTTTAGAGGAAAGTACATTATACTTTTTAAGGGTGAAAAAAATAACTTTGTAAAATTTTTAGGATTTTTTCAGGACTAAAATAAACCCTTATGAGTTTTATTTTTTCTTTGATATCTCTTATGAATTTTTTTATAAAAATAATTTTGAAGGTAATTTTTTTTCTTGGGTATGAAAATGTTTATTCTGAACCCAAATGTTTTTTTGAAAAGGTAAATTTAATAAGTTTTCATGGACTAAAAACTTATTTATTAATTTTCATGTACTTTAATGAGATATTTGTTCTCATAAAACATTTTAAAGTGTTCTTAATAGGTTTTAAGGATGAGTAGGTATGTGGATGAAGTCATGATCAAAATTTTGAAGATATTTCATAAAAAGAAAAGTTTTTATATCTTAAAAATTTTGTTCTATAGAAAAAAGGATATGAATTAGAAGTGTCCAATTTGTAATATATTGGTTTTATATATAATTTTTATGAGATAAATATATATAAATATAATCCTAAATGAGATTTGGGAATTTAGGAAAGTGAATTCTAATTTAATGTTAATAGAATATGTAATGTATAAGTCTTGGTCTTTATAGTTGGTATCAGAGCATGGTTTTGATAAATTTAGGGGCTATAATAATGTGAATAGAATACCATTAAAATATTTTAATTTATGTTAGATTTGAAATAATATAGAATTTAAATATTACCATGTTTATTCCTCAAAACTATGTCCATTCAGAATGGTTTTTCGCAATATAAATAAAGAAGCTAAATTAGAAAGGTACCAAGGAGATGATATCCTTTCAAATCAGCAACTTGGAAATATTATATTTGGAATGTGATATTATTTTAAATTAATGGATTATTTGACATATGATATAAATTTTGGTGGTGTCCATGCTATATAATAACCATATCTACCGAATGGGAACATGTCAATAGTGAAAAAATTCACCAGACCTCACCCTCTAGAATTTAGTGGATATTTTGACATAGTGGTAACTGAATGTTATATTAAATCCCTATAAAATATATTAAATTTCATGGGATGTTCAGTTAATCAAAATTAAATACTTTCTATTTATCATTTTTAAGGTTAAATTGACTAGTGGTGGTCAATTGTAAATAATATCATGGAAAATGGGATATTAATACCTTTGAATGAGTTGAATTTAAGAATATGTTCCTTGAGAAAGTTTTTACTAAATATTTTAGACTTAGAATGGAAAATAAATTATTAGAATTAAGAAAAGGGAGGAATATTCTTTGGCTGAATATGAAGAAAAATTCACCTAATTGTAAAGGCACACAAAATTTTTTATCCATGATATTGATAGTATGATTAATCACTTTTACTTATGATTGAAGCTAAAATATCGAAGGGAACTAGCTTATTGAGAATTTAAAAGTTATGAGAAACTTGTTCGATGTGTGGAGAAGAAAAAATGGAGTTTTCTAACGATGATGTGTTTTATGATAAAAAAAGAGTTTTAGGAGGTAATAAAATGGGAAGAATCAATGAAAGAAATCTGAATGTATGAAAATAAAGTTTTCAGTTTGTGATGATTATAGAAAAAATAACATTGGGGAATACCTTATGAAATCTGGTAAGTGCTTACGATGCCGTATGTTTTGGCATATGGCCTATAATTTCATCGATCAAGGTAGTGGGGAGAAAGATTCTAATAAACATATAGTAAAATTATTTAAATTTAACTAGATGGGTCCTCATGCACATGAGTGTTCGATGGAGAACAAAAATGGGGTGAAACAATAGGACTATAAGCAGAAGGGTGTGGTGAAATACTTTGTTAGCACTTTAATATATATTGAGACATTAAATGAAGTGGTGATATATACATTACTTGTTTATTCAGATTATGATAATGTATGTTTTGATTCTGGGTCTACACATTCTTTTATTACTGATAAATATTTTAGTAAATTAAAAATTACACATCAAGAAATGAATCTAAAACTTATGGTAAAAATAAATTGGGTAATTATTATGGAAAAATGAAATTATAATAATCTTTATATCATTGTACGTGGAAATAATTAACCTAAAAATGTTTTTTTATTTCCCCTAGTAGAGTTTTATGTTTTTCTGGGTATGGATTGGATCTCTGTTTAACATACTATAGTTGGTTATAGAGATAAAGAATTTGTTTTTCAGAAAGTTTTTTAGTTTTTATATAAGAATTGTAACAGCCCGAGATTTTATGAAAAATATTCTTTTTAATTTTATTAATGTCTTGTGTTGTACGCTACACCATAAGGAGCTTGCACAACACGCATCTTTGACTTTCCTTGCATTTCACGCAATCGCAACCTTCCTCGATAGCGTGTGTAGTACGCAATACTGAGTTTCACTAAACAACGATATGCTAATATTATTAAAACTAGCCGTTATGAATAGTAATAACCACTTTTTAAAATTTTAGAAATTTTAGCTCTCAAAATGGACTTCATTTTTGGATTCGGAGTATCGAATTTAGCCTAAGGTGAAATTTTGGTACTTTTCGGATAACTTTCCTATTCTGATGAATAGTGAAAATTACTAAATTATAATTAAAAAACAACTCTTTTAATCGAAATAATTAATAGTGATAAATTATTAATTTGAGTGGTTTTAAAGTATATTTAGAATATATTTTTACAATTTAATACAATTTTGATCATTGGTTGTAATTTCACATTTAAACCAGACATAATCAAGTGTCAATCTTTTGATAGATATTGTTTCTTAAAAACACGCTATTTGTTTTAACAGCGGGATTTAATTATAAAATTAATTAATGCAACTTCTATGTTATGAATTTGGTAAAATAAACTTCATTATTAAATTCGGAATATGAAATATAGCTTAGGATGAAATTTTGGCATTGTTCTGAAAAACATCAATTTTTGATGAATAGTGAAACCACTAAGTGGTAGGTTAAAAACTGAATTTTGCATAAAACTTAATTTTACCACTTCTGTGAATGGAATTTCGAAAATCCGAGAGACACGGTTAATATCAAGGACTAAAATGTGGTTCAATGAGATGAAAATAATTTTTGGTGAATAGTAACTTTTTACTTTTTTTTACCACGGTTAATAGTAAATAGGGTAACTAAGGGTAAATATGATATTACTATTACCCTAACACATGTCCTAATTCTATTGGATAAGTGTAACTCGACCAAAAACAACCTTATGAATATAATATGACCATTTAGGTCCACTTGGATAAGATTATGACATTTAATATTATTTTATTTAATGAATAGTTAAAATAGTTAAAATCAAAGTTTAATAACTAAAACATTTTTAATATGGGGTTATACATAAGATAAATTCGACTATAAATATTCATTAGAAAGATAAAAAGATTTCCTACATAATTATATTTTATTTATAATTTTTAGACTTTAAATAAATTAATTTATTTATGACACAACGATGATGCAGTAAATACCCTTTTAAGGAAATATTAACATAATTGATGTTATAAATGCTCAAATGAATGTAATTTGAGACTTTTTATGAATTACACTAATTTTATAGGTTACTATGATATATTAGTGTTGATTTAATCAACTTGTTTCGAACATATAATTCTGTTACGACTTTCACAAAAATCATATATCAAATAGTGTCAAAATTGACACAAAATAGTTTTTAAATCAAATATTATATTATTAATTGTTATTTTATTCCTAAAAATCTAAGGTTAGGCCAAATTACTTAGATAAGGATATATATATTAATAATAAACAATTTGGGGTTCGTTTGGCATGTTATAGTAAGTGTATTAACCATATAGTGTAAGAAAACAAAAAGACACGGTAAAAGTTAAATTATTTAACTTAGAGTTAAATCTAATTGATAAGGTTAAAATAATAACCTAAACTTGTCTAAATCCTATTTGTTGATAGTATTTCGACCCATCCCCACTTTAGCTTCGAAATAAGACCCTTTGGAACCATTATAAACCGATTTTGACTTTAATATAAAATAATATTTTGAGGTATTCCTAAGGTGCCCCTCTCCTCCCTTATAAAAGGACACCTCCTCCCCCTCCTCCTCACACCAATTTGAGCACTCAAGCTCGGCAAACCCCTGCCAAAATCCCTTCTCCACTTCCCTAGAATAATCCTAGAGGTTCTGGTCTTCCTCAAAGACCAATTTTAGTGCCCTAAGAAGAGGTCTCAAAGAGGCGCTTCAAAGAAGAGGTAATTACCGTTACCAATTCTTTCATCTTTATTTCTTCTTCCACTTCTTCTTCTTAGGTTGTTTCATTATGAAGTAATAACATCAGTATCACTCATATACTGATATGTTATTATAAGTATGAAACAACCCTATTTCACCATCTATCCATCCTACGGAAAAAGAAATCACCGCGCGTGCGTACGTACGGAATACCGTCTCCACGCCGTGGTGTAATCTATTTTCCACCACCACCTTACATGGATGGGTATAATGGTGTAAAGAATAACTATACATAGTTATTACAACATCATATTGATTCTGATATATTGTATAATCCACTCCAATTCAATTCAATATTTATGGAAATGATATCATCGCTCGTGCGTACGTACGGACTACCGTCTCCACGACGCGATGAGATTCATTCTCCATGTTAACCATTTAAGAATGATTATAAAGTATATATAAGAAATAATAATGAAATATATGACATTATAAAGCTACTGGATTTATGTATATATATATATATGTATGTCATATACTTACTTCCATTCAAGACAATAAGGAAAGGAAAACAGCGTTCATGCGTACGTACGGACTACCGTCTCCCTGAACGGTGTTTTTCATTTCATTTATCTATCTATTATATATATATATATACTGAATATATATGATATATAAATCATATATTATATTCTGGAAGTAAGTAAATCATGATATAAGTAATAATAATGTCGAGAACAACAAGTCAAAACACCTACGATAAATGAAACGATTTTACCCAAAACGCTTCTTTAACATGGAATTTACAAAAGAACGGGTAATATAATGTCATAAGTGAACCATATATGATATCATAACAATGAATATGATTCTGTAATAAGTCAATGACATTATTTAAATTATTATACAGGAGGTTCAGACACATACGAAGCAAATCGGACCTAAGGTAAGGGAAATATCACAATCTCATTTTTATCCGAGATTGTTTATATGTTGGTATTTACTGGGGTGTGTTTTATCATCCACATCTATGTTTCCTCAATATGTAATGTTATTTCCATCCACCTACAATTGTTTAAATCCAATTTTACCCTTTGTTGAGTTTTTAGTAAAAGATATGAAAAGAATCTTTTGTCGTTTTTCGTACGAGGTACATTTTGACTTTTTCGACAAAAGTACAAAGAATGTTTTTTTTAACTTATACGGCACGACCAGATTTCTACTGTTTTATAAAGCCTTATTTTCATGAAGCTTCCTCTAAAATATTTCATGAGTATTTTCAATAAAATCTCTTTCTTTTAAAATTGCATGATGTTTTGTGTAAAGAAATTGATTTTGAAGAAGAAAGGATATTTTCCTCAAGAATTCAATTCAAGTGTTTTATCAAAATTATTTTCCATCTAAGATAATAAAGGGTTCTGTTTCTATCCATATTTTTACATTGATTTGACTATGTTGTTATGGAATTATGTTTATGAATTCCTTTATCTTATATGAATGGTTTTATGATGTCATGTTGTTTAAGGATCCCATTTTTATTACATGGGTTATGCAATGATGTATGATTTATGATTTTGTGGCACACATAAGAATGGTATCATTATGAGATGGGTGGGACCTATATCTCCCTCCAATGCATTGGGTAAAGATTTTATATCTCATGCGATAGACATGGCTGGAATGGTAGGTTATACCGGTTTAGTGAAACAGGACTGAAACGAGGGTTACTCGATTTAGAAAGGGACTTTGTCCACTAAGATAGTCTTGGCAATGAGTCTTGACTAACAAGAAATGATTCTCTATGATTATGTGTGTATGCCACAAAGTTTCATGTTTTAAGTTATGATTATTTGGATTTCATTTCACTGCCATGATTTATCCCATGTTATGAAATTATGCTCTCTTTTGCAGGTTAAGATTTCCAAAAGTTATGTTCTTATGAATATGATGTGATTGATTTTTCTTTTGTATACCCTTACTGAGCATTTGAGCTCACCCTTTTATGTTTTCTTTTCCCCAGGATATAAAGAAAGATTTTAGGTAAAAAAAAAGGGAAGATCTTTATGGGAGATATTGAAGATCTTTCACCACGATTAGAAGATTACGTTCCGAGTTTCCAAAGACACTAAACTATTACGATCCTTGTGTGTGTGTGTTTTTGTTATGTACTAAGTATTCCGCAAAAGTAATGTAAAGTCTATGTACGTCAGGCTTCGGGTCTCTACAAGAATGAACCTATACATTAGATAACATATCAAGAAAATGAGAAACTATTAAAATATGTAAATGAATGTTATCTTGATTTTTTTTGAAAATAATGGAATAGTTCATATTAATGATGTACCGATAGTAAAAAAATACTTGGATGTTTTTCCTAATGAGTTTATCACTGTTGTACTTAATTGGGAAGTTGAATTTACTATTGAGTTAATTCCTTATGCTAATCCAATTTAAAAACCCCCTTATCGAGTGGCTCAAGTAGAATTTATGGAATTGATAAATTAGTTTTAGGAGTTGTTTGGTAAAAGTTTTTATTCATCCTATAACTTCACCATGGGGTACTACATAAAAAAAATAAATATGGATCCATGAAGATTTGAATTTATTATAGATATTTGAATAATATTACTACTAAGAATAAGTATATCTAGCCTCTTATCAATGACTTGTTTAATCATCTCTATGGAGCTCAATGTTTTTTTATGGTTGACCTAAATTTTGGGTAATATTAGTTGAAGGTGAAAGATGATCAAATTCTAAAATTTTTATTTTGGACTCGATACAGTCATTATGATTTTTTAGTTATTCCCTTTGATATGAAAAATTCCCCAAATGTATTTATAGATCCTATGAATAGAGTTTTTGAGAACTTTTTAGATAGATTTGTGGTCTTTTTATTTATGATATTTTGGTTTATTATTAACATTATTAAGACCTTGAAAAATATCTAAGGATTATTCTACCAAACTTGAAATAAAAGATGTTATATGGAAAATTTTGAAAATGTATTTTTTAGTTATAGAATATTTCATTCCTTGGACACATCATAAATAAAGATGTTATAATAGTTGATCCTACTAAAACTAAAGTGGTTAATGAATGACTGAGACCTATAAATGTTATTGAGATTCATAGTTTTCTTGGATTATTAGGCTATTATCGATGGTAAATTGAAAAAATTTCATGGTTGTCTAGACTATTGGCCAAGTTAACTTGAAAAGGAGTTAAATTCATATGAAAAAAATAATGTGATGTTTTTTATAGGAACTAAAAATAATATTGGTGAATAATAAAATTTTGGATCTTTTCTAAAAAAATTGTGACTTTATCATCTATAGTAATCCTTCATTAAAAGAAAGCGGTTGTTCCTGATATAGAATGGTAAAGTAATTTATTATGATTTATGTTAATTAAAACCACATGATAAAAATTATCCTACACATGAACTTGAACCAGAAGCTGTAGTGTTTAATTAAAAAATATGGAGACATAATTTATATGGAGAAAAGTGTGAAATATATACCAATAGTAAATGTTTGAGTATATATTTATGCATAAATAGTTGAAAATGATATCGGGGAGATGAATAGAATTGATAAAGGGTTAATACTACAAAATTCATTATCATTCTAATGAAACGACCTTTTATAAATTAAATCCCATTTTTTAATGACAAATTCTTTATTAGTCAATGTTTCTATAGAAAACACATGACCTACTTTGGTAATTTTAAACCATTATTAATTACATCCTGTTGAATTTAAAAGACCTTTATGCACCAAAACCATTAATAGTATATCCACTATACAATGGTCTTATGATTAGTATATAATAAGGGTTATGATAAAGTATAATAGACATAAAAAAAGGAAGTGATGGCCTTGACCAGTAGGATAATACCCTATAAATCCCATTTATCAGAGCTTCGAATGGAGATAGTGTCACTAGGATTTACCCTTGACTAATCCCAATCTTAGATTAAATAACTAAATCATGAATGAAACCATTTATGGGATAATTTATAGCTCATCGAGATCATGACCCAAACTATTTACACTGAACCACCCAAATAAAATATCATTGTCACATACCTTACCCTTAGGGAATTCATTGGTGTAATAAATGGATTTGCATCTAGAACCTAACAACATGAATTTTTATATTTTCTTTTAATTAAATAATGATTATTTTTATCTCTTTTTAATATTAATTTTTAAATTATTAAATAACGAGTTTGATAAAAATATATTTTGATATGACGAAACACAAATTATATTTTTGGGAAATATAGAGTTTCAATCAAGACACTATTTTTGGTAAATATAATAATATTTGAAATAAATTATATTTTAATAAAATATTATTATTAAATAATATTTATTATTTATAAATGATAATATAATTTTATAAAGACAATTGTAATTGTTATAAGGGTTTGAAAATTGTTATTATAAAACAACCATTATTTTTAAATAAATAGGTATTTTGATTTAAAAGTGTAAATTATAATATTTACATAAATATTTTAATAATATAAATTTTATTTTTTAAATCAGAATTTATGAATTATCCAATGATGATTTTTTCAAAATTTTATGAGATTATAGATTTTTAAAGTAAAAATTAATTATGATATAAATATACAGTATGCATTATAAAATTATATTGACCCAAAAGTTATGTAATATATGTCATTAAAGGTAGAAAAGGCCAAATACATATTTACCATTTAAAATAGTTTATTTTTCAAATTTATTGATTAATTTCATAAACCCTTAATTAATCCTCCAAAACATATACTATATTTTAAGATTTTAAAAACAATTATTTATAAACATGACCCACTTCGACATCACCAAGAGTATTATTTTAATTATATCAGCTATTAAACTTGAAAAATAATGAAAAATACTTAACCATGGTAGAAACCACTGGAAAAAACTATTTAAATGTTTTTTGTTTGTATTACTTTATCATATAGTGTCCCAAACCTATGTTTGGAAATTCATATTGAATTATCCTATCTTTTTCTATATAAATCCACCCATACTCCCATTAATCTTCACTAAAAATAGTTTTATAATGACATTACTCTAACATTACCTCTCTATAATCCCCAAAGTCTCCCCTAAGCTCTTAAGAAGCTCCTCCCATGCTTTTAGAATCACCCTCTCAAGGTAAGAGATCCTATCCTTCTCCTCTTTATTCAAGAACCTTCTTTATAATATGACTTTAATTTATAATTGTTTATATTGGGTTTTGTTATTAAATACCCCTCTCACTATCCTTATAATTTCCAAGTTTTTATACACCCATTTTATACTCATCAATCCCTCACATGAATCTTTATGTACTCTTGTTTTGCAGTCAAAATTATCATGTGATTTTCCATGGGAAAAAACTGTGATGTGAATACTCATCCTCATTTTAACTCTAGGGTATTTACCTAGATGTAAATATCATTCATGTATTGGGTACTTCCATTTATTTATACCACAATCCTTAATCATAGGATTTAATGTGCTGAAATATGATCCTATGTTGAATGATCTATATGAAACACTTATGCATGTGCATGATATGAGTGTGACGGGTTGAGCTAGAATTATATAGCTCTCCAATGCAGTGAGTAATGTTTCAATATCATAATATTCCATTTATGGTTCATGGAAGGTTATCCTAAGTACACTATATTATGTTTTCTTTGAGGTTCGACTGAATTAGGTTCATAATCACATATTTTATGTTGTTTCTACATTCATATGTTTCCATTATGTTGTCTTGTTATATAATTACTCATTGTTCAAGATTATGATTCTCAACCCTCTTATGTTAGCTTGACACTCCTATAGGATCAAAACTAAAAATCTATCTTATGATATGCTTTTTTATTCTTTTAATTAGATTTATAGATCATCCATTTCTTATGTACATCCTTGGGTTTCCTGTTGAGTTTTGTAAGAATAATTTAATTTTAAGAGCATGTTAAGGAAGTTTTCAATAATGTCATTGTATTTTTATTACAAGTTTTTATGCTATGTACCTAATTTCCAAAAGATACAATTCTCCACTATCCTTTATGACTGTTTTATGTGTACCTTTATGTAATAACTTATAAATTAAAGTGTATTAAAATGAGGATTGTCATAGTTGGTATTAGAGAAAATTGTAGTTATTTTTTTGGACCAGGATTTGAAAAGGACAGTAAAGGCCTTAGGATTAAAACTAAACATAATAAAATATACTTAAATTTTGGAAAAATATTGATTAATTGGTTTCTAAGAAAATAAATCCCTATTCAGATACTACAAGTAGATATGGATTTGGCACATATGTACATAGGGGTAATAACCCCAAAAGGGAACATTGAGTTGGAATCGATCAGTAAATTGTGAAACAAAATTAGCCTTTCTACATACCTAGTTTGAAAATACTTGGGGATATTCTTTAGTAAATTCAAAAGCTCCTTATGAACCATTATTAAGGGAAAAAATATACCCACATGGGTTTATATTAGGATATATATTACAGATAAAATAGATTGAAAACTATAAAGTTATATGTTAAAAAATACTTATCATTTATGAGTTATCCCATTAATGTTCATGGCTTACCATTTATGTGTTTAATAGTTTTAAAATACTCATCCTCTTTTTTCCTTTATTTTCAGTCAATGGATGAAAATAGGATAAACCGATCAAAAAACTAATGTAAAGGGAAATGTGATGACTACCCAAATGAAATGCCTAACCCAATGGGAGAAGGAATTGAAAACTTTATGATAATAATTTCTCAATTAAATCACATTTTAAATGGAAACCTAAATCAATAGGAATTATAGAATCCCCCAGTAAAGATCAAGTATCAAGATCTTTATGTGACAAATAAATCTAAATTTTAGTTGATTTTCCACCCCCTTAATGATAGAACAATGTATCAGTTCCATTGAAAAGATATTATCCATCCATCAATTATATAAGTAAGTAAATGTTGTAATTCTTATTTATAATATTGAAGGGAAGCTGATGAATGCTGGATATTGGTCAAAGATATGAATCCTAAGGGGAGGGTTGAAGAGATTGAGTGGAAGGAATCCCATAAAAGTTTTTCGAATAAAAAATTTCTTCACACTCTTTAACTTAAAATGGAGAGGGATTTCCTTATAATTAAGAAAAAGGTTGAAAAATCCATCAGGGAATATGATGAAAACCTCAAAAGTCTTTTATGATATGCCTCTAACTTTTTAATTTCCCCAATTATAATGTTTCTCGCTTCTTTTGTGGATTAAATATGAATCTATGAAAAATGTTATCTATTCAATACTTTAATATCTATGAGGAAATTCTAAAATGTTCACTGAAAGTTGAAATAGAGATAATAAAATATTAAGGGTCTCTTGGTACTTGAGATAAGAAGCGGGGAATGAATTTTAATTTTGGTGGTGTGTTGGAAAAAACTTCTATGGGTAAGAAAGTTCATAATCACCCTTGTAAGATGTGTGGGAAGAAGCATCCTAGAAATTTCCTAAAGGAGATGAGTAAATTATTTAGGTTTGGTAAGGAAGGAAACCCATATAGTGATTGTTGATGGGATAAAACCACCAATTTATAGAAGAAAGAAATACTCTAGTCAACCCTCATCTTATTTTTTAGTGTTTCAACTACTTGGAATAAGGAAAATATTCAAATAATTTCCCTATGATAAGGGTTCTTGATGAAAAAAAGACAAAAATATCCAATGCCTAGAGATAAAGGATAATCTTATACAATCACAACTGATGAGGTGGATCCCTGAAATGAAATAGTGATAGGTACACTAGTAATTAATTCAATAATAGCAAATATACTTTTTGATTATGGTTCTATGAATTCTTTCATACTATGAACATTTAGTATAAATATTCAAACAACACCTCAAAACATGGAAGTTGAGTTATCAGTGAAGATGGAGAATGGGTCCATTATTTCATCGTAAGAGTATAACTCATCTCCTGCCTATATTTTTGGAATGAATTTACCAAAAAACCCTATTATAATCCCTTTATAATAACTTAATTAAATTCTAGGCCTGTATTTGATTTCCTCATATAGAGAGAACATAAAATGTTGAGAGAACGAAATCAACCCTCCCATTATAAATCACCCTCCAATTATATGAATGTGAAATTAAGAGGATGAATCTTATTTGGTATCAACATCTCTATAATTGATATTATTACCTAATTATTAAGTAAATATTGATAAAATGATTGAGACTAAATAAAATATCCCCCTTGATGACATGCCCATTCTAAATTAATTCACTAATGTGTTTCCCAAATAATTTATTGGTCTTACCCTAACTATGATGTTGATTTCTCATTCAAGCACATATTCAAAGATTTCTCAATATCTAAGAATCCATACAGAATGACTTTTTTGTTTAAATTGAGTAGTAGAAGAAGAAATTATAGGAGAATCTGGAAAAAGGGTTTATATTACCTTATTCTTCACCATGGGGTGCACCGATCCTCTTAATTAAGAGGAAGGATGGGTAAATGAACCTTTAAATTTATTAATATGAGCACAAAAATACCACGAAAAACAACAAGTATCCTCTATCATAGGTTGATGATTTTTTTGATTAGCTACATGGAGAACATGATTTTTTAAGGTAGATATTTGATCGGGATATTATCAAGTAAGGGTAAGGGAGAATATCCCCAAGACTGATTTTCATATAAGGTATGGTCACTATGATTTCATAGTGATTCCATTTGGACTCACTAATTCTATAATAATCATTATAGACTTGACGAATAAAGTCTTTAGGGATTACCTAAAAAAATTTGTGGTAATCTTTATAGATGATATTCTTATCTAATTCAAAATCAAGGAGGAACATGACCAGCATTTGAATTCTGTATTGAAGACTCTGTGAAAGGAAAATTTATATGTAAATTATATTAAATGTGAGTTTGGGTTGGATAAATTAACCTCCCTGGGGAATTTTATCAAAAAAAGGTATATTTGTGGATCCTTAAAAAATGATGTAATTGAAAGATGGAAAAAACCAACATATGTGATAGAAATATGAGGTTTCCCAGTATTGGTTGGGTACTATAGTCAACTTTTGAGAAACTTATTAGGATTTTTAAAACATATAACTGAGATTACATAGAAGTTAGTTAAGTCTGTATGGGATCATGAATGTGAGGAAACATTTAAAGAGATAATGAAGAGACTAATCACTGCACCTATGCTCACATTACCCACCCATGGAGAAGGATTTGTGATCTACAATAGTGTATCCAAAATGGTATTGGGTCATGTCCTCATTAAATATGATAAAGTGATAGCTATTCCTACACCCAATTAAATATCCATGAGAAAAACTTACCAACACATGATATAGAATTTCTAGCAGTGATCTTAGTTTTTGAAGATTTGGGGACATTATCACTACAAAGGACAGTGTGACATGTATACAAATCAAAAAAGAATAAAGTATATATTCACACAAAATGAGAATATTATTCCCCAATAAATGTGGTTATAAATTATCAAGTATTATTATTATTCAATACATTACCATCATGGTAAGGAAAACAAAGTGGCATATTCTTTGAGTAAAAAGGATTCTAAAACCCTCTCTATGATGAGGATTTCAAGGTATATAGTCTTCTTGAACATGAAGAGGATGAAAATTGGAATAATAAAAGGATATTAATCCTAAATTGATCAAATATCTTCTAAACCATCCATTATTGAGAGGATCAATCTGGCCAAGAAAGATAACGAGTTACTATAAAAGAAGGTAGTGAATATTTTAGAGTTCAACTTTGCTGAATATAGAGTTATAAAGTTTAGAACCCAGATTTTTGTCCTATAAAAATTATAACTAAAGAGGGAACTTTTTGATGTTGTGCATATTTCATCCTTCTATATTCATACTAGAATCACTAAGATATATAAATATTTTTAAGAACAAATTCTAGTGGGATAACATAAATAGGGTGATTGTGGAGTTTGTATCTCAATAATTGGTATGACTGTAAGTCAAGGAAAAATGAAATAATTCTAAGGGTATGATGAAACCATTTCCCATTCCAGTATTAGGGTGGGAAAAAATAACCATATATTTCATTTTAGGACACCCTAGAACCCCTAAAGGCAATAAAACCATCTTGGTGGTAGTTCATCACCTTAAAAGGTCAGCACATTTCATTACTATCAAAGAAGATTTATCTCTCGACTAACTCACCAAGATATATATGCTAGTATTTGAAATTTGTTTTAATACTTTATCAATGTAATTTTTTTCAAAAATTAATGTCTCATCACATTTTATTAAATTCATGTTGTATATAACATATAATCATTTTAATTTTACATTTATTATTTTTTTCTAACCATAAATGTATTTTAAGCTCTAAAATGGTTAGTGTTTATAAAAATGTTTTAAAATATGGTTAATGTTTCAATGTTTTTTATATTTTATTTACTTAATGTTAGTTTTATTTTTTGTTTGGTTTAAGTAAAAAATTGGGATATATATTGTGAGCTATCATACTAGTCCTTAACTACACTAAGTGGACCCTAGCAGTCAACCCCATGGGAAGGCCTGAATTTGGAATACCACATATAGGAATAGGTGTGATAGGCTATTTTTATTCCTAAGAAGGCCAAGCCTATATATAAGGACCACTATCTCATGCATATTTTTAACCTGATATGCCCAATGGTTCATGACCCGTGTGTGTGAGTGATAAGGTGCGGGTGCTAAACCCTACTGAAATCTAGAGGTGGGATCAGTAAGGCTTGATTGTTATACCACTTTATCACTATATCCCATAATCAATTATGGATGTGATTATGATTATAATATTCATCATTTTAAAATCACTTGAATTCCTTCTGAACGTCAAATCAATTTCACTCAAACCGTTTGATCTCTTTCTAATATCTCATGCCTTGATTATCTTTCCCTCTCATCAACTATTTAGTCTTTTCAGTGATCCTGTTACTTATTTCACCTACAATATTTAATTTTTTGAATATTTCTTGTAATTCTTGAAACCTTCATGAAACAACCTTTTCTCCTATTACACACTAGGAGGTTTGATTCCAACACTATCTTGAGATATTTGGTTTTTCAATAGTTGTTCAATTCTCCTTGTACACCGATAACAATGATGAGGACCCCAATAGTAGATTACCTTCTTCCAATAGGTCATTTCAATGGTCTATTCGCATCTTCTTCAAAGGAAATGTAGGTTTTTATTTAATATTTCTCTTTATCACTATGGAATCACCATGCAACACTAGTTGATGTCTTTAATGTGCGATAGAAGAAACATTTCTCAATAGTGGATCATGGTCCACCAGTAGATCTTTCACTGATAGATCCTTACAGTGGTCGATCATTAGTCTTGACAGGAAGATAAATTCCACCAGTAGATAATTTTTTATCCACTGATAGATCATTTCTCCGATGGTATATTATCTTCTACCAGTAGTAGAATCAACCCACTGCTCACTATTTGTCAATAGTAGATCTTTTTCAGCACCGGTAGATTTTTTTACTGGTATTTCAAGTTTTCGCTATCTTATTCAATGCGGTTATTCAGTATTTAATATCAATCACCTTAGAGGTGTTAATGTTAATCCACCGATATTTCTATTTTTCACCGGTAGATTATATATTCACTGGTAGATCAACATCATTGGTAGATCACCATCACTGGTAGATCACCATCACTGGTAGATCTTTTTCACCAATGGAAGATCCTTATTTTTTGCATCACCAAAATATCTAGGTTGAAAAATTGCATGGAAGCAGCCTTATTCTCACTAAACATTTTTATTTCATTCTTTTATGTGCAATGGTAGATCTCATATGATCTAATGGTAGATTAATCCATTATTGGACACTAATAGTAGATCAATCCACTGTTGGGAACCACTGGTAGTTCATGGTGAAATGGTTGATATTCACCAATTTTAGATCTATTTACCGCTAGGTTATTTTTTCCATTGTTAGTTCAAATTTGTTCCAAAAATTTTTTATTCATTTTTTTTATTTTTTGTTATTAAAATAAATATTTAGTTAAAATTTTAATATATTTTATTAAAATATAATTCTTAGTTGTGTAAAAATAATTTTAATCATTCTTTAATGTACATGAATACAAGCAGTTGTATTTCTTTCAATGTTCTATTTTACAATTTTTTACTGTATTAATAATCTATATGATTATTATATTATTTCAACTATTTAATAAATATAAATTGTGTACATTATTTATGCTTGTCATATTAAATAGTTTGTTCTAATATTTTATGAATAAAGAAAGAAGCACAATGTTTTTTGTTATTCAACTTAAATTTTAGAAATGAAGGTAATGATAAAATTATATTATGGTTATACTCTAACAAGTTTCATGAAGTTGTTAGAAATAGACATGCTCCTATAATATTGTATTAATGGTTCAAGTAACATCTTCAAGGAATTAAAACAAATTCCAGTGTAGATCATTAGAAACATGCTATTGCGATACAACTTCAAAAAATTTCTCACTAATCTCATTCATTCAAGAAACATCAATGAATTCTGTACTCTAGATGTGATCACATAAGAACTTCAACATTTGAATTTTTTTCCATTCAAGTGATAAATAATCATCAAGATTCAAAATCTTCAAATTTTTTGATCATCTACTAATTTCTATGTATTTTTTCTTTATGTAAGAATTATTATTCTGTTCGTATTTCTTCAAGTACGGTTTATGATTTTCCGAATCAAAATAAAGTCTTGCATTTTCTAGTTATTCCACCACAAAAAAGGAACTTTGGGTTTTGACTCACGATCAATAGTTAGGTCACAGACTAAGGTTTGGTCTTCTGTAAGAGACAAGGTTATTCCTTTGGTTTCTTATAAAAGAAAGAGTCTGTAATGAGATTCTCACACCTTTAATAGTGAGATTCTTTGTGGGTACCAATATTCTCATAGCGTAGGGAAGTTTTCAGAGTGTACTAGGATACTTGGGATACAAACCACTATAAATCTTTGTGTTCTTTCATTTTATTTATACCGAACCTCACTTTTAGAACACTACACTCACTACAGATCTTTATTTTACAAACTCCAATTAATTTGTATTTAAATTTTTAAAATGACTATCCACCCCATCTAGTCTTTATTTCCAGCACTATCAATCCAATAATTGGTATCAGATCCTTGTATCTATTAGGTAAGTATTTATAATGTTTAGTTTATTTTTAACTCTCTGGAACCTAAAATTTTAGACTTAATAGTCCATGGAATAAAAGAAAAAGGTTTATTTTAATATGTTAGGTGTTAATGAAAATGATAGATGGATTCCACAAAAAATCCCATTCTTGGATGGAAGTGATTACAAATTTTGGTAAGAAAAAATGGAATCCTACTTGAAAAATTTATGTGTGGATCATTTGACTATCATGGATAAGAAATATGAGCTAGACAAAGTTAACATAGATACACTCGTAGGTAATAACATTGTAAAATATTATTTGAATTATAAAGGTAAAAATATTTTATACTATGATATAAGTAGACGTATATATATCCATGTTTCATCATGTAATATAGACCATGATATATGGTGGTTACTTTAATTGACTCATTATGGGTTTAAAATGCTCAAGAGAATCGATCTAGGAATGCTCTAAGCAGAGAAATGGGACTTCAAGATGGGATATGAAGAATTGGTGAAATAGATGTTCTATTGGTTTACTAGTATTACTAATGGTATGAGTAATCTTGGGGAAGTTAGGGACAACACAACATAAGTGGAATGATTAATTTGAGTTCTTCCAAAAATATGGAATATAAAGAAGGTATCCATTGATGAGAGTAATAATCTTAAGGATTATACTTTAAATGATTTAATAATCTCTTTATTTCAGTATGAGTTAGAACTGAAAAAATTAACGATAATAAGTCTATAAAGAAAATAGTTATTTCATTTAAATATAATGTTATTGATCTCTCTAATGACATTGAATCTAAGTTCCAACAATGTGATAAGGACATGGATCACTTTAGAAATAAGCTTTTCAAAATTTATGAAAATCAATAGTGAGAAGATAAAGGAAGAATAAAAATAATTACAAAAAAGGGAATTTAAGTAAGAATAACGATGTTTCAGATCTAATGGGTTGTGAGTTCAGGAATAAAGGTCACATAAGGCCTGATTTCCCCAAAATTAAGAATTTAAATAAGAATAAAGACAAAATGAGGAAATAATAATAAGATCTATTTTGAGGATGGGTCTGGTCAGATAGTTCTGACTCAAGTAGTGAATATGGAAGTGGAAATAAAATAGGTAAACTTTCCCTAATGGGTGTATAATGTGAGGTAATTAATTTATTTTTTACTTAGTTAATTAATCCTTCCAATTCTAATGATAATATAATATCTAAAAATGAAAAATACATTGATTCTGATTCATATCTGGATTCCAATTCTATGAAATTAAGAGTTAAAAAATTTCTTAAAGATAATAATGAATTAAGGAATAATAATATCAAAATTTTTGAAAAATATAGAGAATTAAAAATTAAAAACAATTATAGTTAAATAAAATGACAGACTAAAAATGGAATGTGAGAATATGAATATCCTAATTTATTAGAATGAAGAAAATAAACCGAACTGTGATTATGAGTTTTTAAAACTGAAATATTAAAATGAAATAATTAAATAATTTATGGAAAGAAATGAAAATGTCCATGAAATAACTTTTAATTCTATTATAAATGATTTAATTAATGTTGAAAATGAATGTAAAAAACATAAAAAAGAAAATAAGAAACTGAGAAACCAAACTTCTAGATCCAATGTGAAAGTTTATATTGATTTAGAATCTATTAAAAAATAGAATATGGTTTTGAAAAAGAAGTTATCAATCTTAAAGAGAATATATCTAAATTTTCTCAAGGTAAATAAAAATATGATAAAATGATTTCTATGATAAAACCAAATAGTAAGAAGAAAGGTTTTGGTTATAATAGGTTTTAACTGAATCTGAATAAGACTACTTTTGTTAGAATCTAATGGGGGATTATTTCTAATGTAAATTCTATTAAATGTAGAATGAAAGGGAATTATTATAATGAATGATCAATGATATTTACTCAATCTATTAGTCATAAAATAACTATTTTGTCTAAATATTTATATATAGAAAAACCAAGAAACAGATATTTGAAATCTATTTGTGTAGCCAAAAACCTTCTGTTAACTCTTCTAAATTTATGATAACATGGGTACCAAGATGATATTACTCAAATCCCATTGGACCTAAGCTGGTCACCATGCCTAGATAATTATTTTTTTATCTCTTAACATGCATAATATCTACTATAATATAATATGATAGTATGGAATAAAAAATATCTAATATATTTTTTATAATAATTTTATTTATGGTTTGTAGGCATATTCATTAACTTATATCTATTTTTTTCTTTATAAAGTAAATGTTGTTTTTTTTACATAGTTAAAAATTCAGTTATGAATATTCTGACAATGTGTTAAATTTTCTATTAATAGTTTTATAAGTATTGATATATCTATCTTTAATGAATCATTAATTTAGGGGGAGTTTCCCCTTGGTTGTTAATTGGAATAATATATTGCTACATAAGTTTTACATTAGCATTGACAATTTGTTTTCAATAAAACTATGACTAATTTAACAATTTTTTTACTTTAGTGGTTGTTTCAAATTCTGTCTTGAACACATCTATTGATAATAAAATTTTAATCTACTATTAATCAACTAATTTTAAAATGATAAAAATCAGGGGGAGTTCGTTTGTTTTTATATTCTTTAAAAAAATTGATTTATTATCTATTGATAAACAGTAATTTGTTTATTTAGGAATCTTAAATAAATGAATTTCTTATTAAATGAATTTATCAGAGTTATGTTAGTTAACATTATATTTTAAAATTAATACATTGATAAAACTTCCCTATCTTAAATATATTTTTACTTATGTTTTGTAATTGAATGTTATTGTAAAGACCCAGATTTTCCATGTATTGTTTTTAGTTATATGGAATTATTACAAGTCTGTGAAAATTGAAGACGTGTGATTCTGAGGCCCAGCGTGCCCGAAATGAATTTCCTAACTTTTTTAAGGTACATTTAGTAAACGTGCGAGTGGTATTTTCTAAATTTTGAACTGGTGCTCGGATTAAAAATTTGAGAGCACCGTCGAATTTGCAGCACCAAGATTTACTTAAGGAAGGCTTCACTTATACCATAGTAGGTTGGGGGAAAAGATAGATTTTGGTCATTTAAAAGAACAATAAAATAACAAAGTTATTTTATTCTTCTTTTCCTTTTACTCCAACGGACACTTGGTAGTGGCAGGACCAACAACATGTCAAGACATTAATTGGATTGACTCCTAAATATTTTTAATAACACTGTTGAATTTGGAAGGTTCATTCATTAAATGAACCTCATAAATTCCCAACGGTGTTACTCACCCTCCCCCTATCCTATTTATATGGAGCTCCGGGTAGAGTATTGGAAAAACTTCACCAAGCGACAAAGCTCTAGAAATGTACCGTGACACCAACCACTTGGAGGATTGAACCGGTTCCAGTGAGCAGTGATGAGTGCCACCGAATCACGAATCAACGAACACTTACTCTTCCGCAAATGCGGATTTTCCCCAATGATCTTCAGGTAGGCTTTATTTCTTGTCTAATTTAAAGAGTTGTTGAATCATTATACTACCCTCTTTCTATCAAGCTAACATGGAGGGTGTGGGCCAAACGAACAAGGCCCAGACTCTCTTCCTTTTTGTTGAAATTTGACGTGTTCTTCACGAGCATTTTATTTGGGTCAGATGAATCCCAGAACAATGGGTTTAGTGACGAAGAGGCATCTTGAGGAGTTTTTTGGCACCTTTGGAGGGGCAAACGGGCCACTGGAGCTCACATGGTGACCCATGGAAGACCGCTGGAAACCGGCACCTCTGGAGGCGGTGATGGTGGTTACAGGCACCAGTCGGCCGTGGAAGAGATGGCAGCATGCCATGTTGCGCCTCCGTCAGAGAAGACTGCGGTTGTAGCCGCGAAGGACAGTGGTGACTAGCACCGGCCGACCATGGATGGAGGCGGAGTAGCGCACTGTCGTGCGCCATTAAATATGGATGTGACACGAAGCTATGAAGGTGGATAAGGGACTCGTACCTGAGGGTCCTGCAATGACCAGGCAGTGCCACATGGTGCCGCTGCTCCATTTCTCGAAAGGATTAGCCGTTTGGTAAATGGGGGGGGGGGGGGGCGCTCCTCCCCAGCTCTAGTTATGGTAGGCCCCATCCAGTGGGATGCGCCCCTCTATGGGCCGAGTCGCGCTAGACTAGCAGGATTTGACCTCCTACGAGTCAGGTCGTACCCCCTACAGGTCTAGCCAGACCATGGCCCAGTGGCCCGAGCCCATCTGGGTAGGTCTGACCAGGTCAGAACCGACCCGGACCCTTCCAAGCCCAGTTTCACTAATAGAGCCCTAACTTGTGAACCCGGAATCCATTTGAAAAACAGTCTGCAGCAATGGGATCCTTAGAGTGATATAGTCCTTTTGGTATACTCTACTTGAATTTTGGGGAAATTTGGTGTATGGATCAGTTGGATTGAACATGAATCCAATCAGGTCCTTGGTACTAAAACACTTACCAGTCATAGACCGGGCTTCCGGTTAACGCGCCATCCGTCACATTTGAACCCTTATGACATGGATATACTTTGGGATACTTCTTCATGGAACTTTGTGGTGTTCAATTTATGAATGATGGACTGAGGTGCGGATCCTCCCGGAATCAAGTGTGCTTTGTGTCGGAATCTCGTGTCCGGCTGTAACATGAAGAAAGAACATCGATCATATTTGGGTCATCATATATCGATCCTGTGTGGGTCAATGCTTAGCGATCATGTTTGGGTCAGTATGTATCAATCCTATGTGGGTCAACGCATAGCAATCCTGTGTCGGTCAGCATCTACCGATCCTAAGTGGGTCAGCAGTAGAGCCCCTCGATAGAATAAGATGATTTAGTTTTACGACTAATCATCTGTACTTATGTTCTTGAGTTATATACCTGGTGTGAGCTGAGTCTTTTACCTTCATGGGGTTACCTTGATGGTGTTACCTTTGTGTTACTTTTACCTTCATGGTGTTACCTTTGTCGTGTTACCTTTGGGGTACTTTTACCTTCGTGGTGTTACCTTCGAGGTGTTACCTTTGTGGTACTTTTACCTTCCTAGAATTACCTTCGCGATGTTACCTTTGTTGTACATTTACCTTCGCGGTGTTACCTTCATGGTGTTACCTTTTTGGTAATTTTACCTTCATGGTGTTACATTGATAGTGTTACATTTTTGGTATTCTTCCCTTGTGGATCATTTGTGCAAATGGCTTAAAAGTTGGAGCCTTATGTTTACTCATGTATGATACAAGTATATTTTGATAACAGAGGTATATGTATGGGCATAGACCTAAGTAGAATTGATGAATACTACTTCGTGCTTTGTGATTTAGGTTTTTATTTGTGGTTTTTCATTTGTGGAACTTTGGGAGACCTTTGAGGGTCTCAGGGTTCCTACTGAGTATTGTTATACTCACCCCTGCATGGGCTACGCCCGCACCTTACTGTGTCTTATGCAGACGACGAACAACATTGATAGAGGATGAGGGAGCTAGCACTGGACGGTGCTTAGAGATGGACCATTTGACATGATGTGCCCCAGTGACTACTGATCGTGAGCTATACCTACCCTTCTGGTAGGATCCTCAGTGGACGATCCATGAGTTGTTTTCTCTTTTCAGTTGTACTTGTACTTTTCAGTTGGGCTTGTATTCCGACACCTTTACTTTTAATAATCTTTTTTCTACAATAGTTTACTTTTTGGTTGATTCTTGTAGTGTTATTGTATTGCATGTTTATACAGGTTTAAAGGCAATGCCTTCCTATTATAGGGATACACCTTTTCAGTGCTAGTCACCAACCCCTGCCCTATGGAAGGTGGGCTTGGGGTTGTCACAACACGGGCCCTGGGGGATGGTTCATGACAGTTATTTCTATACTATAAATAAATTATAATTAGTTATTAATATTTAAAATGAATAATTAAACTATTACAATATATTAATTATTTCTTTCATTGAATACTATAACTATTTTTTTGTGCAAGCATGATGCAGTCCTGGAGACACAGGTAGGATGATGTAGGCATAACACTGCACTGGGCTTTCGAGCCATTTAATGGGCTTAATTACCACTAGTCCTATAGGACATGTATTAAATAAATAAGGCTTTATGGGTGGGATATCCTTGGGGGTGTGATTTCTTACCTTTCCATCCTATGTGTGTGGTGTGTGTGTGTGCTTAAATGTAGTTATACCAGCAATCACATAACATATATAATCATTTTAATTGTAAATTTATTATTTTTTGGTAACAATAAATATATTTCATACTTTGAAATGGTTAGTGTTTATTTTAATGTTTTAAAATACTATTACTATTTTAATTTTTGTTATATTTTATTTAATTAATGTTTGTTTAATTTTTTGTTTGGTTTAAGGGAAAAATTAGGCCTTCTATTATAAGCAACCAGGCTAGCCCTCAACCACAGTAAGGGGACCCAAAGGGTCAAACCTGTGGGAAGGTATGCCTTTGGAAATCCATATATAAGAAGAGGTGTGATAGGATATGTATAGGCCTAAGAATACCAAGCTCATGTATAAAGCCCAGTGGCTCACACATAGTTTGATCCTGGTAAGCCCGCTGGGTTGTGGCTCATGTTTGTGAGTGATGAGGTTCATGTGCTAAAACCCAATGACATACCGAGTTGGGATTGGTACTTCTTGATTGTTATACTTCTTGATCACTGCATCCCATAATCATTATGAGACACATTTATGATTTTACTATGTATTCTTAAAAAATATCTTGAATTTTTTTGAATCCATCAGATCAATTTCACTCAAACTATAACAACCCTACTCTTTATTTCAGATTAATAAATTATTTATTATAAAATATTATAATTAATATAACCTATAAGATCAAGAAGTATAGTGACTTTAGTATTTAGGTACATTAAACAACAATTTAAAATAGAAAAAACACAATATTTATTGAAAACTTCCTTAACATGCTCGCACTTAAAATTAGAGGATATAACCTGGGGACATATATAAGAAAGGGGTGAGCTAAAAATAAAAATAAGGGAATAAAAATAGAATAATAAGAATAAGGTAAAACATGTTATATTATAGGCATATTAATGGATAATAAAAGGAGTGAGAATCATAAACATAAAAAATGAGGCATGATGTAACATAATAACATAAAGTCAACATGGGAAATATAGCAATAACTTAAAACAATACATCATAAACATAGGTCAAGGATAAATTCAAATACATCATGATGGAAAAATTAACCAAAAGGAATCATGTTTACTCCCTTTTCAAACATGATGTCTTAGGAGACTAAACATTACCCAATTCAATGGAGTGCTATATAATTATGAGCACACCCATTACTTTCATTTCATTCTCATGCTTAAGTGTGCCACATATATCATAAAACATGGAATAAATTTTATTCAAATTTTATTCCATGATCAAGGAGTGTGAAATAAATAAATTTAACCCCCCTATAAAATAATTCTAGGTTCATAAAGGTGAAAACCCTTGATAGGAATTGGCTATGGGTATTCACTATACAATATTTTGGCATTGAATCCTGTGGTGGAATTTCAATATCAAAATGGGGGAACATAAATGTTCATGGGAGGGTTTAATGAGAGTGAAAGGGGTATCTCATAAATTATAAATAATATTTTTTCTAATGGTAATATGTAAATGTAGACCCCAACATTATGAATTGAAAATAAAATGGAATAAATGGAGAAGATTCTTAAATAAAGAGAAGAAATATAGGATCCATTACCTTAAGAGTGTGAATAAAAATGCTTTAGAGGAACTTATTGAGAGATTAGGGGAACCATGGGAGTGCTATAAGTAAGGTAGGGTAGAGTAAGGTTATTCTACACGGATTTTTAGTGGGGAGAAATGGGACATCAGGTGGATTTATATAGGAAATTAGTGGGGAATTATTTATCATTTCTGAAACTTTGGTTTTGAAATATATATAAAAAAATAACCAAAGGCACACACCTTACCATGGTTTTTGCACAAGGTTTTTACTAAATGGGAGTGTATTTCATTATATTATATGTAAATGGTCCAAAATTACTAAAATAATACCCTTTCTTATGTGGAAGCGAGTCATACTATTAAATAAATGATTTTAAAACCTTTAAATATAATAATGGTTTTAGAGGATTCATAAAGGATTTATAAAATTAATCAAATAAACATAAAAATAAAATTATTTTAAATGGATCAATTTTTTTGGTCATGAATACAATTTATAGTATTTATTACATCACTTTAAGGTCATTATGATGTCCTAATACATACTGTATATTTATACCATATTTAAAGTTTTACCATAAAATTTGACTATCTCAAAAAATTATGAAAAAACAACTATTGTATAATTTCAATGTTATGATTCCAAAAATAATATTCATTTTATCTAAATAATTTTATTAATATTCTAATTTACACTTTTAAATTAAAAATCGGCATTTATTGAGAAATAACAGGTTTTTTGACGATAACATTTTTCGAACCCTTATAAAAATTACATTTGAATTTATAAAAATTATATGATCATTTATATTTAATAATAATATTTTATTAAAATATTTTTATTTCAACAATCCAATAATTCAGAAAAAGAAATTACTTAATTGAATTTTAATATTACCCAAAAATACTATTTGTGTTTTATTATGTCAAAATAAAAAACATTTATAAAGTAACAATAATAGAATAGAAAAATATTCATTATTCAATAAAAAATAATGTATATACTCATATCACTAGGGTTTTTATATATATCTCTTTAATATACTAGTAAACTCCCTAAGAGTAAGGTGTGTGATGATGGGAATTTCATGGGGTTGTTTGAAGTACATGGTTTGGGCTATGATCTCAATGAGCTTGAACTTCTCCCATAAATGGTTTCACTCATGCTTAAGTTTTTAGATCTCAGCTTGGGATTAGTCAAGGGAAAATCCTAGAGATTCTATATCCCTTTGAAGCTATGATAAATGGGATTCATAGTGTACGATCCTACTAGTTGAGGCAATCAATTCATTTGTCTATGTCAATTGGATTCATTAAAACCCTATATTTATTATAAGCACATGATTCCTATTTAATAACTATATTATCAATGGTATTGATGCTTAATAGTCTTTTAAATATGATAGAATATAATAAATCTAAATAATTTCATATATTTCCCATATCCATAACATATAAAAAGATATTTAATTAAATTTCAAGAGGAATTTTATTTATAAAAGTTTTGGTCATTAAAATATTCCCCCCTTCAAAAATTTTACCCTCAAAATTTGCATTTCCCACACTAAAATAGATGAGGGTAACTTTGTTTCATCACCTCCTTTGGTTCCCATGTCGTTTTTCAAACTTGTGTTTTCTCCACAACACTTTGATAAGGTGAATTGAATTATTTTGTAGAACTTTTTCTTTATGATCTATGATCTTCACTAGATTATCTTCATAGGAAAGATCATCCTCCAAGAGTACCACCTATAGATTGAGTACATTTGAGGGGTATCATATGTACGTCCTCAAGAGTACATGGAATACATCAGGTACTTGAGATAGGTCAGGTGGGGGTGATATTTGATTGGCCACCACTCATATGTGATCTAGGATCTCAAAGGGACCAATGTATCTTGGACTAAGATTTACTTTCTTCCAAAATATTTGACTTTATTATATAGAGATATGCAGAGGAATACCTTGTTTCGAAACTCAAAGTCTAGGTATTTTTGATGATTGTCAGCATAAATATTTGTCAAATCTGAGCATCCTTGATGTGTTGCTGAATGGTCTTGACCTTTTCCACCATTTCCTCAACCATTTCAAGACCTATTAGTTTTCATTTCCCAACTTTATCCCAATATGCTGGAATTATAAACCTCTTCCAATAAAGGGATTCTTAGGGATCCATTTGGATGTATTATTGAAAACTGTTATTATACGAGAACTTGATTAGAGGAATATGTTGATACCATACTCCTTTTATATAAATTGAGCATGCCCCCAATATTTCCTCTAGTGTCTGGAGAGTCTGATTAGATTGACCATCTGTTTGAGTGTGATAATACATACTGAAGTTCAAATATATATCCAGAGTGTGTTGATAATATTCCATAAGTTAGAGGTAAATATTTTATCTCGATCAGATACAATCGATAGTGGTGTTTTATGCCACCTCACCACTAATTTTAAGTAAATCCTTGTAAGTTTATTAATTGATAAGTCCTATGAAATTGAAATGATATGTGTAGTATTTGGAAGAAGACCCACCATGACCCATATATCATTATTTTCTCTTGAAATATTTAGAAGACCATTGAAAAAGTCCATAGTGATATTTTCTTTCTTCCATCTAGGTATGGGTAATGGTTTCATTATCCCCTTGAATTTTTTCCTTTCCACCTTAAATTATTTACATACAAGACATATTGATGTATATTATATGATAACCTTATTTATATTGTCCCACTAATAGTGCTCTTAGATATCTCAATATAACTTTGTGCTGGATGGAGAAAGTTGAGATATTTTTATCATCTAACAGTTACTTTAATTTAGGATGTGATGGTACACATAGTAGAGAACCAAATATCACAACACCATATTCATTAATATTTAAATCCAAGGATTTCCCTTTTCTTATAGTTTTCACTTTCTTCTAAGTTCCCACATCATCTATTTGAGTATACTTCACCCTCTTTAGAAGGGATAATTGAGAAATCATTTGTGAAAAAATTGATGATGTTCCTTACTTTATTATTCCCATATCCATACTTTTAAAATATAAGAAGATTGAATCCATCTCAAATCTAATCAATGATAGAATTTATGGATACTTTCTACTTTGATCATATTCCACTTTATTCACTTTCCTAGGATGGTTGTGATTGAAAAGTCATAGTCCTTGATCATCTCTAGCCATCTTTGTTGGGACATATTCAGCTCTTTCTTTGTGAATATATACATGTGGATTTTGTGATCCATATATATTTCACACTTCTAACCAAAGAGATAATTATTCCATATTTTCAAAGTTAAGATCACTGTATCCAACTCCAGATCATGAATTGGGTAATTTGATTCATGAAATTTTAGCTACCTTGGAGCATATGCTTTTATTTTTTCATTCTTCATGAACACACATCCCCACCCCTTCTTTGAAGCAATGTTGAATACCACAAAATGTTTTACACTTGTGGGTAGTGTGAGAACATGTTTAGTGATAAGACTCCTTTTCAACTCCTTGAATCTCTCTTCACATTCATCATTCCAAGACAACATGTCTCACTTCCAAGTTATATTGGTTTGATGGTTTGACAATCATGAGAAATTTATCACAAATCGACAATTATACCCAGATTGTCCAAGGAAACTATAGATATCTATCATAGATATTTTCCTATTCTATCCTTAAATTTATTATATTTTTGAAGGGTATAACAATATCCCATTTCTTGTGATGATATTACCCATGAATGAGACTTCCTTCAACCAGAACATATTTTTGATGCACTTAGAAAAATATTATCCTTTCATAAGGTCTTTATCATAGTGATCAGATGATCCTCATGCTCCTCCTCGTATTTGAATAATATTATAATATCATCTATAAATAAAACCAGAATTTTTTCTAGGTAATCTCTAAGGACTCTATTCATTAGGTCCATGAATATTTATAGAGAATTAGTGATTCCAAATGGAATTTCTATGAACTCATAGCACCTATAACTTGTATGAAATAAAGTCTCAGGGATATCATACTTTTTCACCCTAATTTAGGAGTATCCTAACTGTAGATTCACCTTACAGAAGTATTATGATCCACGTAGCTGATCAAACAAGTCATCAATCCATGGAATACGATACGTTTTCTTTATCGTGATCTTGTTGAGATCATGATAATCAGTGAAAAGGAACATTGAACTATCCTTCTTATTGGTGAAGAGGATAGGTGAACCCCATGGTGAAACACTTGGGTATGTGAACCCTTTATCGAGATTCTACTGTAGTTGTTTTTTCAGCTCCTCAAGTTCCACAACATCCATTTTATATGGAGTTTTGGATAATGGAAATACCTTAGGTATAATATTGATTGAAAATTCAACCTATCGGCCAGGAGAAAGACCCGAAAATTATTTAGGATACACGTCATCATATTCCCTCAAAATGATCATGTCTTCAAGGATGATATTTTCCTTAGAATCAATAATTTGAGCTAGATATTCTTGATCATAGGTAAATAATATCCATTCTTGAGATGTTGGTGCTAAATAATATTCCTCCTCCTCCTTGCAATTGTATATAATCAAAGGAAGACTCACAATATAGGGAGTGATTTTAATCTCATGGAAATTTATGTTGCTTCCATATAGGGAAAGATAATATATATCCAAAATTGCATCAAATTGGGATGAAATAATTGCTTCTTGATATGAAAGAATTAACAGAACCAAAATAAAAAAGTATGTCTGCTATTCTTAAATGAATAACTAGAGTGATTTTAACCACTTAATTTTTACGATCCACCACAATGGTTGTGATGGAAAAATATCTCCCTTGATTCCTTGGAGGTTATTAGCTATCTTTGAAGACCCTTTATTAGTGAATTGGTTTGAAAATTTCCCTAGTTTCTTGATCTTGAAGAAATAAAAACTAAGTTGAGGGTTTACTGGAGCATTACTTTCCTCCAATGAATTAGTGAGTTTCTCATGTCAGAAATCACTAGCTAGGTATCCTTCCTTGCCACAACTAAAACATTTCCTTTCCCCATTAGAAAATTTATAGGGTGATTCTTTCCACACATTTGGAAAGCTAGATATTGAAATTTATTGGAACCATTATATTTTTCATTTGGGACACCATAATTAAACTCCAATTTCCACTTAATATCCCCTTGAAACTGTAACAGCCCGAGATTTTATGAAAAATATTATTTTTTATTTCACTAATGTCTTGTGTTGTACGCTACACCAAAAGGAGCTTGCACAACACGCATCCTTGACTTGCCTTGCATTACACGCAATCGCGACCTTCCTCGATAGCGTGTGTAATACGCAATACCAAGTTTCACTAAACAACGATATGCTATTAAAATATTATTAAAACTAGCCGTTATGAATAGTAATAACCACTTTTTTAAAATTCTGTAAATCTTATTTTTCAAAATGAACTTCATTTTTGGATTCGGAGTATCGAATTTAGCCTAAGGTGAAATTTTGGTACTTTTCGGATAACTTTCATATTCTGATGAATAGTGAAAATTACTAATTTATAATTAAAAACAATTTTTTTTAATCGAAATAATTAATAGTGATAAATTATTAATTTGAGTGGTTTTAAAGTATATTTAGAATATATTTTTACAATTTAATACAATGTTGGTCATTGGTTGTAATTTCACATTTAAACCAGACATAATCAAGTGTCAATCTTTTGATATATTTTGTTTCCTAAAAACACGCTATTTATTTTAACAGCGGGATTTAATTATAAAATTAATTAATGCAACTTCTATGTTATGAATTTGGTAAAATAGATTTCATTTTTGAATTCGGAATATGAAATATAGCTTAGGAGGAAATTTTGGCATTGTTCTGAAAAACATCAATTTTTGATGAATAGTGAAACTACTAAGTGGTAGGTTAAAAAAACTGAATTTTGCATAAAACCTAATTTTACCGCTTCTGTGAATGGAATTTCAAAAATCCGACCGACACGGTTAATATCAAGGACTAAAATGTGGTTCAATGAGATGAAAATAATTTTTGGTGAATAGTAACTTTTTACTTTTTTTTACCACGGTTAATAGTAAATAGGGCAACTAAGGGTAAATATGATATTACTATTACCCTAACACATGTCCTAATTCTATTGGACAAGTGTAATTCGACCAAAAACAAACTTAGGAATAAAATATGACCATTTAGGCCCACTTGGATTAGATTAGGACATTTATTATTAATTTATTTAAAGAAAGGTTAAAATAGTTAAAATCAAAGTTTAATAAGTAAATCATTTTTAATATGGGGTTATACATAAGATAAATTCTATTGTAAATATTCATTAGAAAGCTAAAAAGATTTCCTACATGATGGTATTTTATTTGTAATTTTTAGACATCAAATAATTTAATTTATTTATGACACAACGATGATGCAGTAATTATCTTATTAATGAAATATTGACATAATTGATGTTATAAACACCAAAATAAATGTAATTTGAAAATTTTTATGAATTACACTAATTTTCTAGGCTACTATGATATGTTAATGTTTATTTAATCAACTTGGTTCGAACATTTAATTCTGTTATGACTTTCACAAAAATCATATATCAAATAGTGTCAAAATTGACACAAAATAGTTTTTAAATCAAATATTATATTATTAATTGTTATTTTATTCCTAAAAATCTAAGGTTCGGCCAAATGACTTAGATAAGGATATATATATTAATAATAAATAATTTGGGGTTCGTTTGGCATGTTATAGTAAGTGTATTAACCATATAGTGAAAGAAAACAAAAAGACACGGTAAAAGTTAAATTATTTAACTTGAAGTTAAATCTAATTGATAAGGTTAAAATAATATCCTAAACTTGTCTAAACTCTATTGGTTGATAGGATTTCGACCCATCCCCACTTTAGCTTCGAAATAAGACCCTTTGGAACCATTATAAACCGATTTTTACTTTAATATAAAATAATATTTTGAGATATTCCTAAGGTGCCCCTCTCCTCCCCTATAAAAGGACACCTCCTCCCCCTCCTCCTCACACCAATTTGAGCACTCAAGCTCGGCCAACCCCTGCCAAAATCTCTTCTCCACTTCCCTAGAAACAACCTAGAGGTTTTGGTCTTCCTCAAAGACCAATTCTAGTGCCCTAAGAGGAGGTCTCAAAGAGGCGCTTCAAAGAAGAGGTAATTACCGTTACCAATTCTTTCATCTTTATTTCTTCTTCCACTTCTTCTTCTTAGGTTGTTTCATTATGAAGTAATAACATCAGTATCACTCATATACTGATATGTTATTATAAGTATGAAACAACCCTATTTCACCATCTATCCATCCTACGGAAAAAGAAATCACCGCGCGTGCGTACGTACGGAATACCGTCTCCACGCCGTGGTGTAATCTATTTTCCACCACCACATTACATGGATGAGTATAATGGTGTAAAGAATAACTATAAATAGTTATTACAACATCATTTTGATTCTGATATATTGTATAATCCACTCCAATTCAATTCAATATTTATGGAAATGATATCATCGCTCGTGCGTACGTACGGACTACCGTCTCCACGACGCGATGAGATTCATTCTCCATGTTAACCATTTAAGAATGATTATAATGTATATATAAGAAATAATAATGAAATATATGACATTATAAAGCTACTGGATTTATGTATAGATATACATATGTATGTCATCTACTTACTTCCATTTCAAGACAATAAGGAAAGAAAAACAGCGTTCATGCGTACGTACGGACTACCGTCTCCATGAATGGTGTTTTTCATTTTATTTATCTATCTATTATATATATATATATATACTGAATATATATGATATATAAATCATGTTTTATATTCTGGAAGTAAGTAAATCATGATATAAGTAATAATGATGTCAAGAACAACAAGTCAAAAAACCTACGATAAATGAAACGATTTTACCCAAAACGCTTCTTTAACATGGAATTTACAAAAGAACGGGTAATATAATGTCATAAGTGAACCATATATGATATCATAACAATGAATATGATTCTGTAATATGTCAATGACATTATTTAAATCATTATACAGGAGGTTCGGACACATACGAAGCAAATCGGACCTAAGGTAAGGGAAATATCACAATCTCATTTTTATCCGAGATTGTTTATTCGTAAGTATTTACTGGGGTGTATTTTATCATCCACATCCATGTTTCATCAAAATGTAATATTATTTCCATCCACCTAAAATTGTTTAAAACCATTTTTATTTTTCGGTGAGTTTTTAGTAATATGTATGAAAGGAATCTTTTGTCGTACGAGGTACTTTTTGACTTTTCCGACAAAAGTACGAAGAATGTTTTTTTTAACTTATACGGCACGAACGAATTTCTACTGTTTTATAAAGCCTTATTTTCATGAAACTTCCTCTAAAATATTTCATGACTATTTTCAATAAAATCTCTTTCTTTTAAAATTGCATGATGTTTTGTGAAAAGAAATTGATTTTGAAGAAGAAAGGATATTTTCCTCAAGAATTCAATTCAAGTGTTTTATCAAAATTATTTTCCATCTAAGATAATAAAGGGTTCTATTTCAATCCATATTTTTACATTGATTTGACTATGTTGTGATGGAATTATGTTTATGAATTCCTTTATCTTATATGAATTGATTTATGATGTCATGATGTTTCAAGAATCCCATTTTGTTACATGTGTTATGCGATGATGTATGATTTATGATTATGTGGCACACATAAGAAAGGATTCATTATAAGATGGGTGGGACCTATATCTCCCTCCAATGCATTGGGTAAAGATTTTATATCTCATGAGATAGACATGGCTGGAACGGAAGGTTATTTCGGTTCAGTGATACAGGACTGAAACGAGGAGTGAACTCGGTTCAGAAAGGGACTTTGTCCACTAAGATAGTCTTGGCAATAAGTCATGACTAACAAGAAATGATTTTCCATG
Organism: Viscum album; assembly: GCA_963277665.1. Classification (NCBI taxonomy): domain Eukaryota; kingdom Viridiplantae; phylum Streptophyta; class Magnoliopsida; order Santalales; family Viscaceae; genus Viscum; species Viscum album. The sequence continues at coordinate 376,111,173 of OY728126.1, read as the reverse complement.
ATTATGTGTGCATGCCACAAAGTTTCAAGTTTCATGTTATGATTATGGGGATCTCATTTTCACTTCTATGATTTATCCCATGTTATGATATTATGAGCTCTTTTGCAGGTTAAGATTTCCAAAAGCTATGTTCTTATGTATATGATGTGATTGATTTTTCTTTTGTTTACCCTTACTGAGCATTTGAGCTCACCCTTTTATGTTTTCTTTTCCCCATAAGATAAAGAAAGGTTTTAGGTATAAAAAAAAAGAAGATCTTTATGGGAGATGTTGAAGATCTTTCACCACGATTAGAAGATTACATTCCGAGTTTCCAAAGACACTAAACTATTACGATCCTTGTGTGTGTGTTTTTGTTATGTACTAAGTATTCCGAAAATGTAATGTAATGTCAATGTACGTCAAGATACGGGTCTCTACAGTTGGTATCAGAGGAAAGGTTTAGTCAACCTTTGGAAACTAGGATGCGAGAACTTTAGTGAGATCCCTAGAGATATTTCTAAGGTATGTCTAGGGATGTCCCTAAGGTTAAGTATACGTATAGGTTATAGTACTAGAACTACGCTAACGATCATAGAATTAAACCTAAGATGTTAGATATTGAAGGTACTCCCCCTTTATAATGTTGTTTTCCCTAGCATGATTTTTGCCTCTCACACTATTCTTTTTGGGTTTTAGAAAATGGATGGAAACAAGGTGATTCATGATAATGGAGGATATGCTGGACAATGGAATGATATTTTTTATGAGCAACCAAATGAAATGGGATTTGGAAGTCCAAACATCATTATTATGCCGAATCAGCAATCTCATAATATGATTAATAAAGTAAAATTTGGTAAGTTTCCTGACTCGGCTAATAAGAGAAAGATGGAGTTTCATGATGATCATAGAGGAAAGAAAGTTCAATTTCCCCTATGTAAATCATGTGGGAAGAGGCATCAAGGAGAATGTTTCAAAGGAACTGGAAGATGCTTTGGGTGTGGAAAAGAAGGACACAAAGCAAGTAAATGCAAAGGAAAAGGTTCAGTTAACAACATGGATGATGATAATGGTATTGCTACGACATCAACAATGGTTAAATGTTTTAAATGTGGAATGTGCGGGCATTATGCAAACCAATGCCCTAAGGGGAAGTCTCATGAAGATAATCAGTATGGTCGTATGGGAAGTATTTATGTGGATGATGATGAAGAGACTACAAATGATATGTGAGATGAAAGAATTGTTGAAGCACAGTCAATGGTTTAAGAATGTAGTGGAATGATTACATGTTTATCATGTGTAATGTTGTATAAGTAATCTCATGGTACTTTAGAATAAAGAGACATGTAAGGATTGTTACACTGTTGTCTGATTAATGTTACCAGTATCCATGAAAGGTTATTCAGATATTTTTGGAAATAAGATGATATGCGCATAATGAAGGGAAAACGAGAAAAAGAGATGTTTAACAGTATTCATGAGCTCATGATTGATATAAGGACTAAGTGATATCATGGTTTGAGTATATAGAATTTTGAGGATTTTGGTATGTGGAAAGTGTTAACTTTTAACTGCACTCATGTTTTCACTAAGGTATTCAAGAGAATACACGATTAAGGACTTTGAATGTTTGGAATGTGACCAACAAGACATATCTTATGATATGTGGGGATCAACGACAGTATTAAATCTCTGGTAATCGTTGTCACTATATTATGAGTGTGGACTGCAGTATTATGTATAAGCCTAAAGATTAGACTGGATTATGTTGGACATAAGTTAGTATTGTTTAAGGATAGAAGATTTTCGATATTATTGATGGGATGTTATAGTAACGTAGTTTTAGAAAAAGGACAACCTGCAGGACGGGCGACAACCCATCGCTTCGGACAAGGCTATAGGAATCGAACCCACAACCGAAGTGCGACTGGCCTTTATTGCCTACCACTGACCTACAGGAAGTCCCTGTTTAGTAGAAACTAGTGTTATTATATTAAGCAGTATGATATATGAAGTATAAGCCCATTTTAGGAACCATATATGATTAATCCCACTATAGATTGACTTATGTATATAAATTTTGCTAACCTTTTGAGACAGATGGAATGACCCGTCATTCTATCACATGATCTGCTAACACTTCACGAATAACAAATTCAACTTCATTTATTTAAGAGATGAAGTGGAAATTGTTAAAGGCACGAACAACAGTGAGATTGTACCAAAATAAAGTAAGTATTTATTCTAATTCAAATTCTTTAACTTTCGGGAAATGATCTTGAAAACCAAAAATGTTGTCCTAGTTATCTTATACCTGATGAATCAGATGGTACCTTAGATCGTCACAAATTTATGGATTTGTGATTACTGGCTTTTCCATAGCCATGTTCTCTACCACTCTCTATCAGAACATGATGGTTAGATTTCTCTTCCATATCCATATTTTCACCTATGTGGAAACCCAGTGATTAGTTTATTTGGGTAATCGTTACATTTCATACTTTAGTTATTAAAGCCAAGTTTTGGTATTCCTTTTTACGATGTGGGTTTCTATTAAAGAAACTTTCGAATAGTAAACCATTTATAACCCCGACGAATTTCGAGGGCGAAATTCATTTTAAGGGGGGTAGAATGTAACAGCCCGAGATTTTATGAAAAATATTATTTTTTATTTCAATAATGTCTTGTGTTGTACGCTACACCAAAAGGAGCTTGCACAACACGCATCCTTGACTTGCCTTGCATTACACGCAATCGCGACCTTCCTCGATAGCGTGTGTAATACGCAATACCAAGTTTCACTAAACAACGATATGCTATTAAAATATTATTAAAACTAGCCGTTATGAATAGTAATAACCACTTTTTAAAATTCTGTAAATCTTATTTTTCAAAATGAACTTCATTTTTGGATTCGGAGTATCGAATTTAGCCTAAGGTGAAATTTTGGTACTTTTCGGATAACTTTCATATTCTGATGAATAGTGAAAATTACTAATTTATAATTAAATTTTTTTTTAATCGAAATAATTAATAGTGATAAATTATTAATTTGAGTGGTTTTAAAGTATATTTAGAATATATTTTTACAATTTAATACAATGTTGGTCATTGGTTGTAATTTCACATTTAAACCAGACATAATCAAGTGTCAATCTTTTGATATATTTTGTTTCCTAAAAACACGCTATTTATTTTAACAGCGGGATTTAATTATAAAATTAATTAATGCAACTTCTATGTTATGAATTTGGTAAAATAGATTTCATTTTTGAATTCGGAATATGAAATATAGCTTAGGATGAAATTTTGGCATTGTTCTGAAAAACATCAATTTTTGATGAATAGTGAAACTACTAAGTGGTAGGTTAAAAAAACTGAATTTTGCATAAAACTTAATTTTACCGCTTCTGTGAATGGAATTTCAAAAATCCGACCGACATGGTTAATATCAAGGACTAAAATGTGGTTCAATGAGATGAAAATAATTTTTGGTGAATAGTAACTTTTTACTTTTTTTTACCACGGTTAATAGTAAATAGGGCAACTAAGGGTAAATATGATATTACTATTACCCTAACACATGTCCTAATTCTATTGGACAAGTGTAATTCGACCAAAAAGAAACTTAGGAATAAAATATGACCATTTAGGCCCACTTGGATTAGATTAGGACATTTATTATTAATTTATTTAAAGAAAGGTTAAAATAGTTAAAATCAAAGTTTAATAAGTAAATCATTTTTAATATGGGGTTATACATAAGATAAATTCTATTGTAAATATTCATTAGAAAGCTAAAAAGATTTCCTACATGATGGTATTTTATTTGTAATTTTTAGACATCAAATAAGTTAATTTATTTATGACACAACGACGATGCAGTAATTATCTTATTAATGAAATATTGACATAATTGATGTTATAAACACCAAAATAAATGTAATTTGAAAATTTTTATGAATTAAACTAATTTTCTAGGCTACTATGATATATTAATGTTTATTTAATCAACTTGGTTCGAACATTTAATTCTGTTATGACTTTCACAAAAATCATATATCAAATAGTGTCAAAATTGACACAAAATAGTTTTTAAATCAAATATTATATTATTAATTGTTATTTTATTCCTAAAAATCTAAGGTTCGGCCAAATGACTTAGATAAGGATATATATATTAATAATAAATAATTTGGGGTTCGTTTGGCATGTTATAGTAAGTGTATTAACCATATAGTGAAAGAAAACAAAAAGACACGGTAAAAGTTAAATTATTTAACTTGGAGTTAAATCTAATTGATAAGGTTAAAATAATATCCTAAACTTGTCTAAACTCTATTGGTTGATAGTATTTCGACCCATCCCCACTTTATCTTCGAAATAAGACCCTTTGGAACCATTATAAACCGATTTTGACTTTAATATAAAATAATATTTTGAGATATTCCTAAGGTGCCCCTCTCCTCCCCTATAAAAGGACACCTCCTCCCCCTCCTCCTCACACCAATTTGAGCACTCAAGCTCGGCCAACCCCTGCCAAAATCTCTTCTCCACTTCCCTAGAAACATCCTAGAGGTTCTGGTCTTCCTCAAAGGCCAATTCTAGTGCCCTAAGAGGAGGTCTCAAAGAGGCGCTTCAAAGAAGAGGTAATTACCGTTACCAATTCTTTCATCTTTATTTCTTCTTCCACTTCTTCTTCTTAGGTTGTTTCATTATGAAGTAATAACATCAGTATCACTCATATACTGATATGTTATTATAAATATGAAACAACCCTATTTCACCATCTATCCATCCTACGGAAAAAGAAATCACCGCGCGTGCGTACGTACGGAATACCGTCTCCACGCCGTGGTGTAATCTATTTTCCACCACCACATTACATGGATGAGTATAATGGTGTAAAGAATAACTATAAATAGTTATTAAAACATCATATTGATTCTGATATATTGTATAATCCACTCCAATTCAATTCAGTATTTATGGAAATGATATCATCGCTCGTGCGTACGTACGGACTACCGTCTCCACGACGCGATGAGATTCATTCTCCATGTTAACCATTTAAGAATGATTATAATGTATATATAAGAAATAATAATGAAATATATGACATTATAAAGCTACTGGATTTATGTATATATATACATATGTATGTCATCTACTTACTTCCATTTCAAGACAATAAGGAAAGAAAAACAGCGTTCATGCGTACGTACGGACTACCGTCTCCATGAACGGTGTTTTTCATTTTATTTATCTATCTATTATATATATATATATATATACTGAATATATATGATATATAAATCATATTTTATATTCTGGAAGTAAGTAAATCATGATATAAGTAATAATGATGTCAAGAACAACAAGTCAAAACACCTACGATAAATGAAACGATTTTACCCAAAACGCTTCTTTAACATGGAATTTACAAAAGAACGGGTAATATAATGTCATAAGTGAACCATATATGATATCATAACAATGAATATGATTCTGTAATATGTCAATGACATTATTTAAATCATTATACAGGAGGTTCGGACACATACGAAGCAAATCGGACCTAAGGTAAGGGAAATATCACAATCTCATTTTTATCCGAGATTGTTTATTCGTAAGTATTTACTGGGGTGTATTTTATCATCCACATCCATGTTTCATCAAAATGTAATATTATTTCCATCCACCTAAAATTGTTTAAAACCATTTTTATTTTTCGGTGAGTTTTTAGTAATATGTATGAAAGGAATCTTTTGTCGTACGAGGTACTTTTTGACTTTTCCGACAAAAGTACGAAGAATGTTTTTTTTAACTTATACGGCACGAACGGATTTCTACTGTTTTATAAAGCCTTATTTTCATGAAACTTCCTCTAAAATATTTCATGACTATTTTCAATAAAATCTCTTTCTTTTAAAATTGCATGATGTTTTGTGAAAAGAAATTGATTTTGAAGAAGAAAGGATATTTTCCTCAAGAATTCAATTCAAGTGTTTTATCAAAATTATTTTCCATCTAAGATAATAAAGGGTTCTATTTCAATCCATATTTTTACATTGATTTGACTATGTTGTGATGGAATTATGTTTATGAATTCCTTTATCTTATATGAATTGATTTATGATGTCATGATGTTTCAAGAATCCCATTTTGTTACATGTGTTATGCGATGATGTATGATTTATGATTATGTGGCACACATAAGAAAGGATTCATTATAAGATGGGTGGGACCTATATCTCCCTCCAATGCATTGGGTAAAGATTTTATATCTCATGAGATAGACATGGCTGGAACGGAAGGTTATTTCAGTTCAGTGATATAGGACTGAAACGAGGAGTGAACTCGGTTCAGAAAGGGACTTTGTCCACTAAGATAGTCTTGGCAATAAGTCATGACTAACAAGAAATGATTTTCCATGATTATGTGTGCATGCCACAAAGTTTCAAGTTTCATGTTATGATTATGGGGATCTCATTTTCACTTCTATGATTTATCCCATGTTATGATATTATGAGCTCTTTTGCAGGTTAAGATTTCCAAAAGCTATGTTCTTATGTATATGATGTGATTGATTTTTCTTTTGTTTACCCTTACTGAGCATTTGAGCTCACCCTTTTATGTTTTCTTTTCCCCAGGAGATAAAGAAAGGTTTTAGGTATAAAAAAAAAGAAGATCTTTATGGGAGATGTTGAAGATCTTTCACCACGATTAGAAGATTACATTCCGAGTTTCCAAAGACACTAAACTATTACGATCCTTGTGTGTGTGTTTTTGTTATGTACTAAGTATTCCGCAAATGTAATGTAATGTCAATGTACGTCAAGATACAGGTCTCTACAGAAACCCTTGATATTCCTTAATATCTATTTCAACTTTAAAGGAACATAAAAAATTTCCACATAGTTATCAAAGTCTTGGATCACTAGAGATTTTCATAGACATGGTTTTATCCTACCAAATATGCTGTCAACCTTGAATTCAGGTGTAACATCAAATCTCTAGGAATTTTGTGTAAGTATTGTGAAGTTTTCCTCATACGACCTGATAGATTCATCGTCTTTTTCTCTTGAGGTAAAGGAAATTACTTTCTATTTAAAGTTAGTGAGTATGATTAAAATATTTATCAATTTTTTTCTATAATTACTTCTACCCCATCCCTTTGATCTATTCCTCAGGCTTCATATTCTTGATCAAAGTCCATAACTAATAATCTTATACCTACATAAGAAAAATAAGTAGTATAAAATTCCATTGCTTACAACATTTAAGGATAGAGAAGATCTCATCAATGGAGTTGATTCATTATACCAATGATTAACGGATTAGATGATCCATTTAAAGTTGGAGGCCTTTATCACATAAAGGTCTCAATTACAACTTATTATTTATTAGGGTGATTTTGGTTCTCTTAATAATCTAGGTTTCTATTCATAAACCAAATCAGCTAAGAGAGTGTCATTACAAAGATCACCATTCCAACTCTCATCAGGTTGGGTATCTCTTTGAACAGTCATGACATTGCCTGTCACATTAGGTGTTTACCTGATTCCTCATATTCCCAAACATTGGCTAGAATAAAAGGGAAAATCAGGGATGAATATTTTTAAAATATTAAACACCTAAATGGGAATCTAATGACATTAAAGTGATAAATTATAAATTACTTTTATTTCCTTAACTTATGAATTTATAGGATCCAATCTATTTTATCATTGATATATTTTCTAACATATATTTTTATACGATTTTTTTCCCATAATAATGGTTTGTAATGAGATTATGAATTTACTAAATAATACCCCATGAGAGTGTCAAAATAGGTGTTCATCGAGGCCCATTGTTGTGCACTAGTTCTAAGTCAAGTCTAGCTCAACGTGGTGTTTCTGAGTTTTACCCCTATGTACATCTATTCCAGAGCCACATAAACATGTAATATCAAGACCATGATGCATTTAATTGATAAATAAATTAATATATACATACCTAAATTTAGGGATGTTTTCTTATATTAATCTTATCCTCAAAGATTTATCTAGATTTTAATAATCATAATCCCAAAAATAAGTATTATTTTCCTTTAATACCAACTATGAAAACCCTACAATTTATTTTACATTAATACATGATTTATTACATAAAGTTACACTTAATACAACCAATAATATTGATAAGTATATAATATTTTGGAATTAGGTACATTATATAACAATTTAAAATAGGAAAACATCATCAGTTGAAAACTTCCTTAACATGCTCTCATTTAAAACTACATGGGATTACTTGGAGACATAAATAAGAAATGAGTGAGATATGAAACCTAGTAAGGGAATATACATGGAATAAAATGAATGAGGTAATACATATTAGATAATAGGCATATCAATGGGGAATAAAATTAGCAATAACCATAAATAAGAACAACGAGGCATGGTATAAAATGATAATATAAAGGCAACATGGAAAATGTGGAAACAACTTAAAAAACTGCATCATAAACATAGGTCAATAATAACAAAAAATAAATCATGATAGAAAAAGTCCCATAAAGGAATATGGTTTAGTCCGTATCCCAAGATGAATTCTCATGATTCTAAATATTACCCATTTCATTGGAGTGCTATATAATTCTGAGTTCACCCGCCACTTTATTTTTATTATCATGCTTAATTGTTTCACATAGATCATACAACTTGGAATAATTTTTAATAAAATTTTATTCCATGATAAAGGAGTGTGAAATAAAAACAAGTATGTCCCAAATAAAATAATTGTAAGTGAATAAAGTTTAACACCCTTTATTAGAATTGGTTTTGAGTATTCACTACACATTTTTTTGGCATGGAATCCCGCGATGAAATTTCGGCAGCATAACGGGGGTATGTAAATGTTCATAGGGGGGATTAATGAGAGTTAAATGGGTATATCGTGTTTTAAGAATAAAATGGTATGTATGGAGAATGTGGAAAATCACACCCCAACATTAGGAAGTTAAATTAAAAGGGCATAATATGAATAATATTCTTGAGTAAAGGGAAAAAGACATGATCCCTTACCTAGAGAGTGTGACTCCAAATGATTATGAGGAACTTATTAAGAGATTTAGTTGAACTTAGGAGGACTCTAGAGAGGATACAAAAGATTAATTATGTGGTCCAAGTTTTTTTAGTGAATATAAATGGGATCATGGGTGGGTTTATATAGGAAATGAGTGGGAAATTCTTTATCATTTATCAAAATTAGGTTTTAGACTCTATATAATAAAATAAAAAAACACACACCTTCATATGGTTTCTACCAAATTGGAATAGTTTTAATTATTTTATAATTCCAATGGAAAAAATTATTAAAATAATACCCTTGCATATGTGGAAGTGATTCATACTCTTAAATAAATGATTTTAAAACCTTATAATATATTAATGATTATTTAGGATTCATAAGGGATATATAAAATTAATAAAGAAAACATAAAATCAAATTATTTGAAATGAAAAACATACATTTGGTCTTATATACCTTTTATATTATTTATTACATCACTTTTGGGTCATTATGATGTCATAATACACATAATTTATTTATAACATAGTTAATTTTTTACCAATTTTTTTGACTATCTCAGAAAATTATGAAAAATTAACCATTGGATAATTTCAATGTAATGATTACAAAATAATATTCATTTTATCTAAATAATTTTATAAATATTTTCATTTACACTTTTTAATTAAAATATATATTTATTGAGAAATGTTGGGTTTTTGACAATAAGAGTATTATTCCTTATATCACATACATTCTTCATTTTTATGAATCTAGATTGCAATTATTGAAACATTCATCAAACAACTTATTCTTGCACAAAAAAAATTCAATTTTGACTCTAAAACTAGCTTGAATTATATGGTTTTTCTATGGTTTTCCACTTATCCCTATACATTGATAACATTAGTGATAATACCACTGGTAGATTACCTTATACCAGTAGATCATTTCAATGGTCTATTCTCATCTTCTTCAAAGGATTTGTAAGATATTATTTAATATTTCTATCCATCACTGTGGCATCACCATGCTACACTAATTGATGTTTTTATTGCGTGATGGAAGAATAGTTTCTCAATGTGGATCATAGTCCACTGGTTGATCTTACACTAGTAGATCTAAATAATGGTTGACTACCTGTCTTGACTAGTAGATAAATTCCAATGGTAGATTATTTTTCTTCCCTGGTAAATCATTTCTCCACTGGTAAATTGTCTTCCACCAGTGAAAGAACTGATCTACCATTCTTTATTTCTCAATGATAGATCAATTTTAGTATTGATATATATATTTTTATCCGTAGTTCATGTTTTCTATCTCTCATTTTAAGAAGTTCTTAAATATTGCATCTAATGCATGCTAACTATTTCATTAATCATCCATCAATTGTACTATTTTCACTAGTATATTATCCCTTCACCAATAAATCAAAATCACTAGTAGATTAAAATAACCAGTTAATCTTTTTCACCAATGGTATCTCCCGCCTCTTGATTCACCAAAATATCTCAGTTTCAAAGTGGCATGGAAGTAGCCTTATTCTCATTAGCCCTTATTATTTCTTTCTTCTAAGTGAAATGATAGATCCACTCTATTTTAATGATAGATCAATCAACTGTTGGAAACCAATGGTAGATCAATCCACCATCAAACACTAACTGTATACCAATCCACCATTTGACACCACTGGTATATCATGGTGCAATGGTGGATCTAAACCAATGGTAGAATGATCTACCACCACGTTATTTTATCCACCGTTAGTTCAAATTTGTTCATAAAATTTTTATTCATTTTAAAAAATTATTATTATTAAAATAAATATATCCTTAAATGTTTTAATATATTGTGTTGAAATATAATTGTAAGTTGTATAAAAAATAATTGTTAGCACTATTTTATGTACATGATTTCATGTAGTTATATTTCTTTCAATTCTTTGTTTTAATTTTTTTTTCTATCTTAATAATCTATAATATTATTCATTTATTTCAACAACTTAATAAATATTAATTTTATACATTTTTTATACTTATCATATTAAATGTTTTATTCTAATATTTTATGAATAAATAAAAGAGAGCAATTTTTCTTGGTTATTCAGAGTGGATTTTAAAAACTAAGGTAATAATAATTTTTTTATTGTTATAATATAACAAGTGTCATGAAGTTATTGGACTTGGACATGCCCCAAGAAGATATCTATTTTGTTGGTCTGAGAGACATCTTCAAGGCATAAAAACAAATTCTAGTGAAGATCATTAGAAAGATTCTTTTGTGGTAAAACATCAAAAAACTTCTTATTGATCTCATTCATTTAGGAAACTTATGAGACTTATATACTTTGGATGTGATCACAAATGAACTTCAACATTCAAAATTTTTCCATTCAAGTGATCAACAAACATCAAGATTCAACATCTTTAACATTTTTGATCATCTACTAATTTCTCTATATTTGTTTCTTCATGTAGTCTTCATTCCTACTTTTGTATTTATTAAATTTCAGTATAATATTTTACCATTAAAAATAATGTCTTGAATTTTCTGGTTATTCCACCACCAAAAATGTTTTTGGGTTATGACTCTCGATCAAAATTCATGTCACAAAATAAGGTTTGATATCCTATAAAAGACAATATTGTTCATTCAGGTTCTCGTAAAAGGACATGTCTATAATGAGATTCTCTTACCTTTTAAAGTGTGGTTTTTAGTGGGTACCAATCTTGTCATGGATTAGAGAATTTTGAGGAGTATAATAGGATTTGTGTGATCCGAACCACTATAAATCTTGGTGTTCTTTCATTTTATTTCAGATGTACCTCATTTAAAGAACGTTGTACAAACTACAAATCATTATTTTATAAAATTTAACTATTTTGTATTTAGAATTTTAAAATTCCTATTCACCCCTCTAGTCTTTATTTACCCACCATAAATTCAAAAATACATAAGAGAAGTGGTAATACTATATAGAGTTCTACTCTCCATTGTATCTAATTGAGATATGAGGTTTACCATGAGATTTTGGAGAGGCCTTCAACAAGTGCTGGATATTGAATTGAGATTCAGAACTTCTTATCCCCCTCATAAGTATGGTTAGTATAAAATCACCATTAAAACTCTATTGGATATTCTTATATCATGTTCAATTTATTTCTAAGGATGTTGGGATAAACACCTTCACCTAGTGGAGTTTTCATATAACAACAATTTATATTATAGATTTCCAATGGAACCTTATAAGGCTTTGTATGGGAAGAGGTGATAGACTCCGACATCCTGGGATGAATTTATAGAGTGAAATATGATGATGATTTATCTTATCCATGAAATTATATTGATGGTTGAAACTATTCAACATCATATTAAATATACCAAAAGTTGAAATAAAATATACGAAAAAAATAATCAATGTTGTCAAGATTTTGAGGTCAGAGATAAAGAGTCACTTCATATATTTACATGGAAGAAATTAATGAGGTTTTGGAAGAATGGAATGATTAATCCAAGATACATCATACCCTTTGAGACCCTTGATCATATTGGAGTGGTGGCCTCTCGACTAGAACTTCCACTAAGCCTATATAAAGTACATGATGTTCTCCATGTATCCCTATTGAGGAAGTATATACGAGACCCATCACATGTACTTAATCCCAAGGTGATATTATTAGAGAATTATCTTTCATATGAGGATCAGTGGGTGAATATCATAAATCATAGAGACAAGGTTCTATGATACAAGAAAACTCACTTGCTCATAGTTCTTTGGTGGAACCAAAAGTTTGAGGAAGAGACATGGGATGTCGAAGAGGTGATGACACAAAAGTTCCCTCATCTATTTTAGTGTATGGAAAGAAAACTTTTAGGGTGAAATTTCTGAAGTGGGGAAGAATGTAATTACCCAAACTTCTATAAATGAAATTCCCTTTTTAAATGAATAAATGCATTATTAAGAAATATAGATATAGAAAACATAGGTACTACTTTAGTTATTTTGGATCATAATAAGTTATATCCTGTCAAATTTTATGGAATACTAAGAGAAAGAACCATTGATAGTATAGTTGTCATATAGTGATATCATGATTATTAAATAATAATGGTTATGATAATTTCCAATTAACATAGAAAAAGGAAGTGATACCCTAGACCAGTAGGACCATAGCATATAAAGTCCATTTATCATAGATTTTAAGGGTGAACACATAACTGGTATTTTCCCTAGACCACAACCAAGTTAAAATAAAAAAACTAAACCATGAACAAAACCATTCATGGGAGAATTTTAAGAACATTGAAATTATGACACAAACCATATATGCTGAACCACCCTAATGAAATCTCATCATCACACATCTTACCGATAGGGAATTTTCTAGTGTATAAAGGAATATATATCTATACCCTAACAATATAAATGTCTATATTTTTGTTTTAATTAAATAATGATTATATTTATCACTTTTTAATATTACGTTTTAAATTATTAAATAATGATCTTGATAAATTTTTTTGATACGATGGAACACAAATTGTATTTTTTGGAAATATATAATTTTAATCAATACATTGTTTTTAATGAATTTAGGAAATTTTGAGATAAATTATATTTTAATAAAATATTATTATTAAGTGATATTTATTAAATATAAATGATAATATATTTTTATGAAGTCAAATGTAATTTCTCTATGGGTAAAAAAATATTTTTGTCAAAAAATCGTTATTTTCAAATAAATTGGAATTTTTATTTAAAATTATAAATTATCATATTTAAATAATTATTTTGATAAAATATTTTTTTTGATATTGACTTGTTGAAATAATGCAACTGTGATTTTTTTTATAATTTTCTAAGGTAGTCAATTTTTTTGGGTAAAATATAAATATAGTATAAATATACGATATATATTATGACATCATAATTACCAAAAAGTAATGTAATATATTTTATAAAAGGTATCGTTGACCAAATAAATATATCCCTTTTAAAATATATTTTTTTAAATTATTTGATTTATTTTATAATCCTTTAATGAATCCTCCAAAACCTATATTTTATTTTAAGGTTTTAAAAACAATTATTTAACATCATGGATCACTTACACATCAATATGGGTATTATTTTAATGATATTAGTTCTAAAAATTTGAAAATAATGAAAACCACTTCACTTTGGTAGAAATCATGGAAATAAAAAATGGAAAATTTTGTGTTTTTGATTACTTTATCATATAGAGTCCAAAACCTAAGTTTAAAAGTTAAAAAAGAACTATCCTCTCTTTTTATATATAAATCCACCGAAAATAAAATTAATATTCACTAAAAACCCTTTGATCACAACATTACTCTACCCTTACCTCCCTATAGTATTCCCAAGGTTCCCCCAAGATCTTAAGAAGCTCCTCTCAAGATTTTAGAAGTATCCTCTCAAGGTAAGGAATCCCATCCTTTTCATATTTATTCAAGAACCTTATTTATAATATTCCATTAACTTAAAATTGTTCATTTTGGGTTTTGTTATTACATACAACTCTTACTTACCGTTTTATTTTCAGGTGATGAGAGACCCCTTTCACTCTCATTAATCCCTTACATGATTCTTTAATTACCCCCATTATGCTTCCAAAATTATCATACAATTTTCCTTACCAAACATTTTTATTGTGAATACTCATGCCAATTTCCACTAAAAAGAATTAAAATAGATTTAAATATCTTTCATTTATTATCTAATTCCACGTATATATCACACACTCCTTAATTATGTTATTAAAAGTGATTAAATACGATCCTATGTTGAATGATCGATGTAGCACACTTATGCATGTACATTATATAAATGTGACAGGTGGGACTAAAGTTATATTACCCTCCAATACATTGGGTAATTCCTTAATCTCATGATATAATAGTCATGGTTAATGATATGTTATCCTAATCACAGTATGTTATGCTATCTTGGAGGTTAGAATTGAATTATTCTTATGATGTCATGTTTTATGTTGTTTCCAAATTCCTATTTTTCTTTTATGTTACCTAGTTATATCATGCCGCATTGTTCAAGATTATGATTCTCACCCCTATTATGTTACCTTGACATTACTCTTATATATAATTTAATTATTTAACTTATGTTTAATTTGTTTAATCCCTTATTAGGCTTTATAGCTTACCCCTTTCTTATGTACGTCCCAGGCTATTCCATGCAGTTTGAGAATAATGATGAAAATTTAAGTGCATGTTATGTAAGTTCTCAATAATTTTATTGTATTCCTATTGAAATTTGTTAAGATATGTACATAGTTTCCCTAAAGACACTTGGATCCATGAGATTTTTGGATTGTTTTTTGTGTACCTTTACTTAATAAATCATGAATTAAAGTGTATTAAATATAGGGTTTCATAATAATCCTAGAAAGGAAAACAAAGTAGCTGCTGATTTGAGTCAGAAAAGTAATACTACCTTATCCACATTACATTTTTGACATGACCCTTTGGTTAATGATTTGATGAATTTTATCATAGAAGTTGTGCGTGTTGGATCTCTCTCTTTTTTGTTTTTAGGTTTGGATGCAATCATCTATGTTAGAAATAATTATGAAAGATTAGAAGTAATTAGATGAGTTATAGGAAAAGGTATAATTTGTTAAGAAGGGTTATTGAAATTAAGTTAACATTTATATAGTTTGTGTTTTTATATTTTTAATGATATTATGTGTTTTGTGTGACTTCTAGTTAAATAAAAAATTATTGAGTGAAGCTCATAGTTCCCCATTTTCCATTTATCTTGGTATCACTAAGATGTACAGATACCTTAGGGAGTATTATTTAGGGTATGGAATAGAAATATATGTTATTTATTTTACCATGAAATGTTAGATTTGTGAATATGTTACCTTCTAGAGTGTAAATGGGAAAATTTATCAATGGATTTCATAGAGTTATTGACAAAGAAATCTCGAGGTAATAATTTGATTTAGGTTATTGTTGTTCGATTAACTAAGTAAATGAATTTACTTACCATTAGATATATTATATCTTTAGATTAACTCTATAAACTCTATCTGAAGTAGATAAATAGGTTACATGTATTTACTCTCTCCATTGTATCTGACCGTGATCCCAAGTTCACATCAAAATTTTGGAAAGGGATTCAGGAGTCATTAGATGCTTAATTAAATTTCTTTAGATCCTTTAATCCTTAATATTATTTACATTTTGAGTGAATTATTTATACCATGGAAGGAATCCTTCATAATTTTTAATTGATTACTAGGGAATTTGGTATCATGATCTTTCTTTTGTTTATTTTATTATAATAATAGTATTTGTTCCATTATACAGATAGAACCTTTTGAAGTATTATATAGAAAGCAACATCAGTCTCAAAAATTTTGGGATGAAGTGAGATAAAGGAAGTTAATGGGACTATAAATGGTAGAGTAAATGGTTGAGAAGGTTAATATGATTCAATAACATATGAGGATGATATGGAGAAGACATAAAATATATGCAGATAATCAATTGAAAGATATTTCATTTGAGGTAGATGATCATGTTTTTCTTAAAGTATCTCCACGGAAATGTGTTATGTGGTTTGGTAAAAAGGTATCTAATTACATGGTTCATTGGACCATATAAAATCCTAGAGAAATTTGGGTTAGTTTCTCACCAAGTATCCCTTACTTCTATTTTATTCTAGATATATATTGTTTTTCATGTTTTGATGTTAAGAAAGTATATTCAATATCCATCTCTTATTTTGATCTCTAATCTAGTTTAGTTGGAAGATAAAATTTCTTATGAGGAACAACCTATTCAAATTATTAACTAAAGATAGAAAGTATTGTATAATAAGTTTATTCACAAGGTTAAGGTTTTGTTTAGATACCATATGGTTGAAGAAGAAACATGAGAAACTAATAATGATATAAAGGAAAGATATACCCACTTATTTAACAATTAATTTTTTTAAGGTTTTAAATTTTAAAATAGGGGAAGGATGTATCATCTAAAGATCCATTTTTTCCTAGTATCTTAGATTTGATAAGAAATTTTAATTTTTTCTTTTAGGTGCTCTTGAGGGGTAAAATGATAATTTTTCCCAAAAAAATGATCTTAGATAATTTTTATGACCAATATTTTGGTATCAGAATAGGGTGTTTACCAAAGTACAAGAGTTTAATAGATTTATTAATCCTTTTAGTTTTGATAGAATAATTAATATTTAATTAATTATGTATTAAATTATTTGTGTGGGTCTAGGTGGGGATATATTTTGAATGGACCATAATCTTGTGATTCCGACTCTGTGGTTGATTCCAAAATATAGTTTTTTTCTTAGGCGATGTATAAACCCACTTCGACTTCTAGGACTCAGTATGAGTATGAAAAGTGTATTTAATAAATTAATTATATAAACCCCCCATTTTTGGGATTTTTCCGCATGGAAAGGATGGGGTAGAGAACCTCCCTCATGTGACTATAAGACAAATAGTGGAAGGGAGAGTAGATTTCATCTGAATTTTTACATGGTGGAGATCAAGACTGGATCAAGGTGAAACAACTCATGGGAGCATATTTGAGCCCTAAGTTCTAGCATTTACCCCATGAAGTAGTACAATTTTTGAGTTTTATTCCCTAGTCCACATAGATTCATTTTTTCATTTTTTATAGATCTTTTATGACTACTTAGGACCCCATGGGGGTTGATAGTTTCTTAATCTTGGAAATCGGGGGTTTTAAGAGGTCCTCATGGGTTTCTCATTTGAAAACCCCAAATACACAACATGTGGTTTTAAGAACACATGCAATGCGTTCTTTCCATTCTAGGAAGATGAAATTTTTGGAAGTATATTCTAGTTACTTTATGTACATGCAATGTTGTAGTAATTTTACTAGTACTTGTCCATGGAAATGAGTATATGGGAAGACATCATTTTGGAAAGTACAAACCATGTACTATGGGAACATGTCATGTGGTGGGATATGGCTACGCTGATATGTACTTGGGAAGACACCCCATCTGAAGGGTATATGGTAATGTAGTAGTACATGGGTAGAACCCATGTATGCCTTGGAAGTGTAGTAGTATAAGGGCTGACCTCATGTCTTCTTTATCCATATAGAAGTACATGGACCAATGGATATTAGATAATACACACTGTGTACTAAATAGTACACGTAGTGTACTTCTTCCAATAAAGGATTTTTAGTGTTTTGTTCCTTGAATTTAGAATTTTATTTTCTAGTAGTCCATTATAAGTTCTTCTCCATATATATAATGATTCTAAAATACTTTCAGCATTTTATAGTCTATATAGATGGTATTTTGGATAGAGATAGTTTAGTAGAAGGATTACATCATGTTTTGAATTTAGAATCCTATAGTGGGATAGGTAGTGAGACATCTGATGATACCTGATAGAGAGTCATGTGAATGATTTGAGGATATAACATCAGTTAGTTGGAGACCTAAATTGGTGTTGGAATGATATTGTGCTTGTTAAGTGGGATTGATTTGTGACTTGAGGTGATGGAAAAGTTTTTAATACAGGCTAAGATATTGTAGTTTGAAAAGGGGTTGGGATTCAGGAAAAATCCCTTATGGGGTTTTACCACTTTTAGGTATGCAAGGCTATGTGATTATAGACACTGTGTTGTTGGATTTATTACCTGAGTGAGAGGCTTCGTCCCGAGAGATCAGTTATTACCAAGGATTAAAAGAGATATGTCTTATATTATGTTTTAACACATAGGATCCTAAGATGAATTTCTCTACTTTCATATTGGTTCTGAGGATCCCAAAAGGGATATCACTATTTACATGCTGACATAAAGGTCCAAGTGGGTTCCCTATTGATATACCGAGCATGAGAGGGTACATTTGTTTGGGTATTAATAGTTGTAGGTGTCTCTTGGGGACCCAAAATATTGTGTGAGTTGGTGGGGATGAGATATGATGTGGGGGACGGGCCTTTGGAAAACCCTTGATATATTTTCCCTTGTTCATGTTGAGATTTGGTTTATGCGTGTGGGGATGATGGGATATTAATGAGATTGGGGGACATGGAATTCCATATATATGGTTTGTGGTGTTGGTTATGGAGGTCATCACCCATTGTCTAAGGTGTTGGTCATGGTGTTCCTAGCCTATAGTTTAGGGTGTTAGTCTTGGTGGTCCTCACCCATGGTTTATGGGGCTTTTCCTGGAGGTCATCACCTATGGTTTGGGGTTTTAGTCAGGGCAGTCCCCACCCATGGTTTTAGGTGCTATCCATAGCGGTCCATAACTGTGGTTCAAGTTGTTAGTCTTGGAAGTCCTCACCCATGGTTTAGAAGGATGTACATAAAGATATGTATTGGTATTGATAGTTTGTTTATGGTTTTAGTGCTAGAATTAGGTTTTATTAATTTATTGATATTGTTAAGTATGGTGGACATGACATTCCATATTTGTGTATGAGGTGCCCCACTAAGGCTCTAGGCATGACTAGTGTAATATATGGGTAAGGTTCTAGACTTAATATATGGAAACTTATATTATAATATATGGTTAAAGACCTAGACTGATTCTTTGGGTAAATACGACATGCTTTATGAAATAATATTTAGGAATAATGTTCCTATTTTTGGGGATGGTTCTAGATTAAGGATTCAAGAACCACTGAGGTTGATGCATAGTTAGGTGTTGGTTTGATGCTACATGTATTATTAGATATGACATGTGGGATGAAGGTCAAAATGATGTTTTGGGTTCTGGTATTACTTTAGCATTGATTGATTTCCTAGGACTGAGGCATTTAGTTATCAAGTAAAATACAATGGGTAAAGTTGTGAGGTTTGGCTGGGGCCGCCCTATAGGTTGAGCCCGTAAGTTACCTGCGATGAATGGTATTTAAGAAATATTCAGTCATAACTAACATTGGATAAAGAATTCATTGTCGATCGAGTTCATAGACCCAAAGGCTAATTATGGTTTTATCTATTTTCCTTTCCTTCATGTTTTGGTTTGGCTAAGCATATTGCGTAAGCATGCACTTATGGAAGTAGGTTATAGGTTCACCATTAGGGGTGGGATACCAATATTTATTTCTTACTCCTTGTATGTGAACTTTACTATATGTGAAATCCTTATTTTAAATTTTAGTTTTATCATGGATGTAAGATATATCAGCAAAAGGCCCATGATTTCATGATAGAATGAATTTTTCATGTGGAGTCAGATGATGGGGATGGAGCTACTTGACATTGCAATAGAGATCGAGTATGTGATTTTGATCAAAGTTGTTAGTAGAGCCAGATGTATTTATTTTTTAATTGTTTATTTTTTATATGTGATCATCCCGATGGGTGATCGGTTTTGTTTGTATTTCACAGTTGTTCGGGCCTTTAAAATACTTCATTTTATTACAACATGTTTTCATTTTAGTTTATTTTTAATTTCCACATAATATGATGTTTATTATGTTTGGTTATTTACTTCTGGTTGTGAACATTGATACGCGGGTATACTCTCCTCACATATCCACCACAGAACCCTACTACTAGTTGGTAGCCTCTGGAATATGAGGTGATGTTCGTGAGGTCTTGTTTCAAACTGGATCAGGTCATTTGTTTAGTGGAATCTGGGTTGGGACATTACAAAGTATTATCAGAGTAGTTAATTTCCTATATTATTATTTTGGATTTAATAGAATGGAGATATAGGAATTCATTAGAGCCTATGATGGATATTGGCTAGTGTGTTGGGGACACCAATTTTAATAGGAATTCCAGGTTACCAGGTCTGAGATTGATGTTATTGGTTTGAAATGCTATGGTTGTATGTGATTTTCACCTTGTAAGAAACACATGTGGTTTGAATTTTATGGTTAATGATGAATTTATCGCTCTTGTCTCATTAGATGGAGGAAAATGATATGATTTTAACTCTTGGAGTATAGAGGTAAGAGGTATCACATGCATCATGTAAGGAATGTAGGATCCACATGCTATAGAATTTTCAGTGTGTGATTTTTTGGATTTCCATCTGATGGTAGGTTTTTTAGATATATAGTGAGACACTAGATGGGGAGGACACTGATGTGGGCCTCATGCATAGTTGGTGTAGTGACCCTAGTGGGTCAACACGGTATAGGTGTATAACTACTTGAACTTTATAAGTGGGTTTTTTTCGAGTTTAGTTATGTGGCCTAGTCCTCCAGAGAGTGGTCTAATGTGAAAATGATCTGAAGGGACGAGTTCCCTAGTTGTGGTTGGTTAGTTTGGAAGATGATGTTCTTTGTATGTGAGACCCTAGAGACAGGTGTTGTAACATGATTATATCAGGTAATGTTAGGATGAGTACATGTTGATGCCCCATGATTTGTTGCCTTTTATGAGTTGGTATAGACCTAGGTGGTTGGTCCTAATTACTTATCAAGGGGATTGATCGGTAGGGCTATGTTAGAGATCCTAGTGAACTTCATTGATGTGGCTCCAGTTTAGGGTGTTGGTGACATGTGTATTTTGAGTGTGACCTGTGATATGGGTTGATTGAGTTATGTGTTATTTTTGGTGCATGAGGAATAAATGGATGTTTTGATACCTCTTGACAATGGTTCATGATGGGTGTAGACTAGTATGTATCTTAGACACATTAAATTCCTCTTTTTGAGAAAGGATCACTTGTGAGTTGTTTTTCAGACTTGTGGTTGTTCTTAAGATGGGGAGGTTCATTTAGGTTCCTAGACTACGTAATGGTTGTGCAGGTGTGTTATGACTGATGGTTATGGGCTAGAACAAAAGCTTAAGATATGATTAGGATTATGGGGATAGGGATTTGATTTGAGTTTTTGTGAGATATGACTCGTTTGAGTCATAGTAGGTTTTGTGGTTGGCTTAAAAAAGAGTGTGAAAAGGTTAAGATTTATTAAAAAACTAGAGACACAAGCGTTGTGACATTTGTTTTGTGTATTGGGTGCTATGTAAGAGTACACTAGTGTTTCTAGAATTTAGAAAACAACTTTGAGTAGGATGAGAACCAATGTGGGTGTGGTGATAGGATTACGGGAATGGTGACACAAGTCCCTTGGGATAGAACTACGATATTCTGAAATGGATGAGTTTGTGATAGTATTTGTCAATGACATATTAGTGCTACTATTCAAGATAGAATCATGTCCAATATCTTAAAATCATCTTGAGTATACTAAAAGAGCATTGGATATAGGCCATGCTCTACAAATTTCACTACAACTTTGATAATGGGACTCCTTGAATTTTACACTCATGGGGTAGTGTATGTGAAATCGTATGGTGGGAGTGCACCATCGGCCATCTGGGGGTGGGGTCCTCATGATGGACTAGATGTCGATGGATACTGTGGGTTCCATTTTAGAATGCTAGGAACATGAGATATTTGATGTATTAATTTGTCTCACTAGTGGGAGTAAGACAACTATATCCATCTCCGAGGTTTGGCTGTGACTGGGTCCTGGTCCATAGAAAATTTATTCACTTGTGAGGTGAAAGTAAGGATACTTTTATGGTGGGGAGTACGTGATCAGTTGTGGTGATATAACCCTCATGCAAGTAAGGTTAATGATGAAGTAGGAATGACACAGATTAGGTCAACAGACTACTTTGGTTGTGTTTTGATAGGAGACACTAACAGCGGGAAGTCTTATGGATCTGGATCATCCATTGTAGTTTGAGTTATATAGTGGGGAGCATGATGAGCTTGATGATGAGTTTTGTAAGACACTATGACATATCAAGATGGATAGGTGTAGTTAAGAATTATCTTGATGGTTTGTTGATTATCGTAAGTTGTAACTTGTCCTTCAATGGGTTGTATATCTTATCTTTGGAGTTATGCAGAAGAACTCAATTTCCATCCTGAAGTAAAATGAAATGATTTGAGAAAGAGTTGATGAATATGGTGTGTTGGGATGTATGGGTGCAACAACACTGAATTTTTTTGATAATGATAAATTTTATGGTGGGGATATTTTAAAGACCCATGTTTTCCAAGGATTTTGAATTAGAGCATAAATTTGATTTTTTTCAGGTGCTCATGTGGGTAAAATAATCATTTTACCCTAGTAAATGAACTCATAATTTTTTTGACCACTACTTTGGTGATGAAATAGGGTGTTTAACCTTGGAAATAATTTTTTTATATTTATAAAACATTTGTGTTTTGATGAAATATTTAATATTTAATTAATTAAATATTAAATTATTTGTGCGGGTTCGGGTGGTGATATATTTTGAACATACCTTAGGATTGAGATCTATACTCTATACATGAGTTCATAATAGGAGGATTTGATTAGGTGAGGTGTAACCCATCTTAGGTTGATGGATTTGGGATGTGTATAAAAAGGGTAATTAATAAATTAGTTAAGAAATTAACTAGATACAACCCCATTTTGTGGGGTTTCTATAAACGATAAGAGGGGGGAGGGTTCCCCACTCAAACAATGGTTGGACTAAGAAGATAAGGGGGATTATATGTCGATGGAATTTTCCATGGTGGATATCAAGACCAGATAGAGTTGCATCGAATTCTATGATTTTATTTGAACATGAAGTTTAGATGTTTATGCCACAAGGTAGGCTAGTTTTCAGTTTTATTTCCTAATCCCCATAGATGTTTTTTTTCATGCTTTAGAGACCTTTTATGACTTTTAAGGACCCCATGGAAGGTTAATATTTTTTTAATCATGGAAATATAGGGATTTTAGGAGGTTTGCAGGGGTTTTCCATTCAGATCCTAGATGAAACAATGTGTGGTTTTAAGAACACACACCATACATTCTTTATGTTTAGTAAAGATGGACTTTTTACAAGTACATGCCATGTAGTTTAAGTAAATTCCATGTAATTTAAGTACATTCCATGTGGTATTAATATTCCATGTACCTTTCCATGGATAAACGCTTATGGTAAGATTTTTTTTGGAAATTACATTTCGTGTACTATGGGTACACACTGCATGGTGGGACAAGGCCATGTGGCCATGTACTTGGGAGGACACCCCGTGTGAGGGGTATATGGTCATGTAGTAGTACATGAGAAGACACTGTGTATTCCATATCCATGTATTAGTGCATGGTAAGACCCCATTTCTGCTCTGTCCATGTAGAAGTACATGGACAAATGTAGATTTTAGAGTACACACTATGTACTCAAAAGTACACACCGTGTATTTATTCCATCAAGGGGGTTTTGGGTATTTTATCAAATAGAGTCAAAATTGGACTTGTGAGTAGTATATTCTAATATTTTTTCTACATATATCATGATGGTGGAATCCTTTCAACTTTTAGAGGCCATATGTATGACATTTTGGACAGATATAGTTTAATGGAAGGATTTTCTTGAGGTTTGGATTTAGAAACATCGAGGTGGTTGGGAATAGATACATGTGACGAGACCAAAGAAAGGATCATGTAAATTATTTGAGGATGTTTCATGAGTTTTATAGAGACCTATATTGGCATTGGAATGGGGTTGACCTTGGATAGCAGAATTGAGTTATGACTTGAGGTGATGGACATGCTGGGAATATGGGACAACCATGGGTAGTTTCAAAAGGGGTTGGGATTAAGGCCATATAACTTGTGAGGTTTACCAAATTTTAGTTTTTTGTGGACATGTGATGGTAGATTTTGGGTTCAGAAATGTATTACCCAAGACATGAGCATTGTCTTGAGAGATTAGTTATTACTATGGATTTTAAGAGGGATGTATCCATTTATGTTCTGACCTAGAGGATCCTAAGAGAGATGTATCCACTTGTGTGTTGGTTATAATCACTACTGGAAATAAGCCCATTTGCGACGGGCCAGTTGCGACAAGATCCCGTCACAAAAAGCCTATTTGTGACGGGGGTCCGTCGCAAATGACCCGTTGCGGTAAATGGCGTCACAATTAACACTATTTGTGACGGTTCTGTTGCTAAAAATATTATTTGTGATGGTAATATGTCCCGTCGCAAATACTAATCGATATATATATTAAAAAAATTAAATAACACTTTTGTGACGGGCCCGTCGCAAATGTTATTTGTGACGGGCCACGAATACCATCGCGAAAGAGTTAATTTTGTTTTTCAAAAAAAAAAAAGAAATAAGTAATTGCGACGGGCAAATATTCCCGTCGCAATAGGCAATTTAAAATTTTTTTAAAAAAAAGTAATTGCGACGGGATGATTATACCGTCGCAAATATGTATACAAAAATAAAAGAAATTAAATTATTAATAAATAATAGTAATAATAAAATTATAATTCATTCAAATATTATAACAAAAAATCATTCAAATATTTAAAAAATTATAATTAAATTAAAATATTAAAAAATTTAAATATATATAAAAAAATTAATATTATAAAATATGAATAATATTATTAATCATATTAATATTGTAATATAAATAATATAGTATTATATAAAAATAATAATATACCAATGTAATATTATTATAAATAATTAAAAAAATTGAATTTTAATTAAAATTTTTGAGACTTTTTATGTATTAAAAATACTGAATATAATATTATTAAAATAATAAGAAAATAAAAATATGAAAATTATCAACATTTGCAAAAAGAAATATAAACAAATAATAAAATACTAAGAGTAATATTATTATTAATAAAATAAACAAACATTAAAATAAATACCAATAATAAATAATAAAGTATTAAAAATAAATAGAAATTAAATAATACAATATTGACACCAGTATAAGAGAGAAATAAACTCTGAATAGAAAAATGTCATATTTTAAATTTACAAACTTTATAACATCTAAAAAATAACTAATCTGAAGGAGGAGGGGGAGGGGGGGATCTACTGGTGGAGGAAACTCCATCCCTAAGGCATGACTGAGTCGGTGCATGTACTCCATCTGCTCCTGCTGCTGCTGCTGCTGCCACCGACTCATCTGCTCCTCGTACACTTGCTGCTATCATCAGCGCTCCTCCTCATGTTGCTGCTGCTGCCGACGCATCTCCTCCTGCTCCTTTTAGAGACTCTCTATCAACTCAGTCTGAGATTGCAATCGATCCTCATACTGTGGAGCGGAAGAAGATGCACGAGCTCCTCTCGAGCTGGACGCCGACATCGTAGCACTACCATAATAATCTCTGGGAGTCAGTCGAGAGCCAATACCAACTACCCGGCCCTTCTCGAAGGCATATCGGGTCACCTACATCCATGCCGCCTCATCAAACTGATGGCCACTGGTCTGATCTGATGCCTCGGTCTGACCCTCAGGCCGGGTCTGTGACACTGCGGTCTCATATGACTCCTGTAGTTGCAATTTAAAATTAAAATTTTGAATATATTATATACAGTTAATTTTTAAACTTGAAAACAAATAATACTGACCACGATGTGACGCTGGTGATCACCTCTAAGCTCCCCAGTAGCTGGATCACTGTACATCCTCCGATATACGTCGTACTCCGTAATATCGGGGTGCTCGACAACCTATAAGAATATAAAATAAATTGTTAATATTTAAAGTTATAGAAAATATTTATAAAAAATGTACGTACCAAATGCTGTTTATGAGTACTGAAAGTACGACTCCCAGCTCGATGAGTCACCTCTTGTCTCCCCCGATTCTGCCACCCCACTGATGATCTCCTCTGAAAGCCACCACTCAACCAGTGTACACATAATCCATCCCATACGTGGGATGAAATGTACTCTGGTCAGTGTGCTCTACATGACTCGTCAAAATATGACACTCCTGCTTTATTCATGGAAGCACTTCTTAAATTGTGCAAAAACTGACAAAACCGATCACGCATGGCCACCTCCCATGCCTCGTGGATGGCGTCACACATGGTATCCTCGATTGGATACCATAAACCCTACAAATAATTCAAAATATCAAGTTATAAATGAAATAAATTTCAAAATAAAAATTATTTATTTACATACGTACCAACCAATGAACAAACATGGCCTACTGCACATCAACAGGAATATACTCCCATGTCATCCATGGCTGAGAAAAATAGTTGCGCAAAATAGTGCTGCCCTGTCCGACTGCTATATGCGGAAAACTGTAAAAACAACAATCAAACATTTATTATGTAAATAGATTAATGAAATCTTAGTAAAATGCATAGGTTATCACACCTCCGGGTGCGTGGATCAAACCCAAGATGTGGACATCGCTCGGGGATGGGGTCAGGAATCATCAGTCGTGAAAGACCGCGCCCCCTCCGCGTACTCCCTGAAGCGCCTTCAGGCTGAGGGTCAGGTGCCAGCAACTCATCCACATCTAAAGATAGGTCAACATCTGCCAACTCACGAAATGTGTCCTCGTCCATCTGAAACAGAAAACGAATGTTGTTAGCAAATAATTGATAATTATTATTATATATACATATATATTAGTTATGATTATATATAACTACCATTGAATTGTATCAATGTTCAGCTTTATCATCATCTTCATATCTGTCAATGTCATCTTCATATTCCTCCTCAATATCATCGATATCCATTTGAGTTCCAGTTGCTTCATATCTTACCATTTCAAATTCATTTGTGACGTCATTACCATCATCATCATCATCATGAATGACTCTTAATTGAGGGGTGTCATCATCGATACTCATGTCTCTTTGTAACAAAGATTGATTTTGAGTACTCTTTTGAAAAACTTCAATTCCTTGCACTTTAGTGAAAGCACATTCACTTTGACTAAACTGATTGTCTCGAATTTTCATTTTTATTATGCTGCACCAATCAGTAAAGTCTCTTGACATAGCACAATACTTTGAATAATAAACTTAATGTGCCTGTTGAGCCAGTAAGAATGGTTCATTTACTGCAAGAACACTTTTACATTTAATATCGATGATTCCATGATTCGGATGAACACGCACGCCTCTTTCAGTATCCAACCACTGACATTTGAACATCGTTATGTAATGGTGTCCTAGATAACAGAGTTCAATGATTTCATCAAGTATGCCATAAAAGTCAACTTAATTTTCTCTATGATGAGATACTCTCAAGAAAACTCCACTGTTCATTGTTTTTTTGATTCCCCATATGCATGTGTATGAAATTAAAAACCATTCACCACATATGCATTATAATATTTCACCATTTTGGATGGTGGGTTACTCAATATACAAATTCATTTGTCAATTTTATCAGCATGTTGAGACACATGAAAATTTGTGAAATAATTACCAATATAGTAAACCATAATTTGAAGCAGATGTTAAAGTATGAAAAATTTATGTTACCAGTATTTGAAACCACTGAGAAAAAAAATTTTGTCTGCGTTCTTCGAGAGAAGCTGCTGTAATTTGTGGAAGTTGTTTCATGATATGATTATCATACAATCTATAAAAAACAAAGTTATTTATTGTAACATAAATATTAGAATAAGTAATAGAATCACTTACAGTACAAATGATGCCATCTCTTCATAGTTGAGCAGAACATACATATGAGCTCTGTGATGTTCATCATCTGAAAGCCGTCGTTCATGAACTCCACCAAAACCAAGCTCTGACTGGTTAAAAACAGATAATTGATTGTCGATTTCATCAATATTCCCCTCGTTCCGTCTCATGCGGTTGTGTTTTGAAGGATAATCAGATTCAAAATAGTGGGAGCAGAAAAGAGATATCTCCTCTTGCAAATAAGCTTCAGCAATAGATCCTTCAACAGATGCTTTGTTACATACTTTTTTTCAATTTCTGCATGCATCTTTCGAATGGGTACATCCATTGAAACTATATCGGACCCCCAAATTTTACTTTATATGGAAAATGTAATATCAAATGTTCCATTGAGTCGAATAAATATGGAAGGAATATTTTTTCCAGTTTACATATAATTACAACAACATCTTCTTCAAGTTTGCATACAACATCGTAATCTGTTTTCGCCACAAAAATGTCCCCAAAAAAATATGATACGTCTGTTATGGAATCCCATATCACAGAATTCAACAGAACTCTTAATCCAATGGGTAGAAGTCTTTCCATTATAACATGACAATCATGACTTTTTAATCTGGTAATATGACCCTTATTTACACATCTACCCAAATTAAAAGCACATCCATTTGGAAGTCTCAAATCTGTAATCCATTGAAAAAATAATAAGTGTCTTTCTTTGGACAATGTATAAGCTGATTTTTGTTTCATTAACCTTTCTGTTCTGACATTCTCAAACAGTTCGAGTTCTGGACGCCTGCAAATTTGAGCAAGATCTAATCGTGCATTTACATTATCTTTTCTCTTTCCTGGTGTATCCAAAACTATATGAAACAAATTATCAAAACAGTTCTTCTCAATATGGATGACATCCAACATGTGGTGGACCAGAAAATCAAACCAATATGGAAAATCCCAAAATATGCTACGTTTTAGCCAATTGTGTTTTTTCCCAAAACCAGAAATTTTCTGTTGGTTTATTTTGGGTCCAAATGTGATGGGATGTAATGAATATAAAAATGATTTTAACTCCGTACCTGATAGCATTTTTGGAGGTCCATACCTTTCAACTGTGCCTTTTCTAAAATGAGATCTGTTTCTGCGAAATGGATGATCAGCTGGAAGAAATCTGTGATGACAATCAAAATAGCAAGGTTTTTTTCCATGGACGAGCATAAATGCCTTGTTCTCTCTCATACAGTAAGGACATGATTTCGGCCCATGTGTACTCCATCCAGATAACATGCCATAAGTCGGGAAGTCACTGATTGTCCACATCAATGCTGCTCTTAGTATGGAATTCTGTTTCGGAGCAACATCATAAGTACTGACACCAGTACTGCACAGTATATTTAATTCATAAATCAATGGTTTCAAATAAACATCAATATTCTTCTTCGGATGTCTTGGGATTAGTAAGGTAAAAAAGATATAGGGTTCCTTCATCAACATCCATGGAGGTAAATGGTACGGAGTTAAAAAGACAGGCCAACATGAATACCGACTACCATAAGATCCGAATGGACATAAACCATCAGTGGAAAGACCCAGTCGCACATTTCGGGCTTCTAAAGCAAAGGATGGATGCACTCTATCAAAATGTTTCCATGAATCACCATCGGCCGGATGATTCAAGCTTTTACTGGTTGAAATATTCATTTTGTGCCATGACATCATTGTTGCTGTATTCTTAGACATGAATAAACGCTGAAGTCTTGATGTAAGAGGAAAATATCTCAACTGTTTTACAGGAATCAAGCCAGACTTCCCATGTTGTGCTTCTTTATACCTCGATTGCCCACAAGTGGGACAACTATCCAACGACTCATTTTCCCCAGAATATAAAATGCAATCATTTGAACATGCATGAATCTTCTGACAACTAAGTCCTAAATTCCGAACCAGCCTCTTACTCTCATAGTAATTTGTAGGAAAAACATTTCCTTTGGGTAATAGTGTTTTAACCAAAGAAAATATTTGATCAAAACACGTGTTTGACATTCCATTATCTGATTTGATAGCCATAAATTTTGCAACTGCTTCTAATTTTCTTATCTTGAAACCAGGATAAAACGCATCCTCCGTAGACCTCAACAACTCATAAAATTCAGAGTGTGCCAACTCAGGAGTTGAATCAATATCATCTTGAGTTTCAATATATTGAATAGATGGACCTGCAACATCATGTACTAAATTTTGAAACCGGGATGGATCCAGAATCAAGTTAGTATCACCTTCTGTAGAACTTCATTCACCATGTTGATACCAAAAAACATAATCCGGTTGAAAACCAAAACACAAGAGATGTCCCCCAACTTTGTCAAATGTGTCAAATGTTCTCAGTGCACATTTTTTACAAGGAAATTTTATTGTGCCTTCTGAAACAAATTCTGGATTTGATGCTGCAAATACTAAAAAAGTCTCCACACCCTCTATATATACTGGATTTAAACCAGAACCATTTGGATTTCTACATTGATTTATCCATATGAGGTCATCTAATAATGACTGTTGACGACCTCGTTGTTCCATATTTTTCTATAAAATATAAAAGCATTACTGGTTTTGAATAATTTGTTAGAAAAAACACTCAAGTAAGGATAATTATAGAGTTTACATCAGACACGACTGACACAAAATTTTTATTGGGATAGACCTAAAAATCGACCCTTTAAGAATTGAACATGTTAAGAATAAAGCAAAACCTATTACAAATTTTGATAATTTTAATATTTTATAATTTTTTTATTATTTTAATAATACTAATATTATTTTTTCATAAATATTAATTATATAATAATAACATTATTACATTATTAGTATTTTTTATTATTAATATTAAAATAATATAATTTCTTATATTATGTTACAATTCTCCTTTCATCTATGTGTTTAACATTCTATCTCCACATGTAATATTTCCATTCACTTTCACCTCTCTATTGGTGAGTAGGTTGATAATTTTGAAAAAGAATGCAAATATTACATGTGGAGACAGAAGTTTTCTTAAAACCAATATAGAGATGAAAAGATAATTGAGAAAGATAATGATCACGCTAGTTTTTTCCAATTAGCTAATTATTACTAATTATTCCTAATTATTGGTAATTATTCTTAATTATTACTAATTATTACTAATTATTGGTAATTATTACTAATTATTGGTAATTATTCCAAATTATTGGTATTTATTCCTAATTATTGGTAATTATTCCTAATTATTGGTAATTATTCCTATTTATTGGTAATTATTCCTAATTTTTGGTAATTATTCCTAATTATTGGTAATTATTCCTAATTATTGGTAATTATTCCTAATTATTGGTAATTATTTCTAATTATTGGTAAATATTGACAATTATTGGCAATTATAGGTAAATATTGGCAACTATTGGCAATTATTGGTAAATATTGGTAAATATTGGTAATTATTACTAATTATTACTAATTATTGTTAATTATTACTAATTATTGTTAATTATTAATAATTATTTACTAATTATTTACTAATTATTGTTAATTATTACTAATTATTGTTAATTATTTATAATTATTGTTAATTATTACTAATTATTGTTAATTATTACTAATTATTGTTAATTATTACTAATTATTGTTAATTATTGGTAATTAGTGGTAATTATTACTAATTATTGGTAATTATTACTAATTATTGGTAATTATTCCTAATTATTGGTAATTATTCCTAATTATTGGTAATTATTCCTAATTATTGGTAATTATTCTTAATTATTGATAATTATTCTTAATTATTGGTAATTATTCCTAATTATGGGTAATTATTCCTAATTATTATTAATTATTCCTAATTATTGGTAATTATTCCTAATTATTGGTAAATATTGACAATTATTGGTAATTATTGGTAAATATTGGTACTTATTGGTAATTATTACTAATTATTGGTAATTATTGTTAATTATTACTAATTATTGGTAATTATTGGTAATTATTACTAATTATTGGTAATTATTGGTAATTATTCCTAATTATTGTTAATTATTCCTAATTATTAGTAATTATTGGTAATTATTACCAATTATTGTTAATTATTGGTAATTATTATTAATTATTACTAATTATTCCTAATTATTCGTAATTATTCCTAATTATCGGTAATTATTGGTAATTATTTTTAATTATTCCTAATTATTACTAATTGTTGGTAATTATTCCTAATTATTGGTAATTATTCCTAATTATTGTTAATTATTCCTAATTATTGGTAATTATTCCTAATTATTGGTAATTATTCCTAATTATTGGTAATTATTCCTAATTATTAGTATTTATTCCTAATTATTACTAATTATTCCTAATTATTACTAATTATTCCTAGTTATTGGTAATTATTCCTAATTATTGGTAAATATTGACAATTATTGGTAATTATTGGTAAATATTGGTAATTATTACTAATTATTGTTAATTATTGTTAATTATTACTAATTATTGGTAATTATTGGTAATTATTACTAATTATTCGAAATTATTGGTAATTATTCCTAATTATTGGTAATTATTGGTAATTATTCCTAATTATTGGTAATTATTGGTAATTATTGATAATTATTGGTAATTATTGGTAATTATTACTAATTATTCCTAATTATTGGTAATTATTCATAATTATTCCTAATTATTGGTAATTATTGGTAATTATTATTAATTATTCCTAATTATTGGTAATTATTCCTAATTATTGGTAATTATTCCTAATTATTGGTTATTATTACTAATTATTGGTAATTATTCCTAATTATTGGTAATTATTGGTAATTATTGGTAATTATTTGTAATTATTGGTAATTATTCCTAATTATTGGTAATTATTGGTAATTATTGGTAATTATTATTAATTATTGGTAATTATTCCTAATTATTGGTAATTATTCCTAATTATTGGTAATTATTCCTAATTATTGGTAATTATTCCTAATTATTGGTAATTATTCCTAATTATTGGTAATTATTTCTAATTATTGGTAATTATTCCTAATTATTGGTAAATATTGAAAATTATTGGCAATTATTGGTAAATATTGGTAAATATTGGTAATTATTGAAAAATATTGACAATTATTGGCAATTATTGGTAAATATTGGTAAATATTGGTAAATATTGATAATTATTACTAATTATTACTAATTATTGGTAATTATTGTTAATTATTACTAATTATTGGTAATTATTGGTAATTATTGTTAATTATTATTAATTATTACTAATTATTACTAATTAATGTTACTTATTACTAATTATTGTTAATTTTTTCTAATTATTAGTATTTTTTTGAATTATTCCAATTATTACAAATTATATTCATTAATTACTAATTACATTCATTAACTACAAATTACATTCATTAACTACTAATTACATTCATTAACTACTAATTACATTCATTAATTACTAATTACTATCTTTAATTAAAATTAAAGTTATTAATTACTAATTACAGCCACTTAATTATTAAATATTGTTAATTACTAATAATTAAATCTAACAAATCAAATTTAATACCTTAATACAACATAATTATATATAATAAGAAATAATAAAAACTAATGTAAAAATAAAAAACAAAAACATTAAATAAATATTAAATTAAAATTCAGAAAAAAACCTTAAACTGGTTTTCGAGCTTTTGATTTGTTGTACTTGTAGGATGATCCCCGCAACCTCCTTGAAATCGACTGTTCAGATTCAGAAAACTTGTCAAGGCTGACTGTATTTATAGGTTAGATTATTTGCGACGGGGTTTATTGCGACGGGAATACCGTCGCAATTGGTATTATTTGCGACGGGTCCGTCGCAAATAACCTCTACCACATTTATTATGGGCGGCAATAAAAGGGATTATTTGCGACGGGGCCCGTCGCAAATAACCCCTGCCGCTAGGTTATTAGCGACGGGAACCCCTTCCCGTCGCAAATAACCTGTTACCGCCCCTGGTTATTTGTGACGGGAAGGGGATCCCGTCGCAAATATCTTTCACGCGATTTGGCACGCATTCGCGCCAAAGCATTTGCGACAGGTGAGAATATACCGTCGCAAATAACTCTTTATTTGCGACGGGGATTATGACCCGTCGCAAATAACCCGTCACTAATACAACTTTTTCCCGTAGTGAAGGATCCTAAGTGGGATACTATTGTTTATGTGCTGAAATAGAGGGCTAAGTGGGTTCCTGATTGATTGAACAACGTTGAACAAGTATGTCTGTTTGTGTATTAATGGTTTGGTACTAGGCCCATAGGGAAACAAACTAGCATGTGATCTAATGGGTATGACTGAAAATTAACTTTTTTATTATAAAAAAACTTTTGAGGAAAAAGTGAGAAACCACATGATCCAAGATTACAATCAAACAAAACCATAAAGAAGGATAACCTGAATCAAGACTATAGGATTTTGCCCCTCCCCAGCGATTACATCTTGGTGCCAAGCCTTCACCATCGCATGAATGCTCGACTAGCAGTCCCGTGCAGAAGCACAGGCACAGTACCGATGGTAGAGCCATACCATCTCAAACTTCCAAGTCCAAATGGCATGCATAGGTGAAAAATTCTTGCTATGAACCTCATCTGTGGCAGAACCATGTAGAAAGATGGTGCGAACACCTCAAAACTTCACAGTAAAATCAAACAGAAACATCCACAAAGAGAGTCTCTAAACCGACAGTCAAACAACACAAAAATTCTCCACAAGCTCTCAAATTAAACCAAAACACTACAGAAGCACAGTTGTGCATATACGGCATCACACAGGTGATAAGCTGATCAGTTGGTGTGCACAACAAACCAACACCAAAACTGAGTCAAAGGTAGAAATCAAATCCCCAAAATCATCCGAAAATTCACATTCACCTCGATTGATCCAAATTTAGTTCGGTAGAGAAAAGACTCAAAAAGGATGAGCTTCAAGCAGAATCATTCACCAAAAATCACCCCCAACCAATAAACCATACCTGATAAGCCATCACTGGTCGCTGGAGTCGAAGAGGGAACCCAACATCGTAACACAAATTCAACCAAAAAAGAGCGAAGACCGACACGTGAATAGCAGATCCATTCAAATCCAAAGAAGAAGGCAAAATCAAAGAACAAGTAACCATCACCTCATTTAAGTCCAGCCATACTCCATGGTTTGTCGAACCCTACCGCAATACATCTCCCAAATCCCATCGCTGCCAGCCACAGTTCCTTGAAGACCACAACTGACCACCCAACACACTCACGAGAGATGAGGAAGCAACCCTCCGACATGGTAACTGGGTTTCGGCCACTAGACAATCACCGAGACACCTTTGGATGACCTATCCATCACAGGTGGTGTGAGGCACGAAGAAGGCCATTAGCGATGAGAAACACTGAGACGATCGATCCCACGAGGTCACACGACATCACCACCGAAGGAGGACTCTACCACGAGCTCACCGATCAAGCGCCAAGGAGGGCCGGGCCAACCCGAGGCGGAAGGGAGAATGGCAGCGACGGGGAAACCCTAGCTGTGGAGCGCTCCTTACAGGCTCATTTAATGGGTATGAGATGTGATGATAGGCTTTGGTGTTTAACTATCCATTGATATGTTTTTCCCTGATCACATTGATATGTGGTTTGCGCTAATGGGGATATTGTGATATTAATGATATTTTTGGACATGGTGTTCCACATATATGGTTTGGGGGTGTTGGTCATGGTAGTCCTCACCCATGGTTTAATGTGTTATTTTGGCAGTACACACCTTTGGTTTAGGGTGCTGGTCATGGTGGTCCTCACCCACAGTTTATGGTGTTGGCCATGGAGGTCCTCACCTATAGTTTAGGTTTTTGGTGTTGGAAGTCCTCACCCATGGTTTTAGGTGCTAGTCATGGAGGTCCTCAACTTTGGTTTAGGGTGTTGGTCATTATGCTCCTAACCCATGGTTTATAAGGTAGAACATGATGCTCTATATCAGTATCAATATTTTTTTATGGTTTGAGTGATGGACTAAGTTTTTAGGAATTTTGATTGATATTTTTGAGTATGGAGGAATTTTTTAAAACATTTGTGTTTGAGTTGAAAGAATAAGGCCCCAATCATGGGTAGTATACTATATAGATTATATGCCAGATTGAGGATCTGGACACTGATAATATACTCTACGTTTCAATAACATTAATGATTATCTAGGAAACAATGACATGATATATGAAATAAAAATTTAGGACTTATGATCCACATTTTAAATCTAGTTCTAGATTGAGGCTTTGATAACCACTGAGGTTAATGCATAGTTAGGTGCTGGACAAATTTTTAAGGAACTATCAAATAAGATACATGGGATAGAGGTTAGACTAATGTTCAAGGTTTAGTATTAAATTATCATGGATTGATTACCTAGGACTTAGGTATTTAGTTACCGAGTAAAATAAAATGGGTAAAGTCATAAGGTTTGGTTGGGGCTTCCCTAGAGGTGGAGTCCGTAGGTTACTTGTGATGCATAATCTTTGAGATGTGTTCAGAGACACATGATGTTGGTTGAAGTAGGTATGATTGAACAAGTTTATAGATCCACAGGTCAACAATGGTTTTATTTTTATCCATTTCAGTTATGTTTTGGATAAATTGAGCATATTACAAGAGCATGCACTTATGTAATTAGGTTAAAAATCCATCATTAGCGGTGGCCTACTAATATTTATTTCTCAACCCTATAAATACACCTTGATGCATGTGTAGAGGTTATTATTGGTTTTAGGTTGATCATAGATGCATAATAGATAGGGAGAAGACTCAAGATTTAATGATTGAGTGAATTACTCATGAGTAGTCTGATAATTTCGATAGAACTTCTTGATATGGTACTAGATACTAGGTAAGTGATATGGATTGAAGTTGTTAGTAGCTTGGATGTATTTATTTTTTTAGTTTTTTATTTTGTATACGTGATCAACGTTGTGGTAGATCAGTGTTATTTGTATGAAATAGTTGTTTAGGACTTTAAAATATTTCGATTTATTATATAATGCTTATATTTCATTTTACTTATTCTTTCTCTATAATCTAATGCATGTAATGTTTGGTTATCTACTTCTAGTTGTGCACTCTAATATGGGGTTATAGTCTCATTAAAGATCCACCTTTTAAAACTACTTCTAGTTGGTAGCCTTGGGTGTTGAGGAGGCATGCTTGAGGTCAAGTGGAGATCTTACTCAGTGCATTGAATTAGTGGCATTCAAGTTGGTATGTTATAAATTGAAATTATAGGAGTTAATTTTTTATCATGTTATTTGGGATTTTATTGACTGGATATATAGGAATGTGTAAGTTCCTATAAAAAATATCGGCTGGGGCATCATGAACACCTTCTTTGATAGGAATTCTTAGCCACCTAGCCTTGGAATTATGTTGTAACCCAATGAGATTTTATGAAATATATTTTTTCAAAAACCATTAATTTATTTTATAACTTATACTAAATGCAACTTCGAGTTTTAATGAAACACGACACACAATTAAAATATAAGTATTTAATTTGATAGTTATCTCACAATCATTATAATGGTGGGTATGAATAATATTAACTAAATTATGAAATTATATGTTTAAAACATGTATATATAATTAATTCTTTGATGACCAATTAATAATAAATGAAAATAAAAATTACTTGAAAATTAAGAAAACCATTTTCTAAAACAAATATTTTTTTTTGTGCACAAACATGTTTTTTATAAATAATTAAAATAAATCACTTTTTTTGAATGATTTTAACAAACTTTATATATTATATATTTAATTAAACATTTAAAATTAATCTTGTGTTTTTTATAATCATGAGATAATAATAAATCTAATTTTATGCTTAAAAACTGTATTTTTCTAAAAAGTGGTTTTGTCACCTTTTTCAAACTTATTTTAAAATTAAAATTTTCCACTTTTATAAAATATATTTGAAAAACATAGATTAATATTTTGAAATCCTAACATCAAAATTATCATGGAGTAATGTTTTGATAATTTTCTGAAAAGATATAATTTTCAATCAATAGTGAACAACACAATTTTTTATTAAAAATATTCCTTTTCATTAAAAGCATTTAAAAGATAAATTTTATTTTAATATGGGTTTAAAAATAAACTAATTATAATTATATATATTTTAATTTTATTTAGGTCATTGGAATAAATTTTATATTGAATTATGATATAGAAACTTTTAAATCTTTAGAAGATTTTCTCTTTGGAGAACCATTTTTTCATCATGTTTGTGGGTTTAATTTTAAATTAAAATTTTCCACTTGTACGAATGGAAATTGAATAAATGGATTCCGTAGTTGGAATAATAATAATTAATATTATATAATTATTCTAAATAAATTTTTTTCAGTACTATATGGTAAAAATAGTAAATATTAATTACCACGGTTAAGGATAAAATGATTTTGCCGGGGGGTGGGGTTAAACTAACAAGTTAATTGGTAAAATGACTTAGAAACTTGTCCAAAAAGAATTTTATGGACATATATAGAAATGAAAATATATAATCTTCAATAATTTCACAGTTTTTATCTTCTTTATATTTTCATAATGTGGGCACACCTTTTCCAATTCGAAACATTACAAGTGTGCCACTCACCTCACATATAAATGGCCACCTCCTATCCTCGCATATTAACACTTCCAAAACCAATTGGTTCGGCCAATAATTACCAAAATATATTCCCTAAATTCTTCCCCACATTCTAAAGACCTTAGTGAGATCATAAATACAATATAGAAAGGCTTTAGGTTAAACCTAAAGAGGTTGTCCGAAGAAGGTAAAGCTTTAAACTATGCATTTTGTTACTTCTTCTTATAACTCCTTCAAATAATTTTAAAATATGAAAATATAATAACAATTTCATATAATATATACTTATATGTTTTTATTTTAATTTCATGATCTATATCTGTCTCCAATTCTATGAAATGGGAAACAAAACCATCGATCATGTGTACAGATGGCTACCACCTCACGATCTGATGTTATACATTTTCCATCACCAGCTATCAAAGATGGATATAATGATGGATTTAATTTTTATGTATTATATTTATGATATTATTATAACTATTTAATTTTCATTCCACATATATATTTTTATTTCCTAACTCGTTCAAAAATAATAACGTCGCTCGTGTGTCCGACAGACATCCACCTCATGAACCAATATGATGTGTTTTTCATTTCTGTTTTAATGGAATAGTAATAAGCATATATTAAATGAATATATATGATATTTGTAACATAATTATACTTATGTAATTATTATATCACTTATACCTTCTTAATTTCCATTACCTAGGGGATATAATAATATATTCAAGTATACAACAGACTACCACCTTGTGAAGCGGTGTGATTTGTTTTTCACTAAAGCTTTGAATGGAAAGTAATAAGGGTAAATTTAATGAATAAATATAATATATATGAAATAAAAATTATTTTTTAAAGGTAATATATTATTTTAATTTCTTTCATTTCATCTACTGAGAAAATGGAAACAACGTTCATGCGTACGTATGACCTATTGTCTCCCTAATAGATGTATTTCATTTTCTATATCAAAATTTTATGGATTAATGTAAATAAATATATAATATATATATAATATATTTATTTATTGGTTAAAATTATATATATTATGTAACCATTATTAAATTAATAGGACTTGAAATAAAAATCAAAATAGACCTGAAAAACAATTCATTTTTTTTGTCCGAAACATGATTTTTCCATGAAATTGTTAATAAATGGGTAGTAAAAGTTCATAAGTAAATAATATATGGTATGATATATATAATTATTTTTATTTAATATATGTATAATATATATATATATATATATATATTTATTATATTGGAGTTTTGAACATTTATGAAGGAAGTCGAGACTTAAGGTAAGATATTTTTGTCTCAATTTGTCTTCTTTAGGACATACATTATGATACACACCTATATTCTTTTATGAGGGGTATATAAATCCAATATTACAGGTTATATCTTAAATATACTTCAATTAATTATTTTTAATGTTTACTTTTATGTTATATTTTAATTGTTTTTAATTTAAAAGTTACAAGAGTGGTAAGAGTTTGATGTTACGATCTAATTGTTCATCAGGATTATTTATGATTATGATTTAAATGATGAAATATTATTATCCATAAATCAATAAACTCATGAATTTTCTTATACTCTATTTATGTCATGATAATACATGTTTTTCCTTCATCTTCCTCTCTTTATGTACTTAAGAGTTCAAAATAATGTTTTTATGAAAAATTATCTTTATTTCTCTCTCTGGTTGAAAACTTATTTTATTCCATATCTGTGTATTCTAATAACGTTTTCAAATTTTTTTATAAAATTCCCCAAAAGAATTTATTAAATAAATTTTTCCCATGTTTTAATTTTTAATTTTTTTAAAAAGGAATATTCATGTCATTTCCCAAACAAGTCCCATTTGTCTTTTACTAAATATTCAAAAGGAATCAATGTTTTAACATACACAACATGAAAAATATTTCCAATTGTCATGAAAACTCAATTATTTCAAGCTTCCCTTATAAGTTTTCAAGGAACTTTTCAATGAAGTTGTTTTCCTTTATATTTTGTAATTTTTAGATGTTAAATAAATGATTTCAAAGTTAAAAGGATATTTTCCTCAATAAATGTTTTAAATGATTTTTTAAAGCTTAAATTATAAGTTTAAAAGGTTAATTTAAAGAAAATTATTTTAAAAATGTTATATGTTTTAATTTTTTTTCAAAGTTCGAAGTATATTTTTCTCAAGAAATGTTCCAAGTGATCTTTAAAAATAATTTTCCATCTAAGATGATATATTTTGATTTTACTTATGATTTAATGAGGATATTATCCAAGGATACCATTCCTATTATTTATTTTAAAGGTTTATTTTTGTAATGAAATGACGATTATGAAACTTTATTCATTTTCCTCTGGCTATTCTATGATGAAATGATGAGATGGTTTTCAAAACTTATTTCTTTTCAACATGTTATTCTAGGATGAAATGTTAACGAAAAAATTTCTTTTCATGGGTTCTTATATGAAGAAGTTTTTACAGTAATGTGTCTCACACATTTAATATTTTCATTATGTGGTGGGTGGGACCTATATATATGCCCAATGCATTGGATAAAGATTTATATGTTATGAGATAAAAAGGACTGGAATGTTGAGTGAACCTAATTTGGTAAAGGAATTTTTCCACTATGATAGTCTTAGTAGTTAAACTTGACTAATACAATGTTTTGGGGGAGTTAACCCATTCCATTATGAAAACCTTATAAGTGAGCCTTGACTAATAGAAAAAATGAAATTCTATTCTTATGTGTATGAAAAAATTATTTGTTTTATGCCAATGTTATTCTCAAATGGATCATATTATTTTATTTCTTTATGATTCATGGATTATGTACTCCCAATATTTATTCCATGTCTCAATATTATGACA
This sequence comes from Viscum album, assembly GCA_963277665.1. Lineage (NCBI taxonomy): Eukaryota > Viridiplantae > Streptophyta > Magnoliopsida > Santalales > Viscaceae > Viscum > Viscum album. Next base: position 376,069,117 of record OY728126.1, on the reverse strand, counting down.
TTTGATATGTATGTTATGGTTTTAAAATGTTATGATCATGTTCTCATACCCATATGCTCATGTTATGTTTACATATCTATATTTTTTTTCCCATACTAATCATAAGATATAAAACATTCTTATGTTTCTTTTCACTAGGTTATGATGATATTTATTACATTTAATATGTCTAAGAAGGGTTCTAGTTATGAGTAACTAAGTGAGAGAAAATGTTGAACTCTTATGAACTAGTTGTTTATGTTTCTATGTTCCAAAGGAACTATGACTTTATGATCCTCATGAATGTGTTTTTCTAATGTAATAAATATTCATCTAAAAAGATGTAATATCTATGTATGAAAATCTGAGGGTTATTAAGATATTATTGGTTTGTGATGTTAGAGTTGTGTTTGAATTTTACCTTAGGCGACACACAAGTGGTTTCGATTTGTAGGTTTATAATGGATTTTTGTCCTTAGATCATTATAAAGTGGCCATTGATTTGATTTTTAATATTATCTTATAGTGGAAATTGGTGTCTCATAAGTCATGTAAGGAACATAGGATTGGCATGTTATAAGCTTCATAGTGTGTGATACTAAGGAATTCCTTCTCATGATAGGTTTTGTGGATCTACGATGAGACACTTGATGGTGATAAAACCAATGAGATACTCATGAATATTTGGTGAAGTGACCTTGGTGGGTTAAATTGATATAGTTATATTACAATTGGATCATTGTGGGTGGATTTTTTTAGAGGTTGTTTATGTGGACTAGTCTTTTGGGGAGAAGTCTAATGTGTAGATGCTTAGAAGGGACGAGTGCTCTGGTTATGGGAAATTGGTTTGGAATGTGACATTCTTTGTATCTAAGACCCTAGAGATATTCCTTTTGACATGATGATGTTAGGTAATATTGGAAGATAGAATTTTGATACCCCATGATTTGTGGACTTCTATGATTTGGCCTTGACCTAGGTGGTTGGACCTAGTGACTTATTGTGTGACTCGATTGATAGGGTATGTGGGAGATCCTAGTAACATTCTTGGACATGAATCCAATTGAGGGAGTTGGTGCCTTATGGATTTTGAGGGTGACACATGAGATGGTTCATCTGAGTTATGTGTTCTTTTGGGTGTGTGAGGCACAAATGGATGTTTTGAGACCTTTTTACAATGCTTCTTTAATGGTGTGTCATAGTATGTGTCTTAGGAATGTTGGATGCATTTTTTAGAATGAAGTACTTATATTATTTTTATTTGGACTTATGATTGGTTTCAAGAGGGGTAGGCTCATTCAAGTAACTAACCTAGTTAATGGTTGTGCATGTGTTTTTTTCCTAGTCGGTATGGGCTAGATCAGAAGCATAAGATGTTCTTAGGGTTATGTGGCTAGGGATTTGATCTGTGATTTTGTGATATGTGGATCTTTAGCATCAGATAAGGTTTTTTGGTTGAGTTACATAAGGGAATGTAATAGTTAATCATTGATGGGATCTTGGAGAAATGCACACTATGATGTTTGGTTTGTCTATTAGGTTCTACAGAAGCGTACACCCATGAATATAGAATTGAGTAAAAACCTTTGATTAGGGTGAGAACCAATGTGGGTGTTGTGATAGGCTTGTGGGAATTGTAAACAAAGGCCCCCAGGATAGAACTATGATGTTCTGAAATGGATGAGTTTTTGGTGGTATTCATAAATGAAATCTTAGTGCATTTCTAGTCTATAGATGAATATGCCCAATCTCATTACATCATCATGAGTACACTGAGAAAGCCTCAACTATACACCAATCTATACCGATGTCACCAATAGTTTCATAAAGGGACTCCATAGAGTTCGTTCTTGTGTAGTGGTGTATGTAAAGCCGTATGGTGGGAATGCACCATCAGCAATCTAGGAAAGAGGTCCTTGTGAGGGAAAAGATATCAGAAAATACCATGGGTGGGATTTTCAAATTTCAAGAACATGTGATAGTTGATGTTTCATTTTGTCTCTCTAGTGGGAGATAGATGTCTCTATCTAGTTATGAGGTTTGGCTTTGATTAGGGAATGGATTGTGGAAAAGTTTTTAGGTAGTGAGGTTATAGTAAGGATATTACTATAATGGGGAGTACTAGATCAGTTGTGCGGATGTGAACCTCATTATAGTAGGGTCTAGGATAAAGTATGAATAACATCGAGCTAGTCAGTGGATTTCTTGAGATATATTTTGATAGATGACACCAATGGTGGGAAGTTCCGTGGATCAAGATCTATTATTGTAGTTTGAGTTCTATGGTGGGGATCACCCTAAGACTAATGATGTGTTTTGGATGACACTATGATATTTCAAGATGGATGGGTGAAGCTAGGCACTATCCTAGTAGCTTTTTGATTGTGGTATATTGTGACTTAGCCTTTGATGGGTTGAATGCCTTACATATAGAGTTATTCATAGGAAAAAAGTTTCTGTCCTGATGTAGAATGCAATGAGTTGTGCATGAGTTGATGACCAAGGTGGGTCCGGATGTGTTGTTGAAACACAATTGAGGATTCTCAAGGGTGATATGTTTTTGGGTTGGGAGATTATAAATAACCACATTTTTTGAGTATCGTGAAGTTGGGAAGAAATTTGATTTATTTTTAGTCTGGGTGCTCATGAGGGAAAAAGTGGTCATTTTCCCCTAGTATATAATATCAGATAATTTTTTTGACCATTCCATTGGTCAAAAAATTAGGAGTTTACCCTAGTATAAGATCTTGGTAAATTTTCAAACCATTTAGGTTTTGAAAGAATATTCAACGATTAAGTAATTAAATATTAAATTATTTTTATAGGTTTAGATGGTTATATCTTTTGAATGAATTATCATATTCAAATCCCAGCTCTATAGTTGAGTCTATAATATGGGGTTTTTATTAGGCGAGGTATAAACCTGCTTTTGGTTATAGGGATTAGTATTAGTATTAAAAGGTTAATAAATAAATTAATTAATAAATTAATTAGATACATCCAAAATTTTGGGGGTTTTCTATGTTTGAAAAGAGGGGGGGGGGGGGAGAGCCTCCCTCACTTGGCGGTCTAACTAGGAAGAGGGGGAGGATATGTTGCTAGAATTTTTCTATGGCAGAGATGAAGACTAGATCATGGCACAATGGCTTCCAAGAGAAGATTTGGACTCGAATACTTGGTGTTTATGCCATGAGGTATGATGGATTTTGAGTTTTATACCCTTATACCCATAGATGCATTGTTTTCTTGACAAAGATCCATTTTATGGGTGCTAAAAATATCACAATGGTCGATCTGTGCTTAATCATGGAAAAATGGGGGGTTTAGGAGGATTAAAGGGGTCCTTGCTCGAAAACCCTAAGTACACAACATCTGGTTTTATAAAAACATTCCATGATTTCTTATCTTCCGAGGAAGAAAAACTTTTAAAAAAAACACATCATGTACGTTAATTATATTCCTTATAGTAGTACCTATCCATTTACATATTCATGGGGTAGAGTAGATAAGAAGATGGATCTTTGGAAAGTTTACATCATTTACTATGAGTACATGATGTGTGGTGGGACATGTTCATGTGGCCATGTTCTTGGGAAGACACCCCATGTGAGGGGTACATGGTTGTTTAGTAGTACACATGAAGACCCCATTTATTACTTGATAGTGTAACCGTGTATAGGAAGACCACTTAACTACTCTATCCATGTAGAAGTACATGGACCGAGTCATATTTGAGAGTACACTCCATGTAATCAGAAGTACATGCTGTGTACTTTTTAGAGAAAAGGATTTTTTGGGTGTTTTGTGCCCCAATGTTAGAATTGGACTTGTGAGTAGTCCATTCTAAGAATTTTTCTACATAAATAATTACATTGGATTCCTTTCAGTATTTAAACACCTTATGGATAAAATTTTGGACAAAGGTAGTTCAATAAGAGGATTTCATTAAGACTTGGATTTGGAATCCTCTGGGGGGTAGTGTGACATGTAATGAGACCTAGGTGAGGGTTATAAGAATGATTTGAGGATGTATCAAAGTTTTTTAGAGACTTATATTGGTGTTGGAGTGGGATTTCCCTCGGTTAGAGTGGCTGAGTTGCAACTTTAGGTGATGGGAAGGTTGGGCATAGAGGTTAACCTAGGGTAGTTTGGAAAGGGGCTGGGATTGAGGCGATATCCCTTTTAGGGTTTACCCTCTTTTAGAACCATGAGGTAGCGTGATTCTAGAGACTAGGTATTAGGTTTTATTACATGAGAGGTTGGCATTTTACTGAGAGATTAGTTGTCACCAAGGATTTTAAGATGGATGTCTCCACTTATGTTCTGAACCATAAGATCCTAAGAGGGATTCCTCCACTTATATATTGGTTTTGAGGGTCCCAAGAGGTATATTTATATTTATTTTTAGACACAGAGGCCCAAGGGGGTCCCTAATTAATAGATTGATCCTGATTGGGTATGTGTGTTTTCGAATTAATGGTTATGAGTGTCCTATGGGGACCCAAACTAGTGTGTTCCAATGTGGTCAAGATGTGATAACAAGTATGGGAATTCACTTCTCCCTTGATATGTTTTCCAATACTCACATTGTGATGTTGATTACACCCATGGGGGTATTGTGATATTGATGATATTGGTGAAAATGAAATTACACATATGTGGTTTGGGGCGTTGGTCATGGAGGGCCTCACCCATAGTTTATGGAGGTGGTTATGGTGGTCCTCACCATTGGTTTAGGGTGTTGGTCATAGAGGTCCTTACCCATGGTTTAAGGTGTTGTTCATGGTGGTCCTCACCTATGGTTCTATGTGTTGGTCATGGAGGTCCTCACCCATGGTTTTAGGTTTTGGTCATGAAAGTACACACCTATTGTTTAGGGTATTTCTCATAGTGGTTCTCACCCATGGATTCAAAGGTTTGACACAGTGCCCTGTATCAGTACAAATAGTTTGTTTATGGTTTGAGTGTTGTACTGAGGTTACATGAATATTGATTTATATTGTTGAGTATGGTGGACATGATGTCCACATATTTGTTTGAGATGTCAGACTGAGGATCTAGAAATGGGTAGTGTACTATATGGTTTAGGTGCTAGACCGGGGATACAAAAATGATAATATAGCCTATGGTTTATTTTCTAAACTGATGATATAGGTAGTTATGAAATTCCATATGAAAAAAGATGTAGTATTGATGTTCCTACTTTTGTGGATAGTAATGGATTGAGGTTTTGGGCACTAATAAGGTTGATTCACAGTTATGTATTGAACTAATGCTCAAATCATTATATGATATGATACATGGGATGAAGGTTAGACTGATGTTCTAGGTTTTAGTAGTACTTCAGCATTTATTTAGTTCCTAGGATGGAGGTTTCTTGGAATTGAGTAAAAGATAATGGTTAATGTCATGAGGTTGGGTTAGGGATGCCCTAGAGGTGGCGTCAATAGGTTACTTAAGATGAATGGTCTTCAATACTTATTTAAAAAAATCGGTGTTAGCCAAAGAAGGTAGTCTCAATTAAGGTCATGTACCCAAGGATCAATGATTATTTTATTTGTATTCATTTCAGTTATGTTTTCTCTAGGATGTTAATATTTCTTGGGCATGCACATATGGAATTTGGTAATAGGTTTACTGCTGGGGTGGCCTAATGAGATTTATTTCCCACCCCATGCACATCAACCATAGTGTACCTATATACCTTATGTCTAATTTATGATTGATTATATATAGATGATAAATAAGTAAAAGACCGAATATTTAATTATTGATAGAATTACTTGCGTGGGGTCTGATGAATAGGCTATAGATGCTCGATAGGGTACTGGAGACTGGGTATGTAATATGGCTCAAAGTTGTTAGTAGATCCTGATGTATTTATTTTTTAATTATTTATTTTTTATATGTGATCGAACCAGTTGGGAATTAGTGTTTTTTATGGTATGGCTATTGGAGCCTTTACAATGTTTCATTTTATTACAAGAATGCTTCTACTTCAATTTATTTTTTGTTTTCACTTAATATGATGTGTATGATGGTTTTTTATTTTCTTATGGTTTTGCACTTTGATATGGGGGTATAGTATCCTCACAAATCTACCTTAGAACGCCACTGTTAGTTGGAAGCCTCTTGCATATGAGTAGGTACACTTGAGGTCCTATGGTGAATTGGATTGGGGCACTAGTTTAGTGGAATGCAGGTCAAAAGATTACAAAGTGGTATTAGATAAGCTACTTTCATGTATTATTATTTAGGATTTAATATAACGGAGACATAAAAATGTGTTGAATATTATTATGGATATTGTCTAGTTCATCATGAACACATATTATGGTAGTAATTCTAGGTTACCAGGCTTAGGATTGAAGTTTTTTCTTTGTGATGTTATGGTTGTATATGATTTCCACCTTGGACGACATACATGTGGTCTGTATTTGATGGTTTTATATGGATTTATGGTTCTTGGCCCATTAAAAAGTGTCCATTGATTTCATTTTGACACTTGGACTATAAAGGTGAGTGGCATATCATTTATCATGTACGTTATGTAGGATCTACTTGTTATAGGACTTCCAGTGTGTGATTTTATGGATTTCCTTCTGATGGAAGACTTTTTGGATCTACGAAAAGACTCTTAATGGTGAGGATATTGATGGGATCCTCATTCAAAATTGGTTTAGTGACTCTGTTGGGTTAGTATGGTATATTTATATAACCACTAGACCCTTGGGGTTGGGTTTTTTTGAGGTTGGTTATTTGTCTTGGTCCTCCATGGAGTTGTCTAATTTTAAGACACTCAGAGGGGATGGGTTCCCTAGCTACGGGTGGATGGTTTAATAGACAACATTGTTTTTACATGAGACCTTGGAGATTATTTTTTTGACATGATGATGTTAGGAAACATTGGGATGGGAGTGTTTTGATTCCCTGAGAGGTTTTTTTCCTTATTTTAGTTTTCATAAATCTAAGTGGTTATACCCAATGAATTATCATGGAAGTTGATCAATATAGATAGGTGTTAGGTCCTAGTAACCTTCTTTGACATGACTCTAGTATATGGATTTTTTTCCTTGTGTATTTCTAGGGTGACCCATTAGAGGGGTTAACCGAGTTATGTGTTCATTTTGGTGTTTGAGGAACAAATGGATGTTTTGAGGCCATTTGATAAATGTGTACAGATGGTGCATCCTAGTTTGGATATTTTGAACATTTGATGAATTTTGTTTTTGAGAAAGGTTAACTTTTCTTATAGTGATTCATACTTGCAGTTGGTTTCAAGAGGGGTAGGATCATTCAAGTGCCTAACACTGGTCATGGTTGTGCATGCTTGTTGTGCCTAGTTTTTATGAGCTAGTTTGGAAGTAGAATAGGTTATTGGGGTTATGTGGATAGGGATTTGAGATATGTTTTTTCTGAGATGAGACTCATTAGATTCATATTAGGTGTTGTGGTAAGGTTACACAAGAGCGAGTAATGGTTAAGTGTTGATGGGATCATAGATAAATAGGTTTTGTGAAGTTTGGTTTGTGGATTTGGGGATAAAAAATCATACACCCATGATACTGTAATTGAGAAAACAACCATGAGTAAGATAATAACTAATGTGGGTGTTTTGATAGGATTGCAGGCATAGTGACCTAATGCCTTCATGATACAAATTTTATTTTTTCAAATGGATGAGTTTATGGTGGTATTCGTCGATGAAATATTAGTGCAATCCAAGCCCATAGATGATCGTGAAAAATATCTTAACATTTTTCTTAGTATGCTGAGGAAGAATTGGATATATGAAATTCTATACATATGTCACTATAGGTTTGATAAAGGGTATCCCTAGAGTTTGTTCTTATGGAGTAGTGTATGTGAAGAAATATGTCAGTATCGCACCATATGTCATCTGGGGGTGAAGTCCTCAAGATAGATGAGATATTGGTGAATTCCTTGGTTTCCATTTTGTAATGACAAGAATATAAGATATTTTATGTCTTGTTTTTTATCTATGGTGGGAGTGAGAAAACCTTTTCTTGTTCTATGGTGTGGTTGTGATTGGGTATTGGGCTATAGAAAAGGTTTTAGTTTGTGAGGTGATAGTAAGGATGCTCCTATGGTAGGGAGTTCCAGATCAGTTGTGGTGATGTTACCCTCATGTATTTAGTTTTGAGGATGCAGTAATAATCACATCAAGTTGTTCAATATAATTCTTGGGATGTTTTTTAATAGTTGACACCAATGGTGGGAAGATCCATGGATCAGAATTAGCCATTTTAGTTTGAGTTCTATGTAGGGGAGCACCATGAACTTGATTATGAATTTTGTATGATGTTGTGACATATCAAGATGGATAGTTGTGGTTAGGTACTATCCTAGTGGTTTGTTGATTGTGGTAATAAGTGACTTGGCCTTCGATGTGTTGTATGCCTTATCTTTGAAGTTTTGTAGAGGAACTCAGTTTCTATACTAATGTAGAATGAAATGATATTGGAATGATTTGATGACCAATTTTTGTTAGGATATGTGGTTGGAAGAACAATGTGGATTCTTGAGGATGATAAGTTTTATGGTGGGGAGACTGTAAAGACTCATGTTTTCTCAGGTTCTTGAATTTGATTTGAAATTTTAATTTTTTTGAGGGATCTTAAGGGGTAAATTTTCCATTTTACCCTCATAGATGATCTCATATAATTTTTCTAACCACTATCTTGGTCTTGGAAAAGAGAATTTACCCTAGGATAATATTTTGGTAGATTTCCAATCCATTCGAGTTTTGATGGAATATTTAATATTTAATTAATGAAATATTAAATTATTTTTGTGGGTTCGGGTGGTGATATATCATGAATTGATCATTGGTTTGATATTCTTACTCCATGGTTGAGTCCAAAACATGGGGTTTTTCTTAGGTGAGTTATAGTCTGGGTTCATGTTTTGGTATGCGAGATGAGTATTAAAAGGGTAATTAATAAATAAATTAAGAAATTAATCAGATAAACTCCCCCATTTTAGGGGTTTTATACACAAGACAGGAGGGGGGATAACCTCCCTCACATGACGGTCAAACCAAGATGAGAAGGGTGAGGATATGTTTTTGGACTTTTTCTATGTTGAATATCAAGACTGAATCAACATGTTGTGGCTTCTAGAAGTGTATTTGGACCTGAAGCTTAAATTATTTTGCAATGAGGTAGCCAGTTTTTTATTTTTATGCCACAACCCCTCTATATTCATTATTTTCATGTTTTAGAGATATTTTCTTACTTCTAATTACCCCATGGGGGTTGATCTGTGCTTAATCCTGGAAAATGAGGGTTTCATGAGGTTTGTAGGGGTTTTCGATTTGAAAACCCCAACTACACAGTGTGTGGTTTTAAGAACACATGCCATGTGTTCTTATTGTTTGGAGAAGATATTATTTTTTTAATACCACTTCATGTACTTTAGTTCACTCTATGTAGTAGTAATTGGCCATGTACATGTCCATGGGGTTGAGTACATGGGAAAAAATCTTTTGGAATGTACATGTTGTGTACTATGGGTACACGCTTCATGGTGGACATGGACATGTGGAAAAGTACATGGGAAGTCACCCCTTGTGAGATGTACATGGTTATTTAGTAGTATATGCGCATACCCCATCTACGCCCTGGACATGTAGTAGTACACGGTCCAACCCTATTAGGTATATTTTAATGGTGGTTATTAGAGAACATTCACTAATATAATACTTGATGAAATTTATGGGAGAACCATGAATAACATATGCTCAATTTATTAGATAAAATAAACTAAATAAAAAGGAGGTTTAAAACCTCCTATAATCTAAGAGATTATAGGTGGTTTGTGACCTTAACCAATTTCTTAAAATTTTGGCAGTTATAAACCACATCTAATTTTTTTTATTTTTTTAATAAATCTGGTGTATTTTAGCATCTGTTCTCACATAAAGACAAATAAATATTAAATTATTGAATTTTTTTGGTAGAACCATGGATAATCTATACAGAAAATGAATTTATAGGGGGTTCACATAACCCCCTCAAAATAACCACCGCTAATGTTCTGTTTTTGTTATAGTGAATGTAACGACCCAAAATTTTATCTATGGAATTTCTAATCTTATAATTATGGTATATAGTATAAAACACACACATAACATATAGAAACCAATACAAACATCATTATCATAAATGAAGAATGAAATAAATGGTATTTATAGAAATTAAGGAACCTATACCAATGGAATAATAACCAGATCATTGAAATTATAATATGATTATTTGGAATATTAATCCAAAAATAGAATAGTAATAGAAGATATTAAAGTATAAATAAAATTTAGGAATCTAATAAATGAAAATATTATATAATTATATCAAAGTATAAGTAAATAATTTTTTAAAAAATGATAAATAACGTGTTGATATTTCTGTAAAATTTAAATACTTATTTACAATTTTATAATTAATATAATGATTCAAATAAAATTAATTTTCAAAAAAATAGATTCATAAATTAGTTAATTTTTATGATAATTATAAAGTAATTTTATGAGACCTTAATCAATTTTTCAGTGTCATAAAATCTATTATAATAATAAAATCGGTATTTTTTGAATAAACGATGACTTTTATTAAAAATTAAATTTGTCATATTTAGAAAATTAGTTTCATAAAATATAGTTAATTATTTAATTCTACACATCAAGAAATGGATAGGGTGATTTTTTGTAATTTTTCTAAATAGTTGACTTTTTTGGTGAATAGTGAAACAAAGTAATTTATGGTATTTAACATTTTTTTTCCAAATACATGAATTATTGAGTCATGGATGATGTAAGAACCATTATATAAAAATATAATTCCCTATTTACTATATTTAGTCACATGAATCAACACTATTGATAATCTTAAGGTAAAATAATCAAAAAACACCTCTCCCCTATAAATACCATCCCTCACCACCTCTTCTACTCACACATAAAAAGCCTTATAACTTCTATAAATTCTACCCAATTCCATTAAAAAGCCTATTCCCAATGTCCAATAGCTTCTTCTCTCAACAAAATACAAAACCCAAGTGCCTTAAGGAGGTTCCCATCGAGAAGATATTCAAGAGGTAAAATCCTCCTTATTTGTCTTTTATTTTCTTTTCATTTCTTATCATATCCTCACCTAACCTATAAAAATTGGAATGATAACTAAAATATTAAATATATACTAGAATTTTATTGTGATAATGGAATATCCATCATCAAATCACTTTTATTCTCCTTTTATTTTAAAAATGACAACATCGTCTATGATGTGCCGATTCTCCACCTTCATGGACAGTGAGTTTTCATTTTCCATTACCAAATTCATGTCTAGTAATAAAATATTATAATGGTAAAAATATATTTTAAAATTTATATTTTAACTTTTTTTATGTTTTTCCACAAATAAATGTACATAATATTAAACAATAAAACAAAACTAGTTCATGATGATCGAAAAACAACCAAAATAATCCAAACGTTTATCATTAACGTTTTATCTAGTGATTAATCCTCATATCAGAAAAAATGATACATAAGACCATTTATTTTATTTTAATTCAATAATAACAAAGAATTTAAATTATTTAGAATTATTATCATTTTTCATGAATTTTCATAGTTGTATACAATTGAATTAATCATGAAAATCAAGAAAACAAACACTCCCAGAACGTTGAAATTGAACTCTAAAACTCATCAAAATGGGCATAAATGAACTTAATAAAATTATAATAAATTAAATACATATATAAAGTGTAATTAGTTAATTAATTAATTAATATAATTTTATTATACAAGAAATTAAGTACAATTTTTGGACACATTTCGACATAAGGTAGGGGATTCTCAGACCCCACTCCCTTTCTTACATCTTTCATGCTAAATTTTAGAATTTATATTATTTTAATATTCCTAAAACCTAATTTCATTTTTTATTTACATTTATTTTATAGGATATAAAAGTTTCCAATATTGTTTTTTTTGAAATACAAATAATTTTCCAAAATAACTATTCTTTCCAAAAAACATTGATTCCTCTTGAGTTATTTCTTCTACACTCAAGAGTGATGATTTCTAAACAAAATATGATATTCATTTTTATTTTGGAAACCTAAAATTTTATTCATTAATGTATTATTTATGAAATAATTATGAAAACCATTCCTTTCCTATGGTTATTACATGGTTATTATCATTATACATTCTATGTGTCATGCATGAATATGTAAATGTTATGATATGACACACTACTGAAATATGCACCTATACCCATGGTTTTGAACCATGGGTATAGCCCCCAAAACCATGGGTATAGACTATAACCACTGTTTAGGGAACTATGGATAATTTATACATCACTATAGCTCTCTGATATACCCACAATTTAAAAATTGTAGGAATATGTGTTTTCATAATGTCATGAACCCTACATACACAATTTCAAAATCGTAGGTATTGGTTTTAAAAAATCACCGATTGTGGGTTTTGATCCATAGAACACCTGTATACAATTTCTTTGCCTAACCACCACACCAAATTAACTTATAGGTGTATAAATATATATTTAATTATATATATTTATCTAAAATGTGGCTATAGGAAGAAAATTGTGGCAATAGGTGTTCTCATAGTTTTTTTTGTCCTGTAGAAAATTTTTTTCCGCCTTAACATGGGAAATATATAACCATTGCTTTGAGAAACCATATGTATAAGCATGAACAAAACCCATGGTTTTTGGATAATCATGGGTATAGGGCTTGGAAAAAATCCTATACCCATGGTTTTTGAAATAACCATGGGTATATGTCTTGAAAAAAACCCTATACCCACAATTTTTCAAAAAACATGGGCATAGGTGAAAATTTCCAACCTATACCTAAGGTTTTACAAAACCATAGGTATAGGTTCCAATCCAATCATAATACCCATAGTTTTTGAAAAATCACGGGTATAGGTCACCCCTATACCCACTATGTTTCAAAAATAATGGGTATAAGGTCATTTTACCATAGTGAAAGGTGAGACCAGAATTATATACATATTCAATGCATTGGGTAATGTGATGTATCTCATGATATAATGTATAATATGAATGAAAGTGATGATATATTTTTCCAAAATTATGATGTTTTTTATTATGCACATATGTTATGTGTGAACATGATGATATGTTTATTCTCAACTATGTGTGTTATTTGACTACTAAGACATGATGTTTCATTTTTATGAATTTCCACATTTCATTACTTTATCTAAACTTTCCTCATATGATTAGGATTATTATCCTATTGTTATTTTATGATGATGATGATTATTCTCACACTTGTTTTATTGATTCGTGTCCCTATAAATCCTCAAAATAGGATTTTAGCTCCCCCTTTCTTTGATGTAAATCCTCAAGTGACTACATGTACTATGAATAACATGATCTTATAAGGATAAAGAAAAATATTTTAAATAAATTTTTAAGTTTTATTATGCTTAAGTGATGTATAGTCCTAATTTTTCCAAGATACTAAACCCTTGGATCGTGGATTTTGATGCTTATATATATATATTCATAAAATGATGTAAAATTCATTAAGAAAAGTAGGGTTTCCATAATCGGTATTAGAGAACTATTTAGTTAATTTGGGAATAAGGATTAGATAATATTAGTGGAAACCATCAAAATAAGACTAAGTATATGTAAATATCCAAGAGTTGTTTTTTAAAAAATTTCTTCACATAAGGATCCCATAAAATATTGCTTTAGTTTTAATAGTGTAAAAGGATAAATTATTCATGATTTGAAAAATTATTTTTTGTTCAAACATTTTCTATTTTATAAAATGGTAGGAACCAGGGGAAACTAGGCCAATAAACCATGTGGGTGACAATTCAATGATTTCTTGAATTACATCCCCAATGCCATGGGAGGTGGATTTTAAAACTTCAGGGATATGCTTACCCAGATATCTCAGGCTTTGAATAATAACCCAAACCAAGTGGAACATTTTCTTTCACCTAAGAGGGAGAAACTATCTATTGAATCATTTATGCACGAATGACCACTACCATTTACTGGATCTTATGATTCAGTTATTGCGGAAAAGTGGGTTAACTCAATGGAGAAAAGCTTTTATGTGCTCCACTATTCTGAGAAGGACAAGGTGACTATATCCATCTACTATTTAGATGGAGAGGTCAATAATTGGTGGGAATTGATTAAGAACATCAAGCCTAATGATAAAATTGAGGAGATGTAGCAGGAAGACTATAAAGTTTTTTTTAACAATTCACTACTACAAATATAGCATTTATCAGCACTAGAAAAATTGATTAACAACGCTAAAAAAGTACTGTTAATCGAGGAGAGGATAAAGGGGGTCCCTTTTATCAGTGCTCCAAAAAGCACTAAAAAAGTCCCCTTTTATCAGCGCTTTTAAAAATAACTGATAAAAGTTGAAAAATATTAAAAAAATAAAAAAAGATAAATTTTCAATTATGGGGGGCTTCAATAGTGCTTGAAGTCCCCCTTTAACAGTGCCCACCACCCATGGTATCCCATTCATGCCCCAAGATAGCTGTACCCAACCCCACCCCCTTTAAGAGTGTTAGGCAATTCCCCAAACCTGCACGCATGACCTGCCTCCCCCAGGATTCGAATTCGAGACATTTTTCCTAAGAGTGTTGACGCTCCTTTCGTCACAAGAATCTAAAAATAGGAAAAGGGGAATATCTAAGCTCAAAGTGATTCAACCTTTGAAGAAAATATCAAAAATCGACAAAGGCATGAACAAAGGATCAAAAGCAACAGCACCGCGCAAGTTATATCACCGTCGCGCAAGTCCACTTGCGCGACGCCCTTGGTCGCGCAAGTGACTTGCACGACCTAAGTGATAACTGCCCGGTAACCACCCGGGGTCTTCTCCTGCCTATAAATAGACCCTGTGGGCCCCCCATTCGAGAGGATCTTTTTCCAGAAACTCAGATTGAAGCTCCCGACGCCCAAGTCTCTTCTCAAAGCTTCTGGAACACTTCTAAGGTAATTTCTTACCTAGAACGGAATATCTAAAGAGAGGGAGGAATGCCTAAGTGTTGAAATTCATCAACACTTGCGCGCCTGAGTGACCAGCCCTTAAGGGAAATGGTCACACTTGCGCGCCGCCTTACTCCTTCGATAGAACTTGCGCGTCTCTTTCCTGGAAGAACCTCAAGAGGATTATAAAGGCTTTAATAAAGAGTCGCTCAAGTATTTCAATGCTGGTTGACCATCGCGCAAGTATAACATATGTCACGCAGGTATACCTGCGCGACCAATACTTGTGCGCCCCCGCAATACTTGTGCGCCTTCCAAGACTTGCGCGCCCCTTCTTTTTTGGGTGCCTTTCTTGCACATTTCACCCCTCTTAAATCACTACACCTTTCCTTTTCAAGATTCAGTCTTCAAAACAATCTTCAAAGCCATTTATGGCATGATTTCTTGATTTGACTTCCTTATCTGAAAGGAATTCAGTGAAGTATCTCTCAAAACCTAGTGATTTAAATATCTTTTTTGTCACTAAATATGGAGAATTCATTCATTCAACCTCATCCTTTAAGATGAGAGAAATCCTTAATTTGGGCATCCTTCTTAGGAGTAAGCCCCGAGTCCCTTAATTTGGGAATCCTTCTTAGGAGTAAGCCCCAAGTCCCTTAATTTGGGCATCCTTCTTAGGAGTAAGCCCCAAGTCATCTTAATTTTGGGCATCCTTCTTAGGAGTAAGCCCCAAGTCCCTTAATTTGGGCATCCTTCTTAGGAGTAAGCCCCAATCTCAAATATGGGTATCCTCCTCAGGAGTAAGCCCCAAACCTTAATCCTTAACCTGGGCTTCCTTTTCAGGAATAAGTCCCAGTCATAAATCTTGGGCTTCCTTTTCAGGAGTAAGCCCCAAGTCCCTTAAATTCTCTTTAACCAGTCCTAATTTACATTTAATCTGGGATTCCTTCTCAGGAGTAAAACCCAATTTATCAATCCTCTCCTAATTTGGGTTTCCTTTTCAGGAATAAGTCCCAAGTTAGAGTGTTCAAATCTCCATAAAGCACATATACCTTTATGGACCCTGTTCTTGGATTTTCTCCTAAAGTAAATCCTAATCTTCATTCATCTGGGCAGTCATACATACATAAGCCCCACATTACTTCTTATGATTGCATCTTTCATGGCACAATTGTCTATTTTTTTACCAATACCTCTTGTTTCTCACACTGAGCATGACTCACGTGAGTTTAGAGTGTAAAAGTAATTATGACATCCTTCTTTGAGCCGTAAATCATAGACATCATACTCCCTTACTCGAACTACGTGGGTTCTGATTCCTTTTCCAAAACAAAGGATACGTAGGTAGCCCATCTATGGGTTCGATCCCAACTCTGAAATAATTCATTGTCCTTCTGAATGACAATAAACTTCAAGTGCCCCACTGAGTGGATTTAAAACCAGCCTGGTCATCATAATGACCAAGAGACTTTTATATAAATGTTTTGAAGGTTACCATTGATCAAGAATCTCTAAATAGATATAGATGATTCTCTATTGATGAAGAACCTCGAATACATATAAAAGATTCTCTAAATTTCTTACATATTTAATCATTGATTGTCAAAACTAAAGGAAAATCTCATTTTATACTTGGTAATGTAATAAGGATTCACAAACATAACTTAAATCTATAAAGAGAGTCCCGGAATAGACAATAATTCCCCTCAAAAAGGTGTGATGAGTCCGACCTCCCATCCTCTCAACCAATGCAAATTCCTAAGCCTCATCAGTCCACAAGCTAATGAGCGCCTACCTTTGGAAAGTAGGTCCAAAGGGATGTGGAATCATTGGATGTTTCCGGTTCTACGAACAAACCCGCTAGAAACCGATCGGAAAATTTGAATCTCCCATCCAGGAGGTCATCCCCGAATTCCAAGGGAAACAAAAAATGGTAAACCCGACGTGAATCCTTAACCAAGTTAAAATGATGTTTTACCTATTTGTTAAGCCCCTATTTAAAACTCAATAGGAGGGCTAACAAAAAACAATCATTGACATATGTGCTCATCCAAAGGATGAAGTGGCTGAATTTTATCTTGATTACGTCAGTTATATCAAACATGCACTCTTTTCCAAGATCTTCTGTATTTCCATAATGGCTGCTCTCAAATTCACATCTGTGAATACTACTACTGCAAATACCACTGCTGCTATTCCTACTGGATCGTCATCCGCTCTGAGGATGACATCACCTACTCAGCGTCTTCAATGTTGGGTATCAAATGCGCTGGTTAAGGAGTACCGTCAATTTGGTACCATCCCAACTCTGGAGGCTGCCCGACAGGCCCTCCAAGTGAACAACTCACACAGGTCATCCAGACAACGACGACCAGTGATCAAGAGGCAGGCGGTGCTGACTACCGTCTCCAACCATTTCGGGTCGTTATCCCCGGAACACAATTTCCATTCACTCCCTTACTTTGAGGAAGTGAATGAGCAGGTCCCTCAGGGCCTTAATTCAAAAAGACAGGAGTCCTTCTCGAGGGCTCCCATCAACAATCGCTGCCAGAATCGTGCGGCAGTGCACCATCAACATGATGAGGGTACTGACTCCAGGCATTCAGGTCAGGTTCCTCGAACCCAAGCAGGCAAGACAAACCGCCAGAGACGGAATCCGGTTAACAATGGGCAGGTTTTCATCCCTGCCATCTCTGGAGAAGTCCACCAACCTAACTTGGTGGCAAAAAACGAGCAGGCACACACACCCGTCCGTTTTAATTCCGCTGTCCAGCAGACTCGTTTGGCAGCATCACACCAATCCCGCCAGGCAATTCCGGCGGAGTACTATAGGCAGGAACATACACCTGCTTATACATCACCAGTTAGTCAGCAGGCTCGTCTGACTACATATGATGGATCTCGTCAACCACCTTTGGAGAAGTGTAATCAGCAGGCACATACACCCGCTAGTACTAATCAAGACTACCAACAGTCTCGCTTGGTAGCGCATAGAGAAGTCAGTCGGAAAGCTCCGACGACAAACAGGAGGCAGACTCAACTCTCTGCCTCCACACTTGAGTACTGTTAGGTTTCACTGACAAGAAAAGGAGGACAGGAGCAGGCACATACACCTACTCCAAACCCGGAATGGACGTATATTCCTGTTCTGGCAGCTGAAATCACCAAGCATATTTTGTTAATGGTGAAAGAGCAGAAGAAAATTCCTGCTCATATTCTGGATGCTTACCAGGATATCATAATAGCTTCAACATCATCTCAAGGAAAGACACATAAATCTATCCCTAGCAGTGGAGTGACACATCAACGATTCACTCCGGAACAGACACACACATCTGTTCCAGTCCAAGAGGGTTATGGGGCATACTCCCCCATATCATACGGACAACCAAGTCAGGCACATACACCTGATTTGAGTGGAGATCGTCAGCCTAACCTGACCATATTTCCTGATCAGGCACATACACCTTCTCAGAGCAATCACTTTCGTCATCAAGTGGTTTCTAAAGCGAGTAAGAAGGCATCTAAGAAAAAGATCTGCCCAGCACAGTCAGGAGATCAAAGGCCAATCTGTAACCAAGCCTTGCTCGATGCTGGAGTTCTTGAAGCCCTCAAACATTTATCTGTCATAATTCAAGATTCTACTCCCTTAGTTCCCAATAATGGGAACATTAATTCTAAAGGTCTTCAACAGACACTTCCTCATGAAGGCTTGCTTCATGAAAATTCGGTCAATCTTGAAGTTTCTTCTTCAGATGAGAGCCACAGGAACCCTCTATGTGGTCAGAAGACCAAGGAGCAAGAGATATCATCTTTTGCTGTAACCCATTATGGTGGTCCTCCCCATGATGATGAATTTCGCTGCGAAAGTCCTCTCCGCAGTAGTGATTCACATTGCCTGGAAAATACTCTAGTGGACAATGTAGTGCCGAGAAAGCCCTCTTATCTTGAGGCACTTGCAAATGCGAAACTAGTCATGTCTGATGCTTTATCGCTAGCAAGTGAAATACTTTCTCAATCAGAAGATAGCCCAGGGTGTAGGTCATTCTCTGAACCACCCCTAAGTCATGCATCTTCTAGTTTGATCAATGATCTCTCTACCAATCTTGTTGAATCCGATGAAGCAACAAGGAAACACCAACTCTCGTCAAAATAGGTAGAAGAATCTTCGTTTAATGATAAAGAGGAAATGCTGAACATGAGGAAAAAACTGGCAAAAAGTGAAGTACCAGTCATGTTTTGGCCTTTGGCTGACTCCCACTATGATATTCCAAAGATGTTGACGGAAGATGGAGTCCATGATATTCGTCTCAACATATGGAAAACTCTTTGTCAATTGAAGAAGAAGGTATTATATTATGATGAATATGAAAATCATCTTAAGATAATAGAAGGGATACAACGTCAGATTGATTTGGCATCTCTATCAGTCTCTCGGTATCTGAAGGCTGAAAAGCAACAGAGAACCCTTCAACGTTCATGCCTTGGCGCACTAAGAAAATTGCGTCAATTAATTTCCAATGCTCCATCTGGTGTTCATATCAGAGGATGGGGTGTTCACAGAGCACTAAATTTCACAGTGCTTTCCAGTCAGCAAAGCCCGCCGGAAATGGTCTCATGCAATGTTATTGCCCATGGTCGGCCACAGTCAATGGGCTTTGTTCATAATCAAAAGCTTGCTCAAGAACAGGCTTCAACTAGTTCCTCTCAAAATCAAGCATATAGAGAACAAGTTGCTGAATTGCTCCTACATCAAGCAGGCGAGAATATTGCACAAGCCTCTCATCTAGAGAAAACAAATCATCAAATGATAGAGGTCTCGGAAATCATCCAACGGTCTGTTGAACCAGTTGATAAAAGTGGATACAGGTTAATGCATCCAGCTAATTTCCGAACTAAGATTCACAAGATCAAGAGATATTTTAAGAAAGTCTCAGACATATCATGTCAAGAGCCACCCCAGCTTGCCAGACTGGGGACTCCTTTAACCCAACCCTCAGAGTCAACAAATGGGATTCGAGGAGTTGAGCGGAAGCAGCAGGAACATCCCCAGTTCACGAGACTGGGGACTCTTTCAAATCATCAATCCCCTTCTCAGAGAATATCGGTCTTTTCTCGATTGGGGAAGAATCCCCAAGAGGAACGAAGAGCCAAATTATCAGGAGATTCCCTCCAAATTATAGCTCGTCAAGAAGTTCCTAAAGGATTGAATCAACAAAAGGAAATGTCTCATCAAAGATATGAAAGAAGACAATATCACAGAAATGTTGATAGAAGGGATGCGATGCATTATGCATCAATCAATGTCATCAATGCTGTTGTTGCTAATCCACCAAAGGAGACTCACTCAGGGGACTCAGATGAAGAGCGTCCTGCTCAAGAAAATGTACGCACCAATACAAATGAAGAAGGTGTGCGTACACGAAGTCAAAAGATTACTCAGAACCTAGGTAATCCACTTCCTTCTCTCCAAAAAGTATCCAAAAAAGGGAGGGGAAAGAATCAGGTTACATATCCTTCCTCTGGAGAAGGTCAATCACTCTCGTTAGAGCAAAGGTTTGCACAACAAGAGGAAGAAATGAAAGAATTGAGAAGGTTGAATGTAGAACTACTTCAGAGTAGTCTTCTTCTTAAGAATGCTAAAGTCTGACAGTCGAAGGAATTTGTTGCAGTTACTGAGATGGATCAAGAATATCCTCCTTTATCAGTACACCCTCAGAGGTCTAATCCCGTGGGTCAAGCGCAACAACGGTTGGCAGTGCTACCATCAGTTGCAGCACCAACCACTACATCTGTCCAAGCTCCATTCATTGCACCTACTCAAGACCAGATTCAACCAGATGTTTCTCAAAATTTAATAACTACTATTGAGTCATTAACAGCTCGGTTAGAAACTATGGAAGGGAAACGGGCGCAAGTTCAACCAGAAAATAAAGTTTACCCTGAATGGGTAGATTCGATTTATCCTCCATCTAGTTTTGGAAACCCTGTTTTCCCTACATTCAATGGATCAGGAGACCCTGAACAACATTTGACACATTATGTGTCTTGTTGTGATCTTATGATGGGAACTCTAGAGCAGCAAGAAGCAGTGAAACTCAGATGCTTCGTGCGAACCTTGCAAGGACCAGCTTTTGTCTGGTATACAATCTTGCAATCCAGGTCAATCATCGGATGGGAGGATCTTCGCCAAAAATTCCTTCTTCAGTTAAACTCAACTTTGCCAAAAACGACAGTTTTCGATCTTACAAACTGCAAGAAAATGGATAATGAAAGAGTCTCTGATTTCATTGCTCGCTGGAAGGGATTAACGTATTCCCTGAGTTTAGCACTCCATCAGGAAGAGCTGTTGCCAATCTGTGTGGCAAATTTGCGTGACGAATTATGCACGCCATTGATCCCTGTGAAATACACAGGAGGGTTTCGAGACCTTACTTAAATCTCTCAGCAGATTGAAGATTCCCTTATACAGGCTAAGGTTAAATCTCGTGTAATTACATCAGCTTCAGGAAGGAGAATGGGTAAAGCAGAAACTGCTACAGTTATGCTTAAACAAGCACCTGTACCTATTTCTACTTCAAAACCTTCATCTTCTCGAAGGGCTCCACCTCCTGAACGCCAACAACAAAGGCCATTTCGTCCAAATGATCAAAGATATCAACGATGAAAACAATTTGAGGATATGAAGAGTAAAACATACTCCTTCCGAAATGAGCAAGTTCCTGGTTACTTCATTTCAGCTCTGGAAAATAATTTGGTTCAATTACCAGTGCCCTAGAGGCCAAACAAAGAAGGAGATGAAGACCGTCCCAATTATTTTCCCTTTCATCAAATGTTAGGGCATCCCATCCAGGAGTGTTTTGTCTTCAAAGACCTCCTGCAAAAGATGGTCGACTTGGGAAAAGTTAAGTTGAAAGGTTCTTCAACTCAGGTAGCATGTGTTACTGCTACAGTTCCAGAGGAGGAAGGTGAATGGCAAGAAGTCAAAAGCAGAAATGCATAGAAGTATGATGATTGGATGGTCAGAAAGACAATCAATCAGACTCATGCCATTTTGCGGACACAATTAAAGAAACCAATTGTGTCTTCTGCCATGAATATTGCGGTAAAACCCTCTTCATCCGAGGGAAAGTCCTCAAAGAAACGGTTTGATTCAAAGAAGGAAAAAGAATCAGAAGAAGATGAGTATGTGTCAAAGCCTAAATTATCTTTGACTCTAGCAGACTTTATGCCATCTACTTCAAAACAACGGGCACTGCCCCATCAAATGACACAGCCTAAACAGGCTAGTCAGGCAAAGTCTTTATTAGACGAAGAGTTAATCTTCGGTTCTGTTAATAGGATTCAACTAACAGATCCGTACTCCAGTCGTAATTTCAATTTTGATGAGCCTGAATTCCCTGTATCAAATAAGGGAATCCGAGGAAGTTCCCGAGGTTCAGGATACAGGGGAAGACATGGATCTTTCCGAAGCCACTACTCTAATTCTACCCCTGCTAGTACTGTGTATGCAGTAGAAACTCGTGGTAGAGCCCTTCAGCGAGCTCAAAAAGAACAAGCAAGTTCTTCTTCCAATAGTCAACTCAGTCTTGGCATAGTTATTTTGGAAGACAGATTGAAAAGTCCATCTTCTTTATCTCAGCAAGTAAATGGATCTAATCGGTCTAATCTTCCAAAACAAAGGATTTTGCCAACTTCTATCCCAATACAAGATGCATCAGCTTCCAAAGCATCTGCTTCCAAGGTACCTGCTAAACCGCATATTCCTGTTGGGAAACGCAGACCTCTAGATCAAAAGTATGATATATTGAAACACTTGGCCCAAGTACCAGCCAAGTTATCAATTTTGGATGCTTTGAATCTGTCAAAAGATCTTCGAAAAGCACTCATCGAAGCTTTGTCAAGTCCTCAGGAATTTGAAGCTGAAATTGTTGTAGCTGAAGTCTATCACATAGAGAATAATAATGCAGAATGCCATGAAGTGATATCTTTTACTGATAAAGATGAAGATGATGTTGTGCATGGGCACATAAAACCTTTGTACTTATCTGGAAAAGTCAATGGTGTGGATATCCGAAGAGCTTTCATTGACAATGGTTCAGGAGTCAACCTCATGCCCATCCGTACACTTCGTCGATTGGGCCTCACGGAATCTGATTTATCTCCTTCTACCATGATGTTACAAGGATATGATAAAAATGAACAAGAACCACTATGCGAAGTTACACTCAGAACTCAGTTTGGAGATCTTGTATCCAATTCGGATTTCATGATTGTTGATCAAGACTCAGCTTTCAACATCTTGCTTGGAAGACCCTGGCTACATCAGCATACGGCTATCCCTTCATCATACCATCAATGTCTCAAATACTGTTTCAATGGTCAAGTTGGAACATTGTATGGTGATAAGACCCCGTTCAAGACATGTGAGTCTCAATACATTGAGGCATAATTTTATCACATGAAGGGAAGAGAAAAATCTACAATGAAGAAAATTACCAAAGTTAATTCTCCATATGGTTTGGAGAAAATTCCAATAAATCCATTTACACATGTGAGTACAGATTATGTGTTACCTATCAGTCAAATTGACAAAATAGGCCCAAATAAAAATACTCTTATGGAAAGATCCATAATGTCAATTACGACAACTGAGCTAGACAACATGGTAGAAATTGGTAACCTACCAAATAGTGATGAAAGCACAATTGGTGACGTCTTCATTTCATCTACTGAAATCCAACAGGTCTATACTTCGCCAATCAGGCCAGAAGAAGTTATAGCAACATCAGAGGTGAATAATGATGCCAATTCTCAATCCATCATCTCCTCTTTATTTCCCAAAGAAGGCCCTTTATCATCAATAGGGTCGGAAATGGAAGCTTCTTCTTCAAAATGTGGAAATTTTGACATCTCTTCTGATCATGAAAATTTCGTTTTTTCACCTACTATGCAAGTAGAAATGGAAGAAATATCACATGATGAAGAGAAAGAGGAAGATCTTAGAGATGCTCCTCCAGCATTTGAAGAAGGTATCTCTACCACTGTGGATGAACTCAGAGAAATAAATCTGGGTACAGAGAAAGATCCACGCCCCACTTTAATTAGTGCGGCCATGACCCTTGAAGAGCAAGAGATGTATATATCTTTTCTAAAGAAAAATAGAGATATTTTCTCTTGGAACTATACAGAAATGCCTGGGCTTGATCCTGATATTGCTACTCATCATTTGAGTTTACCAAAAGAACATCGAGGATTTAAGCAAGCCATGAGAAGAACACACCCAAATTATGCTTCCAAAATTGAAGCTGAAGTGGATAAGCTGATCAAAGCTAACTTCATCAGAGAAGTTCAGTATCCCAAGTGGTTGGCTAATATTGTCCCTGTAAAGAAGAAGAACGGACAAATTAGGGTTTGCATCGATTTCAGAGATCTTAATCAGTATTGTATTAAAGTTGATTTCCCAGTTCCGATTACAGAACTCTTAATTGATGCAACGACTGGTTATGAAGTACTTTCCTTCATGGATGGATATTCCGGATATAATCTGATCCGAATAGCCCCAGAAGATGAGGAATCTACAGCCTTCAGAGCCCCTCAAGGTGTGTTTTGTTACCAGGTGATGCCCTTTGGTTTAAAGAATGTAGGTGAAACATATCAAAGCGCCATGCATCGTATCTTCAAACCTTTATTAGGGATGTTTGTTGAATGCTATGTAGACGATTTGGTGGTTAAATCCAAACAACGTTCTAATCACTTGGCTGATTTGGAAGTCATATTCCACAAGCTTCGACAACATAATTTGAAGATGAACCCCTTAAAATGTGCTTTTGGGGTAACCTCAGGAAAATTCCTCGGCTTTGTTGTACGCCATCATGGTATTGAAGTCGATCCTGAGAAGACCAAGTAAATCCTTGGTATGTCACCTCCTCAGAATTTGAAATAATTAAGAGGACTTCAAGGAAACTTAGCCTATATTCGGCGTTTCATCGCCAATTTGGCAGGAAAAAGTTTACCCTTTACCAAATTATTGAAAAAAGGAGTCACTTACCAGTGGACTGAAGAATGTCAACAAGCGTTTGATGTTCTCAAGAAATACCTATTGAGTCCACCAGTACTCATGCCACCTATTGAAGGAAGACCACTTATCCTCTATGTGACAGCTCTAGAGCGATCATTGGGTGCCTTTCTCGCTCAAAAGAATGATGCTGGGAATGAAAATAGCCTCTACTATCTCAGTAGAACTATGCTTGAAGCAGAAACCCGATATTCAAGTATTGAGAAGTGCTGCCTAGCATTAATCTTTGCAGTCCAGAAACTGAGACACTACCTGCAACATCACGAGGTCCAATTAGTATCTCACAATAATCCGCTCAAATTCATCCTTAGTCGTCCAATGCTTATAGGACGTCTAGCAAGGTGGGCAGTTATTTTGCAGCAGTTCGACATTCAGTATATATCTCAAAAGGCAATAAAGGGCCAAGCTCTGGCTGATTTCCTGGCTGAACATCCTTCAGTGGAAGACACGTCTTCAGATATTGAACTCCCTGATGAGGAAGTTTTCTCTATTCAAGAGAGTCCTCAAACATGGGAAATGTATTTTGATGGTGCTTCCAGAAGTCCAACAGGGAAGAAAATGGAAAATCCTAAATTCAACAAAGTTGGTTTAGGAATTGTACTCATTTCTCCAGATAAGGCATTGTTACCTTATTCCTTTTTATTGTGGGAAGGTGGTACCAATAATGAAGCCGAATACCAAGCTATTATCACAGGCTTGAAGTTAGCGCTTCAAGCACAAGTGAATCACTTAAAGGTGAAAGCTGATTCAGACTTGGTAATCAAACAAGTCAATGGGGATTATGCCATCAGAAAAGAAGAGTTAATCCCTTTGTATGATTACGTCAGAAAGTTAATAACGGAATTCCCTTCAGAACCGACATTTTCTTATGTCCCAAGATCACAAAATGCTCAAGCTGATGCACTGGCTAATATAGCCACAGCTCTAGAAGATCCAAATCGGGACGAGACAACCATCAATATTGCCCACCGTCGTGCAATTTCACCTTATGTTCATGCCAGAACAGAGGAAATTAATGAAATTAGTCCCATTCCTGAACCGTATGGTCATACTACAGGATGGATGTCACCTATCAGGGAATACCTTCAAAATGGAACACTTCCACCTGATAGAGCTGAGAAAGAACAAATCTGGCGACGTGTGGTCAATTTTACTCTTTATGATAGCCCAAACCACCTAGAGAAAATTCTCTACAAACGTGGTTTTAATGGAGTTCTCTTCAGATGCATTGATGGTGAAGAGACAATGGCTGTCATGAAAGAAGTGCATGCATAAGTCTGTGGTGCCCACCAGTCTGGACATAGATTGTCTGATCAAATTTGAAGGCTTGGATACTTTTGGCCTTCAATGATACAAGATTGTGTTGATTTCACAAAGAAGTGTCATTCATGTCAAGTACATGCCAACTTCATTCATCAACCTCCAGAGTTGCTTCATACAGCTAAATACTCATGGCCATTTGCCACATGGGGAATGGATGTGGTGGGACCGTACCCTTCAGCTACGACCAAGCAGTTTAAGTATATTCTTACTGCTACTGATTTCTTTTCCAAATGGGCAGAGGTAGTACCTCTCAAAGAAGTCAGTTCTAAATGCATTGTTAGCTTCATCAAGTCTAACATCATTACTAGATTTGGTGTCCCTCATACCATATTGATGGACAACGACACCAACTTCTGTTCTTCTGAGGTGAAGAAATTGTATCAAGAATACAACATTAAATCCAACCATTCATCTCGGTATCATGCGGCAGCCAATGGCCAAATAGAAGCCTTTAACAAGACTCTTTCAAATATACTGCAAAAGATGGTGGATAAAGATAAGAGGTCATGGCCTGATAAACTCTTTCATGCTTTATGGGATTATCGGAATACCACCCGTAATGTAATGCGGTCAACTCCATATTCGTTGGTATATGGAACAGAAGCAGTCTTTCCAATTGAAGTTCAATTGCCCTCACTCAGAGTAGCCATTTGTGATCAGTTATCTATAGATGAGAAATCCCAAAAGCGATTGAATGAGTTGGAACGGTTAGATGAGAAAAGATTGTGCACTTTTCACCACTTGGAAATCTATCAGAATCGAATAGCACGAGCTTTTAACAAAAAAGTTCATCTTCGCTCATTCATTCAGGGAGAATTGGTATTAGTTCTCAGAACTCCAATGATACCAGGAAAGAAACCTCCCAAGATTGAACCAAAATGGGAGGGACCTTATTCAATACATAGGGTCTACTCCGATGGAGCTTATTCATTAATCTCGATGGATGGAGAACTCATTACTACTCCAACTAATGCCAGATTTTTGAAGAAATATTTTGTATAAAATACAAAGTATTCACAGTATGACCCCGCATAATGACACTAAACCGTACAGCACCAGTATGTCCCCGCAACATGACACTAAACTGTGCAGCACCAGTATGTCCCCGCAACATGACACTAAACTGTGCAGCACCGGTATGTCCCCGCAACATGACACTAAACTGTGCAGCACCAGTATGTCCCCGCAACATGACACTAAACTGTGCAGCACCAGTATGTCCCCGCAACATGACACTAAACTATGCATCACCAGCATGTCCCCGCAACATGACACTAAACTGTGAAGCACCAGTATGTCCCCGCAACATGACACTAAACTGTGCAGCACCAGTTCGTCCTTGCTATATGACGTTAAACTATACAGCAATGGTCCAGTATGACCTTAAACTCCAACTTCGTCCCACACGACATTAAATTGTGAAAAAGTTCCCTAAATGGTCCAGTATGACCTTAAACTGCATCATCAACGGTCCATGCATATAACCTTAAACTATTTGCAAGTCCCTTACGTCCAGCAAGACGTTAAACTGTGACATCCTAACTACATGACGCTAAATTGTATAAAAGTCCCTTACGTCCGGAAAGACGTTAAACTACATAATCATCAAAGGTCCGGTTTGACCTTAAACTACACCACTGTCCAGCATGACATTAAACTGCACCATCAACGGTCCATGCATATGACCTTAAACTATTCGCACTTTCTTCCAACATGATGTTAAACTGTGAAACAAATCCTCAATGCGTCCAACATGACGTAAATGGTGTGTTCTTTTGTCCTCACTGCATGACATTAAACTACACAGTTCCCCCCTTTTCGTCCAACATGACGTTAAACTCTATTGTTACCATCGTCCTAACTACATGACGCTAAACTGTACAGAAAATTCATAATACGTCCTACATGACATTAAACTGTATTTTGTCCCTACTACATGACACTAAACTGTGCAGCACCAATAGTCCTAACTGAAAGACTTTAAACTGCATAGTCCCTTTATATGTCCTACATGACATTAAACTATGCATCGTTAAAGTTGTTGTTACCTCTTGTTTCTCACACTGATTATGACTCACGTGAGCTTAGAGAAAACCTCAACCGTAACACTCTCTATGGGCCGCTAACCATGTATAAGTCCCAACAACTTTTTTATTTATTTATTTTATTTAGATCGTTGTCCCCAAGAACAACTTGATCATTAATTAATTCTTTAATTGAACTACACGGACTTTAATCCTTTCCTTCCAGGCTGGGTACATAGGCAACCTCCCAAGGTTCAATCCCAAAAACAATCTCTTCACATCGGTTCACCACCATCTCATATGATGTTGATTCGTGAAACCACCCCTAGAATCAATATCTTTACATTGATTCACTCTCTTCTTTGTTATATGACGTTAAACTATGCAACACTTTTGTCCGGTACGACAATAAACTACAATACTCTTTGATTTCCTCATTTGAGAGAGAACTATTATTGACATTGATTCTTCAATCATGTTTTATTTCAAAAGACTACGTGCATACATAGTAATGCCTAAACTTTTTGTCTTGGGTTAAACCATCATTGCACTAAAGTCCCCTTTCACCCTTCACATGTACGAACCAAATTTGTACAAAGGGTAGTTCTAGAACTACGTGGGCTTGATTCCCATCCTTATGGGATACGTAGGAACGTTCGAGTATCCCTCGAATCCAGCCCCAAGTCTTTTGGGTCTAACCCCAAATTTCACTTTCAGTCCCTTCGCTGAAAAGTCCTCATGAAAACACACACTGTGTATTCATTATTATGGTCTGAATTCTATGACCCTAAACTAAGATCTCTCATACTTTCGTCCTACATGACGTTAAACTGCATTTCAAGAACTACGTATGGCTTGATTCTCATTCTTATGAGATACGTAGTGAAGTCCAAAATTTCAATTCAGGACCCAGCCACAACATGATTATGGTTATCACTGACCTATGTATCTCTATATATATTGGAAAATACCCATCTTTATGTGTTATAATCCTAACCTTAAATATTTTCAGATCTTCATAACCCTTTTTCATGACTTCTAGTCACAAAAATGTCAAACTTCTGAGAATTCTTTTGCCTGACTATGCAGCACATGCCCATAGGTGGCCTTGCATAAACAGTCTACATAACAGACTTGTCAGCCGAAAGATGCTATTTATTTGACCATGCAGCCAATTCCCTTAGGTGGCCATGCATAATTCAACCCCCTAACGGGTTTGTTGGATAATAGTAACTTCATTCTTGGGAAAAATGCCTCTTTTGTCCTTATTTGTCTTAAATGACGGTATATAGGGATCTGCAAAAAATAGCCATCCTTAACATATTTGTCTGATGTCCTTTTTCATGATCTGAAAGTATTCAAGTCTATAGTTTATACTCTCCATATTCTCTTTCCCTATGTTTGGGTCAGACCTTCGTAGGAGTGATATTCATCCAGTTCTTCGATAATATTGTCTGGAAATATCTTCTCCATATTCAAATACCTCTTTCCATACAGAAAACTCTATACTTTAGAAAATTTGAATCTCCATAAACTTTCACTGGATTTTAGCACTAGGAAAGTAAACTTCTGAGAATTCTTTTGCCTGACTATGCATCATGTGCCCATAGCTGGCCTTGCATAAACAGTCCACATAACAGACTTGTCAGCCAAAAGATGCTATTTATTTGACCATGCAGCCAATGCCCTTAGGTGGCCCTGCATATTTCAACCCCCTAACGGGTTTTTTTCAAATAATAGTAACTTCATTCTTGGAAACTACTTCTTCTAATGCCTTTTAGCTCTTTTTCATATCATTCCTCAGATTCAAAAATTCTTAAGTCATAGCTTACATATTTTCCCTCATACTTGAGTATGGTAATATGTTTTCAGATAAATTGTCAAGGAATTGAATAAATTTTAATCCATTTTGTTCAAAGCTATTTCGACCTTAAACATTAGCCCCTTTATGTCCGGCATGCATGACTTTAAACTGCCCACAAAAGACAAAGGAACTCTGAATAAAAGTCAAGTTCCAGCTCACTAAACATACATTTTGTATGATTTAGGTAATATTGAGCAATTAAAAGGTTCAAAGTTTGTAGGGTTATTTGTAATAATCCTAGTAAAGATCAAACTATGCTTACTAAGCCCATTGGCTTAAGTAAATTTGAAGCAGGTAGTGAAAGAATGCAGGTACAAATGATTGAAGATGAAAGTGTTTTTCATTGATACACAAGAGTTAGAAGAACATCCACAGATTGGAGTCTCTTCTCTTTTTCAAAGAATTACAAGAGGCTTTCAACATAACTCTTCATTTGATTTACGACATCCTGAGATTTATCAGCAGTTACTTAAAGCTCGTGCACTTGACCAGCTTCACTCTTTTCAGCTTGATGAAGTGCCTTCTTAGCATCTGCGATGGCTTTCATGCCATTCATATGAGTTTCATCCAAAGATTTATTAAGCTGATCAAGTTCCCCAATAACAGCATCTAACTGTTGCTGGAGTTTCACCTGCTGGACAACTTTTTCTTTAATTTTATGCTTCAGCTCCTTCATCTTGGCAGCATAATCATCTTCAGCTTGGGATACCGCAGCCTCAAATTCGCCTATGTTGACTGACAGTTTCACTCTGATGAAATCTTCGCGACTTTTTTGAGCCTTCTCCCTCCTGAAAATGATCTGTTTCACCGTGGCGTGGATCTTTTCATATCCAAAACCACCAAGTCCTAGTATAACAAATTGGGATGACAATCGAGGAATTTTCGAAGGTAGCGCTTCTAAAGGCACCCCAGATATGATGTTCCATATGTTGTTCCATGCCTTACGTCGTGAAAAGCTGAACGCTTTAAGCATCTCTGGATCTGATTCAACATCATCATCAGAGGGGGGCATGTAATCTGAAATTAAAGCACTTAAAGAAGTGCCCTATCCTGCTTTCCCCCCCTGATTAGTGCTTCATTTTCAATTCCTGTTGGGTCAGAGGCTGAGGCCTCACCTCCGGATCTAGTCATTGCAGTTGATGGTCCTGCATGATTAATTGAAAGATTTAGTTAGCTTCAAAGGATAACAAAAGAATAGATTGTCTTGCGAATAAAAGTATAATCACAAATATTGTTATCCCTTACCCAAGGATGGTTCAACAACCTGAGAAGACTTCTCACCATCTTTCCCAGTCTCAACAGGATTTTCAAGATGGGTCTCAGGAGGGTTTATTGGGTTTAGCTCTACTTGAGCTAATGTTTCTGCAATGGTAGGGTTGACATCAATGTCCACACTCTCTTCAGGCATTGGCAGTTCAGCAGCTTCTATGGAAGAAACTGCATATTGTTTTCAGTCATGGTTAGAAGTGTAAATTTTAAAAAAAAATTGGGCGAAGGGTAGCACTCACGCCCAAGGTCTTCTAAATCACATGACAACTTAGCATGATCATAAAATTCTTCAAAAGTTATTCCTTGATTCATCATTTCATCCAATGATATTTCAGAATCCTGGTTAGTCTCACCAGTGGAAGCATTTGCTACATCTTCTTGCCGACTTATGTCCTGCAATCCCTGACCCTGGACAGCATCTTCAACAGTAGGAGGGATACTGAGAATGGATGGTAGCTCTTCTCCAGGAGAAACCAAGTCATCTTGGGTCTGTGATTGTTCTACAGCACCCTCCACGGCCTTTGAAGGAGGGTCAATCCCTTCCCTCAAGGGGGAAATTGAAGAAGCCCCTGCAGTCCTCAGAAATATGAGTAACCATGTGATTATGAGTATAAACTCATGATTGTTCGAAGGACTTACTGCTGCTAATGAAACGTTTAGATATGGATTTCCTCCTTCGTTGCCTTTCCTTATTTTGTTTTTTTGGAGTATCAGTGGTCTCCCTTATAGGCACTTGGAATGGCAAATGGAAGGCTATATCCAGCGCCTCATTCATGGCCTGCTGGCATGGAGATATCTCGCTTGGTTCGCGAGGAGAATCAGCAGCAACTCCGATAGCAGTACCACCAGGGCTATACTATGGTGAAGGAACCCCAGTTCCTTTCTTTGCAAGCTGCGAGATGAAGAAAATAACTTCCTTAAGTAACAAAGCTTCAAATGAAATCAAGTTGCAAAGAAAATAAGGAAAGAAAACTTACATCTTCAGGAGCCACGTAATCTTGCCATTCCTCATCTCCAGAACCACCAACCCCCTCAGTGGCGCCACGATCAATCATTTCCTTCACCCGCCTGGTGATAGGAACCGAGTCATCAGTGGCATATATGAGCATTTCCAGCTCTCTGATGTAAGCTCGCACTTCATTGGGGTTATCTTCGTATTGAAGATTTTTAGAAGCTACAAGATTTCTTATTCCAGGAAGTTGTAGGCCCTCACACAAATCCAGCCAGGCGGTCTCAGTACCACAGTATAAGCTCTGCCATAGCTGAACCACCTCTAGTCTTAGATATAAAGGCGGTGGGGAAGGTCCTACAATTTTTGATTTTAATTTCTTCCTAGCTCCTGCAGCTACAGATAGAGAATAAGAAATTAAGACTTATTACTTTATAAAGTAGCAGTGATTGAAATCACTACAATGAAACAACTCACCAGGAGTTGATGGAGTGGGTCTTTTAATTCTGGCCGGAGGATTATATCGGGCACGAAACCGCTTTGCTGCCGGTTGTGCCTCATCATCCCCATCATGGTAATCTGATGAATCGGTTCTAGAAGAGGAGTCTGTTGAACCTATTTCAGGTGGGGAAGCGTCACCTTCATGAGGAAGGGTTTCTTTCTCTACAGTCCTCTTCCTCTTTCCCACTTGATATACTGGGTGATTCAATATCCCTTTGGGGTATGATGCTATCCAGTGCTCGGCATAAAATGTAGTCAAATTATCTGCCACTTTTTCAACTGGTAGATCAAATACTACCGTAGTCTTCTCTCTTGATATCAGCAGCCATAATTGTCGAGCAACCATCGGATGTTGCTCTAACCTGACATGTAACGGAGGGGATACAACAATCTGTTGCAAACATTTAAATTGGCGTGCAAATCTATATGGAGCATAGGCCTCACATATGATTTCCCCATCAATCCTGGCTACTAACACACCATCCCTGCAAGCTAGCATGTATGCCCTCAAATCCAAATGGGCTGTCCCATCATCAACAAACCGCCCGGATGGAGGACTTCCATAGGGAAAGAAGTTGAATTCCTTAAACATGCTCAGCCTCACTTTCATGTCATAACCATTAACATCTAATGGAGCAATTCCAGAGAATGCTTGCACTGACGATCTGAAAGAGCTTCCAGGAATTTGTAATCCATTCTGTACATTGTAAGTCCTGAAGTGAGTGGCGGTCCATCCCCATAAAACCAGGAATGGTACCACTATTCTTAAAGGAGATTTACCCAGGAAGACATGAAGTAAACTCCTGTGAATCTTTGCTAAAATGGGGGTAGCTAACCCAACCATTTTTCCCTCAGCCAACTTTGCCACAATGACAAAGGTCCCTGGCCTAACGCCTCCCTTCAAATCCCTGACCGACAAGAGATAAACACTGAGCCACATTTCCAAGAAACCCGCCAGACGAGTTTTCTTTGGAATTCTTTGGTTCACTTTATATCCCTACTTTTCAAACTCTCCTGCTTCTAGAGTTGGCCAGAATGTACCAGGAGCTCCTCTCTTCTCAGGTTTTGGACAGGTGGTAGGACGTTTGGGCCTGGTATCCTTGGATTTCTTCTTCTTGGATCCTTTTTCTTTTGGCTCCATCCCTTTCTTCTCAATAAGAAACACATTCATCCATTCTTCCGGATGAATATATTTTCTAAAATGAGTTAATGAGGTCTCTGAACTCTTGAGCCTGTGGAAGATCTTAAATAATTATCGAGCTAAAGCAGGAGTCTTCTCTGAATCATTCCAAGTCACCTTGGGAGGAATGAATTCATCATACATATCGCCCAAAATTGGAGCCCCTGAGATCTTGTGGACATCCCACAAACTGATACCTACTTCTCCATGAGTCAAATGGAAAGAATTAATTGCTGGGCTCCAGTGGATGAGTATCTCTGGCACGAAGTTATCATGTCTGTAAACATATGTTTGCCCAACCCAGACAGCCTCATATATTCCAACTCTCTTCAGATCCTCGATAAACTTTGCGCAGGTCTGTCGCACCCAGTATGCCCACATCCAAGTTGGCTTCACACCTCCCCCAGGGCGGAAGTCCCAACTTTTCTTCCAGCCTTTGGATTGATCCATCTGAGCATTTCGGAAGATCGAAGGATGACAATGTGGTTGAAGCTCAGGTGTATGTTTTTTCAGATCTAGTGTGCAAGGGATATGATGCATCATATAGGCCTTCTCCACTGTTCCAGCAGTTAGAAATACTCCCCCACCTGAGATATTTGCTGAAGCAAAGTTGGTATAATTCTGAAACCACGAAAATGGAAGATAATTCTTTACTTATGGAATAATGACTTCTTGTAGATGACCATAGCCATACAAAGGTAGATAAGTGCAATGAGGAAAGTTGAGATGATATTTCTTCAGATACTTAGCCAAATTTTGAAGAGTACTATCTTTGACAGTATAATAATCAGGGCCAATGATGTCCATCATATCATCTATCCGCTTGCTAGCCAGTTCATCAATTAATCCGGGTCTAAGAGCCATTAATTCTACACACAGAGTTGAATAAGTTAATTTATAAATGAATTAATTTTTCACAAACTTTGTGAAAGAAATCAAAAAAATGGCCAAGGCATTAAGGCGTGCAAGTATGGAGATGTCGCGCAACTGTTACATGTGCCGCGCAAGTTTCTGTCGCGCATGTATCACCGCGCAAGCCCTATTACCTTGAGAGTAGCGCGACAGCAAGGAAATAGTGGAAAAAGAGACTTGCGCGATGAGGAAGACTTGCGTGGCGAGAGCTCGAGAAATTCGAGATCAGATGTTATACACGGCCAAAAGCTGTGTATTTATAGGCCAGGAAGCCTATCTGTGCGCCATACCCAGTGCGCTTAAGGCCTGCGCGACGCAAACTTGCGCGCCGACCTCTGTGCCCCTGAAGACTTGCGCGCCCCCTTTTCCTTTGGATGGATTCGATTTCCTCAGAGTCAAATCCTCATTTCTCTCCGGATCCAACTCTGAGGGGGGACTTTTGTTGACGCTCCTTTCATCACAAGAATCTAAAAATCGGAAAAGGGGAATATCTAAGCTCAAAGTGATTCAACCTTTGAAGAAAATATCAAAAATCGACAAAGGCATGAACAAAGGATCAAAAGCAACTGCACCGCGCAAGTTATATCACCGTCATGCAAGTCCACTTGCACGATGCCCTTGGTCGTGCAAGTGACTTGCGGGACCTAAGTGATAACCGCCCGGTAACCGCCCGGGGTCTTCTCCTGCCTATAAATAGACCCTGTGGGCCCCCCATTTGAGAGGATCTTTTTCCAGAAACTCGGATTGAAGCTCCCGACGCCCAAGTCTCTTCTCAAAGCTTCCGGAACACTTCTAAGGTAATTTCTTACCTAGAACGGAAGATCTAAAGAGAGGGAGGAAGGCCTAAGTGTTGAAATTCATCAACACTTGCGCGCCTGAGTGACCAGCCCTTAAGGGAAATGGTCACACTTGCGCGCCGCCTTACTCCTTCGATAGAACTTGCGCATCTCTTTCCTGGAAGAACCTCAAGATGATTCTAAAGGCTTTAATAAAGAGTCGCTCAAGTATTTCAATGCTGGTTGACCATCGCGCAAGTACAACATATGTCGCACAGGTATACCTGCGCGACCAATACTTGCGCGCCCCCGCAATACTTGCGCGCCTTCCAAGACTTGCGCGCCCCTTCCTTTTTGGGTGCGTTTCTTGCCCATTTCACCCCTCTTAAATCACTACACCTTTCCTTTTCAAGATTTAGTATTCAAGACACTCTTCAAAGCCATTTATGGCATGATTTCTTGATTTGACTTCCTTATCTGAAAGGAATTCAGTGAAGTATCTCTCAAAACCTAGTGATTTAAATATCTTTTTTGTCACTAAATATGGAGAATTCATTCATTCAACCTCATCCTTTAAGATGAGAGAAATCCTTAATTTGGGCATCCTTCTTAGGAGTAAGCCCCAAGTCCCTTAATTTGGGCATCCTTCTTAGGAGTAAGCCCCAAGTCCCTTAATTTGGGCATCCTTCTTAGGAGTAAGCCCCAAGTCATCTTAATTTTGGGCATCCTTCTTAGGAGTAAGCCCCAAGTCCTATAATTTGGGCATCCTTCTTAGGAGTAAGCCCCAATCTCAAATATGGGCATCCTCCTCAGGAGTAAGCCCCAAACCTTAATCCTTAACCTGGGCTTCCTTTTCAGGAATAACTCCCAGTCATAAATCTTGGGCTTCCTTTTCAGGAGTAAGCCCCAAGTCCCTTAAATTCTATTTA
Source organism: Viscum album (assembly GCA_963277665.1). Classification (NCBI taxonomy): domain Eukaryota; kingdom Viridiplantae; phylum Streptophyta; class Magnoliopsida; order Santalales; family Viscaceae; genus Viscum; species Viscum album. The sequence continues at coordinate 376,032,277 of OY728126.1, read as the reverse complement.
ACCGGTCCGAATTTACATTTAATCTGGGATTCCTTCTCAGGAGTAAAACCCAATTTATCAATCCTCTCCTAATTTGGGTTTCCTTTTCAGGAATAAGTCCCAAGTTAGAGTGTTCAAATCTCCATAAAGCACATATACCTTTATGGACCCTGTTCCTGGATTTTCTCCTTAAAGTAAATCCTAATCTTCATTCATCTGGGCAGTCATACATACATAAGCCCCAAATTACTTCTTATGATTGAATCTTTCATGGCACAATTGTTTATTTTTTTACCAATACCTCTTGTTTCTCACACCAAGCATGACTCACGTGAGCTTAGAGTGTAAAAGTAATTATGACATCCTTCTTTGAGCCATCAATCATAAACATCATACTCCATTACTCGAACTACGTGGGTTCTGATTCCTTTTCCAAAACAAAGGATACGTAGGTAGCCCATCTATGGGTTCGATCCCAACTCTGAAATAATTCACTGTCCTTCTGAATGACAATAAACTTCAAGTTCCCCACTGAGGGGCTTTAAAACCAGCCTGGTCATCATAATGATTAAGAGACTTTTATATAAATGTTTTTAAGGTTACCATTGATCAAGAATCTCTAAATAGATATAGATGATTCTCTATTGATGAAGAACCTCGAATACATATAAAAGATTCTCTAAATTTCTTACATATTTAATCATTGATTGTCAAAACTAAAGGAAAAGCTCATTTTATACTTGGTAATGTAATAAGGATTCACGAACATAACTTAAATCTATAAAGAGAGTCCCGGAATAGACAATAATTCCCCTCAAAAAGGTGTGATGAGTCCGACCTCCCATCCTCTCGACCAATGCAAATTCCTAAGCCTCATCAGTCCATAAGCTAATGCGCGCCTACCTTTGGAAAGTAGGTCCAAAGGGATGTGGAATCATTGGATGTTTCCGGTTCTACGAACAAACCCGCTAGAAACCGATCGGAACGTTTGAATCTCCCATCCTGGAGGTCATCCCCGAATTCCGAGGGAAACAAAGAGCCTAAGCCTTTACCACTCCACCATATTGCTATGTTTTTCATTTATTAATATATCTAGTTATTTTTATATATATATATAGTTATATTTACTCATATATTAATATATATGTATATTAAGTTATATTAATATATATATCCGTATATTAATATATATATATATATATCAACACACATATATATATATTAACATATATATATATATATATATTTAGTTATATTAATATATACATATATTTAATTATATTAATATATATATATATATATCCGTATATTAATATATATATATATATATATATTAACACACACACATATATATATATTTAGTCATATTAATATATACATATATTTAATTATATTAATATATATAGATATATATATATTCATATATTAATATATATATATATATATATTTAGTTATATTTTTTTATCCATATATTTATTTTTATATTAATATATATTAATATATATTTATAAGATTAGTTTTAAATACATTTATAAAATATTTTTTCTTATGCGTGTTTTAATAAATAAATAAATAAATACATACATACATATATACAACACACACACACATATATTATATGTATATCTATAGGTATAATTATAAATATTTATATATATTTACAAATATTATATATTAATATGTATATACAAAAGTGCTAGAAATGGGGTCTTGAAAAACCTAACAAATCACAGAGTCGCTAAAAAAGACATAACTTCTTCTCCGAGTGTCCATTTCAGATCCGTAAATAGTCAAACTAAAAATCATGGAATGAACTATGATAACATAGGTTTCATAGGCCAAAAAGACACACAAATAAGAAGTTATGACCATTTTAATAAAAAATTAACAGGGGTCCGGACATAGAAACTGATTTCTGGAGGCCTTCTGGTGGGTTTTTGATATTTTTGGTTCCCAAAAACGATTGATACTGTGTCTGAGTCAACCTTATACATAGATATATTCTCTAACTTTGATTTTATATGTGGTAGAGCCCAAACGGACACCTGGAGCGAAAGTTATGGTCGTTTGAAGTTGGACTTTTTTTGGAGTTCTATAACTGATATATCTTTCGTTTCTATGATCTTCTAATGGTTTCAACTAGACGTGGTCGTCACTAGTTTCACGAGCTTAGATTTTACTAGTCTCAGGGCTCAAATGGAAAATCAGAGTAGAATTTATGCCTATTTTAGGGAGTTGTTAGTTTCTTAGGTTTTTAGGAGATACGAGAGTTGCAAAATTTCAAACGACAATAACATCTGCTCCGAGTGTCTGTTTTGGATCTACCACATATAAAATCGAAGCTTGAAAAAAGTTACACACTCCAGTGATCACCGAAATCCATTCTCACGTTCTTTAAGGTTAAAAAGGATCAATAACCCTCTGAACGGACATAAGTTCGGCTCCGGGGGTCTGTTTTGCCATAACTTCTGCTCCGGGTGTCCGTTTTGCCTCTACGACAGATCAAATAGAATCTTATGACCATACCTAAACTACGATGAAAATTGTAACACCTTCTAATACTCTTCAAGGTATGAAAAGGTCCTTAATCTTTAAAAATGACCATAATTTCTTCTCCAGGGTGTCCATTTTGGGTCTACGACATATCAAATCGGTTTAAAACATTTTTTAAAAAATATTTATTATATTTATATCAATATAAATATAATTATATATCAATATATTATTTTTTATGATTTTATTTGGAAATATACACATATATCAGTGCTAGGAAAATGCACGTAGATAAAACCCCCTTTATCAACGCTCTTTAAAAAAGTACTGATAAAGGGGGACCTTTATCAGTGCTAAAAAAGGCACTGATAAAGGGTCACTCTTAATAGAGCTTTTTTTAGCACTGTTAAAAGTGCCCTTTTTTAGTGCTTTTTTTAGCACTGATAAAGGCCCCTCTTTGTTAGTAATTTTTTAACACTGATAAAGGGTGGCGCTATGTAAACCCAGTTTTGTGGTACTAATTATTTCCTATAATCTCTCCAGAAAAAGATGGAGAGAGAATTCATAGAGTTGAAGAAAAAGGAATTTGAATCTGTCATATCTTATAAATAAAACGTCAAAATGATTTAAAGTAATGAATCAAGTTATGTTATAAACAATGATAGAAAAATACCTATATTATTTAGTGGTAAAAAAGACACATTTGAAGGGTTATAGATATTCGAGACTTTGGGAGTTATGAAGATGTTGTTCGATGTGCTCTCAAAGTGGAGATGGAGTTTTGAGAATTATTGCATGGATATAGATATACGAAATGAAAGATAGAGTCTGAAAATGGAGGATCTAATGAAAAAGTTGGAAAGAAAGCTCAACCACCCACATTTCAGAAATTTGGGAATAAGAATATTGGGAATTGCCTCAAAGGTGCGGGGAAATGCTTCAATTATGGGAGAGAAGGCCACCAAACTCATGAATATAAAAAAGACGTGAAGAATCCAACCAATATGATAGAGGAAAGGAGAGCACCACCCATAGTTCAATGCATAAATTATAGGGATAAGGTGTACTATGAAATCCTGTGAACTAAATCTTGACTCCCTGAGGGTAATCATCGTCATCATCGATCAATGGAAAAGGAGAAAGGGAAATCTTATGCCAAATCTACTGCTGAAGTGGAGAAAGAAAATGAATTTGTACAATCCCTTTCAAAATTTCAGTTTAAAATTTGTATATTTTTCAAAAAAATACTCATTGGAACTCTAATAAATCATACCATCCCATGTACATATAAATTTACTATCTCATCCATCGAGTGGTCCTCACAAATCAGTAGAAAATGATAAAATTTCATTATCCAATCAATAATCCACAAAAAGTGTCATAGCTTGTAGAGGTACTTGGTAACCCTGTAAATAAGCCCATTATAATGTCCTAACACTTACACATAGCTATGGTAAGTTCCTAGGAAAACACTAGGATTCTAGTGCTCGACCTTTATCCTATGGTAGATTAGGCATTGGGAAATAAATCCAGCAATGTCCCACTTCATCCTAGGCCACCATAGTTGAAGCCGAGAATCATGGTACATACTTGTCTCCCCATGATGTATAACCCACATTGACGTTTGTAAGTATCTCATTAGTTCTTCCCTGTTGTATATAGGAATATAAATCTACCATGTACTAGGATCACAAAATTTTCTTCTAATGACCACTCGAGTATCATGTCACCACATTCTATCTATTCCCACATCACAACACATTCCAGGTTATATTCCTAGAAGTATGTCACCCAATATACGAGAAAATATTTGGCAACCAATGGTGTAAATATTATATATCCCTAGTACATAGAAGTATCCATCCTCTAATCATTCAACAAACTCATCATTTGACACTATTCCTCTGATGTCCATTCACCAAGCTCTCAAGATACCTATTTCCCATAGTTAATAGCATCTAAAATGACATTTAATTTCCATAGTACAAAATATATATCAATTTTGAACATCTCCACATTCTTTACCTAGTTACTCTACCTCAAATTGAGGTCCCTTAATGAAGATATAAAATAAAGTATCTTTTGATATCTATAGAAAACAAATGTTTCATCAAAGAGATATTATTTCAAACACTTCAAAGAATAAAACATTTCTACTTTATATAATTAATGAGTAGGATAGTTTCTATCCTGGGGTATTAGCTGACATGAACCATAATATACTACCTAACCATCTACATGAGAACTAATCTGAAACCAACATCTAATGTATCACAGTATAAAAAATAACCAATCCCTAGCTTCGAAAGAATCAAAACTGGATATGTAGTCAACCTTCTTTTAATCTTAGGGAATTCCTCTTCACACTGGTATGAACATTGAAACTTCACCTATTTATTTTTTAGGATAGTATTGTGTGGTTTTAATTGGGACAATTCCAAGATAAAATTTCGATAATATATCTTTAAACCCAAAAATATATTGGTATTGAATACATTTTGGGGATGTGTCCTAGACATCAATGCGTCAAATAAGTCCTTGGATATACCATCCTCATACACCACATGGCCCATTAATTTCACCTCCTAAATCCAAAAATTACACTTCTAAAAATTTACATAAAGATGATGTGATCAAATTATACTTAGGACTATCTTGAGATGTCTAGCATGTTACTCCAGGGTTAATGAATAGATGAGGACGTCCTCAGGGAACACCAAAACAAATGAGTGAAGATATGGGTGGAATATCTTTTTCAATATATCCATAAACACTACTAGCACATTCATTAATCCAAAATACATCACAAGGCACTATTATATCCCATACCTACTCCAAAACAAAGTCTTTCAGATGTCTTCTCTAACTCACAAATAATATTAGCATGATCGAAGATAAATCTTGAAGAACCAATGGGATCCATATAATAAATCAAAGAGATCATGAATACTGGGTAAATGATATCTATCCTTTAATATCACCCAATTCAGCTTATGGTAATCTACTTAGAGTCTAAGGCTACCATATTCCTTCTTGGTGAACAATATAGGTTCACCCCACTATGATGTACTCAGCATGACGGTTCCCTTATGCTCTAAGTCCTTGAGCTATACCTTGATCTCATTAAACTCAGCCGAAATCTTATAATAATGGGGTATAAATATGTTCTCTACATCTAGCATGAGTTATATCTAAAACTCGACACCTATATCAGGGGGAATTGTTATGAATTCATACGAAATGACATCTTGATAAAGATTGAAAACTGGAGGAAAAGATGAGGGGGCTACCACTAATCCTACTAAAAGAGACAAGACTATAATATGTGTTGTGATCATCCAATGATGGATTATGTATGGACCAACTCCAACAACTCCCAACTCCCATTCATCAATCATCATGAACATCTCTCCATTTGAAGAAGAAAAATATGCCAATATCCAGTAATAATTGTGGTGTGTTAAAAATCAAGTCATCCATTCCATGATAAGAATTAAATATAATCTCTTTATCTACAAAATTATGATGTAATAAATATTTCCATATCATAAAATGTCTATTGTACACTCTTTGCAGTGCTGAATATGGTCTAGTTTTGCTCAAAACATGCGTTGAGAGAAAGAAACTCAGAATATAGCTTGACCACTAGGTCAATTATAGCAAAACATTATGTATATATATTGAAATAAGGAGAACCAATATCAAAAAAGGAAATATAAAAAGTATAAAGCATCAATATAATACCTTTAATAGTTTATTTTCCTTCAACACACTCTACCATAGTCTAATGGGATATATAAACGCAGCCCGCCTCCGCTCCTTGACTCGGTCCCTAAGGTACATGAATCAACTAAGTCATTATCATCTAAGAATTAAACCAAGGACCCAAAACTGATCCCTAGTCCCTTGAATATCTCTACATTGATCTATTATGGAATCCTAAAATTAAATACACATGTAAAATTTATATAATATGCTCCATCTTTCCACATTACCGATACATGCACAGAGGTTCAATACAGATTGTGTGGTAATGTCTAATATTTTTATAGTCTATGTAATTTAGATCACCTTATATGGAGGATGAAGATTCCAAACTATAATCCACATGAATACCAATTCCCTACTGCATGTCCACGGTCTTCTTCTTCTAACAACTAGAAGTGGAACACATCACAATTGTAGGTAGTCCACCCGTTTGAGCACTGAAGTGTGAAAGACCACCAACTTCTCAATCATCTTACAGACCCTTCATAACAGTCAAGTGTTTTTTATAACCTTGGAGTATGTATCTATGTCAACGTTCCTAACCTATAATTTTATGTTTGGATAAAGACCAATCTCAATCTTACTAGCCTTTTATAAAATTTTCTTGATCACAAGAGGCACAAAGTAACATATCTCAGTGAAACAAGCATAGTTTGTAGATACCATCATGGAACCCCAATATAGATACATAAGATACTAATATTGTTCAATATTCATTGTATCAAGAAATATTTCCATAAATAATAGGATCTTTAAGGACTACAAAGATAGACATTCACGCCTAACATCTTATCCCATCATGACACACCATCTTCTGATAGGTCATTGCAGCATGAAAAATGATATATTCACTTTCCTATCCCCAACAGTATCAGGAAGTCAAAGACACCCTTGATGATATCTATATAGTCCTCTACATTCTATGTCCCTCTAGTGCCCTGAATGAATAGTGGGTTCTAGAGTTGGAAGTCTCTAGCATATTTTACCATAGACCTCAGTGCCCCTCCACCATGGGAAGGAATAAGTGGAAGGACTCCTAGCTGAGGTGGGACAATAGATTACACCACAAAAAAGGTATGATTTCATGCTTTGTTTCACCGTCCTATATAGAAGGTGGTGGAATAGGGGCATCCTTTTTCATGGGGGAAACTCAGTCCATGTCAACTGGTGGTCTCATTAGTATCCTTCGAGGAAGTATCTTCTAATATGTAAACACTTATAAAAACCAAATTCAATAGGACATATCCTAATTTTTCTATAGGAACATAAAAAGGTTCTCCTAGGATTCTACCCATAACCCATGGTATAACCCTCCTAGAAAAAACCAATATCTACATTTCTTCATGTTAGTCATAGTCTCATATATATATAAAAGATAACATTAGTCTTAGATTCAAATAATTATATCCAATAGATATATCAAAACAATATGTAAAATAGATATATCACACAATAAAAAATACAATTATATCCCAAACATATATCACACCTCAAATAATTAAATTAAATAATTGTTATATAGTACATATTAGGTATACTTATGGCATGTGATCCTAAATTCCTAATAATGATGCATGAATTCACCAATATCTCATAAAACATTAATAAAAATTCCATCAATGGTAAAAAAAGGTCTAGTTACACATTATATGTCCACAAACATTGAAACCCCTCTACCATAGTCCCATATAGTCTATATCATTTATACCATATCTCAATCTAGTCAAAAAAAATAAAATAAGAAAACTATGTTATGATACTTTTTTGTAATGACACAACCCGAACCTCTAGGTCCCAACTAGAGAGTCACATGACCTCATGTGCACCTCCCATACACAACATGTTTGTGACTAGAAGCAAGGGCTTGAAAACTATATCATTGGGGTAACAATATCCTCAATAACATAGCCATACAAAAACAATATAAATAAAACATAAATATTATAATCAAAATAAACTGTGGAAGACTATATTTAAAAATATAATATTTAATGGAACATAATTCATACAAATAAATAAACAAACTTCCAAATTGGAATACCAAACCAGAGGATATAAAGTTCGTGTAAATAAATAACACCATGTAATTCTCTAGAGCACATCCTAGTACCACTACCAACTCCAAGATACTCAGCTCAACCATTTACTATGGGACCCTTCCCCTTGAATGGTTCACTATACACAAAGTTTGTAATAAAACTAAGATGGTCGTGCAGAGTGTGAGTAATTAACATAACAGGACACCACTAATGCATCCTTAAAAAGTTTTCACATTTATAATAGTTGTATTCCATGATAAAAATAAATTCACATGGAATCATAAAAAAATTATATTCCAAGTTCCCATGTGTTAACCATGGTACCACGTGATGGAATACCCTCATCTCATTGAGAAATAATAAAATCCACAATCATAATAAACATCAACCCTCAAGTGTGTCACCTAATCACTAATACAAAAATGGGAAATGGAAGAACTACCTTATATCAGCGCTCAACAAAAACTGCTGATAAAGAAACCCTATATCAGTGCTAAAATTTTAGCACTGATACATGGTAACCATTATCAGTGCTAAAAAATCACTGATAGAGAGACCATTTATCAGTGCTAGAAAAGCACTGATAAAGAAGGCCTGTATCAGCACTAAAATGTTAGCACTCATACAGGAAGGATTTATCAGCTCTTTTTTAGTGCTGATAAAGAGGACCTTTATCAACACTAAAAAAGCGCTGATAAAGGCTACCTTTATCACGGATAAAATTTTAGCGCTGATAAAGGTAGGCTTTATCAATGCTTTTTAAGCGTTGATAAAACCATAGTCCCAAATTTTATAAAATCGGTCGCACATTGTCCTCATTTTATCATGACCTAAAGCTCTCACGGTACTGAAACCTTGTGACTCCCCTCCACTTCCCCCAAGCTTCGCATTTCTAGACCTCCACCGCTCTTGATCTTCATGTTGCAGGACCTCCACTTCCCTTGATCTTGGCATTGTCGGACCTCCACCACCCTCGATCTTCGCGTTGCTGGACCTCCGCCGCCCTCGATCTTCGTGTTTCCAGACTAGGTGTGCAAAGTTTTTTTGGTCCCCTATTACACATACTCTTCTAGAAACTATGGTAATTTAATCTGAAGGATTTTATATATCTCATCGATGTGTATGGGTCATGAAAGTGTAATACCAGTGGTGTTATAGTTACACTTGTGTGGGTAAAGAATGTAGAGAAGTAAATCTTGTCCTTGATGGTCTGGATTGAAGAGTAGAGGTAGATGGATTGAGGATAACCATTGAACATGTTCGAAACACTAGTTCCAAAACCATTCTACCAAATATATCCCTTCTAATATGTGTGCCTAGGTTGTAAGAGATCCTATTTTTTCCAAGTTCCATCACTATGTTTGAAATAGGGGAATGCACAGAATAGGGGCACCATTTAGAGGTGATGGACATGATCCCAAAGGGGATCAACCCTAAAAATGATCAATGGGCTGGTTGGGCTTGAGATATTACTTTAAAAAATCCATGCATATCTCTTATGATTGGGAATAAATTCATATGTAGTTATAAAAATAAGTGTGGTTGGAGACCAACACCAAGTGGGGGTTCTCTCTCGAGTGGGGGATAAAGGCATTACAAAGCTTTACATCATGCAATGGGGACATGAACCATGTATGTTAACATCATGTGGAAAGAAATTTGGACATTAATTTGAATGTCTTATGATTATTATGAATTTTTTGTTGTCTAAGGTCAAATAGATTTGACAAAGCTTTCACACAATTTCACATTAAAAAACTAGGATGTCAAGCTTCACAGTTTAAATTCATATAGCTTGGACTAAATGTCATATCATATTTATCATGTGAGGCATATTATGTACATGACACTAGATAAGGATAAATTTTAACATCATGTTTTGAGGATTTCGAACATGAAACCAGTCTACTGATCTTCCCATTCTATCATCCTCGTATCAGGACCTGTGAGAATCACAACCTATGAATACTCTATGGGAATTTTATTGGAATTTACACCCCCTAAGAGTGTGATTGGAATTGGGAGATATATATATTTTATATTATTTACCCAATAGTGGGAACAATACATATGGGGCTTGCACCAAATAAGGAGACCAATAGGGTTTTTTTGGAGTCATCACATAATTTTCTCATAATGAATAATATTATTAATGCATAGGGTGTTTCCTATTTTTCACAGGAGGCATCATATTCTTGTAACATAGGGGGTGGATTTGTTACTCGGGCTAAAGGAAAAGGGTCAACACATCATTAAATATCCTATTTTGGTGTGGAATAAATACACACATAGTTCTAACATAAACCATACTATATTTATCATATGAGGCATCTCGTGTTTATCACATAGGGTAATCCTATAGTTTCACATCATGCACTGCGGACATTACCATATAATTTAACAACATATAACTAGGATGTTGGATTTTTAGTTCAAATCTATATATCTCAGACTAAAGGGATGGTTTATTCATGTGAAATATCTCTTGACAAACATAGTATTGGTGGAAAGATTGATATGCTCATCATCAGTGGCGATCAATGAGTTCACACTATCAGAGTGATGTTTATGAAAAATTTAAGGTCCTTTCCACTTGGATTCTAGTTTCACTAGATTCCTCCTAGGTATCATCGATTCCCTTAGATCAAACACCATGTCATCATGAAGTAAGGAATGAAGGATAAACTTTTTCTTTAAGGACAACACCACCCGATTCTGATGCATTTCTAGGACATCCAATGCTTGAACCCTATTTTATTCGAGGGGTTCCCCCCGTCTTTCGTTCATGATATCTAAGTGACTTTGTATGGTAGTGCACTTCTATAGCATGATGCGCAGACCACCAAACTTTCTAACCTTGACACCCCTACCCCCATCTCTGTCCTTCTCCCTCACTGAGGTTACTGACTACTTCTCTGAAGTGGCCAGGCCCCTTCCTAGCAGTGTTTGTTCTGTCTCCCTTGGCTCTGAGCCTATAATCCAGCTCCAAATACTTATGGATACAGAGAGAACTACCTCACCAGCCCCCAAGTTTCATTACCCATCCTTCCCCTTCCCCTTTGAATCATCATCTCCCACTCATATGAATCTTACCAACCAGAAGGGATTAGGAACATGTTCAAAATCAAGGGACCTCAATGAGATATCATCCTCCCACTTCAATAAGGCTACTAGATCTAGATCCAATACTAGATCCCTATCCTACCAATCATTATTATCTTCATATGTAATCCTCATGGTCATAGTGCCCATGTTAAATCAGAATTCCTCACCATAGAAATCAAAAAGCATAATGTCATTGTTGTTGTTGTCAAATAACACAAAAAACCCTATAATAATCATAGAATTCTACTGGATGATTAAGTTACATGGATTTATATACTCTGACCCCTCTAACAGACACAAATGGGTATTTTGGCACAATAAATATGTTGTTGAGACTGTTCGATATTGCAATGAATTCATCACTACCAAGGTGTCCAATGGTGACAACTCCTTATGACTTTTTTTGGAAGCTATGACCCTCTTCAAAGGGAATATCTATGGAGGGAACTAAATACCTTCGATCCTAGCCACCTTCAACCTCAATGACCTGACCCCGAACCCCGATAGTTGCGTGTTCGCCCCTTCCTCCTCAGGAACCTTCACCACCTGGTACTACTGTCGCATATGGGCTCCTTCAGAGTATTCTGATAGGTGGAATGATCCCTTTGGTTTATTGGATTATTAACACCATTTTGAGATTTATGTGTGACTATATACTTATTATATATTCTTATTATTTCTTACAAACCACCACTTGAGTCAAGTAACCTCATTGAAATCTATATGGGTACTTTGGTTCTGATGTGGATATGGTTTTTACGTGTTTGTGATATGTGTATGTGTGGATATATGGGTATTTAGGCATAATGATATTGAATGTAGGGCAGAGACCTAGGAGTGGTAGAGGTATCATTCTTGATTATTCTTGTGTTTGGACTGGGGTGATTTGAGGAAACTATAATGAATATAAAGTAATTATATTTAATGAATTCCATATTGTAGAGATTATGATAATCCTTTCTTTACTTATAGAGTTGGCTACTGGTTTTCATCCATTTGTATCTTAGGTTGGTGAGGTATAAAAGGATGGACTAGTTGACCATAAAAGGGTTGAACTTGTATAAGAGGATGAGCCATAGAGGATGATTTCGTGTGAGTTTTACCATCTATGACACAAGTGATTATCCCCACGAACCCCTTTGTGTTTGGAAACTGTGTTGATTTTGATGGGGTGTATATCCTGGTTCTGTTGTTTTCCAAATATTTATTGGAAATGGTTAGGATTTATTAATCTATATTTTTATAAATAAGTGGTTCTCTTATACTGTATTTGGAAGTATTTTTTTGTGTACTTGAACCATAAATAATAATATTTGAGATTCAAATAGGATGAAGATGAATAAAGATTGGATGGATGCTAATCGTTTGACAATAGAGTATGAGAACGGAGTGAAAGAGTTCATCAAGTTTGCAAAGGATCACACAAAGGATACTTCTAAAATCATTTATCAGTGTTTATGTTGTTGTTATTATAGAATACTTACTCCAGAGGAGTTGGAAGAACATTTGACATGTCATGAAATAGATCAGAGTTATAAATGTTGGAATAAACACGAAGAAAAAGAGAATGTAGCTACTGGCTATGATAAAACTGCGTTTTATGGATCCTCAAATATGAATAAAAATATGGATAATGAAGAATACTATATGGAGGATGTGATTATAGATGCCAATGATGATGAAGATCATATTGAGGAAATGACCAAGATAATTGAAGATTAACTCCGTGATTTCCCAAAATTGTTTGAGAAGTTAAAGAGTTGTGAAAAGATTCCATTGTATGCTGGTTGCACTAAGTATACATCATTGTAAGTTGTACTAAAGTTGTATAAATTGGATACAGGAAACAGATGGAGTGATGTCAGTTTTATGGAAGTACTTTATCTCTTGAATGACATGCTCCCGGAAGATAATGAGCTCATAGGCCAGACATATGAAGCTAAACGAATGCTATGATCAATGGGTATGATTTCTGAAAGAATACATGCCTACCCGAAGTACTGTATATTGTTTCTAAAGGAGAAAAAATCACTAAAAAATTACCAAAGTTTGGTTCTTCTCGATACAAGAAAGATGAATACAATCCTATGAATGTTGTATGGTACTTTCCAATCATTCCTAGGTTTAGGCGTCTATTTGGAAGTGAAGAAACTACAAGACAATTTTCATGGCATGCAGATAAAAGAAATAAAGATGGGAAATTATGTCATCCAGCCGACACTCCTCAATGGAAGAAAATTGATAATGAGTATCTTGAATTTGGAAAAGTGTCGAGAAACCTTCGTCTTTTGTTTTTTACAGATGGAGTGAATCCTTTGGGTTTTCAAACCAGCACTCATAGTACATGGCCTGTTATGTTGGTAAATTATAACTTGCCACCCTTATTATGAATGAAGCATAAATTCATCATGTTATCTATGCTTATATCAGGACAAAAACAACCAGGTAATGATATTGATGTTTATCTGGCTCCTTTGATCGAGGATTTGAAGTTATTGCGGGATTCAAGTGTTAAGTTGTATGATGCTTATTAAATTGAATACTTTAAGTTGAGAGCGATGTTGTATGGGACAATAAATGATTTCTCTACTTATGGAAATTTTTTAGGCTATAGCATTAAAGGAAATCAAGGGTGTACCATGTGCGAAGAATATATATAATCAATTAGGTTGAAACATTCATCAAAATCTGTGTTTCTAGGACATCGTAGATTTCTACCTCGTCGGCATAAGTATTGATCTTGGATGACATCATTCAATGGAAGTTCATAACAACACACAACACTGTCTCCACTAACAGGTGATTAGCTGTTTGAGAAAGTAAAAGATCTGAAAACTATTTTTGGTAAACCATTTTCGAAAAACCTTACGAAAATCGGTTGGAAAAAGAGATCAGTATTTTTTGAATTGACATAATGGAATTGTTTGTATGTCAGAAATTTTATTGATGTGATGCATGTGGAAAAAATGTATGTGATAGTGTTATCAGAACGTTGCTAAATGCCCCTGAAAAAACAAAGGATGGAATTAAGGCAAGGTTAGACATGGTTTACATGGGAATATGAGAAGAGTTGGATCCCGTAAAGGGTGAAATTCAGATGTTTCTTCCTCCAACTGCTTATACTCTTTCTAGGGAGGAGAGATATCAGTTTTGAAACTTCTTCAATCATGTAAAGGTTCTATAGGGGTATTTATCAAATATCAAGAACATTGTGTCAATTAATTATTTGAAGTTAAAAGGCTTGAAATAAAATTACTACCATGTTTTGATGAAAGATCTAATTCCTATAGATTTACGTTGAATTTTTCCCAAGAATGTTCGTCATATATTAACCAAACATTGTTTCTTTTTCAAATCCATATGTAGCAAAGTTTTAGACCCAACAAAATTTCCTGCTATGGAAAATGAAATTGTGATCATATTATGTGAATTAGAAATGTTCTTCCAGCCAACATTATTGTATATGATGGTTCATTTGATGATTCACTTGGTGAGAGAGATTTGACTTTGTGGTCCTGTGCACAATAGATGAATGTATCCTATTGAATGATAATGAATATTTTGAAAGGGTATGTCAAAAATCAATGTTGGATAGAGGGTTGTATAGTGGAGCAATATATTGTTGAGGAAGCTATTGAATTTTGTACCGAATACCTATCCGATGTGGAAAGTATTGGTCTCCCGAAATCTCATCACAGTAGATGCAATGATGGTAAGGGAATTTATAGAAGAGATGTTGTGACAATCAATATTACAGATCGAGAGCAGGCCCGCCTTTATGTTTTGCATAACAGTTGGGAGGTTTCTCTATATATTGAAACTCACAAATAAATTCTTAGGCAGTTGAATCCATCAAGGGCTGAAAAATATTTATCAAGTACACATAATCACTAGTTTATAGGATGGTTTTAGGACCATATTTTTAAGCAGTTGGATGAAAATTTGAATTCAATTTCAGAACGACTTCGATGGCTAGCCGCTGGACCAAGTGTGTATGTATTATATTACAGCGGTTATGTAATTAATGGTTATACATTCTATACAGATGAACATGATGAAGATAGTACCATGAAAAATAGTGGAGTTAAACAAGTGGATGAAGCGATGCATGTTTCTGGTAGTAAGGACAGAAATCCAATTTATGCAAATATGTCATACTTTGGAATTATCAAACTAATATGGGAGTTGGATTATACGACATTCCAATTGCCTATTTTTTAATTCAAATGGGTTGATAACAACAGTGGTGTTAAAATAGATGAATAGAGATTTGTGAAAGTTGATTTTAGTAAATAAGGGTATAAAGACAAATAGTTTATAATGGAATCACAAGGGGTACATGTTTTTATGTTCTATATCCCGCAAATATAAAGTGGTTGATTGTTCTGTTATCATCCCAAACTACTGGAGGTTCCAATGAAAATTCAGTTGAGGATGATCCTTTCAGTTGTACATCACAATCAATTCAGAGCGGTCCCAATGTAGATGATGTTTTGTATGTTAGAGGAGACCACAATAAAGGGATTTGGATAATCGATAGAGGTTACAAATCCCTTCAGCCTTTGAAAAAAATAAAGAGAGTCCAATAAACAGGTTATATTTTGTTTGTAATATAGATCATGTTATATCATGTTATTATCTTATCATTACTGAATTTATGTAATCTAAATTAACTGTTCAATCACTTTTGCAGATAACAAATTCTGCAAATTCTGGTACTCTTAACCTTGAGGCTGAACAAGTCTCTCAAGCTGCTGCTGTTGCGGCTGCTACTGCTCCTGTTGCTACTACTCCTACTGCAGCTGTTGCTGCTCCTGCTGCAGCTGTTGCTGCTCATACTGCTCCTGCTGCGGCTGCTGCTGCTACTCCTGCTACTGCGGATCCTACTGCTCCTAGTGTTGAGGTCCAACAACCATCAGCATATGCTGTTCCTACCATTTGAGATGAACATATAGATGATGTTGATATCGATGAAATGGTTCGGAATGAAGGACCATCGTCGCAAAAAACACAGGTGCATCATAGTTTGACGATGTTATCCAAAGTTCATAAGGTGAAAAGCATAGGCATCAAATTTGATGTCGGATGGAATGCACGAGGCCAACATGTGAATGCCAACAAGGCTATGTTCAGTAGTACATTGGAGTTGTCACTCAGCAACGCGTTCCAATTGACATAGATTCATGGCACCATGTTGTGTCCGGGATGAAGGCTGTGATCTGGGAAGAAATTACAGTAACATTATGAATTTATTTCATTAATTTACTAGAAAATAAAATAATAAAACAATGTATTAATCTTCTCAATATCTTGAAGAGTACATTTATAGTTGATGATTCACACAAGGATTATGTACTAAGGCTTGCAGTAAGGATTCATCAAGGTTTTCGCAATATTTTAACAAGATGTCACTTGAAAGATTCCAAAGGTAAAATAAACCTACCCCCACCCATTGTCTACGCTCACCTGATATCTTAAGAAGCATGGAATGCATTTATTGGCCACCGTGGGGATGAGAAGTTTCAGGTACATTGTGAGTGATAATATGTTGTTTGATGATACATGTATTCATCACTTTTATTGTCAATATTTCATTTCTAAAACAACAACTCTATAATGAAAATAAGGAACGTGCATCAAAACCAACATACCCCTATCATAAAGCAAGGATGGGGTATGCTTCACTAGAAAAGAAAATGGTATGTATTTTAAATTTACAGTAATATTGTTTGGTTCCAATAAACAACATCATAATTATCTTTCTATGTTTATATGTAGATTGATGAGTCTAAAACCAAAGACACTTCCATCCCACATCATGTGCTTTGGAAGGAGGCACGTGTGAATAAAGAAGTGAAGCTAGTAGATGAGGACACACAAAAAGTGTGGGAAATTTGTGTAAGTATGACAAAACAGTAAAAATATTTGTTTTAAATTCCTATTACATAAAAATAATTTGTTATTTTCCTATATCCGATAGTCATAGGAATCAGCTACTCCTGTAGAAGATACAGACCTATTATTGACGAATTTGATGTAGCTAGAAAAATATGGTCGTGTCAGAGTTGCAGAGTTTGGGGTGACACCCTGAGTATATTTTCATAAAAAAAAGGATATAGAGATGAAACATTGAAACAAATGAGTCAAAAAATAGCATCCCTTGAAGAACGATTGCAATGGAAAGGAGAGTTGCTAGAAACTTTTATGGGTGGGAAGCAAGGAGAAGACAAAACTCAGGAACAACCAGTGCGTGAAGATCCCACCCCACCCCCACCAGCTTTGAGGCGATCCATTCCCCTCAAAGAAATTTCTTAGACATGGTAATCAATATTCTAATAATTGTTCCCATGAAATGTGAATCATACAAACACTGATACTTTTGCTGTACTGATCTTCTATAGGGTGATAATGATTATGCTTTATATCTGCAACACCCACCTATTAATTGTAGCGAGGGCTACAATGTTCAACATCCCAGATGACACGCTGCATAATAGACCACTTTTGAAAGATCATCTGAAAGTGAAGATTACTATAGCTCATGATCCAAATGCAGAGCTACCTATTCCACTTGATGATGATGATATTCATATGGTTGAAAAGTCTATTGGGAAATTCATTTCATGGCCGTCAGAACTTGTAAGAGTACATGCGACCAAAGAGGTATTTATTTCCTTTTTTTTCAAGCTAAACCTTTAACAATTAATGAAAAAAGGTTCTAAACCAATGAATGTTGTTATAGACAGAGAAAGGGAAGAGGTGACAAACGTCGACTCAAAACCATCTAAAGGATCGACCAACTGATCCCAAGGAGCTACTGAAAGCACAATAACACCACCTGTTCTCTATCCACATTTACTAGTATTGAAGACTCATGTGGATAAAAAGCTAAGAGGTGGTAGTAGTCATATAGTGGTTTTTGAAAAGAATATATATAGAGAGGAATGTCAAGATTTCATTGTTGTTGAAAATGTAAATGAGATCCTTGAAAATAGTTGGCTAGGCGTCACAGTTGTAAATATATATATGAGGTATGTTTTAATGAATTGATTTTCTAAAAGATGATCTAATGTGAAAATTATAACTAAATACATTTTATATTATTGACAGACGTATATATGAAAAAAAGTTGAAGGAATTTTTCCATGAGCCAAAATTTGGACTCATTAGTCCTCATTCCAAATCATCATATCTAACGAAATTAGAGCCATCAAAAAATAATGAAATAGTGAACGTCTTGCAGAAATCATTTGAAAGAAAGATTACAGATGACCGAATCTTCTTAATTCCAACCATTCAGGGGTAAAACTCTACGATTAAAACATATCAATTATATTTTCACTTCTTTTATTACTTATTCCTTTTTTGTGTTTTTAGGCAACATTGGATGCTAATTGCGGTGAACTTGGATACTCCAAAAATTTATTTTCTGGATTCAAAGCTAGGATATCCATCAAACCGACCACACATGATGGAGTTTTTGAATCTATAAGACACTACATCCTATGATTTAGGTCTAAACATCAAGTAATATAATTTATATTATCATTTACTAAGGATTCTGTTATGATAAGATGGTGTATCATTATCGTCTAAATAATGGAATGGGGACAGGGGCTAAGAATAAGGAGGCAAGCAAGTACTACATCTGGACAAATATCAGGGTATATATAATAAAATTTCACTATCCAAACACATCTCAACACAAGTTACTTATTCTCCTAATGATCGATTTTTTTTTGCAGTTTCCAAAAAAGAAAATGATAATGATTTCAGTATTATGTTTGGAAATTTATGAAAGAGATTGTTTTTCATCAATAAACTATCATCCCTAAAAAGGTATTTTAAAAAACAACTACTAGTTCATTTAATTTATTTATTAATTCTTTATTTTTATATTTTTCAGGACTAATATGACTACCGAAAAGCCTCATACTCACAAGACGATATAGATTTGTTCAGAAATGAGTGGGCCGCATACCTGAGGGAAGACTGTACACAAATACCATGAATATCTGACTTGGGGATGTGTACAATTGGGGGTCATTTTTGAGAGGGGTTAAGGGGATCAAAAGATGACACATTTTTGAATGTAACTATTCATAGGAAAATTGTAATTATTATTAAATAAAAAAATTTATCCAATGAGTCAATTTCCCATTTTAACAGATGATATACACCAACAACATGCAAGAATGACGAACCACTCAAACGGTCTCTCTTTTGTTTAAAATGGACATATTTTTAAGTGAAAACAACAACTAATGTACAGAAATCGAACCAAACGCATTCAGATTATGTTTATCACTTAAGAGAACGATACAAGGGTGCATTGGGGATGTGTATGAGTCAACCCTGCCTCAATCCGAGTCACAGTGTGGCCGGTACCACTCAAAGTGTCTCTCTTTTGTTTAAAATGGACACAATTTTAATTGAAAACAACAACTGACCTACAGAAATCTAACAAAATGCATTCGGATTGTGCTGATCCTATATAAGAATGATCCATGAGTCCTTTTTGACGTGTATGAGTCAACCCTACCTCAATCCGAGGCACGGTGTGGCTGGTACCACTCCAAGGGTCTCTCTTTTGTTTAAAATGGACATATTTTTAAGTGAAAACAACAAATGACCTACAGAAATCTAACCAAACACATTCAGATTGTATTGGTCCTTTATGAGAATGATCAACGGGTGCATTGGGGATGTTTAAGATTCAACCCCACCTCAATCTGAGGCACGGTGTGGCTAGTACCACTAAAAGTGTCTCTCTTTTGTTTAAAATGGACACAATTTTAAGTGAAAACAACAACTGACCTACGGAAATCTGACCAAACACATTTAGATTGTGTTGATCATATAGGATAATGATCCATGGGTCCTTTGTGATGTGTAAAAGTCAACCCTGCATCAATTTGTGGCACGGTGTGGCCAGCACCACTCAAAGGGTCTCTCTTTTGTTTAAAATGGACAGATTTTTAAGTGAAAACAATAACTGACATATGGAAATCCAACCAAAATCATTTTTATTGTATTTATCCTTTAGGAGAACAATCCACGGGTGCGTTGGGGATGTTTATGAGTGAACCCCACATCCATCCGAGGCACGGTGTGTCCGGTACCACTCAAAGTGTCTCTCTTTTGTTTAAAATGGACACAATTTTAAGTGAAAACAAACACTGACCTAATGAAATCAAACCAAATGCATTCAGATTGTGTTTATCCTATAGGATAACAATCCATGGGTCCTTTGTGATGTGTACAAGTAAACCCTTCCTCAATTCGAGGCATGGTGTGGCTGGTACCACTCAAAGGGTCTCTCTTTTGTTTAGAATGGGAAGATTTTTAAGTGAAAAAAACAACTGACCTACAAAAATACAACCAAATGCATTCGGATTGTGTTTATCCTTTAATAGGATGATCCATGGGTGTGTTAGGGACATGTACGAGTCAACCCTGCCTCAATCCGAGGCACGGTGTGGCCGGTACCACTCAAAGTGTCTCTCTTTTGTTTAAAATGGACACAATTTTAAGTGAAAACAACAAATGACCTATGTAAATATGACAAAACGCATTTGGATTGTATTGATCCTTTAGAAGAACGATCCAAGGGTCCTTTGTGATGTGTACGAGTCATCCCTGCCTAAATCCGAGGCATGGTGTGGCCGGTACCACTCAAATGGTCTCTCTTTTGTTTAAAATGGATAGATTTTTAAGTGAAAACAACAACTAACATATGGAAATACGACCAAACACATTCAGATTATGTTTATACTTTAATATAACGGTCCAAGGGTGAGTTGGGGACGTGTATGAGTCATCCCTGCCTCAATCCAAGGCACGGTGTGGCCGGTACCACTCAAAGGGCCTCTCTTTTGTTTAAAATGGATATATTTTTAATTGAAAACAACAACTAACCTACAAAAATACAAAAAACACATTCAGATTGTATTTATTCTTTAGGAGAACGATCCATGGATCCTTTGTGATCTGTAAGAGTCATCATCGCCTCAATCCAAGGCACGGTGTGGCCGGTACCACTCAATGGGTCTCTCTTTTGTTTAAAATGGACACACTTTTAAGTGAAAACAACAACTGAATGACGAAAATCTGACCAAGCACATTCAGATTATATTGATCCTTTAGGATAATGATCCAAGATTCCTTTGTGATTTGTACAAGTCATACCCCCTCAATCTGAGGCACGGTGTGGCCGGTACCACTCAAAGGGTCTCTCTTTTGTTTAAAATGGACACAATTTTAAGTGAAAACAACAACTGACCTAAAAAAATCTGACCAAACGAAATTAGATTGTCTTAATCATTTAGGATAACTATCCAAAATTCCTTTGTGATGTGTATGCATCATCACCACCTCAATATGAGGCACAGTGTGGCCGATACCACTCAAAGGGTCTCTCTTTTGTTTAAAATGGACACAATTTTAATTGAAAACAACAACTGACCTACATAAATCTGAACAACACATTCAGATTTTATTGATCCTTTAAGAGAATGATCCTATGTTCCTTTGTGATGTGTAAAAGTCACCCCTTCCTCAATCCGAGGCACGGTGTGGCCGTTACCACCCAAAGGGTCTCTCTTTTGTTTAAAATGGACATAATTTTAAGTGAAAACAACAACTGACCCATGGAAATCTAACCAAACGAATTCATATTGTATTGATCCTTTAGGAGAACGATCAAAGGGTCCTTTGTGACGTGTATGAGTCAACCCCTCCTCAATCCAAGGCACAGTGTGGCCGATACCACTCAAAGTGTCTCTCTTTTTTTTAAAATGGACACAATTTTAAGTGAAAACAACAACTGACCTACGAAAATCTGACCAAACGCATTCAGATTGTGTTGATCCTATAGGATAACAATCTAGGGGTCCTTTGTGATGTGTAAAAGTCATCCCTGCCTCAATCCGAGGCACGGTGTGGCCGTTATCACTCAAAGGGTCTCTCTTTTGTTTAAAATGGACTCAATTTTAAGTGAAAACAAAAACTGACCTACGGAAATCTGACCAAACGTATTCAGATTATATTGATCCTTTAGAAGAACGATCCATGAGTCCTTTGTGACATATTTGAGTCAACCCCACCAACCCCTTGGTCCACCCCCCACCCCCTGGACACCAACCCACCCCCTGGACACCCCCACCCCTCTGGATACCCCTCCCCCTGGAAAGCCCCCTCAACCCCCTGGACACCCCCACCCCCTGGGCACGCCCATGGACAACCCCCCAACTCGGAAAGCCCCTCCAAGCCCCCATCCACCCCCTGGACAACCACCACCCCCCTATATGGCACCCCACCACCTGGATACCCCCACCCCCTGGATACCCCCACCCATGGACGGTCACCCCCACCCATGGACGGTCACCCCCACCCTCCCGGACACCATCCCACCCCTATTGGACAGCCCCACCAGCCCCCTGGACCCCCCAGACACCCCCACCCCTGGAAAGCTCCCCTCAACACCCTAGACACCAGCCCACACCTTTGGACACCCCATGGACAGCCACCCACTTGGACACCCCCCTCCTTAGACACCCCCCGGACACCCCCCTAGAAAGCCCCCCCCCCCCCCCCCCCCCGACACCCTGGACACCAGCCCACCCCCTGGACACCCCCATGGACAGCCCCCCTCACCTGAACACCCCCCTCCTAGACACCACCCCACCACCTAGACACCCCCACCCCCCTGGACACCACCACCCTCATTGGACAACCCCCAGCCTCTGAGACTTCCCCCACCCCCCTTGACAACCCTTTCCCCCGGACATTCCCATCACCACGGACACCCCCTACCCCCCTGGATAGCCACCCCAAACCCCTGAATAGCCCCCAACCCCTTGAATTTTGAATAGAATTCTTTATGTGTTTAATTAACTTATGAATTATGTGTTAATGATGTAAGGGTATACTTGGTGTAATTAGCTTATGATTTATGTGTTAATTTAGTATTGGTATACTTATTGAGATGCTGAATTTATTGCAGGTGCTGTTTGGGTGTGTTGCTGCGGAAATATTTTTTTTGCAGCAGACAAGGAATTTATCAGGGCTTTTTTAGCGCTGATAAAAGAAGCCTTTATCAGCGCTAAAAAAGCACTGATAAAGGGATCCTTTATCAGCACAAAAAAACACTGATAAATGTGCATTTTATCATTTCTTATTGAGTGCTAATAAAGGGGACCCACTTTATCAGCGCTGAGCTTTACAGTGCTTTTTTAGCGCTGATAAAGCCTGTTTTTGTAGTAGTGAATGGTGGAATCAAAACAATTATAATCGAAAAAAATTCAGAAAAATAGAAATTTTCATTCCAAGAAATTTGGATTTTTCTTTTATATGGCTTAGCTACTCCAAGGTACAACTCATTAACAAATTACTATAACTTCTTAATATGCTATCTATTTTCTAAAAATAGAAAGACAACTAGAAAAGAAAAGCTCTGATACCACATTGTAATGTCCCAACCCAGATGCCACTAAACTGTGCCCTGAGCCAATGGGTCACATAGCCTCAAGCATGAATTCTTGTATACTAAATTCTATCGATTAGCAATAAAGTCTTAGAGTGTGTATGCGGGGATAATATGCACTCATTTAATAGTGTAGCACAGTGGTAAAACAATAATAGTACAATAAAAGGTGCAAATAAAGAAACCACAACTGATAAATATCTAGTAGACTATAATAATAAACAATCTAAATAAAATCATATACAATATCATAATCATGTAATGTATCTATAAGAAAGAAAATAGGTATAAAATCATCTAGTATAATACATGTATTAAAAACTTAAAAATATCAAAAAGGAACTATCCCATCGAGCATCATGAGCATAGCTTATTCCTGTGCTCCCATGATCCTAAGCATTGATCAAATCAAGCATCGTATAGCGGGTTCTTACCCAGGTCCCTACCTACATCCATATAGTCTATCTCAGTACCCAATGACGGCCCAAAGAGGATGTGAGATAAAAATCAGGAGGCCACTACCAATGGTTTCTATAAAAAGTCTAGTCTATATAATAAAATAAAATTAGTGTGTAATATAACATAGGTAAAATAGAAATATAAGTAAAGTGTGATCATTTCCTGCTAAACATGGCCCCTTGTAAACAATTTTCAAGCTTCCATAAATAAGGTAAATTGTAAATAAAAATAATTAAGGTTAGATCTCATTCCAGTATAACAACTAGAATATGATACCCATACTAGGGTTATTTGTAAACATATCCAAGTACCCATAATGGACATGACACGTAATCAAATGTCAACATCCATAATGTCCATGTCATGTAATCAAGTGTATAACATCTACAATGGACATGTCATGTAAACCAATGTCAGACCATGAAGGGATATATCCAAGGTAAATAAGACTATGGCATCCTTATCGAGTCCCAAGATCATCTTGAAGAAACTCGGTAAAGAATTGGGTGGATTCGATGGAGCATTTCAACAGAGCATGTACAATTTGAGTCCAAGAAAGTTGGATCCAAGGGGTAGCACAACCTTTAGTATCCTACGAAATCAAGATCCATGGAGTAAATAGGTCCAGGGAATCCAATACCATAAACAAGACCCATGGTGTAGAAATTTCCATCAAATCCTATAGAATCAGAATTCAAGGAGCTTTTCTAAGTAATCCTCTACCATATTAAACTCATCAACCCATTTCATTAATAATCTCATAAACATTCATAATTCATGAGTTAATCTGACTCATATGAATTCTTTCTATATAAACCATTTAACCATTTTAATCATATGGAATCACAAGAAAAGTTGAAAAAACATCCTCCTATCAATTCCATTTAATTCACTCCTTTCATTTACAAATGAACTTGTCAAAAATATGGGGCTTGAAACCTTAAAAATCCATTAAATTTTCATTAAGGATCCCATTAAAATTTGAAGGCTCTCACACACCCAACATGGTGGTATGACATTGGGAATATATAAGGGAACACCAAATGGGTGGCCTAGGTTGGGGAAAATGACCTCCAAACATCACAAAAGCACTCAAAGGAAAACATAACAGGTTATATATAATTTACTCAAATAATTAATTTAATTTAAGATCCAATGATGAGGAGTATTTCATGTGGAATAATGTAAATTATTATTATAAAAAAATAAACCTTGAGGGAAAGTTATAAAATACCTACCATAGGTCCACAGTGTAACACTCATCTAGTCTCAACCTCTAAATCAATCCAGATTAGGATAAAAATGAAGAAAAGATGAATACCCTAGAAATAGTAAAAAATATCTAGCACCAAAATAAATTTCATAATATAATGTAAAATGAGGAACAACACAAGAGGAATTAATAATATACTAACAAAGATCTTGCAAGACAAATGATGTTTGAATCTGAGTCTATATGAAGAAATGATGTCCAAGCCAAGCTTTGACTTGAAGAGGGAGGTCAAATAGGAGACCCCCTATGCATTGAAGAAATCAATAGGGTTTAATTTTTTAACTAATTAAGTCGAAATGGTAAATTTTACCCAAAAAATTGCGTTTCACAATTTGTTCACATGGGTTTCCAAACTCTATACAAACCATACACCCCTTACTACCTTAAGAGGGAACTCCAACAATTAATGTGAACAGTTTGAAAAACCACACAAAAACAATGTTTCACATCTTTTCTAAATGTTTTAGAGTTCGTACATGAGTGTTCACCCCAGGTGGCATGATTTCACCAAATTGTATGGCTTCCTTCTATACTCTATCCAGCCATATATGGTTACTCTTAACTATGCATCTTAGGGTTCACAAATTCTCCTAAACACGCGGAATAATTTTTTTCTCCAAAAGTTTGGCTCTGAGTTCCGAACAAGCCCCATACACCTTTAAAACTCCCATGATCTGATTAGTTAATCACATAAGGTCAAAACCGAGGAGGTAAAATAGAATTTAAAAGATCCGTAAGTCATAAGAAAACCTAGGATCTTACAATATTCCCCCCATAAAGCAATTCATCCCTAAATTTCTCTTCCAAGGGTGATCAAGAATTTCCTAAGAATAACTCTAGACACTAAGAATGTACTTTAGCCTCATGCTCCCATGTCTCATCCTGTAAATGGTCGTGCTACTATAGCACAAATACTAGAGGAAATGACCAAACATGGAGAACCTTTTTGCACCTATCAACGATACAAATAGGATTCTCTTTAAAGGATACATAAAACTATAACTCAACCTCATTTGGATGAAGATTATGAAATGGGTTTGAATGAAAAAAATGTAGCTTAGATACATAGAAGATGGCATGTATGGAGCAGTACCTCAGAGGTAACTGAAACTGATAGGATATCCACACGAATCTATCTAGAATCTTGAATGACCTGAAATACTATGGTGAAAGCTTACCCCATCTTCTAATATATCTGTGTCCTAGCCTCGATGAGATACAAAAAAAACCCGATCTATGAACTTGAACTCTAGAGGCCATCAACAGAGATCAACATAAGATTTATGGCTCGATTGTGTTGTATCCATATGCTTCATGATCAAACGGACATGCACTGAATTCTACAAAAAATATGTGTTATACGTAAAGCTGCCTCTCATTCATATAGCTAGCATAGAGTTGATCAAAATTTACTACTATAAAAGCCTCATAAGTTTCCATCTATATAGTCTCCTGATAAGGTATACATGATTGGTAGGAAGTGAGTGAGCTTCGTGAGCTTTTCCACAATAACCCACACTATATCACTACCTCAAGGTAACCTCAGCAGCCCAGTAAAGAAATTAATCACAAAATCTTCCTAATTCCAATTAAAAATAGGTAACTTCTATAAAAGACCATCTAGTCTCTAGTGTTTTAGCTTCACCTACTGACAAGTGGAAAACCTTGTGATAAAATGAGATACCTCTTATTTCATCACCGAACACCAATAATAGAAACAAAAATCATGATACCTATTGGTCATGTAGTTATGCACTGCCCAAACTGGGTAAAGAAACCCTCACATCAACTAATTTATTATGTCTTTTAGAATCCGCACATCAACCTAAATACACATAATTTCATCCTCTCTCAAGGTCCAACCAGAAGGTGGGTCCTCACCTTCCACACTCTATAATAAGACTAGGCCCTCTGAATCAGACAACTTCCCCATGCTCACCATATCCAGATGATTGGAATTCAATTCCAAGGATGAGAAATAAGTCTTCCCATCACCATCCTACACCTTTGAGTGCATCTCTAAAAACAAGTACATATGATGGAACTCAATACTAGCCTCCTGAATCGCCTATATTCGAGTCCTTATACTTAGTTCATTTTCCACTTCATTTCCCTTTCTAGGTGTATATGCAAGTTCCAAGTTGAAAGACTGTAGCTAATCATCCCACCTTGGTTGCCTCAAATTCAGATCATGCTGTGTAAATATGTGGTTGAGGATTTTTTTGATCCACGTACGCTACAAGATTATCTCCAGTAAATAACACCTCCAACAACATAAGGTATGTACAATATTGGCTAACTCGATATCATTCATTGGTTAATTCCTCACATATAGTGTCAACTAATGAGACCCATACACCATGAATCTCTCCTCCTGCATCAAAAACACTCCTAGGATGAGACCTAATGAATCACAGTACACATTGTATCTTTTCCCAACTATAGAAGAATCATGACCGATGCTGAATTCAATCTCACTTTCAGCTCTTGAAAGGCTATCTCATAGGTATCTAGCCAAAAAAAATTCACACCATGCTTATTTAGGCACATAAGTGGTGCTTCTAATAATGAGAAATCTTTTATAAAATACTTATAATATATATCTATCCCTAATAAACTCTATATATTAATGACATTATTGGGATTCTCCCAAGAATCTATAACTCTCACCTTTTTTGGGTCAAATGATACTCCTGTCTCTGATAGAATATGACCCAGAAATTAAATAGTATCCATATAGAAGTTTCACTTTGTGAGTTATACATATAATTTATTCTCTCTCAGTGTATCCAAAATGATCTCAAGATATTTCTCATGGTCATGTCGATTATGAGAATACACCAATATATAATCCATGAATACCCCCCAAAATGAATCTAAATAACATTGGAAAAATTGGTTTATTAGTTCCATAAAACTACTAGTGAATTAGTAAAACCGAACGTACTGTCCAAATACTCATATAGACCATACCTGCTATGAAATGTTATACCAGGTATGTCAGTAGACCGAAAATGTACCTGATGATAACCTAACCTCAAATCAATCATTGAGAGTACTTGAGATCCTCAAAGCTAGTTGAAGAGATCATATATCCTCGACAAGGGAAAATAGTTGTTAACTGTCAACTAGTTCAATTTCTAGTAATTCACTCAAAGACTATGAGATTTATCTACCCTTTTTAAAAAGAGGACCAACAAACCCCCATGGAGAAGTATGGGTTCATATAAATCCCTTTGCCTCTAAGCCCTCTAGATACCTCTTGAGCTCCTTTAACTCTATAGTAGCCATCCTATAAGGTGGAATGAATACTGGTATAACTCCTGGGACTAGATCAATAGATAAATCCACCTATCTATCAGGAAGTAAACTAGAAAATTTATATGGGGAAACATCTTTGAAATTATCAAACATTAGAGGAAAGTCTTCCTGACACATTCCCTGATCATCCAGATATAATCTAGAAATTTGGGCTATCATCTCACCCAAAATATGATTATCTACT
The DNA here is from genome assembly GCA_963277665.1 of Viscum album. Classification (NCBI taxonomy): domain Eukaryota; kingdom Viridiplantae; phylum Streptophyta; class Magnoliopsida; order Santalales; family Viscaceae; genus Viscum; species Viscum album. The sequence continues at coordinate 376,003,171 of OY728126.1, read as the reverse complement.
CTATCACTTCTAGCCAAGACGTCCCATTCACCATTATGAATAAAAACTCTTCCCTCTGGTTATGTGAAGGTTACCATTCAATAATAGAAATAAACATGGGAATGATAAGAAAATAGCAGGTCCATCTTATTTATAATGTCAAACCCTATCATCTATAGGAAAAAAAGATACCATAAAAAGTTCCACCCACCAATATCATGGGGGAATTCACAAAACTGGTGTACTCCCTCCATTATAATCCCCAATAGAGTATCCAAAGTCATGAAACCATCATAAAGAAGAACAAAAAGCCAAAGGATTTCCATAACAGGTACATTTAAAAAGATTTGAGAAGAACATATATAAAAAAGAGAATATAATTGAGTATAGAATACTAAGATTGTACATCTCACCCTAGATGTCTTGATTCTCTGCTCCTGAGGTGTAGGTTGCACAAAATATATATGTTTTGAACTATACCACTATGAAAAAACTCACTACCCGAAGCAAGCCCACTCGGTTGTCTAGGTAAAACTTGTTCCTAGATTCCTTTACCACAAAAACCAGCTAATTCCAAATAATGAACACTACTCTAGCTCCCTGATTGAAGTAGAGATATAAATACCTCTCCTGAACCTAGTATCAGAGTCTAACCCCTTTTACTAACTATTGGAGGGATAGTCCTACAAAAAACATTGTACATGGTTCATCCCACTGTAAGCTCAACACACAACTAGTTCTCGATCACACAGGTTCCACATATGTTCCTTTCTTCCATATTGATGAAAAAATACATAACTACCATCACTAATATATTGAATGGTATTCCCCTCATGAGAATCCTCAAAACGGTTCTTCCTTCCAATGGTTTCTGAACCACTATATTGAGAGACTGAACCGCCCTGCTCCGTACCCCCATCTTCCCTCAGGTTCTACATATGAACTAGTGCCTAATTCACTATCTCAATAATATTAGTCAAAAAAAAAATAGATTTACCTATAATTGAACAACATGATTGAGACCTTCCTCAAATAATCTCTCCCTTAATGGATCATCAATAAGATAAATCAACAAAAAACACTGAATCTCTATAAATAATGAAGAATACTCCATAAATATCATCATGACCCACTCTAGATGAATAGTCTCACTAGCCATTTTAAAACTCAGGGTCTCAAGAAAAAAGTAATTGTAAAACCTATAATAGAAATCCCTCTAAACCAATTCATAGATCATATGGTCCGGGTTCAAAACATACCACAATCACTTATCTTTTTTTGAAGAATATTTGCTACATGATTCACTCTACTCACAGGAGATTTCTCCGGTTGATCAAAAATTGAAAAGATAGTCTCTAGACACACCTCATTATCCTGTAGACAACTATACCCTAAGAATGTGGGAGTATTCTATTACTGTAATAGATAATCTGACTCTACCATAGACGAGGTAGGTTGCAGTGCTACCTAAACGGTCTACATGAAACATAGGAAAACTTTACAAAATTATGCCTCAGCATCTGTATTTGGTACAACCATCGATGCCACAAATATAACTACTAGAATTTATATTGGTAACCCATATCCCACCACATGTGGATCCTGGTCTTCACCACCCTCCTGGCGTACAAATAGAGTTCGTCATGGTGGAATGTATCTACAACAAGAAACAAAATCCTTAGAAAAAAGAGCGGTGATCAAGTCATAGATATAAAAATTTAGGACATGTCAAAGCCTGTAATTAAATAGTTCATACCCTCTACATACTCTTAATATAAGACTATGTAATTTGAATGACCAAAAAAATCACATGAGACATTTCCTAATTCCCACTCTAATCCCAGGTCAAGGTCAAGTTATCTGTTTCACAATTTAAATTTTCATTTTAAATCCATATTTATTCACAATTATCTCTAAATGGATGAACAAAATGGGTCACTTCTTCCAATCCATAATGTCTAATACACCACCTGATACAAAATGTTTAATCCACTTAATCCATAGAATAACATGTTATAGTCTATGAGACCAATGGTCTATGACTCAACATTCCATAATTGACTTCTTAGGGTGTCTATTGTATCATAAATAGGAAACAACTATTTAGATTATAATATAAAATATATGTACCAACTATGTTTCCCAATTTCATGAAAAATGTTTTTATCAATCAACAAAAATACCAATCAAGGTATATATAATAATTTCATATAGTCAAGCAATGCATCCTATATGGCATGACATAATGCATGGCATGTGAATCTTGAAAAGTTTCTAAAATGATGCATGAGAAGGAATAACCTCATCTCATCTAGTAAAAATAAAATTCACAATCAAAATAAAAATAAAATCTCAAGTGCATCACCGAATGGGTGAATAAAATCAACTATAATATGAAAAATATAGAAAATAACAATATCCATTCCAGTAAATTTGGATTATACCAATATGTGTGTTAGGTACTACCCAGAACATATCATTAAAAAATATCAATATGTTCCTAATATCCTATTTGTTGTCTCAAAATAATATGACATCCAGAAAAGAAAATATCTGATACAACTTTGTAATGTTACAACCTGGATGCCACTAGATGGGTCTCGAAGCTGGTGGGTCACATGGACTCAAGAATGCCGCCCCATATACCAAATGCTGCCAACTAAAAGTGAGGGCCTGGTCTATGTATGTGGGTAGACTATTCCCTCATGTTACAGTGTAGCACATTGGTAAATCCATGATAATATAATAGCATAAACAAATAAATAACTGACAGAAGATAAACATATCAAAGACTGTAATAATAAACAAGGCAAAAGAAATAATATACAATATAATGATCATGTCATGTCTATAGAAATAGGAATATATATGTATATATAAGCATCTAATAAAATATATTTATCAATAGAATAAAAAGACCAAAAATGAACTATCCCAACCACCATCATGAGCATAGATCAGTCTTGCACTACCTTTCTCTTAAGAAATGGTCAAACCAAGAATTGTTTAGTGGGATCCTTCCTTGATCCCTACCTACATCCATATTGTCTATATGAGTATTCAACATAGGCTTGGATAGGCTCTAAGATAACACTAAGTAGGAAACCACCAACAATGTATATAAAAAGTCCAGTCTGTGTAATATAAACAGAAGTTGTGTAAAATATAACAGAAGTAAAATAGTAATGGAAGTGGAGTATGATCCTATCTATCCAACCATGTATCCTTATAAACAATAGTCGAGATCCCATAAAAAAGGTTAGATATAAAGAAAAATAAATCAAGTGAGATATCTGTCCATTCTAACAACTATAATATGATACCCATACTAGGACCATCAATAAACATATCTAAATATCCACAAAAGTCGTGATGTGTAATCAGATGTCAATATCTACAATGTCCATATCCTATAATAAAGTGTATAAATTTTACAATGGCCACAACATGTAAACCAATTTCAGAAAACGAAGGACTGGATCTATGATATAGAATACCAAGACATCTTCGTCGAGTCTCAGTAGCATCCTAATAGAAAATTCTTAAACACTTGGGTGGATTCCAAGGAGCATGTCAATAGATCATGTGCAATGTGAGTCTATGAAAACAAGATCCAAGTTGTATCAAGGCCCACAGAATCCTATGGAATCAATATTCCAGGAGTAAACATGTACAAGGAAGCCACTACCATATCATTAGAGTAGAAATATCCATGTCTCCCTATAGGATCAGGATCCAAGGAGTTCATCAAATTAAAACATTAATAATCCATGAGTTCATCTGAATCATATCAACACTTTCCATATTAACCATTTAATCATCTTAATCATATGAAATCACATGGAAAGGAGGAATTAACCTTATCCTATCAATTTAATTCAATTCATTCCTTTCATTAACAAATTAATAGGTAAAAAATATGGAGATCACAACCATAACAATAAAAAAAAATTTCATTAAGTCTCCCACTAAATTTGGAAATCTCACACACCCCCAATGGGGTGGTATAACATGGGGAAGATACAAGGGAACACCCCATGGGTGGACTTGGTTGGGGAGAATGACCTCCGACCATCGTAAAGGTACTGAAAGGGAAACCAAATTGGTTTCAAATAATTTAATCAAATAATTCATTTAATTTAAGGGACAAAATCAACAAGTCCAACATGTGGTACAATAAACACTATTCTCATAAAACACCAATCCTTGAGGTAAAGTTATAGACTACCTACTTTAAGTCCATAGAAGAAAACTATCTAATATTGACCTTAGATTTAGTCTATATTAGGAGAAAAACAAATAATGGAAGAATACTTTAGAAATTTGTAAAAATAGAATGCACCAAAATAACTCCATCAATACAAAGTCAAATAAACAATGGTATAAGAGGAATGAAGAAGTTACTAGTGCAGATCCAATAAGACAAATGGTTTTTAAATCTATGCTAAGATAGAGAAACAATGTCCAAGATTATCTTAGGCTTAAATATGGATCTCAAATCGGAGACCCCCCATTCATTGAAGAAATGAAATAATGAAGAGGGTTTATGTTTTAAACTCACTAAGGTAAAATGGTAAATTTGAAAAAAAAACACTAGGTCCCACAGTTTTTCTGAATTGTTGGTCAAAACATGTACTAACAATGCACCCTTTACTACCTCAAGAGGGACCTTGTATAGTGTATGCACATGGTTTGAGAAAATGTACACAAACTATGTTTCATACCTCAACTAAATGTTGTAGAGCCCCTACACATGTGTGTGCCCTAGGCCGCATGGTTTCACCAAACCATGCTCCCACATGTTTCCCTCTATCCATACCTATATGGTCACTTCAAACCATGCAACTTGGATCACATGGTTTCTCCTCACCTTGCGACCCATGCTGTTGTTCTCAAAAATTTGGGATCCAGGCTCCAAACAATCCCCAAGAACCCCCAAAACTCCCCTAATCTCATTAGGTACTCATAGAAAGTCAAAACTAAAGAGTTAAAATGAAATTTAAAAGATCCATACCTCATAGGAAAACCCAGTATCTTACAAATATAAGATCTATGGTTTTCCTATGAGGTAAAAATATTTTTATTTATAGTTCAATCCCCTGATTTTTGTCCAAGTGTGAGTGCCCTATGAGATCATGGGAGTTTCATGTGTGTCTGGGTCTTTTCCTAGCCTAGAGGCATAATTTTTGGAAAAGTAAAATGGAATTCATAGTTAGTTGATACCGTATTACCCAATTAAAATGTGGTAAATGAACTTATTTCCCTTACAATTCCTTAAAACATTTTTATCCTTCCTATTTTCATTCTAGTAGATAGCCTTGGTTTTGGGAGATCACTTTGAGATCAAATCATACACCTGGACACCGTTCCTTCACCCAACACCCGATTCGAACACTGTTGGCCTCCTTGGATCTGTGTTGGTGAGTTCTTCATTTCTCTTTTAAGTTTTTATTTGTTTGATGTTATATATATGGATTTATAGAGGTTTAATATAATTTTACCTATCTCTAGGGTATTCTTACATTGCTTTTTCTCCTAATATGGACTAATTTAGAGGTATATACTTGATGAGTGTTCTATTATGGACCTATGGTAGGTGATATATAACTTTCTATAAAGGTTTAATTTTTCTATAAGCATATTTTTAGTTGTGCGGCATGTTATAATTTTCTATGTAACCCCTAAAATTAATTGAATGATAGAATTGAATTAATTGGAACTTGTTAGGTTTCTTTTTTAGTAGCATTGTGATGGTTGGATTTCGTTCACCTAAACCTAGGATACCCATGGGTTGTTCCCTTGTATATTCCCTTTGTTTCACCACCCCATTGGGTGCATGTGATCTCACAAAATTTAGTGGGATCCTTAATGAGAATTAGATGATTTTTTAAGGTTGTGAGCACCATATTTTTTTTCCTGTTCATTTTAAATGGAAGGAATGAATTGAATTGAATCAATAAGAGATGGTTAATGCTTACTTTTCATGTGATTACATGATTTGAATTGATTTAAATTGTTTAAATGTAAATTATTATATGAGTTGGATGAACTCAAGGAAGTTTAATGGTTATGAAATGAAGAATGAAATTATTTATAAACTAATTATGGTATTAGATACATTGGAAGATGTTATTAGATCCAGATTCCTTAGGACACCATGGACATTTCTAATCCACGGGTCTTGTTTATGGTAGTGGATTCATCAAACCTATTACTACTTGGATGTTGATTTCATAGGATTCAATTATCCTTCGTACCCCTTGGATAAAACTTTCTTAGAATTGCATTTTACATGATCTTTTGTCTTTCTCCTTGGACTCCACCCAATTCCTTATCGAGTTTACATCGATATGATCACGAGACTCAATGAGGTTGACTTTGTCTTCTATACCTTGGATCCATCCCTTCATGGTCTGAAACTAGATTACACAATGTGGACATTATAGATGTTGAAAATTGATTAAACGATATGGCCATTGTGGATACTTTTAAATGTTTAAAAATTACCCTAGTATGGGTATCATATTATAGTTATTAGACTAGAAAAATGTCTCACCTACTTAATTTTTCTTTACAACTAACCTAGTTTATGGGAGATTGAGTATTGTTTACAAGGAGCCATGTTTGGATATATAAGATCACACTTTAATTTTATTAATATTTTACCTATCTTATATTACACACTAATTTTGTTTATATTACACATACTAGACAAGTTATTGACACTATTGGTGGTGGCCTACTGAGTTTTATCTTACACCATGTTTGGGCCTCTATTGGGTAACTAGATAGAATATATGGATATAGGTAGGTAATGGGGAAAGATCTAGCGGTACAATTCTTGATTTTATTATTACTTAGGTGTAGGGGAGAACAAGACAGATCTATGATCAAGTTGATGGTTGGGATAATTACTTTTGGTCTTTTTGTTATTTTGATACACATATTTTACTGGATTCTTGTATACCAATTTTCCTACTTGTAGAAACACAACATGATCATCATATTGTATATGGTTTCTTTTGGATTATCTATGATTAATATAGTGTGGATTATAATCTTCTGTCATTTATTTATTTTGTCTCTCTATTATACTCTTAAGGTTTTATCACTTTGCTATACTATGACGTGAGGGTATAGTCTCCCCATAGACACAGCCTAGGCCCTCACTTCTAGTCGATATCCTCTGGAAAATGGGAAGTCTCACTTGATACCATGTGACCCACCGGCATGTGGAACCATTTAGTGGAACCTGGTAATAAGCTCTACATCAGAGTAGCTAACCCACATACATGAAAATCAAAATAGCCCTGAATAGAAATTGATATTTTTGTTATTTTACCTTTTATAGTTGATTTTATTCCACCATTGGGTGAAACACTTGGGGTTTGGTGTTTATTAGGATTATAGACTTTTTGTTTCCCGATGAGATGAGGGTATACCATCTCATGCATTATTTTAGATTCTTTATAGGTTTCACATTCCATGCATTATGCCTTTCCATGTAGGATTATTTTTTTGACTGTATGACATTATTAAGTGTTCCTTTAGTGATAAATCTATTGTTTTTTGAAAAATTTGTAAAGTAAATTAAGAAACATAGTTTTTTTACTTAGAGTTCATACCATAACCTAAACAGTTTTATCATGCTCTGGCTACAACATACACCCTAATACATCAATTATATCATGTTGTGTCATAAAGAATTGGTCACATGGACTAGAATGTGTTATTGTTTTGATTAAGTGGATGCCACATTTCAGTTCCTGAGGTGTATGGGACCTTATGGATTGAAAGCAAAGACCCATTTAGTTCAACCATTTAAAGATAATTTTGAATAAATATGAATTTAAATGAAATTAAAATTGTGAAAGAGATAACTTAACATTGACCCAGCTTTAGAGTGGGCAGTAGGCAGTGTCTCTGGAAAAATTTAAGGTTGTTCATATTACCCACTTTTGGATTTAAGAGTAGGTAGAGGGGTGTAACAGGTTTATATGAAGGCTTCAATATATCCCTCATTTTTATATTTGTGACTTGGTTACTACTAGATATTTTCTGAGACATGTGTTTTTTTATTGTAGAGAGATTCCACCATTAAAACCTCCAGTCATACTCCAAGAGGGTGACGATGAACATTATATATAGGTGGTGGGACCAAGGATACTAGTAGATCCTCATACAGTTCCATCTACGAAAATATTATTTGTACTAGATGAGGGTGTTGTGGCATACTTCGACGAGGGTTTCCTATGCTATATGTTGAAGTTTTAAGAAGCCCCACTACCTTCTTTGTTTATGGGAAAGATGACACATGTGTTCCTATAACTTCATCCTCCCATGTTTTCAGGGGATGATGATCCACAAGCTACTGAGCTATGTCTTGAGACTAATTTTTTGATCTTAGAGCTTTTGGAGACACCTCTTGGGAGGAGAGTGAATCTCACAACAAATATGATTTGGGGAGCTACTAAGTTCTAGTGGGATTTTTTGAAAGGGGCTAATATGCTCTGAGATATGGTTTGGAGGGAATACCAATATAGGTTTTACGATTAGATTTTTCATAAGAATGTAAGAGATAAAATTTCTAGTGATTTTATGCATCTAAAGCAGGGTGCAATGACTATTATGGAGTATTTGGAATGCTTCACAAAGATCTAGGCTTTTGTGTTGATTTATTTTATTGATGAGACTTCGATAATGAGATGCTTTGATGAAGGTCTGAAGTAACTATTCTATCATAGGTTAATATGTCATAGTGGAATACTATTACTGATTTAGTGAATTGGGTTTTTATTACTTAGTAGATCCCGAGGGAAGTTGTTGGCGTAGTGATGAGAAGTATAGTCTCTCGACCCAATGGTTTAGCTTCTTATTGTTGGAAGTGCCTTTTTGAGGCTTCTCGTGAGGGGAATACCAATTATGCTATTAGTGAAAGTAGTTATGTCTTCTATCATCTGTGTGGGAGATAGAAAAATATGATTAATCAACGTGATTGAGACTCATTAAGGTTCCAAGCATACAGATGGATAATCCATGTACATAGTTTTTATAGGACCTTCCCTCTAGCATTCAGTGGAAGGGGATTGACCCTAACTCTAGGTTCAAGAGAGGGATTTATAGCTCCATTCTAGGCATGTAACAGGAGTAGAGTTATTCATTTATGTTGAGGTGGTTTTCATGGTCGAGGTTGCTAGGAACAAGATGTTCCAAAACAACAGAGTGGGATTTCTATAGGTAGTGAGGATTTTTCAGAGGGATATAGTTCATGTCAGATATATTCTATAAAACCAACACCTAATGAGTAAATTACCAATATTTCTATGATGATATGTAAATTTTTGGTGTCCTCTACTCCTGTATATACTCTTTTCGATACATGTGCTTCTCATAGATTCATACCTACACCTGTTGCGGAAATCCTTGATCTTATTTTCATATTTTCTAATAGTTTCATGACCCTCGATACTTCATTAAATATTTGAATTGAGGGTATACACCAATTGATGGAGTAAACCCTTTATATTGGTTGTTTTCACTTCATATGGGATTTTTTTCCACAAGGTGATTGTAATACCTCGAGATTTTTAGAATTTTTTTCAAATTAATTGAACTTTTTAATATTTTTTATTTGACATGACATTGGAAATAATTATATATATATCTATTTATATATTAAAACACTAAGTAAAACATTCCTTTCACACACAATACCAACTTGGCTTGTGCTACACACAATACCAACATTATTCGCACTATAAGAAACATCGACTTGGCGTACGCTGCACACAACACTAAGTTTATATGAGACATATTTATAGATATATAATTATTTAAATTATATAATTATAACCTAACCATTAAAAATGCTTATAAGAATAATAATAACTACTTTCAAAATATTTGTTATAATTGTTTTATATAAATAAAAAATATTGATAATGATGGATAATATTTTTGGTAAAGTGCTTTTATGTTAAAATTACCATTCTCTCAAATGAACTGATTCTAACAATGAAAGTAATTTTAGACACATTAAGAAATTTAATTTGATAAAATAAACTTCATTTTTGAATTAATAATGTCGACATTATCCTAGGGTAAATTTTTGGTATTTTTCTGAGAAACTTAATTTTTGATGAATAGTGAAAAATACTGCTTTTTAGTTAAAAACAACCTTTTTATATAATTAATTATTAATGATAAATGATGGTGTAAATATGTTTTAAGGTCACATTAGAAAAATATTACATATATTAATTCAATTTAATTCATTATAATCATTTTCACTTTGAAACTGAATATTAAATCTTAACAAACTTTTGAAATATTTCCTACTTTAAAACCCTGTTATTTTTTTCTGTTTGCAGGATTAACACTAATATTAATTTTTTCACTTATGTTATTTGAATTTAAAAAATCAGAAAAAAACCATTTTATTCAGTATAATATTTAGAGTCTAATAATATGATGTAAATTTTTAACCAAAATGAAGAGGAAAAGTGATTAAAATTAATCATAGCGGTTAAGGCCAAATTGAGCTTATTTAGGGAATAAACCTTAAAAATAAGGGCCCAAATGACCAATCCAGTTGTAAAAAAACCATTGGATGTCCATAGTTAGTCCATAAACCTTCTATCATTTATTTTTTGGTCTGTTATAGATTTTTTAGGTAATAACATGTGCACACCTAACTTGTTTATAAAAATTAAAAGGGAGTCCTTTTCCTTCCCTATAAAAGGCCACCACATCTACCCATTCCTCACACCTCTCAAATATTTTAAGTTCTCCCAAGTTCTTCCCAATTAGCCTCCCAAAAATCCACCCTTATACCTTGAATCCTCCCTTTGGGAAGAAAGATTCTCATGGATTCCTTTTGGTATAAACCAAAAAGAGTTACCTAATTAAGAGGTAACATCTTCTCTCAAGGCCCTTCAATTTATTTCCTCCTCCACCCATAAAATCTCTTTATTCCTTTATTTTGTGACAAAAAAGTACCCAACATATACTAGGATATTTTTATGAAAAGTTTCTGATGTAAACGTACACACACCTCCATCCAATTGATGTTGAACATACTCTTTCTATGTACGGAAAACTACTTCCCCATGAAACGATGATTGTTCATTTCTCCTCAACCACCTATCATAGTGGACATTATGATGAAAAATATTTTTATACATGTAATATATTATATTTAATATATATTTAATTTTTTTTAATCATTTTAATACACACATATATTTACTTTCCTTTTGGTGTTAATATGATAATCTCGTTTGAAGAAGTGTGGACTACCGCCCCGTCAAAGCGATGTGATTCATTGAAACACCACATGGAATGTATTAAGGATGATTTTAATGATCTTATTTGATATATATGATACATAAATGCTATAATAATAATGATATATATAAATAAATAAATATATATATATATATATATATTTCATTTACAGACTATATTTCAATATGACAATAAAGATGGAAACAACGTTTCTGCATATGTACAACTAACTATCTCTGTGAATGGTGTATTCCATTTCATAATATAATATTTTATATATTATTATAATAAAAATATACTATTTATACATGATATTTATATCATGGTTTAAATTATGGAATCATGAAATATGTATAAGGACCAAAGATGTATCAAATTAAGACACATGTGAATAACAAAGTAAATTTTACCTGAAGTGAAACCTTAACATAGTATCATTAAGAAGAGGTTAATATAAGGTAATAGTAAAACTATATATGTTAATATATATATAATAATATTATTCTTTAAAATATGTATAATAAACTTATATTTATTTTATAGGAAGCTTGAACGAGTACGGAGAGAGTCAAGACACAAGGTAAGTGGATTTCATCTCACTTTTAATTTCTATGAGATAAAAGATATGTTTACCAATCCTTCCTTTTGTATGGTATATGTACTGCCCATTATTGTATTATATTTATCTTGTACATAATGTTATGGGTATTCACATTCCCATTTGATGATCCTTCTTTCATGGGGTCTAATTTTCAAAAGTTACCAAATCAGTAAAACAGTTTTGTCTCAATTTTCCTTCTTTGAGACTCATGTTTTTTATGCACCTAAACTTTTTTTGAGGTGTATTTTCATCCATTTTAAATTTAAAATATTAACATACGTATTTTTATAATATATTAATATTAATATAATTTCCTTTTCTTACATGTAGTGTATGATCCCATGTTACCATGTTATAAGAGTTTATTAAGATAATCTTCTTATTTTTTTTGAGATTGTTTATGCTCATGCTTAATTTGATGAAATATTGTGATCCATAATTAAAGAATATTCACGAGTTCCCTTATCCTCTATTTATTCAAGATATCCTAATTTTTTAGTACCATTTTTTTCACTATTTGGTACTAAAGATAATGTTTTAGTAAACTCTGACCACCTCTCTCTTCTGTCAGAAATATATGTTTTCTAAAAAGTATTTCCATAAATTTTATACCATTCCAATATAATATCTAAAATAAAATTTTACCCTTTTCATATTTTATCAATCTCTTCAAGGGAATCTTTTGTCACTTTCTGAACAAGGAACTTTTCTAACCTTTTTTCCATGCAAAAGGATTTTTCTTTCGACCTCTTATGACATATATGGATTTACCCACCATCATTTCATAGAAGATTCATTTTCATTTTTAAAAATGTTAATATTTAAGAAAATGTTTTTAAAGGTAATTTTCATGGAAAATTGTTATAAAAATGGTTTCAAAATTACTTTATAAGTCTTCATGGAAAACTTTCTTCAGAATATTTTCAAGAATTATTTATAATTTTTCAAATTATTTTCAATGGAATAGTTTCCAAAACGTTTTCAAGATTTATTTATATGTTTTCAAAGTATTTTCAAAGAAATTATTTTAAAAAAAATTTCAATATTATTTTATATGTTTTCAATAAAAATGATTTCAAAACATTTTAATGCTTTCTTTATAAGTTTACAAAGTATTTTCATAGAAATGATTTTAAAAACATTTTCAATATTAATTTAAAAGTTTTCAACTGTTTTTAATGAAAAAGGGTTTTAAGATGTTTTGAATACTATTTTAAAAGTTTTTGAGGAAAAAGTTTTTCAAAATTATTTCCTGTATTCTTTATATGTTTTCAAGGTATTTTATAATAAAATAATTTTACAATGGTTCTATATATTAAAAATCATTTTTCAGACAGAAAAGGATATTTTACTCAAAGACGTTTTTAGAATATATTTCAAAATTATTTTCCATACAAGATGGAATATATTGATGTTACTCATACCTTCTATGAAATTGACTAAATGTTACATTCACATACTTTCTATAAATGATTTATGCTTAATGCCATGGTCTTTATGAAACCCATTTCTCCTTCATGGTTTATACATATATAAAATCCATTTCTCTTTTATGGGTTATGATTTTAATGAAATGATTATGACACCTGTGACACTTTCCATAGGTTATGATATGTTTATATGTTTATGATACCCATTTTATTTCATGAGCTATGATATGTTTTTTGAAATATGTATGTACGATTTCATTATGTGAAAGATGTGACCTTTATCTCCCTCCAATGCATTGGGTAAATATTTATATCTAATGAGATAAATAGGAGTGGAACCAGGGTTTACTCGATTCAGTAATATAGAGATGGAATGAGTTTTTACTTGGTTCAGTAAGACAAGGATTTAATGAGGGTTTAATCAGTTCAATAATACTAGGATGGAATAAGGGTTTACTCGGTTCAGTAATACAAGAATAGGATGAGGGTTACTCTATTCAATAATATAGGGTTTGAATAAGGTTTAATCAGTTCAATAATACAGGGCTGGAATGAGGGTTACTCAGTTTATTAATATAGTTATGGATTGAGGGTTACTCAGTTCAGTAATATAGGGCTAGAACGAGGGTCACTCGGTTTAGTAATCCAGGCCTATAACGGGGGTTACCTAGTTAAATAAATAACTTTTTCCCACTAATATGGTATTGGAAGTGATGCCTTGGATACTATTGAAATCATTAAATGCTTATGTGTTTCCCACAATTCCATGTTTTATTCCAACATTCTGATTTCATGGATTATACTCTCTATTTCATTCTGATTCATGTCTTATGAACTGCAAAAATTTATTCTATAATCACTATTATGATATTTGATATGTAGGGTATGCTATTCGATTTTAATGATCACATTCTCATACCCTTAAGATCATGTTTATACTTACATGTCTCCCTTATTTACCCTTACTGAGCGTTTGATCTCACCCCTTTTATGTTTCTTTTCCCCCTTATTATGATGATATGTACTATGTTTGATATGTTTGAGAAGGTTTCTAATCCAGAAAAACCTAGTGGGAGATGATGTATCTCACATATGTATCAGTGTTTATGTTAACATGTTTCGAAAGGAAATATACCAACTACAATCTTTGGGCATCTATTTGTATAATGTTTAATTATTACGAAAAAGTTACATAATATTAATGTTTTTGAATGTGAGGGTCACTATAGTGATCAGGTTTGACATCATACAGGAGATGGAATGGACAATTTATTATCGATCCCATGTTGATTGTTATTGCTGGAGGGTGACCTTTACACACCAGAGGGAGAAGTTTTTATTCACAAGGATTAATGTGTTGTCTAGGCTGGAAGAGCTGGAAAAGAGCATCGTGGGATGGACAGGATGACAACCTGTATATCTAGTTTATATCTAGATGATTAGGGAACACATCAGACATACTTTCCTCCAGTGGTTGATTGTTTTAGTGAAAATTTCTTGGATGAAGTTTTTACTTCACCTCTTAAGATATAGGTGGAGTTATGTATTGATATTTTCTAGGAGATTCACCACTATCCATTCCTCCTTATAGGATTCCTACTACAGATTTGAAGGATTTCAAGAGGTATCTAGAGGCCATAGATGAAAATGGGTTTATATAACCCAATACTTTTTTGTGGGGTTCCTTGATCCTTTTTGTATAAAATTCAAACATTACACTTGGGATATGTGTGTATTGTCGGAAATTTAATGAGTTCAAATTTAGGAACTAATATCCCTTACCATTGATATATGATCTGTTCAACTAGCTCTGCGGATCTTAGGTGTTCTTGAGGATATATTTGAGGCCAAGTTTTCACCAGGAATGTGTTCGAACTATAGAAATACATCATATATATTTTCATAGAAGGTATTGTCTGTATGAGTATTTGGTTATTCCTTGAATCTCATGAATTCACCAATAATTCTTATGGTACTTTTGGACTGAGTATTATATCCTTATATGGATTCATTTTTGGTGTTATTCATGGATGATATCTTGGTTTATTCTTACAATCCACATGAATATTCCAAAAATCTTGAGATAGTATTGTATACACTAATAGAGAATCATTTATATGCTAAGCTCACAAAGTGGCACTTCTAGATAGATATGAGTCACTTCATGGTTCATATTATCTACAAAGAAGGAGAATTAGTTGACCTAGAGAAGGTTAGAGCTATTGTTTTTTGAGAGCATCCCAAGAATATCACTAGCATACAATATTTATTGGGGCTGGATGGATATTACAAGTTCTTTATAGAATAATTTTCTTACTTTGAACCACCTCTTAAGAGCTTGACTAATAAGGGTGTGAAGTTTTTATGGATAGATACCAGTGATCCAGCCTTCTAGGAGCTAAAAGGTGGATTGTCTTCAACACCGATCTATATTTTTTCAGATCCTGGTAGAAGATACACTATGTATTATGATTAATAAAGTATCTATCTTGGAGTATTTCTGATGTTGGTGGAGTGAGTAGTGGAACACAAGTGTCATTAGGTGAGGCCACACTAGAGTAATTACACGATTCATGATCTCAAGCTAACCACTATTGTTCATTCCTTATATTCATGGAAGCATTATTTAATATGAGAGAGTTTTCTGGTGTTCATGGAATAAAAATGATCAAGTACATATTAACACAGTGTGATCTGAATTTTAGGTAGTGATGGTTGGTTGATTACCTATCATGTTTTGGCATCGAGCATTATTATACACCTGGTATAGTCAATGTAGTGGTTGATGCATTGGTTAGGATGACTCAGATACAAAAATTTCATAAGGATATTAGTGAGTGGAAGCTTATGGAATTTTTTAGAGATGCACATGGAGGTACATGATACTAATGGGGAGACTTTTCTCTCACCCTTAGATGAAAATTCCACTCTTCTGGATAGATAGAATATGAGAAAGTTATCTGATTTAGAAGCCCTAGTCCTATCGGAAGGTGTGGTAGGTGAGGGCTCGCCTCCTGGATGGAATTTGGGTAAGGATAAAATTTTACATATTCATGGGCACGTTTGGGTTCAAGCAAACATACATGAGGAGTTGATCTGGGAGTTTCATGCCTCAGTTTGGGTAGTACATCCCGGTGTTACTAAGATGTACCAAGGATTGTGTCACATATATTGGTCGACATGGATGAAACGAGAGGTAGCCAGTTATTTCCTAAGGCATTACACCAATTAGAAAGTGAAGGAGGAACATCAGTGACCCACTGGGCTTATAAAACAGTTAACCATTCCTAAGATTAAATAGGAATATGTTGTGATGGATTTCAAGACCAGGTTTCCAATTTTTCCTCGAGGTTATGATGATGTATGGGTTTTTGTGGATATGATAATAAAGGTTTCTCATATTCTAATATTTATGGAGATCTTATTAGTTGATGAGATTGGGATATTGTATATTTGTGACATACTGAAAATTCATGGGGTTCCTTAGACCATTGTATCATATAGGGACACCCAGGATACATCTGGTTTTTGGTACTGTTTTTAGAGGGAATTGGGTATACTTTATCTTCTTATCATGCCATACTACTCTCAGACTGATGGACAGTCAAAGCACATGATTAAGGTTCATAAAGACATGATTAGAGATCATGTCCTTGATTTTGGGGGCTCTTGGGAGAGGCATATACCCATGGTTGAGTTCACCTACAATAATAGTTGGAAGGTGAGTATATCAATGGAACCTTATGATTATTTTTATGGAATGTAATGTCTATCACCTTTGTGTTTGGAAGAGTGAGGGGAGTAAGCTTTAATCATACCTCGTCTCATTTTGTAGTCTTCAGAGGGGGTCCAGTTGATCAGGAAGTGGATATATACCACAAAGTCAAGGGGTAACTCTTATTCCAATCAACATCGTAGAACAATTAAGTTTGCAGTTTGGGATCAAGAATTTTTTCATATCTCTCTATGTCTAGGAAACAAATGGATTAGGTGATAGGGAAAGATTTCACAATGATTTTTTGGACTGTTCAAGATTTCAGAGAGAGTTAGGCCAGTATCATTTTGGTTGTAGTTAACTCAGATGTACATAGACATGCATGATATCTTCCACATATCTTAGATGTGCTATTATCAGTCAGATCCGTCTCATTTTGTACATCAAAATATGGTGGAGTTATAGGTTAATGTGTCCATCTAGGAGCATCATGTTCATATCTTTGACTGAAGCACAAAGGTTCTCCAAGGACAATACATCCATCTAGTATTGGTGTTATGGAATCATGAACATTTACAACATTAGACACAGGAGCAGAAGGCTGAAGTATATGCCCAGTGGCTAGTGTTATTATTAGGAGATTATTGGGCACACTTGTAAAGGAAATTTGGGAATGAATTTATTTAAGGGGGAAGATTATAAGATCTTGGGTTTTCTTATGAGGTAAAACTCACTTGATTTCAAGTTTAATCTCTTATTTTTGGCCTAGTGTGAGTGACTTATTAGATCACATGAGTTTTGGTGGGTGTACAGGGATTGTTCAGATCCCAAAGGCTTGGTCTTTGAAAAAGGGAAATTGGTCACACGGTTAATAGAAACTGTGCAACCCCGGATGCATGGTTTGATAAAACTATGTAGGGTTGGACTAAGGGATGCAGTAGGCCTCACAATTTAAGAAAACTGTTCCACTATGATGTGCTTGCATGTGATCCTCCTGCACTTTTTAGTATAGGATTAACACATAGTTAGTGCATGGTTTGTGTAGTAATACACCATGACTGTGTTATGTGACTCTTGTGGTAGTGAATGGTACACAGTTGGTGCACTATTTGGCCAACCATATAGACAAACCACGCGAACCAATTGAAATATTGGAAAAGACCTTTTTCCATTAAAATTACTTAAAACATATTTCTTCTTCTTATTTTCATTCCAATAGACATACTCTAGATTAGAAGATCTGTTTGAGCTCAAATCATAGGTTTGGCCACCATTTCTTCACCTCACACCCGATTCAAACATCATTGGTCTCTTTAGATCTGCATCAGTGAGATATTCATCCCTCTTAATCCATTATTTATTTAAATTTTTATATAAAATATTATTTAGGTGCAAGATAATTTTCCCTATTTATAGGGTATTTTCTCATTCTTCATTTTTCTCCTGATCTGGACTGAATAAGAGGTTGATACTGGATGAGTTTTCTACTACGGTCCTACGTTAGGTGGTCTATACCTTTTTGTTTGGGTTGTTTATTTTATAAGAATTGTTTCCATTCTACCTCATTTGAGATTTTTCAATTTTTGCCCTAAAATTAATTGAATGTTTTAATTGAATATATTTAAACATTTTATGTTCCCAATTAAATACTATTGTGATTGTTGGAGGTTTTTCACATCAACCTAGGACACCCAAGGGGCATTCCATTCTATCATCCCTATGTTGTACCACCCAATGGGCTGTGTTTGAGAAAAATAAATTTAGTGGGATCCTAAATGATAATTAAATGATTTATTTAAGGTTATTATCACCTTATTTTTTTACCTGTTCATTATAAATGAAAGGAATGAGTTGAATTGAATCTATATGAGATGGTTAATTCTTATTTTAATTTGATTACATGATTTGAATTGAGTTAAATTGTTTAAATGAAAATTTTATATGATTTGGATGAACTCATGGAATGTGAATAGTTATGAATCATTGAATGAAATGTTTGATGAATTGATTATGGTAGTGTATTCCATGGATGAGCTCCATTGATCAGGATTCCATAGGATTATATGTACATTTCTACCCCATGTGTCTTTTTATGGTAATGTATTTCTTCGACCTATTTTCTCCTTGGGTTATAATTCCCTTGGATTCCATGAGATTTTCCACCCCTTGGATATGGATTGTTTGGAATTGCATTGGACAAGATCAATTTACATGCTACTCATAATCCACCAATGTCTTTATAGAGTTTCCATCAACATGCTCCTGGGGCTCGATGAGGATGATTGGTATTCTGTACCTTGGATCCATCTCTTCATCGTCTAAAACTGGATCATATGGTGTCGACGTTTTGGATGTTGACACTTGATTACATGATATGGAAGTTGTGCATATTTTTCTAGGTTTACATATAACCTTGGCAGGGGTATTAGATTACAATTGTTGGACTAGACAAATATCTCACCTGATTTATTTTTCATTACAACTAACCTTGTTTTTGGGAGCTTGACTATTTTTATAGGGATCCATGTTTGGATGGACGTGATCACATTTTAATTCCATTAGTGTTTTACTTTTTTTATGTTTCACACAGAGTTTTTTTATATTACACATATAGGAATTGTTATAGATACCATTAGGGGTGGCTTACTGAGTGTTATATCACTCCCTGTTTAGAATTTTGTTGGGTACCCAAAAAGAATATATGGATGCAAGTAAGGACTGAAGAAGGATCCCACTATATAATGCTTGATTTCATCATTTATTAGGATTAGGGGAGTATAGGACCTAGCTTTTCTTTGATGATCTCTGGGATATTTCCTTTTTGGCCTTTTTTTATACATATATTATACTAGATGCTTGTATACCTATTTTCTTTCTTGTAGAGAAATGACATGATCATCATATTTTATATGATCTCTTTTAGCTTATTTATTATTATAGTCCTCTAGATGTTTATCTTATTCCAATTATTTATTTTCTTCCAGTATAGTACTATTATGGTTTTACTACTTTGGTGTACTCTAAAATGAGGGAATATTCTCTCTATAGATACACCCTAGGCCCTTCCTACTAGTCATAAACCTCTTGCATATGTGGAGGAATGCTTGAGGCTATGTGACCCACCAGACCAAGGAACCGTTTAGTGGAATTCAATTTGGGATGTTACATTTCATGCCGTAATGACACTACCTTAGGTCAGGACCATAGGCCTTCATTTTCACAGGTCCTTCTTCACCATCATTGTATGACATACACACTTCCCCTCTATCAGATAACTATATCATGACAGTCTATGTAATCCAAGTGTGAAGAAAAAAACCTCCATAGGCTTGGTGACACACATAAGAAGATAGATCATACAAGTAAAAACATAACATATTATCATGACAATATATTGGAATCATAAAGGTCATGTGATCAAGATCATCCATAGTTAAACAAGATACATGAATACCCATGGAATCAAGCATTGTAAATGGATCTCATGAACTACACACACCAACACCCACATGTGATCTCTATCAATAATGATCAAACAAACTATATTAACTCAAGAAACATACCAAGTAATCAACTACATACAAGAGTTCCAAATCATAAGAAACTTACTACCACATGTTTTTCAACATTAATGAAAAGGGTGGAATCTTATGAACCATTTCACAAACCCACAAGAATAAGCACACTCACACAGAACTCCTAGAAATAGTTTTACATAAAATAACATCGGTTCTAGAGAAAGTATCCAGAAAGAATGACCCAAAGGGTAGAAAACTACATACCCAATTTCCATAACCAATAATGGTAATTTTTAATTTTTGGTTGAAGGAAAAATAAATTCATCACTTTTTGAAAATTACTATAAAAGAGAAGTGTCAGGTCTACATGAATTATAATCAATACGGAAAAACTCAATCTCTAAGGTTTGATCATTTGTTAGGGTTGAGTAAGGAGAGTCCTAGCAAATTTAGGCTATCTTATTTAGAAATACTTGACACTAGAAGGGTATACCTCACACACTAGGTTCATATAAAAGTTATCTAGAATTCATCATATTGAATGAACATCAAGGATAAGAGGGATTATTTGATTAATAGGGGTAAGAATCAAGTTAAAACTAAATTAAAGACCCCACCTTAATTCCCCATGTGTTTCCCATTTGATTCGATCAATATATGAGAAGAGGGAAAAAGGTTTCGACCATTTTAAGTCCAAAATTCACATCACTATTCCCTCTAGCACATCCTCTCTTTGGTCATGGTGTTCTTGATCACTTATCCTAAAACAGACTGAACTATGGCATGGTGCTAGGATTTAGGTATTTTTACCTCCCCACTCCCTCTAAAATAGGAATAGTGAGGTCACCCAGGCCATGAAAAAATATGGGACCTAAAAAACCCCATGCTAATGGGCACTCCTAGATATCTCATTTCCATTGATTTTATAACGTCCCAGTTCTGGAAGACGCCCAGAGGTGCCCCATACCCGGTTGGTCACATGGCCTCAAGGGTATTTCCCCGAATTCTAGAGGATGTGGACTAGAAGTGAGGGCCTTGGGTATGATAGTGGGGAAACTATGCCTTCATTAGGAGAGTAACACAATAGAAGTAAAACAGATAACAATAGATGAAGTATTAAAACATACAATAGGTAAACAATAGAAGTAATAAACAACTAAAGAACACAAACACAGAGATATATATATGATGCAAGATATATATGTCTAAGAAAGCATCCAAACAAGTCACAATGCTGGAATAACAAACTAAACCAAAGTTCAATAGAAAATAAAAAAATAACCACAATATCGCAAGCCTTAGCTTGGTCCCATGCTCCCTAGCTCCACAAAAATCGAGTACCTAAAGTAGTAGGGATCTTTCCCTTATCTATACATGTAGTAATATGATTTGTTTGGTCCCAAATGCATGAACCAAACAGGGTGTGAAACTAAATATTAGTAGGTAGCCACCCAAATATCCTTGCCTAATAGTTAGTGAATATATATGGTTGGCTATAATCAAAATGAAGTAGTAAACAAGGATGTACTAAAAAGTAAACAATCCTAGAGTTTCAAATGCATTCAATTATCAGCTATCAAGTAAGCAGCTAATCATAAATAGGGTACCTTATGAGATGTACTCACAACCTAACCCATCTGGTCCAACCAAAACAAACAAAAGAAACCCTCTGGGAAGTACACACAGTCTAACTCCTTTGGTTTAACTTTTGTACAGAATCTTTGAGGGATCAGTCACCATCAATTCCCCCTATAGTCTCGTATTAGTAACTAAAAGGCACTCTAGGGAAGAACTCAATGTCCAATTCACCCTATGGACCACATTGAGGAACTATAGACACTCTGAGGAAGCACTTATGTCCATTCCACCTATGGTCTCACATCGCAACAGTAAACATACACTCTGGAGAATCCCTCAACGTCCATTCTCCCTATAGTCTACTACACCAGGTTCTCATAGCCCTCTGTAAGTCAATCAAGCCCCATGATATATAACAGCCAAAGTTTACCTCAAGAACTACTTGGCTAAGTAGTCTACAACATAACATCATGTTAGATAAATAGTATTATTCCATCCTATCAGCACTAGGAATAGAAAGCAAGAAGCCTAACATGCTAAGAAAGATCCAACAGTTATAAACAATACAAGCATGAGCAAGATATCCATAGAATAGAAATTAACTCTATTCACATTCAATTATCCTCTACTCAAGCGTATAAATCATAGCAGGCAATAATAAGGTTAAATTCATAAACACGCAAGACCCCAAACGGGGTATTGGGGACTCTAGCACATATAACCCAAATACTATCTATAGAAAGGCACAAACCACCAACATTGGCATTGTATGATTGATATACTCTGGTGTTGGCCCTTGGATCTAAATAGAGCATAGTAGATCTTAAAAAATGTCTAAAAAGTTCCACCGTGGATAACTCATGAGAGAGGAGAAATCAGGAAACGAGGTTCAAGAAGAAGAGAGAACTCACCAATGCAATTCCAACACAACTGACAGAGTTTGATTCATATAAAAGATGATTGATCAGGGTCTCAGGGAAGGATCAACGTGGTATGGACACTCTCAGTCGAAGAAGGAGAAGAAGAAGACACTTATGACAATTAGACGTGACCCTAGTCTGTATAATGAAAAAATTACACGGCGTGTACTTTATAAGTACACGACGTGTACTTGCCCTTACAGGCCCCCACATAAGGCAGTCTTCAGGTCACCACACACAGTTGTGTGGTTGACCATTACACGACCATCATACGACTACATCCGGCAAAAGAGTACACGACGTGTACATAAATGTACAGAGCATGTACTTCAGAAATTTCTAGAAACTTATATTTTTCACAAAAACACATAGAAGAGAAAAAAATACCTAAAAAGAAGATCCTAGTGTTTACAAACTTCCTCCCCTTAAAGAAATTTATCCTCGAATTTCCCTAGCAAGGTAGCATAGAAGAATAATCCTCAAAAATATCATGCCACTAGGATAGTACATCGACCTCCCTCTCCCAGCTCCTGTCTTGTACTTGCCCGTGCTGCCATAGCACATGTACCAGAGGAACATAACGTCCATAGATAACTTTCATACTTCAGTCAACAATCTAGATAGGATTCTCCTCAATTGAGTTGTGCACCTCTAAGTCAACCTCCTCGGGTTGAAAAACATGAGATGGGTCTGAAAAGTAATGTCGAAGCTGAGAAACATGGAAGACATCATACATGACCCGATACCTCTGAGGTAACAGAAACCAATAGGAAACTGGCCCAACTCTCTCAAACACCACAAAATACCCGACGTACCTCAGTGAAAGATTACCATGTCTCATAATCCTCCCATGTCCCAACATCGGTGTGACTTATAGGAAAACCTAATCCCTGACCTCAAACTCCAGAGGACATCTCCGTTGACCAGTATAAGAATTATGTCGAGATAGTGCAGTATCCATCCTCTTCTGTATCAACTCTATCTACTCTGTGGTCTCCTGGACAAGATGAGGCCCCGACATAGCTACCTCTCCTACCTCCAACCAGCATAAGGGTGATCGACATGGCCTACTATACAAAGCCTCATAAGGTGCCATATGAATAGTTTCATGAAAAGTATTATTGTAGGAAAATTCCACAAGAGGCATGTGCTTCACCCATGAACCACCAAAATTTGGGATGCATGCTCGAGGAATGTCCTCAAACACCAGAATCGAATGATCGGACTGGCCATCTGTCTGGGGATGGAATGCCGTACTCAGAATTACCTGGGTACCCAAAGCCTTCTATATTCCCTTCTAGACCTGATAAGTAAAATGAGAATCTCTGTAAGAAACAATGAAGTGTGGAACTCCATGTAAATGAATAATCTCTCAAATGTAAAACCTTCACAGCTCATCCACAACGAAGATCTTCTTGATTGGAAAGAAGTGAGAAACCTTTGTGAGTCTATCAATGACAACCCAAACTACATCGTTCCCTCAAGGCGACCTCAGTAAACCTATTATGAATTCCATCATGACATCATTTCACTTCTACTTAGGAATTGGTAACTGCTAAAAAATCCTTACTGGTCATTGATGCTCCGCCTTCACCTACTGACAGGTGGAACACCTCATGAAGAAACTAGAAACATCTCACTTCATACCTAGACACCAAAACTGACAGTGTAGATCATGATACATCTTAGTGATTCCAAGATGAACTACACAAACTGAGGAATTGAATTCTCTCATCAGCTCACCGCGTATGTCCGATGGCACCCATAGGCGCCCATGAAGATGCTACATCTCATCCTCTCCAATGGTCCATCCAGGAATAGGGTCCTCTCCTGACCCAATTTCCCATAGGACCAAGCCTTCTGAATTTGATAGCTGCCTCATTCACACTTGATCAAGTAGAGTCGAAGTAATAGCTACAGAAGAAATAAAAGTCTACCCCTGCCTGTCGTGCATCTCAAGATGCATATCAGAGAACAGAGCCATAAGCTACCACTCACTACTGGCCTATTGAAATTTCTGTATTTGAGTCCTCCTACTCAACACATCAGCCACAACGTTTCCCTTCCTAGGCATGTAGGAAATCTAAAAGTCAAAGGACTAAAGGTACTCAACCCACCTTCACTATCTCAAATTAAGATCATGCTGAGTGAAGATATACTTGAGACTCTTGGGGTTGATGAAAATGACAAAATTCTCTCACAGAAGATAATGTATCCAACAACGTAAATCATGAACAACTGAAGCAAGCTCGATATCGTGCGTCAGGTAGTTCCTCTCTTGTGGCCTCAACTACTGAGATCCGTACGAAACAACCCCTTTCCCTTGCATAAGAACTACTCCTAGCCCGATACCTGATGCATCACAGTAAACAATATAGATCTTTCCCAGATCTGGAAATACTAGTATCAGTGCTGAAATCAACCTCCATTTCAGCTCCTGAAAGGATGAATTATAATAATCTGACGATAAGAACCTTGCACCCTTCTTATTCAGGCTCATTAGTGCTGCTTCTAAGCATGAAAAGTCCTATATGAAACATCTGTAGTAACCAACCATCCCTAGAAAAATCCATACCTTAAAGACATTCTTAGGATGATCCCATGAAACTACTACTCTCACTTTCTATGGGTATACTGATACTCCTATCTCTAAGATAACATGACCCAAGAAGTGAATCTGGTCCATCCAAAAGTGTAATTTTTAGATATTGGCATATAACTGATTCTCTCTCAGTGTAATCAAAATGATCTCAAGATGTGTGACATGGTCGTGTTGAGTGTGAGAGTACACTAAGATATCATCCATGAAGACTACCACAAAATAATACAAGTATGGATGGAACACTTGGTTCATTAGTTCCATGAAAACTTCAGGCACGTTCGTGAGACCAAATGGCATAACGACATACTCATATAGACCATACCTGCTTCGAAAGGCTGTAAGAGGTACATCTAATGGTCTAACATGCAATTGATGGTAACTAGATCTCAATCCAATCTTCGAGAACACTCGGGCTCCTCGAAGTTGATCAAAGTGATCAACAATCCTCAGAAAGGGATATCCATTATTGATTGTCAACTGGTTCAACTTCTAATAATCTATGTAAAGTTTGAGGGTACCATACACCTTCATCGCAAATAGGATAGGCAAACCCCAAGAAGAAGTACTGGGTCAGATGAAACCCTTTTCCTGCAACTCCTCCAACTGCTTCTTGAGCTCCTGTAACTCTGGTGTAGCCATCCTTTAAGGATAAATGGACACTGGTGCCGCTCCTGGCACAAGCTCAATATAAAAGTCCACCTTTCACTCCAGAGTCTAACCTAAAAATTCCTCTAGAAAGACATCCCTGAAATAATCCACGACTGGAGGAACCTCCATATGTGAAGTCCCTTGGTCATCTAGATAAATACAAGAAATCTGGGCTGTAACTCCTCCCAAACCATGATGCTCAGGTCCCACTCTGCTCGCTTGGACATCCCATTTTCCCTTGTAATGAAATGATCTACCCTCAGGTGATGTGAAACTCACCCTATAATGATAACAATCGACAACTACCTGGAAGAGAACTAACCAATCCATTTTGAGAATGAAATCATAGCCTGTCATCTCTAAGACATAGAGGTCCCATATAGAGTGACACCCACCAACATCTAGAGGGAAATCCTTAAACTATCGTATAATAGCTATTTTTGTACCCAACAGAGTGTCTAACGTTAAGATATGAGAAAAATAAAAGATACTAAGCCCAAGGCTCTCCACAAAAGCGACATATATAAAGCTATGAGAAGCCCCTATATCGAAAAGAGAAGAAACTAAAACTGTGGTAACTAGGATCGTACCTTGTACTGTTGAGGGTCCGGGATCCTGCTTCTGCTGGGTCTCCTCCATTGCAAATGTTTGACCTACACCGCAGCCCTACGACCCCGCATAACCACTCTGAGCCGATCCACCCTAATGTTGCTGAAATCCTGGAAACTAGCTACCACAACCACAACTTCCACCTCAGCCTAAATGGATGAAAGAACTACTGTTCCCCGCCTGATGAGAAATTGGTGGTGCTGCTCTTGAATGAGAAGTCATAAAAGAACCCCTGTCACCAGCTGTAGGTGATAAGATCTGATAGAAGCACTGAATATGGCCTATCTTTCTACAAGATTAAAACTCCAATGGGTCTCTTGGGAACTGTGGCATCGTATTCCCACTCTTTCTGCACTGGTATCACACCACTTGGATACCAGAAGAAGTGTTCAACCTCCTTAGATCCTCACATGTAGATTCCCTGTGGTGCTTCTTGATGTCAGTAGGAGGGATACCATCTCTAGATGTCGAACTACCCTGGCTCACCACTCCAGAATCCCTCAGATTGTGCTTCGTGATCAGCGTCTAGTTGACTATAGAAGTTATGGAAGTCAACATGAAGATATTCACCTGATATCAGATGGCGTTCTTGAGACCATCCTTAAACTTCCTTTCCAGAAATAACTCATCACCTCCTGTAATAGGCGTGAAGTGCTACGGCTCTGTGAAGCGAGAAGAATACTCTATAACTAAAAGAGTAACATTTTCTAGACTAATGAAATCTTGGGCTTGATTATCCCTCAAGGTCTCTAGGTAGAAGTAGTCATTAAAGGAACACTAGAACTCATCCCACACCATAACCTACTAGCATCTCGCCTGTCAGATCACATCCCACCATCTCTTGGTAGAGTCCCGAATCACATATGTAGAAAACTTCACCCTCCTATATAGAGGCGTCTCCAGATTCTCGAAGATAGATTTCATGGCTTCTAACCATGGATCTTCGGCTTGAGGTCCTCCTTTCCCTATGAAGGTGGGAGGATGCTACTGTTGGAAAAACCATGTCAACTCTACCATAGAAGGGGCAGAATGTGGTAATCCTCGAAAGGCCTGCATGAACCTCATGAATCCCTCTCAGAACAGTGCATCGACACCTATATCTAGGATAACGGCTGGTGCCAAGACTGGCATGACTGAAGGATCTGCTGGAAGTCCAAGATCCGCCATATCTGGTGTCTGATCACTGCCCTGTAACTGGCACACAACCAGAGGACGTCTCAGTGGCATGACTCTACAAGGTCAAGTTCACACCTTAGATCAAGTTTAACAAGGGCTAAAACTTAGATGTGTGAGAAGGGAACAAGAGAAATAAAGTATTCGAGTTTTTCAGAACATGGATACATGGTGTGTAAAATGACTACATGACGTGTTCCCTTAAGCCTTCACATGGGCATGTAATTTTTCCAACCCAGGTCGTGTAACACCCTATACACATGGAGTGTTGTTCTAAAAGATGGAGTGTTATTGAATCCTCTTTACCTACCCGAGTTATTCTACACAGCTAATCCACACGGTTCTCCTAGAACAAGACTACACGGCGTGTTAGTACTAGACACGACGGGTACCAGAGGAACCCCACCGACCCATGTTGTTAGTTATATGGCCAGATACAAGAGTAACAATACATGAAGTGTTCAATCTTGACATGAAATTTATAACCTATGTCTTATCCATCAGTGTCATTAGTCACATGGGTGGAAACATGGTATTCAAAACATGACACGTACATCAGAAACATGACATGTGCCACTAATGATTTCCCAACCCCGTGTCTTTCCCACACAACCAGTGACACAGTTAGAGACTACACAGCGTGCACATACTGTACATGGTGTGTACTTAAGAAAAAAATTCCTTCCGAAAAGAAGGACACATGGCATGTATTCATCATTATAGGCCTTATATTCTGGGTATTTTCGGATTGTAAGCCTTAGAAACTAGTCTGGAAGCCTAGAAAAACACTGAAACGAACATCAAAATGCCAAATTATGATCGGTGAGGGCCCATAATTCACATGAATCAAATATTAGCATCTTATAAATGTCATATAAAAACATAATAGAGCAATGATCCACCAAATCCTGGTCCATGAGGGCCCATAACACCTTAATAACCAATATTTGGTGTTCATTCAAACGAATCCTTACACAATTCAATACCCTATCAAAACCAGATAATCTATCAAGGAATCTATCACATCCGCATAAATATCTAGCACAACATCGATCACAACAACATGAAATTACTAATACACCCTAAATGGCATGGAAAGAATGCACGACATGTGATTTTTAATAAGTGCCTATAGGATGCATGAGATGGCATACCTTCATCTCATCGGGTTGAAATAGAAATAGAACCTCAATAACATCAACAATAACAACACAGAACATGTGAATCACCCAAAGGTGAAATCAAATACACTGTAAAATTTCAAAATTAGAAAAAATTGCAATAACGAGGTAGATTGGATTTTCCCTACACACATGTTAGCTACTCCTAGGCAAAACTTATTACCAAGTACCTATTCCTTCCTATCCCTAGCTATAGGATCTAAACAGTAAGTCAAGAAGAAATAATTCCTCTGATACCACTTCGTAACATCCCAGTTTCAGAAGCCGCCCAGAGGTTCCCCATACCCGGTTGGTCACATGCCCTCAAGCATATTTCCCTGATCGCCAGCGGCTGCCGAATAGTAGTGAGGGCCTTGGGTATGATAATGGGGAAACTATGCCCTCATTAGAAGAGTAACACAGTGGAAGTAAAACAGATAGAAATAACAGAAGCAATAAAACATGCAATAGGTAAACAGTGGAGGTAATAAACAACTGGATCACACACACACACACACATATATATATGATGCAAGATACATATGTCTAAGAATGTATCCAAAAAATTCACAATGCCGGAATACCATACTAAAACAAAGTTTAACAGAAATCATAAAAAAAACTCCACAACATCGCTAGCCTCAGCTTGGTACAATGCTCCCCAGCTCCGTAGCAATCAAGTACTTGATGTAGAAGGGCGCTTTCCCTTATCTGTACCTACAAAAATATGATCTATTTGGGCCCAAAAGAAAGACCCAAATAGAGTGTTATAATAAATCCCAGTAGGAAACCACCCAAAGATCTATGCCTAACAATCAGTGAATATATATGGTAGGCTACAATCAAAATGAAGAAGTAAATAAAGAAGTACTCAAAATTAAACAATCCTATAGTTTCATATGCATTCAACTATTATATATGAAGTAAGCAACTAATCATAATTAGGGAACCCTCTGGGAAGTACTCACAGCCTAACCCCTCTGGTCTAACCAAAACAAACACAAGCAACCCTCTAGGAAGTACACATAGTCTAACCCTTCCGGTTCAACTTTTTCACAAACTCTCTGAGGAAGAAATCACCGTCAATTACCCTATTGTCTCATATCGGTAACTAAAAGGACATATGGGGTATCAATCAACATCCAATTCCCCCTGTGGCCTGCATTGAGAAACTACAGACACTCTGAAGAAGCACTTATGTCCATTCCCCCTATAGTCTCACATCGTAATAGTAAACATACACTCTGGAGAATCCCTCAATGTCCATTCTCTCTATGGTCTAATACACCGAGTTCTCATGGCCCAATTTAAGTCAATAGAGCACAAAGATATATAAGGGCCAAAGTATACCTCAAAAATTCTTAGATAAATAGTCTATAACATAACAACATGTTAGATAATTAATATTACTCCATCCTATTAGCACGAGGAATGGAAAGCAAGAAACCTAACATGCTAAGAAAGACCAAACATTCATAAACAATAAAATCATGGAAAAGACATCCATAACATATCAATTAACCATATTCACATTCATTTTACCTCTAATCAAGCATATAAATTATAGCAGACAATAACAGGGTTAAATCTGTAAACACGCAATACCCCGAACAGGGTATTGGGCACTCTTGCACATATAACCCAAAGACTATCTATGGAGAGGCACAAACCACCTACCTCGGCATTGTATGATTGATAAACTCTGATGTCAGCCCTCAGATCAACCTAGAACGCGATAGATCTACAACAGCTTCTAAAAAGTTCAACTGAGGATAACTCACGAGAGAAGAGAAATCAAGAAATGAGGTTCAAGAAGAAGAGATAATTCACAGATGAGATTCCAACGCAACTGACAGAGTTAGAAATGGAGAACAAATTCCTGAGCAAGGGCTCGGGGAAGGATCGATACAATTCGAATGCTCTCGGTTAAAGAAGGGGAAGAAGAAGACACTTCTACCAATTATACTTGACCCCGGTCCATTTAATGGAAAAAAATAATGTACACAACATGTACCTTAAAAGTACATGGCGTGTACTTTCCCTTACTGGCCCCCGTATAAGGCAGTCTCCAGGTCACCCCACATGACTATGTGCTCAGCCGTTACCTGACCAGCACACAACTACATGCGACAATAGAGTACACAGTGTGTATTTCAAAAATTTCCAGAAACTCCCCTTTTTCTCAAAAACACAATAGAAGAGAAAAACATACCTGAAAAAAATATCTGAGTTCATATATGTTTTTTCAAAATGCAAGGGACACCATAACTAGACCTAGGACACGATGTTTCTTATTTTAGATAGAAAAATGTAAAAACCAAATTTTATGATTCCAAAATCTATACCCTAGCATGGATAAAAAAAATAAAAAATATATGGAGAAAATAAATATTCCTTTGCATAATTGAAAAAAATACTGAGGCTCTATAAAAAAACAATCTCATGTTTTATTTTTCATGGGATTTTGATTCAAGACAAATCAATGTTGTAAGGGTTTCCTCATCTAAAATTTTATTTATTAAGATATTATTCAAATTCATCACCCAATTTATTTTGTGTTGTATATACTACCAATAAGTATCTTTTTAATATAATTATTTTAAAATTAAATGTACTCATGAATCCATCTTAAGTTTTACCATTCATAGTCTTTTTATTTGAAGTGTGATGAAGTTATGAAGGTTTATTTCCAATCTCATTTTCTAAACAGCATTGTTATGAATGAATTTATATATGATTAAAAATTATGTGAAATGTATCTCTAAGACTGCAACCATTTTCTTCTCCTCCGATTATTATTGAAGTTTTATATGTTCTCTCTCAATTTCAGTTTCCTTGGTAGATATTTTAAACGATGTAACCCTTATAAATGAAGTTGACCCTACCTCTTATTTTTGGTTAGGAATTTTCTTCATATATGTCCATATTCATAGTATGGTTTTTTGGGTTTCCTTATCCATGCTTAAGTAATTTATTAAATTCACTCTCTAAATTTTTTAATTTCTTGAATAAAATTTCAAAATATTTTTTTATTTTTTTTAGAAGTTTCATTTTGAAAAAAGTATACCTTTTTAACATTTTCATTATGAAAATATTATTTTCTGACCATTATTCTTTATAATATTTCCTTAATTTTTAAAATTAGTTTCCAAATAATTTTTAATTCATAACAATTTTTATAAGAAATGGAAATATTTTTATATCTTTTAAATGTAATATTTGTATTTTAAAAAAGAATTATTTGTTTTAGATGTGATTTTAAAGTATTTTGTTTTTAATAAATTAATCTTCAGGGTTTTTATGTCTTCTCAAAAAATTATTTTGAAAGAATATTTATTTTACTATTTTTTTGCATAATTGTTTTTTGGTTTTAAGGGAAATTATCAAGAGTTTTATCAAACACAAATTATTTCATTTTATTGAATTTTTTAAATAATATTTCATGAATTAAAATAGTTATTTAGTATTTATTTTCAATGTTAATTATGAAATAATCTTAAATATAATTTTTTTTATCTATGCCAAGATACTTTAATCTTCCTTATATTACACTTGGGCCATGTTCTGAAGAAACTTAAGGAACATCAGAATCACGAAACATGAGTAATTTGAAATTTTGGGTTTAGATTCATTTTAAAAACACTGATTCCAAAAAAAAACCTTTCCATAATTTCTTAAAGGATCATGTGCAGTAAAAATAAAGCATGGAAAATAAAATTGAATGGAAGAATAAATGGTTCTTAGTATTTTTGAAGTCTGTGGTTTGATTTGCATACTGTTGACATGTCATGGATCAAAGTTGCCAAACTAGGCATAATCTAGATCATTCAGAGATGCATCACATATCCTAGATCATTATTTTATGTTTCCTCAGTGTTAGAAAATCACACCAAAGATATTTAAAATTTCCCTTTGATCATGTGAAGATAGATGACTCGATCAAGAAGATCAGATAGATCCAAACTTTTCTTTAATTTAGAATCCCTCTCAAAGAAATTTAGAGGTGATGAGAGGAGATATTATCTTACTAAATTATTCCAAATGGTTGATCTCACTATTCAAGAGGCTAAAATGAACTTTTATACCTAGTTTATAATTTCCAAAATTACACTTTGTTATCTGGAAAGTTATAACATTCATTTTAGACCGCTACAAATAGATATGTATTCAAAAAACCTGTTAAATGTTAGAAATATTTCACCACTCACTGGTGAACGTATAAAATGTTACATTATAATATTTAAACCTCTAACTTGTTCTATATGCTCCCAAAATAATTTAACAAACCTTGAGCATCGTGTGTTATTTGAAAAATTATATTTTCTCATATTCAATTTTATGATCAAACAACTTGTAAAAACCTTGAGAAATAATTCAATAATCATTATTATAAACTTGAATAAAATAATTTAATTAGTTTTATTTGAGATCAACTATACTTGGATGTTGATTATCCCCAGAAAGAGGGACCCACTTCATTTTAAATTATTTTTCATTAGAATAGGTGGGACTTGTGCATACACTTAATGTGTGACTCTCTAGATCCTTATCTTGATCGTATTTATTCTGAACTAGAGACCAAGTGTAAATCCTAGCAACCCATCATGGCCTCTAAGGAGATAAGAAATTTCATATCTACGACTACCTCCTATGAACACATTCTGTGTAATATAATCTCTTTGTCTCGTGATATCTCATAAAGTAGGACTTACACTTGTGTCATCATCCTTTTTTTGCTTTATATATTTCATGAACTTACTGGTTGGATTTACCTTCTTGTACCATATACATGAATTTAATAAAGATACTACTATCATGTTTAACCTCCACCTATGAGATATCTCTTACTAAATTCGGAAGTGAAAAATTCTATCTTGATCATTCAACTAATGTCATACCAATAATGACGCAGAAAACACAAGCTACCTCACCACAACTTAAATGTCATAGTTTTTAACTTTCATCAAAGTATGTGATCAAATGGAACACACTGATAATGACCTAAAATCTAGGGACCAATACACTTGTTCATAGATAGGAACAAAAAATGACACATTAAACATATAGTGTTCCTATTGGCAGGTCTATCCTCATGATCTCATAAAATTGATATTACAAAGTGTGGACTTCCTGAGAAGAAGTCTCAATGAATATGATCCCCCAACACTTGTTATTCATAAATCTTCCATGTCCTATAAGTATGATGTATATAGACAACAAGACATATCTTTAAAATTAATTTCAGAGTGTCTTGAGGTTCTCATTATAGCTAAGAACTACTATAAAATTTTGATATGATATGTAATTTAAGGACATTACCATGTAAACAGTTGATGAAGAAGTATTAACACTATTATGTTAAGGATAAACACATGTATATAACAAACTGTATACATGTAATGGTAATCAATGAACATAAAGGAGTTGGGTCTAGGGAACCCATTCACAACACTCCCACTTACAGTAGAACCAATTACTAGAAATTCTCAATCATATAACTCTCACATGAGTATCATTATTCTGTTGAGATATGGATTTAGTTAGGGGGTCATCCATGTAATCCTCTATAGCTACTCTACTAACTGTGACTTCACCACTCTAAGAAAAATCACTCAAGATTTGAAGCATATGAAGTATATTCTTTTTCCTTTGGTGTGACTTGGTCTCCTTAGAAAGAACTTATGTTGCAATATTATCATAGTTTATTATAATTGGGACTACACTACTAGGTATAAATCCAAGATCAAAAAACAAGGCTATATATCCAAACCACTTCTTTATTTGCATCAAAAGATGCTATATACTCAGATTTTACTGTATAATCGGAAACCATGGATTGCTTCGAGCTCCTCTAGCTACTACACTACTGCTAAAATAAAAGAAATATTCTGACTATAATTTCATATCATTATGATATGCCTAAAAAATAGAATAAGTGTATCCACTCACAACTATTTTATCACCTCTTCCTTACACTGGTAATATATCCTTCGAAAATTGGAAGTAATCTTGGATTGTTTTCATAGTTTCCTAATGCAACTCTCCTAGATTGGATTAATATCTTCCCACTATGATTAAAGTAAAGGAATCATCAAACCTAGTACACGTACTAACATTCTTGATAGATCCCACCAATGAATAATAAGGTATTCTAATCATTATTTCAATATCCTTATTTTTTAGACACATATTTTTTGAGAGAATAATGCCACATGACACTAAAAACAATCCTCTCTTGGATTGTTTCATATTGTACCTTTTGAGTTCCTTATCAACATTTGTACTTTGAATTAGCCCAAATAGCCTCTAAGATCTATCTCTATAGATCTTGGTCAATATGATATAAGATTATTCACCAAAATTTTTCATGGATAAACATTTATTTACCCAAGTATTTGCTGACTTTAAGACATTATCTTCATTTACCATTAAAAATATGTCATCAATATACAATACTAGGAGAATAATGGAACTTCCACTAACCTATTATAGACATATGGCTCAATTTCATTCTTAATGAAACCGAATTAGTTTACAGCCTCATCAAATTTAATATTAAAATTTTTTAGTGCCCACTTCAATGCCAAAAATGGATATCTGCATCTTGTATACTTTATTGGCACTCTTTGACACAATGAACCCTTCATGTTGCATCATATAGACATATTCAATGAACATCAAATTTATGAAATCAGTTTTGACATAGATTTTCCAAATTTCATAATAACTAAATTATTCAATTTCAAGTAATATCCAAATGGATTTTATCATAGAGACTAGCAAGATGGTTTCATCATAATTGATGCCTTGATGTTTCCTAAAACCATTTTCCACTAGTCATGCCTTATAGGTGATAAATTGACTATTCATGCCCATATTTTCCCTAAATACCTATTTACACCAAATATGAATTACATATACTGGTGGGCCTACATAATCCAATCTTAATATCTGTACAAGGGATCTATTTCAGAATGTACGACTTCTTACCATTTAGTAGCATCATTTCCATATACTTATTCAATGTAGGTTAGAGGTTCATAATTCTATAGGAGTAATGTGTCACCTAACTTAGTGATAAGTAGACCATATCTCTCTGGTTCTATTACCAATCTAGTAGATATATTCAATACATGTGTCTTACTAATATCTTTCCGTCTCGCTTTCACTTATAAAGAATTTTCATATAGAAACTCTTATGCATTTGAAGTATCAACTTCATCAAAGTCAATATTTTTCCACTATTTCCATTGTAAATGTATTGCCTTTATAGAAATATATCAAGTCATGCTATGAACACATTTCTATTTAATGGATTATATATTCAATATACTTTAATCCCTTTTGGATGACTTATAAATATCTACTTCATGTGTTATAATGCTAATATTTTCTAGGCATAGTCTGGAAAAAAGCCTCACATCACCACACATGTATGAAAGATAACATTTCTTCCAACAAAAAAACTCATACATAATCCCATTGATTTTTTATTTGTTACTCAATTTAGTGTATATACTATAGTCTTTAGTGTATATCCCCAAAATGATAATGGTATATTTTCATGACTCATCATTGATTTGACCATGTCAAATAGGGTATAATTCATCCTTTCACTAAAACCATTCCACCAAGGTGTATAAGGATGAGTGAGTTGGGAAATTCTCCCACACTTCTTTAAATGATTGATGAAAGCTTGGTTAAGATATTCTCTACCATGGTCTAAGTTTAGTTTCTTAATCGTCTTAGAAAACTGATTCACTACTTCATTTTGATATTCCTTAAACATGATAAAGGAATCCAACTTATACCTCATTTAGTATTTGTATCCGTATCTAATATAATTATTTATTAAAATAAAGAAGTAACAAAATCAACTCGCATCTACTGAAAATGGAACACATACATTTATATGAACCATATTTTTATAGTCTGGTCTCATATCATGACCAGGAAACATGAAATTATATTTCATAAAGAAAATTAAATTTTCTAAAATTCAACTTGAGGGTATTTTTAAATAGTTAACTTGTATTACAATAATTTTAATTAATTATCAATTTGTCCCACATCACTCGAAATAATTTTTTGAAATTTTAGAAAGTTAAATTTAATTTTTCAATTTTTATAATATTTTTTTGGGTCTATTTTGACCTAAATAATATCCCTGGAAATTAAATTTGGGCTTGAAATATGTTAAATGGGTTGGTCCGATTGGACCTGGACGGAATTGGTCTGTCTTAAGATGGGGCATCCTTTTAAGGGCACACACACACAATATATATATAATGATATAATATATATAATATAATAATATATATAGATATTAACACAATAAAAACACATTATGTTTTTTATTTTTTATTTTTTTATAAAATTCCCATAAAATATTTACATATACTTCCCATGGAAGCTTTGTCTTAGCTTCTCATGAAAGGTTTGGGTAAGATTCCCATGGATCGTTTGTGTAATCTTCCCATGGAATCCTTGGGTATTCTTACCATGTAACATTTGGGTAATATTCTTTTGGAAGCTTTGGGTTATCTTTCAATGGGTTCTTTGTGTTCTTTTTTTTTGATTTTTGGCGAATAAATCAATCTTCCATAGCTAGATTGTGTTACCAATATTCTATAACAACTAGATTCTTATATATTTAAGTATCATGAAATGTAATAATATCATTCTATGGATAAAAAACCATCACACTGGTATCCATTAAATTTAATCAAGAAATAAAGCATTAAATTTCATTCCAATTTTTACGCAAAACCCGTCGATCCTTGATCGATCGTATCATGGAGATATGATCTTGGATTGATGCACCATCGATTTCATATGGATAATATAAAAACCCTATTTTATAATAATATATATTTTTTTATATTTTAAAATTTTCAATTTAAATAATTACATGTTCGCTCTAATACCAATTGGTGGAACTTGAGGCGCAAAAGAAGCGTGAAACAAGCACAATTAAAATTTTTGGGTTTTTATTCATGTTAAAAACACTGAATCTAGAAATAACCTTAACCATATTTCTTAAAGAATCATTTTTAATTCAATTTAATCCTAAAAAATAAAATTTAATGAATGTTTAAATGGTACCTTGTTCATTTGAAGCCTTCGGTTTGATTCACTCACCATTAATATGTCGCAGCTCAAAAGCGCCAAGATAGTTGTCCTCTAGATCATCCACACATATACCATAGATTTTGGATCATTTATCTACGTCTCATAGGTTATATAATGGGAAATATAATATCATTACAATTTCCATTCAATTATGTGAAGAACGTGGACTCAATTGACAAGATGAGATTGATCCAAAATTGTTCTTTCTTCAAAATATCCCTCTAAGAACTTTAGAGGAGAGTAGAGGATATATTATCTCACTAAATTTGTCTAAATTAAAGATATCATTATTATAAAGGATTAAATGAGTTTTTATACCAAGTTTATACTTTCCTAAATTTTGCTTTGGTTCTAGGAAAGTAATAACATTAATTTGAGACTTTTTCACACACACATGACTTAATAAACTCATCCTAATTGTAAAGAATATTTTATCACTCACTTATAAAAAAATGAAATGTTATGTGATTTAAAAAATAAATTAACTCAGATGGTATTTTTCATAAATAATTTAATGAATCTTGAACATCCTATGTTCGTTTGAAAAATTATATTTTCCCATATTAACTTTTATGATGAAATAACTTTTGAACACATTTAGAAATAAATTCAATTATTGTTATTATAAACTTCAATAATAAAATTGAATTATTTTTACTTGCGATTGATCATATTCAATCTTTTACCATCCCTTGCATGTGGGTCACACTATTTCATAAACTATTATTCATTAAAATAGTTGGAACCTCTGTATAAACATAGTGTGAGGCCCTCAAGGTCCTTATCTTGATAGTAGTGAGTCTAACCCATATACCAAGAGTGGATTCTAGAAACCCATCATTTCCTAGAAGGAGACGAGGAATGTCATAACTATGACTACCTCCCATGAACATTCTCTGTCTAATATAATCTCTTGGTATCAATATAACATATAAATTAGGATGCACGCTTATGTTACCATCCTTTTGTTTCTTTATATATTTTGTGATATTACTAGATGAACATTACTTCTTATACCATAGACATGGATTTAATTATGGCACTACCATATTGGTTAACCTAGTCCCATGAGATATCTCTTCCTAAACTCAAAAAAAAAAACTATATGTTGGTCATTCAACCATTGGAATAAAACCAATGATTCTACCAACAAATTATACATTACCATGTCTTCAATGTCATTATTTTTTCCTTTCACAGAATTATGAGATTAGATGGTACATATTGATAATGATCTCAAGTCCAAAGAACAATATGCAGATTCATTGATAGGAACAAATAATGAAACCTAAAACATGCAGTGATATTATTGGATGTCATTTTTTCATGATATCATTTACTTGAGATCACCATGTGTGAAATTCATGAGAGGAAGTCTCAATACTTATGAGCTCCCAAAACATGATAGTCACACATCCCATATTTCCTATTATTATAATCTATCTAGACCAGAATACATATATTTAAGATTATATTCAAAGTATCTTGAGGTTCACATTATTGCTGGGAACTGCTATAACCTATTTATATGACACATAATCTTGGGAAAATTTCATGTAAATAGTGGATGCAGAAGTATCAATTCTATTATTGTAAGAATAAAAACATGTATATATCAAACGGTAAAATCGTAATGGTAATTAAAGTACATAAAGAAGTTTGTTCAATGGAATCCACACAAAACATGTTCTTATGATACACCACACCTTTTTTATTTGGATATATTATGGAATACTCTATGTATTTCTACATAAAACCCATCTCATTTCTAGGAGTTAACTAAGTGATGTTTGAAATATAGACGTTTTCATGATCTATCAGCACACATATGTATAGACGACTCTTATGTAACCAGTGGGGGTCCTATATTGACCTACAATGATCTGATTAAAGATTTTCATCTCATTAAATAATAACTTCATTCATGAATGTATTAATAGTTATATATGCTCACAAAGACTGTTCATGAGTGTAATTGTGGTTATCTAAGCCCCCAGAGACTATTCATAAGTGTATTTGTGGGTAGTTATGTTAAAAATACTACACATGAGTGTATTTATGGTTATTTATAATAAAAAATAATATTTATAAGTATAAATGTGGTTATCTATGCTTATATTGATAGTGCATGACTGTATTTGTGGGAAAATACACACACAATGACTACACGTATGTGTATTCATATCTATACATGCTCACAAAGACTATCTGTGAGTGTAATTATTTTCAAGTTAGCTCACTAAGACTCTTCATTAATTTAATTATGGATATTTATTCTCATAAAGACCATGGATGAGTGTATTTATGGTTAGCTATGATCATAGATATAGTGCATGAGTGTATTTATAGCTATCTAGGCTCACAAAGATTGTTCAAGGTTATAATTTGAATGGTTATGTTCACAATATTATATATTTTTATGAAAATTCTTATGGAACATTTCTAGGTTATATGAATATATTCTTTTCTATGGATCATTATTATCATCTCATGATTCCACACTCTTATGACATGGAATATGTTTTATTATTTATGATTAAATGTCCATCAATTATATGTTATTAACAACTCTTAAGGTTCCATGTTCTTTCCAATAAGATATTTCTCCCAAGATCATGTTTTATCATATGATTATACACTAACCCTTTATGACATGTTAATATGTTTTCCCTTACCGAGTATATGTGATTATCCCTTTATTATATTTATATTCCCTAGGTTATTAAAATCAGTATATCCTAAGATATTTCAATATGGGTATCAAGTGTGGTGATATTATAAATAGATACCCACAATAAGATTTTTATATAGAAAATCTCCAATGACACTAAACCTTTTGTTTCTTGGGGTTTTCAGATTATTTTTAAGGTGTAATGTTTAAAATATGAAAAAATGTTAAATATACAGAAGTTTCTCATGGATTATCTTAGTTTTTATCAAAGGCTATACTTAAAGAATGTGTTTTTAGCAATGGATCTTGGAGTTCAGGTCTACGGAATCTTAGTAGGTATCAAAGGTGGGTTTAGTTATTTTTGGGTATTTTGATTAAAAAACCTTAGTAATAACACTATGGATTGGTCTATTTATATGATAACATCCTAAAGTTTTGGTAAACTAGAAATTTTGTGGTTTCCTTGAAATGACACCATTGTCTGGATATAAACAAATTGATGGGGTTCTGGAACATATGCACATAGGGGTAATATTCTTGAAATGACTTGTATGGTATTAAATTTATCTTTACCCAGCGAACAACCAAGAGGAGTAACTATACACCAGGATTGAAACTTTTGGGGATATGATTTAGTGATTACCATGTTCTTCATGAAATGTTATGAGTGATTTATATATATTTAAGTTGAAGAACCTATGAGGAATATGAGCATGGAAAACCTAGGTTAAACTGAAGGGGTTATCAGTTGGTCCAACAATATTAAAGTTGAATCAAAGACATTGTATATTGAAATTGATGTGTTATAGGAGAAGATATCCTATGTTTATGTTTTCATATTCAAATAATCATTTACTTCGATTTTATTTTTAATTATTATTACTACTCTAGTTTTACTATTTGGTTGGAAATAGGGTCATAAAAATTAACTTGTGAAAGCTATGTCTGTTGGGACTCCTAAAAAATATTTTTTGGTATAAATAGTTTCCTGGACTTACAAAATATAGTGACATGGAAATATCATTAGAAAATATACCTCGAGTCATGTATATATTTTATAAACCCCTATCTATATTTTTAATAGATGATAATTAAAATTTCATAGGTGAAATTTACTTAAGGGGAAGAATGTAATTATTAGAAATTTTAATATTAATTTTCCTATAATGCAAATAATTTCTTGAATAGAGCGTTTCACATGAAAAACCAACCTCAAATGAGCCATGATACATTATATTAACATTATTATAAAAATTATAAGAATAATAAAGCCTATAGTAAACAAAAGTTTTGTAATAAATTAAACATTCTTATATTTAGAGAATAAATAATTAATATAATCAAATATTGAAATGATTGTTTTAAATAAATATTTTAATGTGTTCTCTATTGAATCCGAATAATCTAAATTGATCACTTTTAAATTATGATGATGATAATATGTAATATTTCAATTAATAAACTAATTTATTACCATTTATTAATAATTTATATGACTATCTAAAAAAACGAGTCATTTTATTTTAAAAAAGTAAGGTTGGAGATGGGGAAAAGAGATTGTGACATCATGCTGGATGGAAGTAATGAACTCGAGAGTATATCCATAAATCATACACTTATATTCCAAAAAAAGAGATCCAACACTCTACTAGATAATAAACTCCTTCTCCTGAAATCCTTTAGAATATGATAAATCCACTGCTAAATTCCCCTCATACTAGGTGCATAAAATATCTACTCCTTGATGTTACTTGTCCTTAAATGATTTGGTCATATAGGATATTCTCTAATGATAAGGGAGGATCTCTGAAAAATAATGAACCAATAAATATGAATCCAATTAGATCAAAAATAACAATATATTAT
Source organism: Viscum album (assembly GCA_963277665.1). Lineage (NCBI taxonomy): Eukaryota > Viridiplantae > Streptophyta > Magnoliopsida > Santalales > Viscaceae > Viscum > Viscum album. The sequence continues at coordinate 375,960,283 of OY728126.1, read as the reverse complement.
TCATGGATCATAGTGTTAAAAATGGAAATAAGGAACATAATTAGCCTCTGAGCGGCATCGCTTTCCCCTCCCAAAGTGACTAGGGTTTTCCCCGTCCCCGCGCTCCTTCCCTCTCCGGCCACCGTTTCCTGAGTCTTCTTCCTCGGGTTTGCCTCGGCGGCTGGGTGATGGCGCTTCGCAGCTGATCTCAAGCGTCGGTGTCCCTTTGAAGTTTGACGACGGAGCTGCTCTGATCCGGGGAGGGGAGGTCTTCGCTTCCTGCTTTTCTGTGTTGTTCTTAATGGTTTGAAGGGTCCCTCTCTATGGTCTTTGGCTGAATGCTTGATGTGAAGGATGTGCTAGGGTTTTTCCCTCTAGTGGTGGTTTTTTCCATGAATCCCTCTGTGCTCCCTACGGTGGTTCCATGGCTTCCTCTCCTGCTGTAGATTCTCGCTATGGGCTTCTGTGGTTGCTGATTCAGAGCTACGGGTGTAAGACCGAGTTTTCGCCGGCATACTCTACGGAGCGCTCCAGGTTTGTTCTCGGCAGCTCGTTGGCCCTATGGTGAGTGTCTCAGCTTTTGATGGTCGTCTTTGGCCCACTGTGGTGAGTGGTTTGAGGGTCTTATTTGGCGGCTTTGGATTTTTGGTGCTTTCATGGTGGTTCTGCGATGTTTGTGAATCACTGTAGTTTTTTGTTTCCTGGTTGATTTGGTTCGTTATGCGCATCCGTTGCGTTTGATTTTCTGGTTCTGTGATTGTCTGTGGTGCGGGGGATGTTCTCATGGTTTCTTGGTTTGTGTCTGCGACGACGGGTTCTCGATGGCGGTGATGGTGAAGACGACGACGGACGCCGGTGAAGCTCGCCGGCGTTCTGGTGTTGATACGATCATGGCGTGTCAGTCAGTGCAGGCTCGCGGCTCGTGGTGTCAGGCGTGCGGCTCGAGGAAATGATGGCGGTCGAGGTGTGGAACGTGACTTTTGATGGAAAGTTGGGTTTGTATTTGAAATTTGAAATCTGCTTGTTGGGTCCGTCTGTACGGGTACCGGGAACCCCAAAACCGGCTTCTGAAAATGGAAAAAAAAATGTTTCGAGGAGTAAGGAACATAATTAGGTGATTTTAGAATTACTCTCTCCATAGTATGATGAGAAACCCACAATCAAAAAACCCCCAAAATACAAAATGAGACAACATCTACGCATGTTTAAATGAATATTAGATCCATTAAAATTGAGTTTGAGGCATTTACTAGGTGAATTCTAGTGCATTGAAAGTTTTGATCCTCCCTAGACATGGAATTATTCAGAGAAGTATTGAAGGGATCCAACTCTTAATAAATGATAGGATAACACCACTTATAGAAAGTGAAAATAAAGATGATATAGTAAAATTAAATATCATTTTGATATCATTTTTGGATAGTTTAATCCTATTGTATCATGAATAGTTGTGAATATTCCAAATCACACAATATATGGTTATAAGTATATTTAACATAGAATGGAAATATGATGGCTCAATTTATTTGTTATGAAAATAAATTGTAATAAAAATTTTCATAGTTAGGAAATGATCACCGACTTCCATGAATCCTCTAAAATGATAATAGATATAGAAAGGCCACTCCTATTCATATAATATGTGTAACATTGAATCCATATTTTCACTCACACAAAAAATTCATTTCTAAATAAGAGTGAATTCTTTCTTCCATGGTTATACGTCAACAAGTAGAACACGATACAAAATATTCCAAAAAAAATTCATTTTTATTGGAATGAGTTTACACCACAATCATCTATCCCAAGTATCCTCACTGATATGCATGTGAATGAGGCTAGTTAAAGTGGAAAGGCTGAAAAAACCAAAGGGTGATGGAGTGAATATTCACACATTTGGTTCCTTAACTAATTCAATGTTTGATTTCATGATCTTTTGATCAAAGTATAACAGGTATTCAATAAATTTAGGGTACACGGTCTCATTATTGAAGTTGAGGTTTAGAACTAGGAGTCCTAAGAAGAAGATAATATTCACATAATAGTTATCTTTCCAAAATTTAGTTCCCATACCAATGATCCATCTGAAATTATCATGCATGATGGAAATATAGTCATGAAAACTATTACACACGAGAGATCTCTTCTTAACTTGATCAAGAAAGAGAACCAGTGAGGTACCCTACATTTTTTGAATACATATTTCTCAACTATATTGTCTACAAATATATTCCCATGAAAAATTATCTTTCATGCACTACATAGTCTCATAAATTCCTTTGAGATTAATTTTTCCCTCCTCAAAGGGATTAACCATCCTAGAAAACCTACCCCAATGATGTATAACCTCTTGATTAAAATCCAAAATGAAGATATTGACGATGGAATAAATTCTTATGAACATAGAATTGGGGGGACCATATGATTAATATTATATTCATTGTGATGGAATCAAGGATACTGTTTACTGGGGTGATCCTACCTCTAAATGAGAAGAATTAAATCTTTTAGTTGATAATTTTTCCCATAATTCCGATGTGGATTCATACAAATTCATGGATACTGACTATTTAATTTTATAATAGAGTTTCTTAGTAATTTTACCTAAATGGCATGAAGGCCTTCAAATTTTTATTTATTTATTGATAATTTCCCTTTTGTGGGTTTAAGAGAACCCTTACATATCTCATAGAATCCATGAAATCACCTGACCTGAAGGTCTTAGAGGAATTCATCCGAGATTATAACTACTTGAAACTGGACCTCCCCATCATATGCATCATGATCAGTTCTCCCACATTCGCATGGCTATTCAGCTAGATATCCAGTGTTGAGAAGCACATTAATGGTATCGATATAAAATTATACACCCTATCATTCTTTCAAATCTAATTTCTCTGCTTTGGTGAATGTGTCTTGATCTGGAGCCTCCTCTGGATCTTGTTCCATGTTGAATTTGTCTGGTTTTTGTCGGCATATGATGTGGCCTGAAGGCCTTGAGGTGGCTTGAAGGCCTAATGGTGGCCTAAAAACCTTGCTGAACCGAAGTCCTGGGTGGCATGAAGGATTCAAGGACTCAAAGAACAAACCGGTGACCTAAAGGTGAATAGTTCTGAATACTAAAGTATAAAATAACACCTAATACAGTAACCTGGGAATATTCCTCCACTCAGAGTTGATCTTGGGTATCATGGATGCACTTTAAGAGGCCGAAAAAATCAGGTTGATGCTCATGTGAAAGTTTCTATGCACTCCATTAACAGTTTTCTTCTAGAAATATCTATCTAATATTCAATGGGTTTGCCTTACCTAACTGATATTTTTTTGGAATATAGATGTTGTTCTTGTTCATATTAATTCATTGAGAACTCCCAATATTGTATTAAATTAAAATATATTTAAAAAAATTCATTTAATTTCTTATAAAATTGATTAATAAAATCATATAATACATGAAGAATAAATGAGATACTACAATGAATATGTACCAGTATTTGAATGAATAAACCCTCCCACTTGTAATTTCTAGGTTTAAGTTCCCATATTTCACAAACTGATCCATGACAAATAAACTAGGAGAGAGTGGGTCTACTTAGAGAAGTCCCAAAACTTAGTTGAAAAACCCAATCATTTTCTTCATAAGTGTGATAATAATCTTAAGTGATGAGAAGTAGTAAAATATAAGGCCATAGATCCAATTTGAGAATTCAAACTACTTAATAACATTCAAGGTGAATTTCATTCCATTTAATCATAATACTTCTCAATTTTAATCTTAATCATGATATTGGAATTAACCACTTACCTTTCAAAATTTTATTTCACTAATTACACTAGAATAATCTACCCTAAATGTTACCACATTTGAGAAACAAATGCTGTTCGTATAATATTTTTTGGGGTAAGAGTTTTTATTGTCACTTATTAGGGATCATTTCAATTACCTTGTTGGAGCAATTACATAGTCTTATGGTTTAGAATTCACTGAAGTCGTTTGGATAGTTCACTATGGGAGTGACTACAAGAAATGTGGAAGTGGTAACTCCAAAAAGTTGACCACCCTTGAAATAATTGTTCATTTTGAATATTCGTTCTTTCATGATGTAATCCCAATATTAAATATAAAATTATGGGAAAACAATCAGGGCTCAGGGTTCTATTTGGATTGAGACTTTTAATTACAACAAAGGTTTATTCTTCCTCTCAGTTGGCCTTCAAAAAATTATTTTCATAGTCCGCCACTAAAATTAGAATGTTATCAAAAAACATTTATCTTCCTCTTTGTATTTTAATTTTATTTTGAGTTGTAAATATAAGTTACTAAGGTTAAAAAAAGAGTTACCATGGTAAAAAAAATTATTGTAAAAGTTAAAAAAAGGAATAAATTCATAAAATGATAGAGTAATTGTTTCTAAATGATTGGTTTAGTTGAGGATCTACCCATAATCATTCACCATCCATTATTTTCCACTTTTGGATCCACTTTCTTTGAATAGTGACATATCCTTTTATATTATTTCATAAATTTCACTATCCTCACTTATAAAAGGATACATATACTAATCCTTTTATGTACACTCTCAAATTTGAATTCCTCTTGATACTATACCATTTTTTACTTATCCTAGTTCCATATACCACATTTTAATCCCCTTGATTGAAGGAAAATCCCTAAATCCTCCCTTTCCAAGAGGTACTCCAAGAGAAGGTTCAAACTCTCAACATGAGTACTAATCCATTCTTAACAATTTTATTATCATATATCTTTCTAATGAAAATATTTTTCCCATTATAAGACATTTAATTAAATATTATTAATATACTAAAACTTTATTATGTTTATGGTATAACCATTATCCACCATTCCCCCTTCAATCAAAAAATGAAAAAATTATTCATGTGTACTTACAGACAACCACCTCTATGAAACAACATATTACCTTTTTCAAAACTAACTAACATGGTGGGTTAGAAAATGGTAATTAATGAATAGATATTATTAGCATGAAATGTTTATGTTTCTATAAAATAATCCATTTTCTACCATACTTCTGTTCTATGGAAAATAAAAACATCATCCGTTTATATGTGTGGACTACTACCCCCATGGAAAGACATATTTATTTTTTACAAAAAACATACTTGGATGAATATATGAATTTATAAAATGAATTAAAATTATTTTTACAGATTTTTTAATGTTATATAATGGTTATATTAATATTTAATTCATTATTAACATACCAAATTTTGTTTGTAACAAATTACAGAAACAAGATTGGAAATGATTTTCATCATCAGAAATCATGAATAAAATTATCATGGAATAAAATTATTGCTTTATAAATCATTATAAATCATATATATTATAGTAAATTAGATAATCTAGTATTTATTGACTTGGTTTCAATGAATGGGGTTCAACATCTATACTTTGAAGCATGCACAAAACAATCAAAATCATTCTCATCTGATATAGGAAATAAATAATAATTAAAAAATAAATGTTTAAAAAAATAATTTTAATTGAAGATTATATAGTATAATATATATTAAATAGGTTTTGAAGTAGGTTATTATTATGGTTAAGGTTATTATAAAGGAAGATAAAGAACCTTATTTGAAGTTGATAGTAAATGTAGGGTTTTCTCATCTCTCTTTTATTTCTTTGAGACATATGACATCTTCACAGCGTCATTTATATATTTTTTCCTATATAATTCACTATGTAAATTTTTATCATATTTCCATGAAATCAAATTTATTTAAAATTAAATCTCATGTTCTATTTTAAAGGAATTTTGACTCAGTAGATATCAATGTTGTAATGTTTTTTTCATCTTAATTTTGCTTTACCATGATATGTATCATATTCACCACAAATTTTATTTTGTTGAGAATATACTTCTTATAGATTTATTTTTAACATAATTATAATAAAATCTAATGGACCTAAAAATCCATCTTATTTTCTACCTTTTATTGGTTTTCTATTTTAAGGGTAATGAGTTTGTAAGGGTTTTTTTATAATTTCATTTTCTAATCGAGATTGTTTTGAATGAATTTATGTCTGGGGATTTTTTTGAACTTTATCACTAAGAACCCAACAATTTTATTCTCCTTTGGTTATTATTAAATTTTTACATTTCCTCTCCTTATTTAATTTCTATTTTTAAATAGTATATTCTATGTTGTAGTTGTAAGTGAAACTGACCCCACCTTTTATTTTTCTATCGGGAGTTCTCCACCTCAATTTCCATATTCATTGGTTGATTTTATGGGTATCCTTATCCTTGTTTCAATATTGTGTTAATGGAGTTATTTTACTATTTTTAATTTATTTATTTTTGTAAACTATGCATTAACATATTTCACACATGTCATTTTGAGAAAATTATCCCATATTAATGTTTACCATGTGAACAAATTATTTTTGACAATTATTCATTATAAAGTTTCCTTTTAATGTTTTAAAATAGTTTTCAAAATTATTTTTTATTCTTAATGATTTTAAATAAAAAATAAATATTTCTATGCTTCTCAAATGTACAATTTTGATTTTAAAAAAGAATTATTAATTTTAAAAAGGATTTTGATGACTTGTGTTTTTAATAATGAAATCTACAGGGTTTTTAATTATTCTACAAGAAATTTATCCACATAATATTTATTTTATAAAATTTATCTTATGATTTTTTTAGGTTTAAAGGGTAATTTTTAATTTTTTATCAAGATCAAAGTATTTATTTTTAATGAAAACATATTCAAGGAGTCCTAAAGCTTAATAAAAGGGATATTTCTCATTTTTTTTAATTTGAATTATATAATAATCATAACCAGATATTTTTCATCTATGTTAGCATACTTTGACATTTAGTATGTTACACATAGGATATGTTCTTATGATACCATCCATATTATTTATCTGGATGCATTATGAAATTGTATTTGAATGTATTCGAGAAATCCATCACTCTTCCATGGGTTTACTAATTGGATTTTGAAATATAAATGTTTTCATGTTCTCATGGGGAACATATGCACAGATGATTATTATGTGATAGGTGGGGGTCCTATATTTCCCTATAATTAATTGAATAAGGATTTGTATCTCAGGGGATACTAAATTTTTGATTGACTATATTTGTAGTTTGATATAATCATAAAGACTTTTTGATCAGTTTATTTATGGTTAATTGTGATCACAAATACCATGCATGAGTGTATTTGTGGGTAGATATACTCATAAAGCCTATGTGTGAGTGTATTTATGGTAATCTATTCTTACATAAGTTGTTCATGAGAGTAATTTCATTTAACTATGTTCATAGAGACAATGCATGAGTTTATTCATGGTTTGATATTCTCATATAAACTATGCATGAGTGTAATTTTAGTTATCTATGCTCATAAATACTGTATGTGAGTGTATTTATGGGTATATATGCTAAAAAATACTCTTCACAAGTGTATTTACAATTATATATTCTCAAACAAACTATGTGTGAGTGTAATTGTGGTTAGATATTGTCATTGAGGTTGTGCATTAGGGTATTTAATGGTTTCTATGATTTAAAAGAATATACATGAGTGTATTTATGGTTATTTATACTCACAAAGACTGTGTGTGAGTGTAATTTCAGTTAGCTATGCTCATAAAGACTGTGCATGACTGTAGTTTCTGTTATCTATGCTAATAAGATTGTGTGCGAGTGTATTTTAAGCTATATTTGATAAAAATAATAGAGTGAGTGTATTTGAGGTTAGGTTTTTTCACAAAGATTTTTCCTGGTCATTATTTCGAATGGATATATTCACAATGTTTCGGTTTAATATGCTTAATGTTATGAAATTCTACGTGATATACCTATATTATGATCCATGGATCATGTTTTTTTATTTCATGAATCTACAGTCTTATTCCATATTATATGTCTAATCATTTGAGGTCACGTTTCCTTTTATTATTCATTATTATAAACCCTTAATGTTTTATGTACTTCTTAATAAGATATTTTTACAATGCTGATGTTTTCTCATATGCTTATGATATAACCCTTGATAACATATTAATAAGTTTTCCCTTACTAAGTGTTTGTGATCACCCAATTTTTATATTTCCAATCCCTAGATTATGAAGATTTGTATATCCTTGGAGATGTCTAAAATGGTATATAGTGTGGTGTGATTATGAAGAGATGTTCACAATAATAATTTTATGCATTCAATATACAAAGGCAATGAACCTTTTTTGAAACATCCTGAAACCGGATGCCACTCAACAGTTCCATAAGCCCAGTTGGCCACATAGCCTCAAGAACATCTCCCTAAATGCCAGAGGATGTGGACTATAAAATAGAAACTTAGGTGCTTCTATTGGGAGACTATTCAATCATTAACAAAGTAGCACAATGGTACAATCATAAGGTAAATAGAAGAAGTAGTTCAATAATTAAAAATAGATATAACATCAAAAACATATATGAACAACCAAAAAAATTATATCAATACTGAAGCACTAAAATGAATCAAATACAAAGGGATGAAAATGTATGTCATGATTCTAAAAAGAAAGAAAACATGTATACAACTAGTAGGTAGTAGTAATATTCCAAAAGGTACAAAAAGGTCAAAATTGTATCCAGTATACCATGCTCCAGACTGGTCATCTACTACCAACTCCATCCTATAACAAGTAAGAAGTCACACATCTCTAAGATGACACTTCCCCTTATCTAAGCCAGTAAGCATGTAGTCTATTTGGGTACTCAACGGTGTCCTAAATAGGGTGTGAGACACAATCCTAGTAGGTAACTAACTAAAGGTCTATAACTGTCCACTCATTCTTACAATATTAAAGTACATAGATATATCTTGTAAAATAGTAATAACAACTATAAATTGGTTGGATCTAGTCCCTAAAAGGTAACTAGGATGACACAACCTGGTTCTTCCCATGCTGGGAAAACTATTAATAGTATCAAGGGGTTCAATGCTCAATATAATATTTATAAGGGCCACCATGCCTAGTATCAAAATATCATCACAAAGGATTCCATGCCTGTATCACAGGGGACACCAATCCAATATTCATAATAGTATCAAAAGGGATGCAATTCTTGAATTACAAGGAACTCCATGACCATATCACAATAGTATCACAAGGGATGCCATACTCATATCACAAGGGACTCCATGCCCATAATCACAATAGTATCACAAGGGGTGCCTTGATTGTATTACAAGGGATTCCATGCCCATAATCATAATAGTATCATAAGGGAAATAATTCCCATTCATATATAAATATATTCTCTGTGTCCATTCATAATTATATAGAAAAAGTGGTTCCATTCCCATTTATATACATGCATCATAGGGGTTATCATGTCCATTTGGATTATTAAATACATAAGGGTCTTCATTACCATTAACTATTAAATTCAAGGGTTATCGTACCCATTCATTATAATTAATAAGGGTCTCCATGCCCTTATGTTATATCAATATTCACTAACCATTGGCTTCAATATGACCCAAAGTATAATTCATAATTCATTTACATTTAACATTAATAAAGGGGTGACAGTTATTCAATTTTAAAAAGTTACATGGGATCACCACTCTGAATTCAATAAAATGGTAAGTGCACTAGCCAATCTATGTCACCACTCTCACTTCTTATTAACTCGGCATCATCATTACAATTTAAGGTCAAACACACCATTGATTGTTTTGGGTATAAGGTATTGAAAACCATTTAAGCATATGATAGGGTACACCCAAAGGGATGACTCCATCTATTTTATTCGATTCCAAGGGATATAATAAGTTCATTAGATTCCATATGTGGAAACTAATTTAAAGAAGATATAATTTAGGAGCAACACACATTTAAACCAACATGCGACACAATGACACATATTGTGAAACACCAAAAACATAAGGAATAATTTATAAACTACCTAACTCATACTTGCATGACTCTCCTAGTCTAGTATCAACCTCTAATTTTACCTCAATCTGAATATATCTATACAATGAAAAACACCCTGAAATAGGGCCTAAGGGCCTACACCTTAATAAATTAATTGAGGATAATATAAATGAAGAACTATTTAAAAGGTATCAAGATATTAATAGTGTAGATCTAATGAGACTAATGGTTCTTTGATCAGACTTTGGGTGGAGGAACTCTATAAATTCTTAGGTAAACCTTCAAAGGATCTGAAAATATGAGAAAATGGGTTCATCCATTGAATATTGGAATTAGAAAGAGAGGGTTTTATTTTAATATATTTTTAAGGGAAAGACTATAAAATCGCCCAAACAAGGCATCACATAGTTTGACAATAAGGTTGGCCAAACTGTGTTCCAACCATGAAACTTCAACTATAGGGATAGGGCACCCACATGGTTAGGCCATATGGTTTGGAAAAACATATGTCAACCCTGAAAAACACCTTCAAAACATGTGTGTACTTTTTGGCATGGTTGTGAAGCCCTTGGAGCATAGTTAGGGAAAACCGTGCACTGCATATCACCCCAATATCTAGCTTCATTTGGTTAGAAGTATCCAGACAAACTTTCTCACATGTTTTATTCTAACTATGTGATGAGTCCATTTTCACATTGGTTGGGGTTCTAAGCTCTGAATAGGCACCAGAAAACCCCACAACTTCTAATACCTCCTTAAGATCCCATATTAGTTATGTAACAATGTATTAGACCAAAATATAAAAGGATATTTACCTGATACTAAAGTTAGGATCTTACAGTCCCCCACTTAAAGGAACTTTTCCTTGAGTTCAGCTTCCAAGGGAAGAAAAACTTCATTTGATCATAACTACGACCACTTGGCATGAAATTTAGCCTCCCACTCCCAAATCTCATCCTGTACTTAATTGTGCTTCTATAGAACCCGAACTAAAGGGACATACTGGCCTCAGAGAGCCTTCATTCTCTAGTTAATGATACATATAGGATATTCTTCAAAATAAGCATTAACATCAAGTTCAAAATTTTTTGGATCAAAAGTATGAGACAATTTGATAAGATATTGGTGAAGCTATGAACCTTGAATGACATCATACAAGGAATGGTACCTAAGAGGTAATAAAATATGATAGGTTACCAAACAAAATCTCTCCATAATATCTAATAGTGCAATAAAGTGTGGTGAAAAATTCTCTTTCTTCTGTATCTATCTATTCCCAAGTCTAAGTGACACCCATAAGAACACATGAACCATAACCTCCAACTCTAGAGGTCATCGTCAGTGATCATCATATGAGTTATTTATACACTAAGTAATAAACACCTACTTATTTATTATTTGATCATACTTCGAAGTCTCTTGAACGATATGAGAAACCAGTTGTGCTTTCCATCCTACCTCTAACTAACATAAGAGTTAACAACGTAATCTACCGTTTATGGCCTCATAGGGAGCCATCTGAATCTTCTCCTGATAACTGTTATTATAGGAAATCTTGATGATAAGGAAATAAATCTACCAAGAACTACCAAAATCCAGGATTCATGATCGAAGCATATCCTCCAGAACATATATAGTTTGTTCCAACTGGCCATTAGTTTAAGGGCGAATGGTTGTTCTCAAAAGCACCTACGTAACCATTGTATTAAAAAACCATTTCTTGAAAATCGATGTAAAATGACCATACCTATCCTACGTGATAGTATGAGGGACCCCATGTAGTTGAATTATCTCAAAGACATACAATCTTTCTAGATCATCAGTTTAGAAAATCTATTCAATAGAAAGGAAGTGGTATACTTTCATCTGTCTGTCAATAACTACCCATAAAGTGTCAGTAGCATGAGGTGACCTCGGTAAGCTTACACTGAAGTCTATGGAAACATCAAATAATTTTTATTTTGGGACTAAAAATTGTAGTATAAATCCTGAAGGACTTTGGCGCTCCACCTTCAGGTGCTGATAAGTGGAACACCAAGTGATTAATCCCGCTATTTAACGCTTCATCCCTTGCCACCAATACATTTGGAACATATCATGATATGTATTGGAAATAACCATGTGAACCACCCAATATAAAGCCTGTGAATCATGAATCAACTCCTCTCTCATATCTTTGGGAACTTAGAAATTCCCATGTGTACATAGGATTTCTTCATTATTGATAGTTCAATCTGGAGGTGGGTCCTCACCCGCAATGCCCTCTCATTAGACCTAGCCCCCCTAGAAAAAAACTATCTCATCTTCACCTTATCTAGTAGTGAAGTGGTCACTATTAGAGATGTGATTATAGAATATCCAATATGGTCTTTAACCTGTATATTCCTCTCAAAAACCAGAGCCATAAGATGACATTTTCTATTGGCCTCCTAGACTGCAAGTGTCTGAGTCTGCCTACTCAGAAAATCGACAACAAAATTGCCTTTCCAAGTTGTATAGGAATGATCGAAGTCTAAGGAGTGTAGATACTAAACCAATATTTTGTTCCTAAGATTTAAGTTTCCCTGTATAAATATATACCTTAGGCTCTTGTTTTCTATAAATACCATAAAACACTATCTTAGTAGGTAATTCCTTCAACATCCTAAGGTGTGGACAACGCCTTACAACTCTAGATCATGGGTTGGTTAATTCCACTCCTATGGCCTCAAAAACTATAACCCAAACACAACGACTCCTCCCTCCTGCATCATAACTTCTTCTAACCTGATACTTGATGTTTCACAACAGAATGTATATATCCTTATCGACTCTAGAAGAATCAAGATCGGTGCTAAATTCAATCTCCCTTTAAACTCATGAAAGGCTATATTGTAGGATTTAGAAAATAGAAACTTCAAAACATTCTTAGTCAATCCCATGAGAGGTGCTTTGAGGCATGATATGTCATCTTTAAAATTCCGATAGTAATTAGCTATCTCTAAGAAACTTCACATTTCAAAGTAATTTTTGGGATGCTCCTAGGTAACCACAACTCTCACCTTCTACGAGTCAACCCAAAATCCTGACTTTGAGATAATGGGACCTAGGAAGTGTACGTTGTAGGTCCATAAATGAAATTTACTATTCTTAGAAAAAATTTGGTTCTCCCTTAGTGTATTTAAAAATATGTTATGATGGGTGGTATGGTCTATTTTAGTTTGAGAATACACCATGATTTCATCCATGGATACCATGAATGAGGTGTCCAGATTGGGATGAAAAAGCCTATTAATAAAATCCTTGAAGATGATAGGAATGTTCGTAAGACCGTATGACATCAATATATACTCATATAATTTTTACCAAATATGGAAATTCATATGAGTAATATCTGATGTTCTGAATCAAACTTGATGATAGAATGATCTCAGATCGATCTTCAAAAATACCCTCTCTCCTATGATTTGGTCAAAAATAAAATCTATGTGAGTTAAGAGATACTGATTTTTTATTTTAAGATGATTTAATTTTTGATATTCCATATAGAGCCTAAAGGATCCATCCGCCTTCTTGTCAAAACAGACTAGTTAACCCTAGAGATATTTACTAGACCATATAAAACCCCCAGCCTCTAATTCTTCTATCTTCCACTTTAGCTCTTTAAATTCAGTAGTAGCCATCCTATATGGGGGTATGGATACTAGTGTAGCACCTGAAACTAGCTCGATAGTAAACTCAACCTCTCTCTTAGGAGGTAGCCTTGAAAATTCATCTGGGAAGACATCCTTGAATCGATTAAATATAGTAAGGAACTCAGTCAGATGTAACCCTTGTTCATTCATGTAAAGGATATAAATCTAAGAGATCACTCATCCTATCCCAAGATTCACTGGTATTGATCTACCAACCTAGACACCCCACTCACCATTGTGAATGTACACACCTCCCTCTGCTAATGTAAATGACACCCTATGATGATAAAAATCCATATAGGAATGATAAGGAACCAACTAGTCAATCATAATAATAACGTCATAAAATTTAGTCTCACAGAAGAATAGGTTCCATAAGAAACTATGGTTTCCTAACTCAAAAAAATAATATTTTCACTAGTATACTCTATCTTGATAATTTACCCCGAGGTGTATCTAGCATGATTACACCACAAGAGTACTAAAACTGAAGTTCAAGACTCTCCAAAATAGGTACTTACCTGAAAGAATGTGATGCACCTATATAAAAAAGGCATAAATGATAGTAGTAGCTACAAGAATAGTACCTTGAAAAGTAGATGGCTTGGAATCCTACTCCTCTAGTATAGGATGAACTTAATAGATATGGCCGGATCCCTAGCCTTGTTCTACAACCTGATTACCTGGAGCAATCTTTTTCTACTAGCACTATATATCTGAAGCCTAGATACCATGACCATGAACTCATCCCATACCTGTATGGCCAGTTTTACTCAAAATTTCTTCTTGGAGAGGTTCTACTGAGCCTACTAATAAAGTTAGAGATAACACTAATCCTCTCCCACTAGAGATATATTGTAAGGTCCTATTGAAAGGTCGAACATGCCCCAACCTTCTATATCCTCAACAATTGATGGGGTCTCTAGTACACTGGGGCCTCTTATGCCCAGGCTTCCCACATTAGTGATATAACATATAACTATCAGTGGAAGTCGTCTAGCTTTCACTGGTCACACACATAGTCTTAAAGCATTTTTTCTGACCACTAGTAGAATCACTAGTCGTTATAGGTTTTCACACCATCAGTTTTACTCAGGTTATTCTAAGTGATAAGGTCCTAGTTCACTATTTCAGGTATGATAGTTGATTGGAAAATATTTACATGAGAACGAATTGGATTCCTTGACCATCCTCAAATAGTCTCAATTTTTTTGGCTCATCAGCAGTATTGAAATGTGCGAAGCACTGAAGCATTATAAAATGAGTTTAATAGTATATCACAATCATCAAACCTTTCTAGATGTTCATAAATTCCTTGGAACGAACATACCTTATATTCAAAGGGAAGACAAAAATTCACATAATCTCAACTAGAAGTCCCTCCATATCATATACCAATACTAGAAAGCTTGATTAAGTATATCCCACCAGCATTTGGTGGATCCTCTCAGAATGTGTGTAGCATGTTTTAATATTCTCTTAGAAGGTTTCTATAGATGATCAAATATATACATGAGTGTCTCAATCCATGACTCATCATCCTGTGATTCTCCATCCACTGACAACATGGGTGAATGATACTACTGGAACTCCCTGGTCTACTCTTCCATAAAAGGGGAAGAGCTCAGAGCTCCATAAATCATCTCAAAATTCACATAAAATCTCTTTGGAACTAGGAATCATCACCCATGTTAGGAAAAGTAAGAGGTTCCACTACTGAAGGTATAACTGGCAGCTCACGACCCATCACCTTAGAGGGAATGGTCATCATCAACCTCCTGGCATACGATCAGAGGATGTCGTGGTTGAATTTATCTATAATTTACAAACAAAAAACTCAAAAAATATTTGATAATGTAATAATCTACATATATAAAAAAATAGGTAATAATCCATTATAATTAATAGTCACACCCCTATTCAAAATCAAGGATTTGGTTCTGGGTGATAGAACAGTTATATACCAACATAGTGGCTACCTACTACCAACTACTAAGGCCAAGATAGGGTCAGGCTCTATGTGTTTTTTTTTCAATTTAAATTTGATATAATTTATAGTAGTATTACAATTTTTAATTAAATGATTTAACTGAATGGTTAAACTATTTCAATTCATAAGGGACCATACACCTTGTGAACTAAATTGTGGAATCTATTAAATCCTTACCATAACACATTCTAGTCCATGCAACCAATGGTCCATGAATCCATGTGATATAGTTGGCTGCTAAGGGTGCCTACGAGATCCTATATAGGAAATCACTATTAGGCCATATAAGGAGCTATAAGTATCAACCATGATTTTCTAAATCACCAACAATGATTGTTTGCTAATAAAAAAATCTATTTATATCTTTAAAATCACTCTTAGAAATCATAGGTAATGTAATAACACAATTATCCTACATGGAAGGGAATATTCATGACATATGAATCTCTTACAAGGTGACAATTTTTATGGATGATCATTGATTAATTTCCATCATCTCATAGGGACATGTATAAAATATAAATATCAATCATATCAATAGTAATATCATAATTCATGATCATCACCCATTGTTGGAATCAAATCAACAACAATAATAAAAATATTGTAAATAGATATTCCCATTTGAGGAAAATTGGATTTTCTCTATACATGGGTTATCTATTCGCAAGAAAAACTTATCAACAAATCCCATAACCTTCCAAATCTCCTAAATATTGTCTCAAAATAGTAAATAAACAAGAAAGGCTCTGTTAAAACTTTGTGATGTCCTAGACCCAGATGCTACTCAACAATGCCCCGAGCTTAGTTGGACACATGGTCTCAATAAAATCTCCCAAAATTCCAGAGGTTTCTTAACAGAAGAGAGTGACTTGGGTGGGTCTGTGGGGAGACTATACACTCATTACCAAATTATCACATTGGTATAATCATCAAATAAATATCATAAGTAGGATAATAATAAATAAATAGGCAGAACAATGAAAAAAGATATAAACAACCAACAATTGATATGAATAATCAATAATTAAACTAAATCATCTACAGAAGAATGATAATGTATGTAAAGTATCTAAAAATTAGGAAAACATGTATTCACCAATAGGGAACAATAATATACAAAAATTTACAAAAGGCCAAAAAGCTTATCCAACATCTTGATCTCTAACCTAGTCATCTACTACCAGCTCCATCCTATAACAAGGAAGAAGTCTTATATCTGTAAGATGACACTTTCCATTATATACACATACAATCATGTGGTCTGTTCGGGTACCCAATGGTGGCCCAGATACAGTGTGAGATATAATCTCAATTGGTAACCACCCAAAGGTCTATAACTATCCAATATTTTTAAAATATTGAAGTGTGTAGATATAACAAGTAAATAAGTAATAACAAATGTAGATGGGTCAGATCTGGTCTATGAAAGGTAACCATGCAGACACTACCTACTTCAGCCCATTCTTCGATAACATTCAATAGTAACAAGGGGTTAAATGCCTGTTATCATATTTATATGGGTTTCCATGCCCAATATCACAATTGTATCATAAGGGACACCATGATCGTATCACAAGGGACGCCATACCCACAATCACAATATCATTACAAGGGATTCCATGCCTAAATCACATGGATTCCATGACCATATCACAATAGTATCACAATAGTATCAAAAGGGATTCCATGCCCGTGTCACAAGGGAAACCATGCCTGTAGTGACAATAGTATCACATGGTATTCCATGCCCGTATCACAAGGTAATGCATGCTTGAAATAAAAATAGCATCATAGGTTATTCCATGCCTATTGATATATAATTAGGGTGTCCATTCCTATTCATACTTATAAATCAAAAGGGATTCCATCTAAATTTATATACATGCATGATAGGGTCCATCATGCCCATTTGGTTTAATAAATACTTAAGGTTCATCATTCCTGTTCACTATTATTCACAAGGGTCTCTATGCCCACTCATTAAAGTTAATAAGGGTATCCATTCCCTTATGTCATATCAATGATCAGAAACTAGTGGATTTAATATGATCAAATGTACAATTCATAATTCATTTATATTTTACATTAACAAGGGTGTGACCATTGTTTAATTTAAACTAGTGACGCGAGATCACCACTCATTTAAATTCAATTCACCAAAATGGTCAAGGGTGCTATCCAAGTTATGTCACCACTCTCATTCCATATTAACAAGGAAAAATCATTTCAATTTAAGTCGAAACACACAAATAGGTGTTTCAGTCATAAGGTCTTGAGAACCATTTAAGAATACGGGAGGGAACACCCAAAGGGAATGATCTATCTATGGTATTTGATTCCTAGGGGTCTAATAAGTTCATTAGGTTCCATACATGAAAACTAATTTAAGGTAGATATAATTTTTGAGAAACACATGGTGAAACTAGTGCGTGGTACAATGAAAAATATTACAAAACATCAAAACATAATGAATAATTTATAGAATACCTACCTCATACTCATATAACTCTCTATATTTAGAATCAACCTCTTGTTTGGACTGAATCTGAAGATATTTGAAGAATGGACCCTCACCTTCAAAATTGGGCATAAGGTCCTTCACCTCCATAACCTAATCGAGGAGAATATAAATAAAGAACAACTAAAAAGGAATCTAGATATTACCAGTGCATATCTAATGAGATGAACAATTCTTCGATCAGTCTTCAGATGGATTAACTCTCTCAATTCGTAGATTATCCTTAAAAGGAGATAAAAATTGGAGATAAAGGGATTCATCCAATGGAGAAAATAAGAATAGTGGGTTTGATTTTAATATAATTTTAATGGAAAAACCAAAAAATCACCCAAAAAAGGAACTACATGGTTTTCTTGAATGGTTGCCCAAATCATTCACCAACCATGTGCCTTATACTATAGGGAGGGGGAACCTGCATGATTAGACTTCATAGTTAGGGAAACCAAGTTCCAACCATGAAACACACCTCTACAAAATGTTTGATTTTTTTAAAATGGTATCAAGGCCCCTAGAGTGTAGTCAGAAAAGAATATGCACTCAATATCACCCCATTGTCTAGCTTCACACCATTTTAAGAAAATAGGCATCTTGGCTCGCATAGTTTATTCTATCCATGTGGCTAGTCCATTTTCACACTAGCCTGGGTTCCAAGCTCTGAGAAAGACCTTTACACCCCTTAACCTCAAAAACCTCATTTGGAATCCATATTAGGTCCGTAGTAAATAATTAGGCCAAAATAAAAAGGTTCCGTACCTGATACAAAATCCAAGATCTTACATTTTAATTATTGGGATTATGAGATTATTTTTAGATATTATGTTAAATTTATGAAATATTTTTGAAATATATTCCATTTGTTCTTGGATGATCTTAGTTTATATCAAACATAAGATTAAAGAATGTTCTTTTTTCCACTAGATCTAGGAGTGTTGGTCTAGAGTGTCCCAATGTGTATTTGTATTATGTTTTGAATATTTACATACCTCACAATAATAGTTTGATGATTTTATAAATGGAAAATTATAATTTCTCAAAACATTATTTAATTTTTGTTTAGTTTTGAAAATTGATTTTTTTTATAATGGAAAATGTTTTAAATTTTATTTAAAGTTATATGTTTACTAAAAATCCATAAGTAGTTATTCAAATTCATTCAATTATATTAAAGTCATATTGTTTTTTTCAAAAAATTCCTATGAAATTTTTCGGATTCATATGGTTTAATAAAGATTCTGTGAAATGAGTTTTCTCAGCCATTCAAAATGTTTTATGTAGTCTTATTATTTTTTAAAGACTTATAAAGCTTATTTTTAGTATTATGAGAAATATTTATAATCATACAAAATTTTAAATATACTTACACTATTTCCAAAAGACTTATGAAGTTTCTAAAAATAAATAATAGACAAATGAAAATAATGTCTATGGACTAAAAAATCTTGTTTATAGATTTACCAGATCCTTATAGAAATTTCACGGTTAAAAATTTTCATTCTTAGATAATTTTCATATTTATGGAGATATATAGTTGATGTCTCCACTAGAATAATTCTTAGGAAAAATTCAAGTGATGTGTACAAAAATATAAAAATACATCTTATATAGTTTAATTTATTTCAAAATATTTCTTATGATACTATATTTTATAGTGTTTCTTATATGTTTAATTAATGAAATTTTTTAAAGTTTATTCTAAATATTTTATTAATTATTAAATTGAATATATATTCTAATGTGGATATTTGATTTTTTTAATCATCTAATGATGGAATAATATGGGAGTATTTTTTTAAACTACACACTAAATTTCTATATAAAAGTAACAATATTTCTATAATTATATTATTCCCAACCTTGTAAATTTTTGATTTGTTTTCAATAAACCCACATGGTCAATAATATCGTAGAGTTCTTGACAAGGGAATTAGACATTGAAATTTTGATCATAGAAACTCAATAGACACACAACACAACTATTATCTTTAGTGATGATACAAACACATCCATATGAGAGCTGTGATTGTGATAAAAAATTTCTACTCTGACTTCCATTATTATTTTGATCATAAGTGATCTTCAATGTTTGATCATTTCAATTGAACTCATCAAATTTATATCAAGCTGAACCATTTTTGAAATTAATCTCTTGTTTTTATTTTAATTTTCAACATTGTATTCATTTTATTCCTATTGTATCTTAATTGTTAATTTATAATTTTATCAATAAAAATAATTCTTGTGTTCTTGGTTATACCTCCTAAAAAATGGTGTACCCTGTTGGGTTTTAAATCCTGAGAAAAAGCTTGGATTTCTTGGTTGTTCCTTGGTCTGTAGAACGACATGTATTGTTTTCAAAGTTGTTCTTACTAGAGATAAAATAGAAAGAGTTATAAAATTATATGAAATCATTTCAAAATATAGCATGTTCTAGTGAGTATCATTCATCTCACTAGGTTAGAGAGGAGTAAAGAGTATATTATAGATTGTTTGGATCTAAATTACAATAAAAATATTCAGTTCATTTTTTTTATTTTTTTATTCATATATTCCTTTTGTGTTACACCCATGTTTTAAATTTTTATATTTGAATTTTCATTTATAGTTACTTTAAAATTAAATTCAATTTTTTAATATACTTATATTTTTTGTTGGAATATTCACCCCCACTAGACCTATTTGAAATCTCATGTTGGGATAAAAATTTGTTTCAGAGAATAATACTTTTTGACTTAGTTTATGTTGATTAATTTTTATTATTCTAACCTTCTCATATAATTACTCATATAAGTGAAAGTGATTTATATAAGATTTTATGAATGAACTCAAATAATGGTTTAATACCACAATTCCAAAATATTTCAATGGCAATGATTATAGAAAATGGAATTAAATGATATAAGCATACCTAAAACATATAAGTATAGATCATTAGTTGATAATGATGAAACTATAAATGTTACTAGATGCTGATCTAACCATATTTGTAGGTAATGATATGGTAAATTATGTTCTAAACAAAAGATAAATTAATATACTATATTTTCCAATTAGTTGAAATGTTTTTTCCCATACATATGGGTGATTATTCAAGTAATCCAATATGGTTATATAATATTAATCTTATTAAAGTTTTAATTATTTTTTGGAGTACAAGGACAATAGAATGGGGGAATATGAGTCCACAAAACAAATGTTCCAATGATTTACAAGTATCATCAACAAGATGGGTGAAAATAGAGAGGCCCTAGAAATTACCATGTTCGTTGAAAGGGTGTTGTGGTATTATCCTAAATATGGACTAAAAGGCATGTAAAAATTTATGAGAGTATGAATTTTAGGGAATATTCCTTATATTAACACATTGGTTCGCTGCTATAGTAGGAACTCGAACTAAAAAACTTTACAAATGAGTAATCTTAAAAGAAGAAAGTTTTTTTCATTTAAATATAATATACATTATCTAGTAACTATTTTTAATTCTAAGTAATAAATAATTGATAAGGATGAAATGGATCACATAACTAAATATAGTTATAACTTAATGAAAACTAATGTGTTTTTTCAAGAATTAGATTAAAAGGAAAGATCAAAAGGATCATAAAAAAGTAATACTAATAAGTGTAATGATGTTTTAGGAGAAAAAAATAATGAGTACATGGAAGTGATACATTAAGATAGATTTTACAAAACTAAATAACCAAATAAAATATAATAATGATACAATGAATTAAAATCAAGAAATTATGGATGGATGGAGTTAGAAAAACATACCAGAATCTAGTCATGATTTTGAAAGTACTAGTTTATTTGTTTACCTATTCTAGGTGGTTTAAAACTTAATTTGGTTAGTAGTGATTAAAATCCTAGTTTATGGTATGGATAATATTCTAAAAAATATATTGTTAAAAGGATATGTAATAAAAACATTAAATTAAGAAATTATTTGTTTAGAGTTACAAAAATGATATATGGAATTATAAGGTGAAAATAAGAAACTTCTTAAAGAATCTAAGAAACTAATTCAAGACAATGAGAATCTTAAAAGTAAAACATCATGTCATAATATGAATTTTTTTGATGGTTATATAAAATATAATATGAAAAAATAAAATTAGAGTTAAAAAATAGAAAATGTGATGGTAAAAGATAAAAATGACAGGATTAATGATTTTATTTTAAAGAATAATGAGGGGGAAGAAATGAGAAATTATAAGATTCCTAATGATATTTATCAGGTAAGAAAATAATTTAAAAATCCTTAGGAGTAAAATAGCGTATTAAGAAATAAAAAATTCACCTATTATGGAAATGTTTATAATGATGTAGAGAGTTCAAAAAAGTTAATTTGAAATTAAAAACCAAAATTTATTAGTTTGAAGGAAAAATAATTTACTTTTGTTCAAGGTAAAGAGAAATATGATAAAATTATTTCAGTGATGAAATCAAACATAAGTAATAATAGTTTTTGTTATCATAATTAATTACATTGGATATACAATAATTCATTTTTTTAAAATACTAATGGTAATATATCTACAGTTATATGTTTTAGATTTTGTATGCAATGAAATTATTCCAATGATTACTCTTTGATATTGAATAAATCCTTAAGTCATACTAAGGATTTTATTTATAAGAATTTTTATTTTAGACTACCCATAAACACATTTCTTAAATCTATTTGGGCACCTAAGAAATTATATACTAATTCTATTTGACCCAAGATATCTATGGTAAAAATACTTCTTTATAGTTGATTGACTTCAATAAATATTACTTAAGAGGGTCATGGACTAATGATACATGAAAAATAGATTTTACAGATATATGACTTGAAAAACATTGATCATTCATTCTTACAATCAATGCAATGAGGGCTCTATAATTTTGTGATAACTAAAAATGATGGATTAGGGGATTCCGTGAAGTATGTATATTTAATACTATGTTAAATTATAAAATATTATATATTGATGCATTAAAACACCACTTATATATTATTTTAAAACTTTGTGATAGTGGAATTAATTTTAAATTTAAAAATGATAGATATTTAGTTTTTAAGAATAATTCGGTTATATTTTATGCAAATAGAAATGACAATATATATTATATTAATTTTTTTAATATTAGTGATAATAATGTGTGTTAATGAAATAAAATGGATGATATATTATATTATAGGAGGATTATACATGGTAAAATTTGGATTCTATATGAACTATCAAATCATAGGAAATTACTATATTTACTTAATCTAAAAAACAAGTAAGTATTTTTTTGTGATTCATGTTTAAATATTGAAGAACATAAAGAACCTATTAGATCCATTAATTATGTTACAACTATGAAACTACGTGAAATTATACCAATTTATTTTATTGTTCTAATGGAAACTTCTCATTTAGGAGGTAATAATTATGTTTTTATTCTTATTGATTATTATAGGAGATTTTATTGGACATATTTTTAACTCATAAAAGTTAAAATTTAACTAAGTTTACTTTTTTTTATAAATTAGTTCAAAATAAATAATTTTACCTAATTATATTTATTAAAATTAATAGTGGAGTTTATTTTTTCAATATGGGTTTGAAAAATGTTATTGGAGATAACATATATGTACATTGTTATTTTTATCCTAGAAAACTACAAAAAAATAGTTTTATAGAAAGGATAAAAATAACTATTTGGAAATGTCTAGAACAATTTAAAATCATCATAACTTACCAAAATATTTTTGGGCTGAATGAATTAATTCAAAAACTTATATCTTGAATATATTTTTGATTAAACCATTGTTAAATTAAATCCATTATTAATTATATAATGGAAAAAAGGAAAAAATTTTCTTTTTTAATGTTTTTGGTGTATTTTTTTAAATAATAATAATTATTTGGATAAATTAAATTCTAAATATTTTTAAGGTATTTTCATTGAATAGTGAAATTTCAATAAAACTTATAAAATATATAATAAGGGAACTATGATAATAGATGAAACTATGTATATTAAATTTCATGAGTTGGCTTTTAAAACAAAATTTTTTATATTTAAAGAAAAATGATGAATAATCTCAAGAGTTTAACTTGGGTTAAGTTGAACATAAAAATGATAATTTTTGAATTAAGGGGGGGGGGATAAATCTTCTAAATATGAGCCTAAAAATTAGAATAATCATAAAGATCATCCTATTGTTAATGTAATTTTAAATGTTGAATCTATAATTGAAATTAGAAAATTTATTTTAAATTATTGTAAAAATTCTTCCTTTTTTATGATTTTTACAAAATAAAGTATATGAATATTTGAAATAAATTAATTATATTATTTACATGTAATATGTGATCAATAAATTTATAAGAAATAATTTTTTTAATATAGTTGAACTTCCAAATGATAATCATGTTTTGGGATCTTAATGGACTTTTAGGACTTAATAAATCTCAAAATATTATTAATAATGAATATAGAATAGTTTCTCAAGAAGTTTTTTAAGATGAAGTAATTTATTTTTAATGAATCATTTTCTATAGTTTCTAGTATTGAAGATATATGAATTTTATTTTATTTTTCTTTTTTTTATGTTATAAAAATTATTTCAAATGGATTGAAAATATGTATTTCTAAATGGTATGATTTTTTAGGTATTATATTTTAATAAACTATGTGGATATTAATAATAGAAGTTTTCAAATCATGTTGTTAAACTATCGAAAGATTCATATAGATTCAAGAAATCTCGTAGAGCTTAGTATGCTATACTATATTTATTTTGATTGAATCATGATTTGAATAATGGAAAAGTAGATCCAACATTGTTTATTAAGAAATATTCTATTGAAACTTTAATTATGAAAATATATATTGATAATGTTATAGTTGGTTTCTCAGGTGAATTTTCATATAATGAATTTTTAAATTTTATGAAAAGTTAATCTCAAACGAGTTAATAGGTAAACTGAGATTCCTATATTGAAAATTTTTCAAAGAAGTGATGGAATATTTTTGAATCAACTTAAATATTCTCAATACAAATTTATAATATTAAATATTACTCTCATAAAACTTTTAAAACTCTAATGAGTTCTAATTATAAATTAGATTTATATAAATCTAGATAACCAGTAAACAATATATTTTTTAGAGGAATGATAGGAAGCCTACTTTATTTGAAATAATCTTGACCTGATATCATGTTTAGTGCTTTTATGTGTAGTAGAATTCAATAATATATTAAATAAATTTATTTGAAGGCTGTTAAAAGAATAATTAGACATGTTACAGGAAGTTCTAATACATTTTTTCTCTATTCTAATCTAAACTATTTGGATTTAATTTCTAATTCAAATTAGGAATTTTTAGGCTATAGGCTTGATGAATTGTGTACATTGGGTATATGTCATTTACTTGGTAAAAGTTTCATTTTCTTGGACATCTAATAAGCAGTTATCAGTTTCTTTATTAATAGTTGTGTCTAAGTATATTACTTTAATTAATTGTTTTGATCAAATTCATTGGGTAAAATAAAAATTATCAGATTTCAATGTTTATTTTCATAAAATACTATTATATTGGTATAATATGTCTACAATTTAAATATCAAATAATCCTTATAGTATTCACGTATAAAGTATATTAATATAGGATTTCATTTTATACAAGTCTATGTTAATAAAATTGATATTATTTTTCAATTTATTTCAACTGAAGATCAATTTTGTTATAGTTTTACTCAACCTATTAATATTGTGAATGTGACCCCCAACCCTAGTTACCCAGAGTCGGTGCATTATTACATAACATTAACATGATACAAGGAATAATGTCCCGAAAGACCGATCAGTTTAGTAGCCTTGGAAGTACTAGATACATTCATAATTTTTACATTACATTAGAAAATGAAAAACAACAACAACATTGTCTCTATTGGCCACATTAATATCCCTTATACTATCCTTGCAGGTAAGTCATAATATACTTCTTCGCATCTTGGGACAAATAAAACATAGAAAGTGGTTAGATTAGATTCTCAGTAAGGATAATAATATAGCAGAAACTTTCATAAATAAACATACAGATTTTAGGCAATGTACACGACTAAAACATAAGCCTTTTAAACTTAATCTACTGTATAATATGGAAAATATAAGTCAAATAATTCCATTTACATATTCACATGGATATTCTACTAGTCAAATAATCACATGCAATATTAATATCCACTTTCATAATGATGGAATGCATAACGCCATACTTGATAACCACTTAGTAATGACCTTGTGCCAAGAATACAAATAAGATTTTGTCAAGGCCTTGTGTGAAGACACTAGTTTGTCTCATGATACCTACCAATGCATCAATGAGCTATAGTGGGCTCCACTCGTCACTTACTAAGTCCAATGCATTTCTCATATTAAAAGTTTTAAACATAAGATAAACATTTGTATTAAAACTAGCATACGAAATGCCAATAATTTTTCTATAAACCATGGATGGTATTAAAATAACACATCCACAATCAAACATATCACAAAACCTTCAATACAATATAGAAGATTTGTATCATAATAAATCAACCTCAATCAAGAATAATATCACTCAAAGGATGTTGACATAGTTGAAAATGATCAGTAAAAATCTATAAGAGAAATATCCCTTTTTCATGAAATCATTTAAAAGTCACATAATTTGTAAAGGAAGTCATTTAAAATATAGTTTTGAATCATAGTGTCCCATACCAATTTAAAACTTTTGAACGTATTTAACATTTTAAAACATTCATGCCCATATAAATAAATCCTTAAAACCCTTTTGAAAACTTGGACATCAATAAGAATGGTTTAGAAGAATAAATCTTGAAAACATTTAAAACAATATTTTAGTAAAAAATTCTTCTAAAAAAATCCCTTTAGAAACTCTTTTATGAAACATGGACATGGATAATAAATATGTCCCAGTAGATACTTACGTAAAAACAACCTCAGATAATAATGAGATTGTGAAATTAACCCTTACCTTGTAATTTTCCGTGGTCGATGGTATTTTAACCTTTTGTGTAATATTTAAATCATTGTTATTAAATTATAAAAGAGTGATATACATAAATATGATATCATATACGATCTTCCAATATTTCTTAGTTAATAATATTTTAGTAGTATCATCATTTCGAGTATTAACTGATCCTTTTCCTTTATATACTTAGTTATGTATGCCATGTTTATTATAGATATAATGTATTTGATTCATATCCAGATTGATATTAAGTTCTCAAACATTATTTTTAATCATAAAATGAAAATTAATCTTGAATTATTACGATGAGCAATGAATCTTATCACGTTCATGGAGACGGTAATCCGTACGTACACACGAGAAAAAATATCATTATACTGATGGTGAAATCATATGTAATTGGATGATATATTATATATACAGAATCATTAACATGTTATATTATTTATTTAAATTAGTTATACTCATTATTATACCCATGAAAATAATTAAGTGTTTGAATAACAAACTACACCACGACATGGAGATGGTAAGCTGTACGTACGCACGTATGGTGACTTTATCATTTATAGGATGGATAGAATAACGAATATGGTTGTACCATATTTATAAAAACATCATAGTATGTAAAAGGTACTAGATTTATTATTTTTCTATGGAAACAAAAAATAAAGAGGAAGTAGAAGAAGAAAAGATCTTGAAAGAGGGTGGTGAAATTATTACCTCTTCTTCAGGTGTTTCCTTTTGAGTTGATCAAAAGGGATCCTTAGGTTAGCTTTATGATCAAAGAAAGGCCTCTAGGTTTAAGAAAGGATAGTTGAGAGGATATTTATAAAAGGTTTGGATGATCCAAATGGCTTTTTAGGTGTAAAATTAGGGGAAGGGGAAGTGCCCTTTTATAAGAGGGGTGAGTGTCACTTTATGAAAAGATTAAAAGATTATTTTATTATACAATCATATTCGGGTTTTAATGGATCCAAATGAATTTATTTCTAGACATAGGTGCTTATTGGTCGAACTGATTTCCACCAATAGGTTTTATACAAGTTTAGGTTACCATTTTAATCTTATCTTTTAGATTTAACTCTTAGTTAAATAGTTTATCTTTTACCACGTCTTCTTGTATTATTACACTATATAGTTAATAAAATTACTATAAACTACATAGACAAACTCAAGTTTTTCATAAATGACATATATAATATAATTTAATCCCTTGGTCGAACCTATGATATTTAGGAATATTATATCAACCAATAATACAATATTTGTTTTAAATACAAATTTATGTCAATTTTGACACTATTTGGTATTTTGTTTTTGTGAAAGTCAGAAAAACCTTATCACTTCAAAATAAATTTATCTAATCAACCCTAACATGTCATATTAACCAATAAAATTAGTTTCATTTTTTAAAAGTCTCAATTTACATTTATTTGGATATTTATAATATCAATTATTTTAATATTTCATTAATAAAATAATTACTACATCATCGTTGTGTCATAAATAAATTAAATTATTTAAGGTCTAAAAATTACAAATAAAATACCATTATCTAAGATATATTTTTATATTTCTATTGAATATTTATAGTTAAATTTATATTGTGTTTCCCTATATAAAAAATGGTTTATTTATTAAAATATCAATTTAACACTTTTAACTCTTCTTTAAATAAAATAATAATAAATGTCCTAATCTGATCCAGGTGGACCAAAGTGGATCATATTTTATTTCTAAGGTTGTTTTTGGTAGAATTAAACTTATCCAATATAATTAGGACATGTGTTAGGGTGATTATAATATTATTTTTACCCATAATTACCCTATTTACTTTTAACCATGGTAAATAAAATTCAAAAGTTACTATTCACCAAAAATTATTTTCAACTTATTGAAACACATTTTACTTACTGATTTCAACAGTGTCGCTCAATTTTTTGAAATTCAACTCACAAAAGCGGTAAAATTAAGTTATATGCAAATTTGTAAATGCTCGTAGAAGATGGGTAAAAACGTTAAAAAGTTCAATAACATTTTACAAATCTAATTTTATTATAAAATGAATTAAATGAATTAAATTGAACTTATATAGGTATTATATATCTATTTTTAAATAAAATAAATAATTATTTAAATAAAAATTTGGTCTTTAATAACAACACAATGTTTTTAACTATTCATCAAAAATTGAATGTTTTCAGAAAAATAACGAAAATTTACCATAAGCTAATTTTGATAATACGAATTCAAAAATGAATTCCATTTTACCAAATTCAAAACATAGAATTTTCATTTACTAACTTAAAATTAATTCTCGTTGTCAAAACCAAAAAGTGAGTTTTTAAAAAAGTAAAATCTATCAAAAGATTGACATGTGTTTATGTCAAATTTAAAAGTGAAATTATTTATAATGACCTAAATTGTATTAAATTATAAAAATATAATCTAATTATACTTAAAAACCATTCAAATTCATAATTTAACACTATAAATTATTTCAATTAAAAAAGTTGTTTTTAATTAAAACATTGTATTTTTCACTATTCATAGAAATATGTAAGTTATTAGAAAAGTAAAAAAAATTTGTCCAAACTAAGTTCTTATGACCCGATTATAAATAAGATGTTTATTTTGTTAAATTTAATATAGAAGTGTCAGATATTGAATTTAAAAAAAATTAAAATTTAGTAGGCGATAAATTGGATTTTTGAAAAATACTTCCTTTATCTGAAAAATCGAATTTGTACTTATATTATGTATAAGAAACACATAATATGGGTGTTTAAATTATATAGAGTATATAAGATTCAAAATTTTAGTTTATATTATTCATAACAGCTTTTTGAATAGCTAGTTTGGTAAGTTGTGGTGCATTCAAACTCAGTGTTGCGTGTAGCGCAAGCTATTGAATTACTTTAATGAGATAACGTACTATAAAATCATGGGGGGTTACATTATTCTCTCATTCAATAAATTTCATCCACGCAATTTGAAATTGTTCTTCGAAAATAAATGGTTAAAAATAGAAAAATACCTTTGTGGAAAACCCACATCAGATATTGGGTTAATAAAATTAAGACTTAATTAAAGGGAAAAGGAAATGAAAAAGCCACCACCAAATTATGTTGTCGGTTAGGAGAAAATTAGTGGCAATAAGAGACACATAATTGTAGTAAAAACTTAAAGATTTATAGGGAGTTATTGAGGTCATCAATCACAAAAAAGTGTAAAATTGAGGGCATCAAAGCCATCAATCTAAGTTGATGTAAAATATCACGAGTTCAACAAAACATATGGTATTAGGGTAACACATTTTTGGTTTTAAGATTCATTATATAATGTTTAAGAATTAATTTAGTCATATAATAAGAGGAAATATATATATATACTTGACAAGTAGAGTTTATCCTATAACTAATTCCTACCACAAACTTATCTTTCACTCCAAAAGATAATAGAATTCAAAAATATTCTATTTATCCTAATCGTGTAGGGTTCCAAAAAAATGAATTTTTAATTTAACTGTTAGACCATTTAAAAAAACAAAATCATACTAACCAGGACATCACGTAGGCTAGTGGTAGGTGATGCACCCTTGTCTCTCTTCAGTTACGAGTTTAAGTCTCGCAGCCCAGCCAGAAGTGACAAGCTATCACCCGACCTCCTGGTTTCCCTTTTTATGAGAATAAAAAAATAATCTCAAGAAAAGATTTAACCTTAACAATATTATCCAATGTAAAACTTAATTGATTCCAACCTTTAGACTTATCCAAAATACTTCTGTCCAAACTCACAGTCCAAAATTTTTATGAAAGGGAAACACAATGAAGATCCTTTTTTCCATGTAACAACATGTGAATACCTTCATCATGTATTCCTTTAAAACTCTATAACACCCCGAATTACTATAAAACCTTATTGATTTCATTCATGATCCCTTATTATTTATAGAATTCTGGATATACTCCTTCTATCCAAAAATATTGTAAACTCCAACAATGATGGAATATACAAATCATTAATCAGTTTCAAGGTAATCAAGAATATCCAATATAATTTATCCAAATCAATCATATATTATTCCAAAATCACTACCTTAATATCAGAAATATATTATGTATTATATTTCTCTCAACCATATATTTTCCAAAAATTTAACCTGCTATTGAGTCACTTTTCTTGGTTCCATACAATCTCAAGTCCTTAATGAAATAGTACTACAATACAATCCTTTTATACTCTATAATTCTTATAATATGTACATCATTAATACAATACTCAAATGACACAATACATTAATAACAACATAATAACTCTAATCACTCCTCTTTATCTTCAGTAGTATCATAACTTCATTATTAGCCAACAACAACATTTGCGATATACTCTGATGATTTGGACATTGATTCGCACAGTGTCCCAACTCATTATAGATGAACCATTGTATATTTGAAACATTTTTCTTACCCCTACAATCCCATGATTGGTGTCCCTTTTCTTCAAACTTATAACAACCTCCCATTCCATTCAAGAATTTACCAAGGTGATTCTTTCCATAATTATCACATATGGGAACATAATTCTTTCCCATACACCCTTTATCCATCTTTCTCACTTCCATCATTTTCTTCTCTTGCTTCCCTCCAATGCCATAAGACTGAGATAATTCTTTACTTATCTTGTTAACACATTATATTATTTCTTCATATGATGAGAATATATGGGAAACTATTTCCCTTTTAAATGTTTTTTTAATACCATGAACCATATGATCCTTATTAATATTTCAATCTTGCATATTCTTGGAATTCTAATTTCTTCTACTAGGAACCATTTCTAAACAATGGCATACACTAGGATAGTTTATGAATCGAAATTCATAATTAAAAACAAGTAAAATACCTAACATAAATTGAAAATATTATGCATATAATCTAAAATCATAAAATGTTTTATTTGAGTAAGAATTTACTCCTAGATTCAGTGCATTATTATATAACATTGTCATGATATAAGGAATCGTGTCCCGAAAGCCCTATCTGTTTAGCATCCTTAGAAGTACTAGATACATTCACAAGATTTACATTACATTACAATATGAAAAACAACAACAACATTGTCTCTATTGACCATATTCATATCCCTTAGACTATCCCTGCATGTAAGTCATAATATACTTCTTCACATCCTAGGAAAAATAAAACATAGAAAGGGATGAGCTCAGATTCTCAGTAAGGATAACAATATAGAGGAAACCATCATAAATAAACATAAACATTTAAGGAAATGTATAAGACTAAAACATAAGCCTTTTAAACTTAAACTTCTGCATAATATGTCCAACATAATTCAAATAATTCCATTTACTTATTTACATGGATATTCTACTAGTCGAATAATCACATGCAATATTAATATCCACTTTTATAATGATGGAATGCATAATGCCAGACTAATAACCACATAGTCAAGGCCTTGTGACAATACTACAAATAAGATTTTTTCAAGGCCTTGTTCCAAGGTAGTAGTTTGTCTCATGAGACCTACCAATGCATTGAGGAGCTATAGCGGGCTCCACCAAACACTTTATAAGTCCAATGCATTCCTCATATGAAAAGGTTTAAACATAACATAAACATTTTTATAAAAATATCATACAAAATGTTAATAATTTTTTTATAAACCATGAATGGTATAAAAATAACACATCCACAGTAAAAAATATGGCAAAACCTTCAATATAATATGGAAGATTCATATCTTAATAAATCAACCTCGATCAAGAATAATACCCCTTAAAGGATGTTGACATAGTTGAAAATGATCAGTAAAAATATTTGAGAGAAACATGGAAATTAATGATAATGGTTTATAAGAACAAATATCTAAAACATTTAAAATGATGTTTTAGTAAAAATGTACCCTAATAAGAATACCTTTGAATACTCTATTATGAAACAAGGATGTTGTGAATAAATATGTCCCAATAGATACTAATGTAAAACAACCTCGGATAATAATGAGATTGTGAAATTAACCCGTATCTTGTACTTTTACTTGGTCGAGGGTATTTTAACCTCTTGTATAATAGTTAAATCATTTTTATTAAATTATACAATAATTGTTACATAAATATGATATCATACTTGATCTTCCAATATTGCTTTATTAATAATATTTTAGTAGTATCATCATTTTAGGTGTTAATTGATCTGGTTTTCTTTATATGCTTGGTTACGTAATCCATGTTTTTTATGGATATGATGTATTTGATTCATATCAAGAATGATAGTATGTTCTTAAACATTATTTTTAATCTTAAAATAGAAATTACTATTGAGTGATTATGATGGGGAATGAATCTCATCGTGTTTGTGGAGATGGTAATCCGTACGTAAGCACGAGCGACAATATCATTATACTGATGGTGAAATCATATGTAATTGGATGGTATATCATATATACAGAATGATTAACATGTTATATTTATTATTTAAATTAGTTATACTCATTATTATACTCATCCAAATAATGAAGTGTTTTAATAACAAAATACACCACAACGTGGAGATGGTAAGCCGTACGTACGCACATATGGTGACTTTGTCATTTATAGGATTGATAGAATAACTAATATGGTTGTAACATATTTATAATAACATCAATTTAGTTATAAGGTTCTGGATTTATTATTTTCGTATGGAAAAAACAAAGAAATAGGAAGTGAAAGAAGAAAATAACTTGAAAGAAGATGTTGAAATTATTACCTCTTCTTCGGGTGTTTCCTTTTGAGTTGATCAAAAGGGCTCCATAGGTTGGATTTCTGATCAAATTAAGGACTCTAGGTTTAAGTTAGGATATTTGAAAGGATATTTGGGCAGGGGTTGGCCAAGCTAATGGGATTTGGAGGTGTGAAATTACGAGAAGGGGAATTGACCTTTTATAAGAGGTGTGATGGTCAGTTTAAAAGAAGATTAAAATATTAATTTATTATACAATCATATTCAATTTATTATGGCTCCAAATGAATTTATTTAGTGCCTTAGGTGGTTATGGGTATAAATACTCTCAACCAGTAGGTTTTCGACAAGTTTAGGTTACCATTTTAACTTTATCTTTTAGATTTAACTCTTATTTAAAAAGTTTAAGTTTTACCGTGTCTTCTTGTATTCTTACACTATATTGTTAATAAACTTACTCTAAACTTCCAAGAGAATCTTAAGTGGTTCATTAATGACATATATAATATTATTTAAGACCTTTTTCAGAACCTTATATTTTTAAGAATATTATATTGACCAATAATATAGTATTTGTTTTAAAAATTAATTTATTTCAATTTTGACACTATTTGGTATTTTATTTTTTTGAAAGTCATAAAAACCTTATCACTCAAAAAAATATCTAATAAACCCTAAAATGTCATATTAACCTATAAAATTAGTGTAATTCATCATAAGTCTCAATTTACATTTATTTGGATATCTATAATATCAATTATTTTAATATTTCATTAATAAGGTAATTACTACATCATTATTGTGTCATAAATAAATTAAATTATTTATTGTCTAAAAATTATAAATAAATTACCCTTATATAGGAAATATTTTTATCTTTCTAATTAATATTTATAGTCGAATTTATATTTTGTGTAACCCTATATAAAAAATGGTTTAGTTATTAAATTTTGAATTTAAAACTTTTAGCTCTTCTTTAAATAAAATAATAGTAAATGTCATAATCTAATAAAAGTGGACCAGCGAGTATCATATTTTATTCCTAAGGTTTTTTTTTGTTTTAATTACACTTATCCAACTGAATTATCACATTTTTTAGGGTAATTATAAAATCAATTTTACCTTTAATTGCCCTATTTATTTTTAACCATGGTAAATTAAAGTCAAAAGTTACTATTTAACAATAATTATTTTCTTCTTATTGAACAAAATTTTACTTACTAATGTCAACTGTGTCTCTTGGATTTTTAAAATTCAAATCACAGAAGTGGTAAAATTATTTTTTATGCAAATTTGCAAATGCTCGTTGAAGGTTGGTAAAAACGTTGAAAAATTCAATAAAATTTTATACATATAATTTTATTATAAAAGGACTCCAATGAATTTCATTGAAATTATGTAGGTATCTATATCTATTTTTACTTAAAATAAATTTAAATAAAATAAATAATTATTTAAATAAAAAGTTGGTTTTAAATAATAACGTAGTGTTTTTCACTATTCATCAAAAATTGAAAGTTTTCAAAAAAATACAAAAACTTTAACCTAAGATAATTTTGATACTCTGAATTAAAAAAAGAATTCCATTTTACTAAATTCAAAACATAGAAGTTACATTTATTAATTTAAAATTCATTCCCTTTGTCAAAACCAAAATGCATGTTTTTGAAAAAGTAAAAACTATCAAATGATTGACATGCGTTTATGTCAAATTTAAATGTGAAATTACATATAATGACATAAATTTTATTAAATGAGAAAATATAATCTAATTATACTTCAAAAAAATTAAAATTCATAATTTAACACTATAAAATATTTCGATTAAAAAAGTTTTTCTCAATTAAAACATAGTATTTTCACTATTCATCAAAATATGAAAGTTATCAAAAATGTACAAAAAATTTGTAAAAACTAGATTTTTATGTACAACTTCTAAATAAGAAGTTTAATTTCTCAAATTCAATATAAAAGTTTCAAATATTACATTAAAAAAAATTCACCATTAGTAGGCGTTAAAATTGTATTTTTTGAAAAATAATTTCTTTATCTGAAAAATAGTATTGTCTTTATATTATGACTAAGAAACACATAATATGGGTGTTAAAACTATATAGGGTATATAATATTGAAAATGAAATTAAAACTATTCATAACCACTTTTTGAATGGCTAGTTTGGTAAGTTGTGGTGCATTTAAACTCGGTGTTGTGTGTAGCACAGACTATTGAATTACTTCAATGAGATAACGTACTGTGAAATATTGGGGTGTTACATTCTCCCCTCCTTCAATAAATTGAATCCTTGCAATTTGAAGTTTTTTTTTCGAAAATAAATGGTTAGAAATTGGAAAATACCTTTGTGGAAAACCCACATCAGACATTAGGTTAATAAAATTTTGCCTTAATTAGAGGGAAATGGAAATGAAAAGGTTACTACCAAATAATGATCTCCATTAAGAGAACCTCGATGGAAATTATAGACACATAATTGGAGTAAAAACGCAAATATTTATAGGGAGTGATTGAGGTCATCAATCATAATCAAGTGTAAAATTGTGGGCCTCAAAGCCATCAATCTAAGATGACGTAAAACATCATCAGTTCAACAAAACATATGGTATTATGGAAACACATTTTTAGTTTTAAGATCCCTTCCCAGAAGTTTAAGAATTAATTTATTCATAGAATAAGAGGAAACAAATATACACATACTTGACAAGTAGAGTTTCATCATTCAACTAATTCCTACCACAAACTCATCTTTCACTCCAAAAGTTAATATAATTCAAAAAATTTCTATTTATCCTAAACGTATAGGGTTCAAAAAAATTTAATTTATAATTTAGCTTTTAGACCATTTAAAAAAAACAACATTATACAAACCAGGACATCACTTAGGCCAGTGGTAAGTTATGCACCCTTGTCGCTCTTCAGTTGCGGGTTCAAGTCTTGCAGCCTTGCAAGACACGACGGGTTGTCGCCCAACCTCCGTGTTGTCCTTTTTATGAAAATCCAAAAATAATCTTAAGAAATGATTTAACCTTAACAATAGAATCCAATATCAAACATAATTGATTCTATCCTTTAGAATTATCCAAAATACTTTTGTCCAAACTCACAATCCAAAATTTATAAGAAATGTAAGCACAAAGAAAATCCTTTTTTCCACGTAATAACATGTGAATACCTTCATCATGTATTATTTTTAAAACATTGTAACACCCTAAATTACCATAAAACCCTATTGATTACATTCAAGCTCCCTTATTCCTTATATAATACTAGATATACTCCTTCTATCCCAAAATGTTGTAAACTCCAACAATGATGGAATATACAAATCATTAATAAGTTTCAAGGTAATAAAGAATATCCAATATAATTTATCAAAATCAATCATATATTATTCCAAAATCACTACCTCAGTATCAGAAATATGTTATGGTTTATCTTTCTATCAACCATATATTTTCCAAAAACATTAACCTGCTATTGAGTCACTTTCTTGGTTCAACACAATCTCAAGTCCTTAATGAAATAGTACTATAGTACAATTCTTATATACTCTATAATTATTATAATATTTACATCATTAATAAAATACTCAAATGAAACAATACTTTAATAACAACATAAGTACTCTAATCATTCCTCTCCATCTTCAATAGTATCACAACTTGATTTTTATCCAACATCAGCATTTGGGGTATACTCTAATGATTTATACATTGATTCTCGTAGTGTTCCAACTCCTTGAAGATGAATCATTGTACATTTTAAACCTTTTTCTTACCCTTACAATCACATACTTGGTGTCCATTTTCTCCACACTTATAACAAAATACCATTCCTTTCAAGCATTTACCAGGGTGATTTTTTCTACAGTTATCACATATGGGAAAATACTTATTTCCCCTCTTCCGTTTATCCATCTTTATCCCTTCCATACTTTTTTTCTTGATTCACTTCAAAGCCATATGACTCAGATAATTCTTTACTCATCTTATTAAAACATGATACTATTTCTTCATATTATGAGAATACATGAGAGACTATTTCCCTATTAAATGTTGTCTTAATACCATGAAAGATATGATACTTCTTAATCTTTCGTTCATGTGTATTCATGTAATTCTCATTCTCTCTACTAGGCACCATTTCTAAACAATGGCATACACTAGGTTAGTTTATGAATCACAATTCATAATTCAGAACTTGTAAAATACCTAATGTAAATTGAAAAGATTATGCATATAACCTATAATCATGAAATGTTTTCTTTGAGTAAGCATTTAATCTTAAATCCTTCATAATAGATTGTAATGAAAATGTGAATTATCCTAAGCATATCTCCCAAGAGTGTCGTAACCAAGAGTGCAACAGGGCCTGTTGTCATGTACCGGGATACCCCAGGTCAAGCCTAAAACTCCAAGTCAGAGTTTTCACTCCTAGGTACATATATTCCAAAGCCACCTCTACCTGCTCGTATCCAGACAGGGATGTATTTCTTGGAAAATACACAAAATATCTACATTACCAAAATTTTAGGAAGTTCTTCTGTACTAATCCTCAAAGTTTATCTTAGGATAATGTTCAGTAATCAGAGTTTTCCTAAATATAGTTTCCATGGTATGTAATAAAATTTCTATGATACCCACTGTAACACCCTGACCCTTGTTACCCAGAGTCGGTGCATTATTACATAACATTATAATGATACAAGGAATCATGTCCCGAAAGACCGATTAGTTTAGTAGCCTTGGAATTACTAGATAAATTCATAAATTTTACATTAAATTACAAAATGAAAAACAAGAACAACATTGTCTCTATTGACCACATTCATATCCCTTAGAATATCCCTATAGTTAAATCATAATATACTTCTTCACATCCTAGGACAAATAAAACATTGAAAGGGGTGAGTTCAGATGCTTAGTAAGGATAAAAATATAGCAGAAGCTTTCATAAATAAACATAAACATTTAAGGTAATTTATAAAACTAAAACATAAACCGTTTAAACATAAGCTTATGTATAATATTGCCAATATAATTCAAATAATGCCATTTACTTATTCACAAGGATATTCTACTAGTCGAATAATCACATGAAATATTAATAACAACTTTCATAACGATTGGATGCATAATGTCAAACTTTATAACCACATAGTCAAGGACTTGTGCCAAGACTGCAAATAAGATTTTGTCAGGGCCTTGTGTCAAGACACTCGTTTGTCTCATGAGACTTACTGATGCATCGAGGAGCTATAACAGCCTCTTCCCATCACTTACTAAGTCCGATGCATTCCTAATATGAAAAAGATTAAACATAACATAAACATTTGTATTAAAACTAGCATAAGAAATGTAAATACTTTTTCCATAAACCATGAATGGTATAAAAATAACACATCCACATTCAGACATATCACAAAACCTTTAATACAATATGTAATATTTGTTTCATAATAAATCATTATTGATCAAGAATAATATCCCTTAAAAGATGTTGAAATAGTTGAATATGATCAGTAAAAATCATTGAGATAATTATCCCTTTTTCAATAAATCATTTAAAAGTCACATAATTTATAAAGGAAGTCATTTAAAATATATTTTTGAATCAAATTCTCCCATACCACTTTTAATCTATTGAAAGGAATTAACATTTTAAAACATTCATGCCCATAAAAATAAATCCTTAAAACCCTTTTGACAAAATGGACATTAATGAGAATGGTTTATAAGAACAAATCCTTAAAACATTTAAAATGATTTTTTAGTAAAAAGGTCCCTTAAAAAGAATACCTTTGAAAACCCTTTTATGAAACAAATACATTGATAATAAATATGTCCCATAAGATACTTACATAAAAAAACCTTGCATAATAATGAGATTGTGAAATTAACCCTTAACTTGTACTTTTCCTTGGTTTAGGGTATGTTAACATCCTGTATAATAGTTAAATAATTGTTATAAATTATAAAAGAATCATATACATAAATATTGTATCATATATTATCTTACAATATTTCTTTGTTAATAATATTTTAGTAGTATCATTATTTTGGGTGTTAACTGATATGTTTTCCTTTATATGCTTGTTTACGTAAGCCATGTTTGTTATTGATAGGATGTATTTGATTCATATTTAGAATGATATTAAGTTCTTAAACATTATTTTTAATCATAAAATTAAAATTAATCTTGAATGATTATGATGGAGAATGAATCTCATCACGTTCGTGGAGATGTCAATCCATACACACGCATGAGTGACAATATCATTATATTGATGGTGAAATCATATATAATTGGATGTTATATCATATACAATGAATAATTAACATGTTTTATTTATTATTTACATTAGTTATACTCATTATTATGCACATCCAAATAATGAAGTGTTTGAATAACAAACTACACCACAACGTGGAGATGGTAAGCCGCACATACACACGTATGGTGAATTTATCATTTATAGGATAGATAAAATAATGAATATGGTTGTACCATATTTATAATAACATCACAGTATGTATAAGGTACTGGAGTTATTATTTTGGTATAGAAACAACAAATAAAGAGGAAGTGTAAGAAGAAAAGAACTTGAAAGAGGGTTGTGAAATTATTACCTCTTCTTCGGGTGTTTCCTTTTGAGTTGATCCAAATGGATCATTAAGTTGGTTTTATGATCAAACTAAGGCCTCTAGGTTGAATAAAAGATAGTTTAGAGGATATTTGGTCAGGGTTTGGCCGATCCAAATTTCTTTGGTGGTGTGAAATTAAGAGAAGGGGAAGTGACATTTTATATGAGGGGTGAGGGTCACTTTAGGAAAAGAATTAAATATTAATTTATTATACAATCATATTGGGTTTATAATGGCTCCAAATTAATTTGTTTCAATCCTTATGTGGTTATGGGTAGAAATCCTCTCAACCAACTAGTTTTAGACAAATTTAGGTTAATATTTTAACCTTATCTTTTATATTTAACTCTTAGTTTAATAGTTTAACTTTTACCATGTCTTCTTGTATTCTTACACTATATGGTTAATAAACTTACTCTAAACTTCCAAGAGAACCTAAATTGGTTTAATAATGACATATATAATATTATTTAATCCCTTTGGACGAACCTTTGATTTTTAGGTACGTTATATCAACCAATAATATAGTATTTGTTTTAAAAACTAATTTATGTCAAATTTGACACTATTTGGTATTTTATTTTTTTTGAAAGTCATAAAAACCATATAACTTCGAAAAAAATTTATATAATAAACCCCAACATGTCATATTAAACTAAAAAATTAGTTGAATTCATCAGAAGTCTCAATTTACATTTATTTGGATATTTATAATATCAATTATTTTAATATTTCATTAATACGGTAATTACTGGATCATCATTGTGTTATAAATAAATTAAGTTATTTAATGTCTAAAAATTATAAATAAAATAACTTTATGTAAGAAATATTTTTATATTTCTAATAAATAGTTATAGTTTAATTTATATTGTGCTTAACCCTATATGAAAAATGGTTTAGTTATTAAACATTGAATTTAAAACTTTTAACACTTCTTTAAATAAAATAATAATAAATTTTCTAATCTAATCCATGTGGACCAAAGAGGATCATATTTTATTCCTAATGTTTTTTGTCTAATTACACTTGTCCAATAGAATTAGGACATGTGTTAGGGTTATTATAATATCATTTCTACCCTAAATTACCTTATTTAATTTTAACTGCAATAAATAAAAGTCAAAAGTTACTATTCAATAAAAATTATTTTCATCTTATTGAACAAAATTTTAATTACTTATGTCAACTGTGTCTCTCGGAGTTTTGTAATTCAACTCACAGAAGCGGTAAAATCATGTTTTATGCAAATTTTCTAATGCTCCAAGAAGGTTGGTAAAAACGTTAAAAAGTTCAATAATATTTTATAAATCTAATTTTATTATAAAATGACTCAAATAAATTAAATTGAACTTATATTGGTAATATATATCTATTTTTACATAAAATAAATTTAAATAAAATAAATAATTATTTAAATAAAAAGTCGGTTTTATATAATAACGCAGTGTTTTTCACTATTCATAATAATTTGAAGGTTTTTAGAAAAATTCAAAAAATTTAACCTAAATTAATTTTGAGATTTTGAATTCCAAAATTAAGTCCATTTTACAAAATTCAAAACATAGAAGTTTCATTTATTAATTTAAAATTAATTCTCGTTGTCAAAACCAAAAAGCGGAGTTTTAAAAAAGAAAAAACTATCCAAAGATTTACATGTGTTTACGTCAAATTTAAAGGTGAAATTATTTATAATGACCTAAATTATATTAAATTATAAAAATATAATCTAATTATACCTCAAAACCATTCAAATGCATAATTTAACACAATAAATTATTTTGATTAAAAATATGTTTTCAATTATAACATAGTATTTTTTCACTATTCATCGAAATATGAAAGTTGTCAGAAAAGTACCAAAAATTTCTCCAAACTAAATTTTTATGTCCCAATTCTAAATAAGAATTTTATTTTTCCAAATTTAATATAAAAGTGTTAGATATTTCATTTAAAAATATTCACCATTAGTAGGTGGCAAAATTAAATTTTAAAAAAATACTTCCTTTATCTGAAAGATTTAATTTGTTCTAATATTATGTCTAAGAAACACATAATATGGGTGTTAAAATTATATAGAGA
Source organism: Viscum album (assembly GCA_963277665.1). Classification (NCBI taxonomy): domain Eukaryota; kingdom Viridiplantae; phylum Streptophyta; class Magnoliopsida; order Santalales; family Viscaceae; genus Viscum; species Viscum album. The sequence goes on along the minus strand of OY728126.1, from coordinate 375,917,676 downwards.
ACATAAGAATCAAAATGTAGTTAGTACTATTCATACCTGCTTTTTGAACGGAAAGTTTGGTAAGTTGTGGTGCGTTTAAACTTAGTGTTGTGTGTTGCACAAGATATTGAATTATTTTAATGAGATAATATACTATAAAATTTTGGGGTGTTATAGTGATGTTTGAGAGAATGGAATTTGACCTCGTTATGATGGATCTTTAGTGTATAATTGTTTGAATTTGAAATATTTATTTTAGTTTAATTGTTAAAACTATAATGTTGTATTAAATCAATTTTCTGAATAAAATTTGAATAATATAGTTATATATTAGTTTTTTGTTGATTCTATAAGTAAATATTAACATAGTTGTTTAAATGCTTTTATTAATTTGTTCATAGGAGTTTAAATGATTTAAAACTACATTTAGGTAAGTTTTATTTCTATAAATTATTTTATTCATAATTTTTTATAACTTGTATTACTTATTTCATCATATTTAGTCATTGATGATTGTTTTTTTAGTTTGAGTATCACTTGTTCACTATTTTAAGAAAATTGGGGTGTGTTATTGATTTTTTTTTATGTTTTGATATTTTGATCAATTTTTTAAAGTGGGGGAGTTTTTATAAATTTGTTTGGTTTTTCAATTTTCAAAATTTGGGTGACTATTGGTGTTTGGATTAAGTTTGATTATTAGGGTTGAAGTATTTTTATCTCATGTTTTTAATATTATAATACCTCTCATTAATAGTTTTAGGATTTTAAAAATGGGTAATTATAATTACTCATAACTTTGTTAGTTTTTTTGTTTAGTGTTGAAAGTGGATTTTTTTAACAAAGGAAGAAGTCATACATTTTCTTCAATGTCATGTTTTCTCTATAAGGTCATATTAAATTATTCAAAGTCATATGTTTTATTCAAAGTCATATGTTATCAGAAAAGTCATAAAAGATTCCTCGGTGTCCTAGGTTTTCTGGAAAATTCATACAAAATGAGTTTTTAAATTATAATAATTTTTTTAATGTATTATATATTTTGAAAGACTTATAAGCAACATTAAAGTCTCATAAAATACTATTATTACAGGATATATTTAAAGTTGTACATTATTTCCAAATGGTTTATGTGATTTCTATGACTTACACTAATTCTTAAAAGACTTATGTATCAAATTAAAATAATACTTATGGATTATAAAATCATGTTAACATATTGAAATAATCCTTATGTAAGTCACATTCTTACAAATTTTCATGCATACTAAATTTTCATGCTTATACAGATATATAATTGATTCTTATATTGGAATGATAATTATGAAAAATTTATGTATTTTTTATCTGGATATATAAATTATTATTTTGTATTTTACTTTGTTTCAAAATAAGTCTTAATATACTCTATTTTATATTAATCTTGATATATTGAATTATTATAAGTTTATATGATTTATTATACTATTTTTATAAATTTTTAAAATAAATATATATTCCAATGATGATATTTAAAGTGTTCTTGAATTGTCTAATTAAATAATAACACATGAATAGTTTTCAAACTATGAACAGCATTTTTATATGTAGGTAAACTTATTTTAACGATGATATTATTTTTAAATGCATTAAGCATTGAATTTTTTTTCAAGAAACCCACATGGTCATGAAGATCATGTATTTTATGACAAGGTAATTAGCCACTGTGATTTTAATCATGAGAACTAAATAAAAAAACATGACTATGATATTTAAGGATAGTACATGCACATCCATATGGAAGAGATGGTTGTTATGAAAATTTTCTATTATGAATTTCATTATTTTAATGATCATAAGAGAGGTTCAATTTTTGATCCTTAATTAAGAAGTGATCAAAGCTACATATGGTTATATCATCTTTGACACTCTAATATTATTTTTTTTGGATTTTAATGTTGTATTTTTTATTCCTTTTTTCCTTTATTAGTTGGTTTATGATATTCCAAATTAAAATAAGGTCTTTGTTATTGGTTATACATATCAAACAAAAGATATATTTTGTTGGGTTGTGAATCCCAAACAAAATACAAGTTTTTTTTTAATTTTTCCTTATTCAGAAGAAAGATAGGTATTGTCTTATTGTTCATTCCAATATGTGACCAAAAGGTAGGATTTGTAAAAGAACCTCAACTCCTTCCAAAATAGAGGTTGTCATAGTGAGTACCATTCACATCGCTAAGTCACCGAGAAGATAATAGTAGACGTAGGATAATTTGGATATGAAATAATATAAAAATTTAGTGTTCATTGTTATTATTTTTCAATAGTACATCTACCTTACTTATTCTATAACATGTTTTAAACTTATATATTTGAATTTGAATATTATTTTTCGTTGATATTTAACAATTTTTACTTCATCCACTAAATTTTAAGGAGGTTTATTCACTCCCATTATAGACTCTTTTAATATCCCACACTATGCCATTATAGAAGAAATTTCATATGAAAATTTCAGGATGCATATGGGTTAATAGTAATATTATAGTGAAAGTTGATTAATTTTGGTTCAAAAATTAATTTCTAGTATGAATGGTTATAATTATGAGCTCCTCATAATGGAATAAAAATTAGTTATTTTTTATACATGTCATCCTATAGATGAAAATTGATCCATTTTTTTGAAATAAAATTAAATTCATAATTGAGTATCAATTTATTGGAGGTTAATCCTTTCCTTGGAATGTCATAATAATTTCATGCTTGAACTAGTGGAGATAATGACATGTATGTTAGAGGAAACTATAGAGAGGTAATTTGTATAATCTATAGAGATAGAAAAATAAATCAACCCTTAAAGGAAAAAAGATGATTGAAAAATATATGTTTTACCCAATGTTGGTACTTATATATCTAAGGAATTTTGAACTAAATTATAATATTTCAGTAAATCAAAGGATGATTCAAGAGAAAGAGGAAAGGGGGAGGGATATAAAGAGTAAATAAAAAACTATGGAGGGTTGAAATAATTCAAACAAATTACATTACTACAGAGAATGTTAACTCCCTCCGCAAGCAATGAACCAAGACTTGAAAACTAAATAAAACTCTTATTATGGGTAGCCTACGAGGCAAGGAAATCAACAACATTATTACCCTCACACCAGACATGAAGAACTTCTGTATGAGTTCTCAATAGAAATCTATACTTATGAATGAAGTAGACAATGGACCAGGGGAAATTCTATGGTTGAAGAAAGGATTTAGAGATGGTTGAAGAGTCTGTTTCCATTACTGCAAGGTCAACATTAGTTTTAGGAAAAAAACAAATGCCTACCATTAGAGCTAGTTATTTTGATTGAATAGTGTCCCCACTAACAACATAATCTGAGAATGCCATACTAACAAATCCTTAGAGTTACAAACCACTCCACATCCATGCATGAAACCTGAGATACAAGGAACATCATAATTCAGTTTTGGAACTACTTCATGAGGAGACCACCGAACCCACAATCCCTGAATACCTCTTTCACCCTATTCTAGAGAGTAACTCCTAGCCTAGACCTGACCCAAAGATGAATAATCCCACTAGTTAGGAATTTACCTCACAATTTCAACCAAAATATTTCTTTATTTGAAAACAAGTGAAGTGTTATAACATTTGGATCCCTCATGGCGTGAATAGTTTCCTTCCTACCTGATAATCCAAAAAACTAACAGAAATGATAAGAGCCCAAGCCTTCAACTCTTTCCCTTGAACACCCTGACCCTAAAGCCAGAAATCGGGGAAGGATCTCCCTAAGAAATGATTAGGGGAGTATAAAAAAATACAATGGGAATTCCAAACTAAACATGCCTAGTCACCCTAAAAAATAGATGTGGCATAAACTCTTCTTGGGGGTTCCTCAAACAGAAGAAACTAGACTCAAGAGTAAGGACTATAGGCTAAATATTGTCATCCATGGGGAGCACTTGATTTCAAACATTCGAAATAAGGAAGTTGAATCTTGATGGAATCTCTAGATTCCATAATATCCCCCCAAGAGACCACATCATTTGGTTCTATAGTCAATATCCTATACCCCTTAGCCAAGAAATCTCATGACGGAGAACCTATAAAAAACAACAATCCGACTCATAGTTGAGCTCGATGAGGATAAATATGTGGTAATGATAAGAATCTAGAACTGCCTAAATAAATATTTGATACATAAAAGCCTTATTAAAGCTTATATTCAGATATGGAATATAAGGCCCCAACCTTAAACATTACTTAATCTTGATTTATTACAAGAATACACATTGAGGATTTTTTCAGGTTTAGAGTTATAGAGAATTAGATCATAAATCATGCATTACATTTCACATTTAAACAAGGTGCTTATATAAAAGACAGTATTCATTTGCCCCATTAAAGGAAACATATTTAAAACAAAACATGGATTCTTTCTTGACACTTTCTCGACACTATCATCACATCATGTAATTTTCCCTTGACCAGTGAAAAACATTTCAAAAACTTGGGATGAGCATAAAACACTTAGTAAGGGATATAAAAATACAGAATGAAAACATTAGTCCATGCATACATAATAATCAATGAAATCATACTTTACTCATAAAACATAATCACTTTAACATAACTAATTAAATCATAATATTCATGAATAACTCATATAAATCATAAGACATAAAGGTAACTTGAGGCATTTGTAACATTCATACGTATGGAGTAACCCTCTTATTTACGTTTGGAATAACCATCACAGTATATTCCCTAAATATCTTTGAAGAAACCTTAGTGTTTAACCCCTTCACGTTACCCAATTCATTGGAGAGCTATATCGGGCTCACCCGCCCTTAGTTTATCACGGAACCACCTGTTTTCATAAACAATTCCCAAGAACAATAACATAATCATATCACATAAAACATGCATAAAGGAAACATTAAATTTCCACATTTCAATCACATGATATGAATAAAATGAATTGATATAATAAAGACAATATCAAAACCATTTTCAATACCAAAATAAAATAAAATTAAAACATGGTATTTATTTTTTTTAAAAAAATTATGGCTTGTAAAGGAAGTCGAAACTCAAAAATTGGTCACAGCAGCGGAGAAGTCATTGTCGCCGTATATGTAAGACAAAACATTCCTTGTTAGTTTAGAAAAAAACTTCATACAAAATTATTCCTTTTTAATAAAATTAAATTTCAAAGGGGTTTATACACCATATAAAAGAAAGTTGTGTCTAAAACAAAATACGCCTCAATGAAAGGAGATTGAGATGAAGTCCCTTACCTTATGTCCGACTTGACTCGATTGTTCTTTAATACCCTGAATAATAAACTAGAGTTAATTTATACTTACTTAAGAACCTTTTTAAGTTCATTATTCCTTTTATATCACTTATTATCATGTTATGACCAATATGTAATTATTTAAGTTAATAACGGTCGTTTTGTCAATCCATGGTACTTCAGTCAAAAATAAACTTCTTATAATTTCAAGTTGTTCATGTGGTAAAATATCCATTATATCCAGAGTTATATTCATGATGTAGATATCATATATATCATATATATCCAATATATACATTCATTTATAATATTACATAACATTTAGAGGTAAGACATGAAATGCACCATTCATGGAGATGGTAAGCCGTATGTACGCATGAACACTACTTTCATTTCTATTTCATATTTAATGGAATGAAATCATAATGATATAAAGGTATATTATAATTCTAGTATAATATCATATATAATATCATTAACTCCATCCTTTATACGTCCCACATATGGCATTAACGAATCAAATCACTTTGAAGGGGCGGTAGTCCGCATTTCCTAAAATGAGGATATCACGTTTACCCATAATGGAAACCATTAAGGTATGCCATAAAGGAAAAATATATAAGCATATGGAAAACATAAACATAATATATATCATATATAAATATAGTGACATCTTAATGGCCACCATGAAAGGTTTTAGAAGAAGATTGAACAATCTTCATTTCGTGAGGCAGAAATTCGCCATCCACAGAAACAACATGTTCTTTAACAATTAGACGGAGGTGTGTGGAAGTGTAAATAAAATAATTCTTATAAAAAAATACTAGTATATTTAAGATACTGGTTGTGTTACAAAATAAAGGAATAAAAAGATTTTAGGGGGTTGGAGAAGCAAAATAATACAAAAGGACATAAGAGAAGACATTACCTTTAAATCGAGTAACTCCCCTTGGTTTGAACCAAAAGGGTTTCTTGAAGAGATTTCTGCCTAAGGTAAGGCTTATATGATGAATATAGGGATGTGTAGAAATAAAATGAGCAGATTTTGGCTGAGCCAATGGCTAGAGAGGTGTGGGTAAGGAGGGTAGATGTGGGGGCCTTTTATAAGAGGGAGGAGGGGCACTCTTGGAAAGTCATGAAATGTTACTTTATGTTAAAATGAGTTTCGGATTTTAAACGTCCCACAATGATATATTTCTAGGATAAGGTGATAAGTGTTCTAAATACACCCATACAATAGGTTTTTGACAAGTGTATGTCTTATATTTGATATTATCTTTTCATTTTATTTAAATCATTCATTAATGAGGTAATTGCTGCATCATCATGGTGTCATAAATAAATTAATTTATTTAATGTATAAAAATTATAAAAAAAATACTATGATGTAGGAAATATTTTTATATTTCCAATTACTATTTATAGTCTAAGAGATCATTTACATAGTCAAAACTAAAATTGTTTTACTTAGGTGTTACATACTTTTGTGATATTCTCCTTTCTTTAAAAATAAAATGATAAAATGTTACTATCACACAAAAGTGATTCCATAGAGTCCCAATGTTTGGAACAAGGAATCCCATGACAGGAAATGACAGAAACAGTAGAATTAGGACATATGTTGGGGTCATTTTTATTATTATGATATTATTTTATTACCCTTAACTACCCGATTACTAATTAATCACGATAATTAAAGATAATTACCGTCATTACTATTCATAATGTCTAAAAACAAAAGAGTCTTAATTACATAATTTGGACCTTATGATTAAAAATATTTAATCTATTTTACTAAATTAAAAACACAAAAATTTCAGTAATTAATTTAAAAATAATTCCCATTGTCAAAATAAATAGCGGGTTTTTTTGACACAATTTCTTTCAAAATATTAGAACTTGTTCTTTTCCCAATTCCAAAGTGAAATTAATTAAAATGACCAAAATTGGATTAAATGGTAAAAATATATTATAAGTAAAATTTAAAACCAATTAAAAAGATAATATTTCCATATAATTATATTAGATGAAAAAGCAGTTTTGAAGTGAAATGCAGTATTTTTCACTATTTAATAAAAAATGAACATTGTCAGAAAAATACCAAAAATTTATCCAAAGTAAATTTCAATGTCCCAATCCTAATGAATAAGTTTATTTTGAAAAATAAAGCTTATAAAAGTTTCAAAAGTTTGATTTAAAAAAGTTTTTCCATCCAAAGGCGGTAAAACGATCTTTTAAAAAATATTAGAGTATTCTATGCTTAAGATTTAGTTTATTCTCATTTTAAGCCTCTAAAACACTATCTAATTCATAAATAGAAAAAGATATGAATATCCATAATTCTTTACTTACTCGTGATGTTACATCCTACCCCCTTTAGAAAATTGCGTCCCCACAATTTATTTACTTATTGAATAAGTGGGGGTATTTATCCCTCATTGCATTTTTAGATTCCCATGTTGCCTCTTTAATCATGTGGTTTTCCCACAAAACCTTTAGTTGATGAATCACCTTATTCTGCAACACTTGCTCCTTGTGGTCAAGAATCTGGACTGGTTGTTCCTCATAAGATATATTCTCTTCCAACTAAACTACCTCTGGAATCAAAACATGAGATGGATCAGGCATGTACTTCCTTAACATTGAAACATGAAAAACATTGTGTACCTAAGATAAACTCAGAGGTAAATCCACTCAGTATGCAACTAATACAACTCTATCCATAATTTCATATGGTCCAATGCACCTTGGACTCAACTTTCCTTTCATACCAAATTACATCACTCTTTTCCATGCTGAAACTTTGAGGAAGACATGATCACCTACCTCAAAAGAGAGATCATTCCTCCTGTTGTCCGCATAACTTTTCTGCCTGCTCTGAGCTGTTCTCATGTGCTTCTGTATCAGCTGAACTTTTTCTTCCAACTCTTCTACCAATTCTGATCCCATCAACTTTCTTTCACCTACTTCATCCCAAAAAGCTGGAGTACGACACCGCTTCCCATATAATGCCTCAAATGGTGCCATCTATATAATAGAATGAAAACTGTTATTATAAGAAAACTCAACCGAAGAAATATGTTGGTCCCAAATTCCCTGATAGTCCATCAAATAAGAACATAACATATCCTCCAATGTCTGATTTTTTTTTTGTTCTGACTGCCCATCTGAATGAGGATGAAAAGCTGTACTAAAATTTAATTCAGTACCCAATGACCTCTGAAGGCCATTCCAAAAGTTAAAAGTAAACTTGGGATCACGATCAGATACAATGGAGAGGGGAACTCTATGTAACATGAATATCTCATTAAGATACAAATGAGAAAGTTAATCTAGAGAAAAAGTATCTCATATAGCAAGGAAATGAGCAGATTTAGTCAAGCGATCAACAATAACCCAGATTAAATTATTACCTCAAGGTGTCTTCGTCAACCCCACAACGAAGTCCATGGATATATTCTCCCATTTCCACTCTGGAATGGATAAAGGATGTAGAATCCCTTTCGGTAACTGCTACTCTGCTTTAACTTGTTGACAAGTCAAACACTTCACGGTAAAATCAGCAATATCTCTTTTTATTCCATCCCACCAGTAATACTCTCGAAGATCCCTATACATCTTTGTACTACCAGGATGAACTGAAAACGGAGAACTATCAGCTTCACATAACAACTCTCTCTTCAACTGTGAGTCACAAGTCACACACAATATCTTCCCAAATATCAAAACAAAATCATTATCAATGTTGAATTCATGCAACTTACTCTTCTGAACCAGCTCTACCTTTTTCTGCAACTCACTGTCTTGCTTCTGATCTTTTTTAATTCTGTCTGATAGAGATGATCTCACTGACACCTGAAACAAAATAGAAGAAGTTCCTACACCAATAAATTCTATACCAAATTTTATCAAATCCTTAACCAAAGGATCACATTCCAAATGTAACATGGTTAATGAAGCACTATATTTTCGGCTCAAAGCATCAGCCACTTTATTTGATTTTCCCAGATGGTAATGAATTGTACAATCAAAATCCTTGATTAATTCTAGCCATCTCCTCTTTCTCATGTTCAATTATTTCTGAGTGAATACATACTTTAATGTTTTGTGATCAGTATATATTTCAAACTTTACACCATAAAAATGATGCCTCCAAAATTTTAAAGTGAAAACAACAGCAGATAATTCCAAATCATGTGTAGGGTAATTTATCTCATGAGTTTTCAACTAACATGAAGCATAAAAAATTACCTGATCATTCTACATTAGGATGCACCGAAGTCCTTTCAATGAAGAATCACTATAGATAACAAACTCACCATTCCTGGAAGGTAGTTCCAAAATTGGAGCATTCACCAATCTTTTTTTCAATTCCTAAAAACAACCATCACATTCTTTTTTCCAGATGAACTTAACACCCTTCCGAGTTAGCTTAGTCCTTGGACTAGATAACCATGAATTTTTTTAACAAAACATCGGTAATAGCCTGCCAAACCAAGAAAACTATGAATCTTGGTTATATTTCTGGGTCTTGTCTATTCTTCAACAACCTTTGTTTTTACAGGATCAATAGTTATTCCATCATTAGAAACAATGTGACCAAGAAAAGAAATTGGTTGTAACCAAAAATCACACTTGATGAATTTCCCATACAATTTCTTTTCTTTTAAGGTTTGAAAAATAACCCTTAAATGACTTTCATGATCCTCTTTACTTTTAGAAAAAATCAAAATATCATCAATGAAAACAACCACAAACTTATCCAAGAACTCATGGAAAATTCATTCATAAGGTCCATGAATGTAGCAGGTGCATTGGTTAGCCCAAAAGGAATAACTACAAATTCATAATGGCCATATCTTTTATGAAACACGGCCTTCAGAACATCTGCTTCCTTTACCTTCAACTGATGGTACCCCGATCTCAAGTCAATCTTTGAAAAATACTGAGCTCCCTGAAGATTATCAAACAAATCATCGATATGAGGTAAATGATATTTTTTCTTAATAGTGATGTTATTCAAGGATCTATAATAAATGCAAAGTCTCATTGAACCATCTTTATTTTTAACAAATAAGATAAGAGAACCCCATGGTGATGTGCTAGGTCGAATTAAACTTTCTATAATAAATCTTGAAATTGATCCTTTAACTCTAAAAGTTCAATTTTAGCCATTCGATAAGGGGGTTTTTAAATTGGCTTAACATCAGGAACTATGTCAACAATAAATTCAAATTCCTGATCTGGTATTATTCTAGGAAACTCATCAGGAAAAACATTTGGATACTCATTTACAACTGGAACATCATTAATCTAAATGGTTCCTTTGTTTTCAAAAATATGTGCAAGGTAACATTCATTTCCATCTTTTACAAGTTTCTCAGCCTCTTGATATGTTATCAACATTAAGGGTTCATTCTTGTACACAAACTGGAAGTCTTTCTGAAATGAAACTTCTTTAGCTCTACAGTCAATCTTAGCAAGGTAAAAAGAGAGCCAATCCATACCCAAGATAACATAAAACTCTACTAGTGGTAAAACAATAAGGTTTTCAAGTAGGTTCTTTCCACAGATAAGGATAAGAAAATTATTATAAATTCTTTTTGCCTCAATATTCCCCCCAGGTGTTTTTACCAAAAGTTCAGGAGTCATTTTTTGAGATTGTATTCCCAATTTACTAGAAAATTTTTTAGAGATGAAAGAATGTGTAGACCCAGAATCAAAAAACACACTGACATAATATGAAAAAACAAACAAAGTACCTGATACCACTTCATTTGATGGACCAACATCTGCTGAAGTAGTTGCAAAGGATTTCACCACCCCTTTATGCTTGTAGTCTGACTTCTTCCCATCATTCGAGCTCTTTGTCGAACACTCGTTTGCATAATGACCCATCTCATTGCACTTGAAACATTTCACTAACTATTAATCACATTTGGTCTTACCATCACCTTGATCTTTTCTAGTGCAATCACGAGCCTTATGTCCCATATTTCCACATTGGTAGCACTGTCCATAATTCAAAATACATTCCCCAGTATGATTTTTACCATAGTTATCACAAACTAAAAACTTAGTTTTCTTACCATCAGACATTTTTGAAGGATTCTTCCCTTTCCCCTGCCACCTCGGTCTCTTCTTATGTTGGTTGTTATAGAACACTTGATCATCGGAAAACTACATTTCCACCTTCTCAGCACATTGAACAAGATTTTCATAACTTTTGAACTCACGAGAAGCCAATGCCCTTCGATATTTTGTCTTTAATACTAAGTAAAAATGATTGATTTTACTATCAAGGTCTTGGATAAAATTTGGACCATACCTTGCCAATCTAGTGAACCTTTCTTCATAAGCAGCCACTGAGTTATCCTCTTGCCTCAATTCCAATAATTGTTTTTCCTTCATAAGTCGAACAGCCTTAGGAAAATAATTCTCAAGAAAACTACCTTTGAATTCATCCTAGTCAAGAGCATCAATATCATCATCATCCCTGATATTTTTAACCATCGACCACCACTGATCTGCTTCACCCTCGAAACAGTAAACAACAAGACTAACCTTTTGATTGTTTGAACACCCCATGACATCAAAATTCTTCTCCAGTGATTTAATCCACCCTTCAGCTAACACAAGGTCAGATGATCCTCTAAATGATGGGGGATGTTGCCTCATGAAATGTTCCACCACTAACATGTTACTTTGCAGTTGATCTTGCTAATCTAATGCATGGATACCACCATTATTTATCACTCGAGTCAAATGCGCCATTGCTGCAACAAACTATTCAGATCAAATTCCGACTATCTTAGGATGCTGATTCGGAAGGTCATTTCCTTCGATATGCCTTCCTAGAACTACTTCATTGTTTCCTCTGTAGAAAACCATTCTGAATAAACATGTCTTAGATGAAGCAACATGGTAATCTACAAATTCTATATCATTTCAATTTGACCATAAAAAAAATATTTTTGGATAATCATTTAATAGAATTCTAACTCCTAAAGTTTTCTAAAACGACCTCTAATACCAACTATAAGGCCCCAACCTTAAACATTACTTAATATTGGTTTATTATAAGAATACACATTAAGGATCTTTTCAGGTTTAGAGTTGTAGAGAATTACATCATAAATCATGCATTACATTCCACATTTAAACAAGGTGGTCACATAAAAGACAGTATTCATTTTTCCCATCAAAGGAAACATATTTAAAATAAAACATGGATTCTTTCTTGACACTTCCTCGACACTATCATCACATCATGTACTTTTCCCCTGACCTGTGAAAAACATTTCAAAAACATGGGGTGAGAATAAAAATATCAGTAAGGGATATAAAAATATGGAATGAAAACATTAGTCCATGTATACATAAGAATCAATGAAATAATACTTTACTCATAAAACAGAAGAACATTAATATACCAAATGAAACCATAAGATTCATGAATAACTCATAGAAATAATAAGACATAAAGGTAACTTGAGGCATTCATAACATTCTTACGTAGGGAGTAACCCTCATGGTTATGTTTGGAATACCCATCACAGTATATTCCCTAAATCTCTTAGGAGAAACCTTAGCGTTTAAACCTTTCGCATTACCCAATGCATTAGAGAGCTATATCAGGCTCACCCACCCTTAGTTTATCACAGAACCACCTGTCTTCATAAACAATCCCCAAGAACCATAACATAATCGTATCACATAAAACATACATAAAGGAAACATTACATTTCCTTATTTCAATCACAAGATATCAATAAAACACATTGATATAATAAAAAAATTATCAAAACCATTTTCAATACCAAAATAAAAGAAAATTAAAACATGGTATTTATTTTTTAAAGTTATGGCTTGTAGAGGAAGCCGAAAATCAAATAATTGTCACGACGACGGAGAAGTCATTGTCGCCGCATATGTAAGAAAAAACATTCCTTTTGTCATTTAGTAAAAAGATTCATACAAAAATATTCCTTTTGAATAAAAGTAAAATTCAAATGGGTTTATTCACCATATAAAATAACGTTGTGTATAAAACAAAATATTCCTCAACGAAAGGAGATTGATACGAAGTCCCTTACCTCGTGTTCGACTTGACTCGATCATTATTTAATCTCCTGAATAATAAACTACAGTTAATTTATACTTTCTTAAGAACCTTTTTAAAGTTCATTATTCCTTTTATATCACTTATTACCATGTTATGAACATTATGTAATTATTTAAGTTAATAATTGTTGTTTTGTCGATCCTTGGTACTTGAGTCAAAAATAAACTTCTTATAATTATAAGTTGTTCATGTGGTAAAATATCTATTATATCCAGAGTTATATTCATGATGTAGATATCATATATATCATATATATCCAGTATATACATGCATTTATAATATTACATAACATTTAGAGGTAAGAAATGAAATGCACCGTTCTTGGAGACAGTAAGCCGTACATAAACATGGACACTAATTTCATTTATATTTAGTATTTAATGGAATGAAATAATAATGATATAAAGGTATATTATAATTCCAGAATAATATCATATATAATATCATTAACTCCATTCTTTATACATCCCTCATATGGCATTAACGAATGAAATCACTTTGAGGGGGCGGTAGTCCGCATTTTCTAAAATGAAGATATCACGTTTACCCATAATGGAAACCATAAAGGTATGCCATAAATGAAAAATAAAGAAGCATATAGAAAACATAAACATAATATATATTATATATAAATATAGTGACATCTTAATGGCCACCATGAAAGGTGTTAGAAGAATATTGAACAATCATCATTTCGTGAGGCAGAAATTCGCCATCCAGAGAAACAATATGTTATTTAACCATTAGACGGAGGTGTGTGTAAGTGTAAATCAAATAATTATCATAAAAACATCATAGTATATTTAATATACTAGTTTTGTTACAAAATAAAGTAATAAAAAGAGTTTAGGTGGTTGGAGAATAAAAATAAAACAAAAGGACACAAGAGAAGACATTACCTTTAAATCGGGTAACTCCCCTTGGTTTGAACCGAAAGGGTTTCTTGAAGAGATTTATGCCTAAGGTAAGGCTTCTAGGATGAATATAGAGATGTGGAGAGATAAAATGATCAGATTTTGGCTGATCCAATGTCTTGAGAGGTGTGGGTAAGGAGGGTAGAGGTGGGCGCCTTTTATAGGAGGGAGGAGGGGCACTCATGGAAAGTCATGAAATGTTACTTTATTTTAAAATGAGTTTCAGATTTTAAATGTCCCATAATGATATATTTAGAGGATAAGGTGATAAGGGTTATAAATCCACCCATCCAATAGGTTTTTGACCAGTGTAAGTCTTATATTTTACATTATCTTTTCATTTTATTTAAATCATTCATTAATGAGGTAATTGCTGCATCATCATGGTTTCATAAATAAATAAATTAATGTATAAAAATTAAAAAAATACTATGATGTAGGAAATATTTTTAGATTTTATATGACTATTTATAGTCTAAGATATAGTTTACACAGTCAAAACTAAAATTGTTTTACTTAGGTGTTACATATTTTTGTGATATTCTCCTTTCTTTAAAAATAAAATGATAAAATGTCACTATCACACAAAAGTGATTCCATGGGGTCCCAAAGTTTGGTACTAGGAATACCATGGTCAGAAATGACATAACCAGTAGCATTAGGACACATTTTGGGGTCATTTTATATTATTATGATATTATTTTATTACCCTTAACTACTCGATTACTAATTAATCACGATAATTAAAGATAATTACCGTCGTTACTATTCACAATGTCCAAAAACAAAAGAATCTAAATTACATAATTTTTAAATTCTGATTAAAAATATGTAATCCATTTTACCAAATTACAAACACAGAAATTGCAGTAATTAATTTAAAAATAATCCCTGTTGTCAAAATAAATAGCGGGTTTTTTTGAAACAATATCTATCAAAAGTTTGGAACTTGTTTATGCCCAATTCCAAAGTGAAATTAATTACAATTACCAACATTGGATTAAATGGTAAAAATATATTCTAATTAAACTTTAAAAACAATTAAAAATATAATCTATCCATATAATTAAATTAGATGAAAAAGCAGTTTTGAAGTGAAATGCAGTATTTTTCACTATTCATTAAAAAATGAACATTGTCAGAAAAATACCAAAAATTTATCCAAAGTTAATGTCAATTTCCCAATCCGAAAGAATAAGTTTATTTTGACAAATAGATCTTATAAAATTGTCAAAAGTTTTATTTAAAAAAGGTCTTCCATCAAAAGGCGGTAAAACGATCTTTAAAAAAATATTAGAGTATTCTATGCTTAAGATTGGATTTATTCTCATTTTAAGCCTCTAAAACAATATCTAATTCATAAATAGACATAGATATGAAAATACATAATTCTTTACTTACTTGGGATGTTACATGGAAAACCAGAAAATTTGAGCTTCATGCACATCCAATTATGAAACCAAATAGAGAATTCACCTCTCCCAACCATCCATTGAAAATGCAACTTAAGATCATAGAAATATGGTTGAAACATGAGAACTAAGAGTTAATTTTGAGTTTGAAACCAAGATTATAAATAAATATCACTATATATGAGAGTCAATGTTCAGTAAAGAATAGACACATTAGTTTTATGCAATGAAATATTGTATTTTGTTGTTACCTACTTTTCTTATTTAACCATGATATTTGTGACCATAATTTTATTAATTCACAAAAATTAAGTAAAATGGTAGGTTTATTCATAATATTTTAAAATATTGGTTCCTTACTCATCTTTGACTCCAAAATTTAGTTAAAAAGTTTCTAGTTCCAGAAGATTAATGTGACATTTTAATTAAAAACAAATACTAAATACTAAAAATCCTGAAAAAATCATTATATTACCATTAGACATGAAGAAAATTACCGATGATTCATTTTTAATCAATAGGAATGAAACACACATCATGTTGACATGTGGTTCGGCTGGTATCAATGAAAGTGTATTTATAAATTATAAATTTAAAAATGTTTAAATTTTAACTCACATGCTCAAAAATGAAGAAAATGAATTAGGGTTTTCAAGAAACTCTAGGACAATGAATTTTTTTTTATTTTTGACTTGTATGAACAAACCACACATTATTATGAAATACAATGTGCTTAAAAATATTTAAAATATATTTTTTCAATTTCAAAGCCATAGTTTATTTAAAAACATGTGTCACAAGCCCAAAAAGTTTGGAAAAATTATTTAATTATCATGAAACTATAGGAAAACAATCATTGAATAATTTATTTAATCTAATAATTAATTTAACATCATAATAATATGAAGTATTTTTAAAATAACGAAGTAAAAAATTTAAATTTTTTAGCATCAATGAATTTCAAAACACATGCCACATGCTCAAACCCTAGAAAACATGTTCAAATTATCATGAAATTATTTTTTTTATAAATTATAAACATATCAGAATAGACTACACATCATTTTAACGTGAAGTGGTACATATTAAAAAAATTTCATGTTTCTTAATAAAAAGTGACATTCTAGTTCAAAAAGTGTATCACTTGCTCAAAATTGGGAAAACGTGAATAGTTTTTCATGATACTCTAGGATAATGACCAATGATTCATTTTTGATATTTAGGAGTGAACTGAACTTTAATTCACTACATGATATAGTTAGAATAACCAAATATATATTTTCCCTTTTCTATTTTTTTAAATTTATTAAGTGTTCTGTTTAAAACATATATATTTTACTATTACTTATATATTACTTGATTCAATGCCAGGTATATTTCATTGGTTAATTATAATTAACTAGTGTTTTTGATTTTCTAATAAACTCCTCTGAATTTTTTCTTGTTATGTAAATTTTTTATTTCTGAATTTTGTAAAACTAATAAAATATACAAATATTTTATGAAATCGTGACTTTTATTATTATTTGTGTATTGTATATTTTTATATATCTTGTTGATTATTCTAATAATTATAATATATATATATATATTATGATTGTCATAATAATAAGAAATCATTGAAGTAGTCACCCAGGGCCATTCTCGATACTAAGAAAATCCCTAAGAACACCCCTTTCTATGTGATAAATTTACCAATGGTTTTTAATATTTATAAATCTCTTTCTAATCCTTAAAAAGGGGATTTCTGGAATATTTTTTTGAATATTAATATATTTATGATTAATTTGATGTGTAAAAACCTTAATAGTGAGTAGAAAATCCACCCTAAAATTTTTTTAATAGGAGCAAAGGTTTGATATTATGTTGTGTTTGAACTCTTAGATCTCTTCTAGTTATGGATGGTTTGTTTGAATTAAGTGATAGAAGAGTAATTAGAAATATATTACTAAATTTCATTAGGGAATTAACATATGGAACATGATCTTGAGATTTTTAGAGCATTAATTAACTTCTAAAGTGTATTTATATTAATGTGATGTTCGTGTTTAACTTTGGTGTTCCCATTTCGCATGAAACTAGACCTGAATCCATGAAATAATTAATGAAATGATATATTATGTATTAACAGAATGAACTATATATATATATATATATATTTATTTTTGGATTACATTTTTATTAATTTTATTGTAATCATACAGTGTGATTAAGTTAGATAATATATGAAATTAATATTCTAGTATAAAAAGATTGTTAATTCATAAATTAATATTCCAAAAATTCACCAAAATATATTGATTTAGATGTTGAATTATTTTATTTGTGATTTATATCCATTGATAATTTATAATGGTTGGTAAAAATTATTATATGACTTAGTGGATATGTAAATAGTAATTTATATGAAAATTATTGAAAATTATTCATTTATAGTTGGAATTTATTATTAATGGTTTACCAAATGTGTTTTTATTGATAAAAAACATTTATTGGAAAAATGAAGGGATTCAAACTAAAAAGGGGATAAAATATTATATATAAATGATTTATATATAAGCTGTTGTGTTGTTACATGTTGGAAATTGGGAATATATAAATCTACTGTTTCATTTTGGGAATATTGAAATTACTTTTGAATTACAAAGGCATTTTGTAAATTGATGTGATCTTTTAAGGACATATAAGTAGGTTTAATTAGAATGATTTGATGTCATGATATAAAAATAACATTTCATTTTGTTATTAAAGTTTTTAAGTTATTAACTGATGATAATGAGTCCTTGATATATTTGTATTAATATTTTCCTAAAGATATTTATTCAAGAGGCGAATGTATATATGTTATTGGTAATGAGTTTAATGAAAATTTTGGATGAGTTTCCAAATCAAAATTTTATAAAAAATTATAAATATTATTTAATTAAAAAATAATTTGTTTTGGTTCATTATGACCATTTTTTATTTAAAATTAATTTTTGTGTAATTTAGTGTCTTGAAAAGAGACTTGTAATGGGGCTATATCATTCATAAATAGGTTGGATTGAATATCCCTAATTTAGGTGTGATACATGAACTTTAGTATGAAAAAATTCATTCTAGAGGCTTCTATGTACCAGTGAGGGCCTATCAATATCATGGGGAGATCATAAACTTAATTAGATAGCCAAAAATAATAGCGAAAATAAAGATAAATCGATAACTATAGTATTATAAAAATATAAAAAAATTAATGTTATATAATAACAATAACTAACATATAACACGATATAACCAAAATAAAAACTATTATAATTCCATAGAAATGATACATATAGGTGTAGGATCACCTAATGGGTCTATTATATAAAAACATAATACAAAATAAATAAAAGAATATAGACCACAACATGAACTAGGTATGAGGCCCTACTTGGTCCCATATTTTAATCTTAGTACTCATTTATGGAATCTATCAATCATAGACGCATTCCCCTTACCTTCATTTCTGATAATGATTTCTGCACTCCCATCAAAGATCATATGTAGGGTGTGAGAAATATACATGAAATACCACCACTAATGGTTTCCCTAAATAAATTATAATACACACACACCCACAAGTACAAACATGCATAGATACAAACACACATATTTTAATGCTCACTATGATGTAACAAAAAAATCAATAATAAATACCCATTATAGAATTGAATGAAAAATAAGCCACTGATGTGTGACCACACCCACTTCTACTAGTTCACGTGTTAAGTCTAATCATATCCCAAAAAGGTACAGTGGGTCATCATAGAATCCACCCTTGAACACATAATAGAGTAATCCTAATATATAGATTGGAATAGTTCCCAATGACATGATAAGTAAAAGTAATAGATTAAATTACACCCAACCAATATAAAAATCAATAGGAATGGTTAGAATCACTCCAAACGAAAGAAACCAACACCAGACATGGTTTTAACCACACACAACCTACACACAAAGTGAGAACATGGTTAGAATTACACCAAATTTATATACCTATTAAAAATCATTATTGGAATTATATAAAACCTCAATAGCAAACAGGAAGAATAGTTGGAATTAAACCTAATCCACATACCAAACATGAAAAATTATTGGCATTACACCCAACCCAAATAATTATAATTATCCATGATCAACATTATACCCCACCCATACACTAATCGAGAATAATGATTGTAATTACATGCAATCTAAAATTAATGATGAACCATGGTTTGTGTTATGATAACCCATAAACCAAAGAATAAAAATGATTGTAATTACACTCAATTCAAATATTAAAGAAGAATCATTTTTTGAATTACACGAAACCAATATATCAAACATGAACAATGTTTTATATTAGACCCAATCCAAATACACAACCTGAATAATGGTTTTTGCTACTCCCATCCCAAATATCAAATAAAACCCACGTTTGGCATTACATCCAAGACAAATACCTAACAAAGTCATAGTTTGAATCACATGAAACCTATTAAATAAATTAAAGGCATGGTTACCATCACAACCAACCTGTATAATGATAAAATTATAATTGGAATCATTATTATCCAATACACCACGAAATAATCATGGTTGGTATTACACACAACCCAACTCACACTTTAGATGACTAATTATGCTCTCCCTAGGCTATGATTATTCTTATCACTTATAACATAATTTTTACCTCTTACTCAAGAAATGATTTAGGATATCTCCTAATGAAAAAAATCATTTCACATCAATACATATCCTACTTGGTTAGAATTACATGGTTTTGTGTTGTTCCCTATAATAAATAAGACCATAGATGAGAATTCGATAAAAGGATACAACCTATTAGACATATCCTAGGCCTAATGAATCTTAACTAACTTAATTTTTTTTATTATGAAAAAAATTTTGAGGAAAAAGTGAGAAACCATACATGACTTCACCACTTCACTACTTCCCCACTTCCCCACCATTCCACTAAAAACAATACAAGGCTTCACAACAAGCAACATTAAAGAACAATGGATGGTCAATCCCTTGGAGTATTCAAACTGACATACCTTCATAGCGAAAGCCAAAATCGTCAAGAGAAGTCCAAGGTACCTCAAACCTGGGAACAAGAACATCTAAAAATCTTGAAAAACCACAGAAGGAACATACACTAAATATAAAAAAAGCATAAAACTTAGAGACCACATTACTTTCTTCATAGGAGTCCACTAATTGAAGATATTTTATTGATTCATCCATAAGAAATTGACAAATTCAGATGAAAACCCCCTATTTTGGGATTCTAGAATGGAAAATGAAGAAAAAGAAAGAGAAACAAGAATAAAGTGAAGAATAATGATAGATTCACCCACACAAATCCAAAGAACCAATGACACTTTGATCATAGGAAAAATAATGGATATATTACATGGAAGAGAGGATAAAGTGATAGAAAGGGAGATTTCAGATAATTATATGGAATAAGGGGGAATTTAATGTTTTTATTAATTAATTAATAAATTGATTAAATTTAAAAGTTTAAAAAAAGTGAAGGCCACTGTGTACCTAGTCCACCACACACTGGAACAACATATCCTAGAAGATACCTACCTAGGGGACACTAACCTACTGGTGGCCCACTTGGGCCACCCCATTTTATATTTTTTTAATTGAGTAAAAGGTATGTAACTATTGGGTACTCGGTGTAATCTATCTATAGAAGAAAATTTATAACAACAAACACTTTTTTTATATTATGATATCAACCTCAATAAAATACTCTAACCCTGAAAAAACCCACATTACACCTGTTTTGAATAAAATTTAATAAAATTTATTGCTCAGTATACGGGGGTCTTTTCAAGGATTTTACGTGATAGTAATTGTTTAGTAAATTTTTTGAATCATGTTAATTCTTTATAAATGCGAAAAAAGGAAATATATATTTTTTTGTTTCATACCATTGATAATATGAAATGTGAAATGAATTAAGTTGTAATATTTAATAGGGATTACAATTTCTAAATTATTTCTTATAGAATGTATGATAAAGTGGATATAAATTTTATATTCTTCATTGAAATTATTTAATGATAATGATTAATGTTGTGTAAATGAATTAAAATTTTACATAGATTTATATGCTTAAAATAGATTAAATTATTTTTGAAAAATGATCAACAAATATCATGATATTGATATTAATTTATGTTAAAAAGTTGAGAATTTATGTAAATAAAGAGAGACCTAATATATGATAGGTGTCATGAAAATTCATAATAAATAGTGGGAAACTGAGTATATATATATATAAAATCCATTTTATTAATAAATGGGTTGAATTGATATTATTTAATTATACAATGATTATATTATCATTTTTTGATGATGTAATTACAATGTTATATTTTTTTAATGATTTCATAAATGTGTTAACATTATATAATTATGAAATAACTTATTTGGAAAAGTGTATTTGTAACTCCATGTTACTTTTATATTAGGTATTTTTGGCCATTGCTTTGGTTTGCATTTTTAATTGGTTGAGTAAGTATGAGAGGGAATTGGGGGGATACTTGTAATTGTGAAGTTAGGATTTTTTTGAATTTGGAACATTAATCCCACAACTTCTATAGTTTTCTCAGAACTTTCATTCCACAAAATGGTGTTACAAAATGTGTCATCATCCCTTAAAATATTCCATGAAATGGGTACACAACATGAAATGTTACACACTATGTACAACTTAAATTCCATGTAAATATTCTTAATAAATTATTAATAAAATTAGATAGGGTTCCCACTATATTTGTGATTCAAAAATTAAACATCTTGTAATTGGGTTACATGCCCTGTAAAATCCAAAGTTTCGATTTTAAGCAGAAAGAATCACTGCAATTGTTATTTACTTTCTATAGGTTTAGTTTATCTCAACCTAAAATATTTTACTAGGTGATTTTTTGAGCTCTCCAACCCTTTCATATTGTTTTTTCAGTATTGATCATCATTGCGACAATGGTGCGTCTCTCTGGGTAAGCGATCATCCTGTATTTTCCTTATCTGTATTTTTCATCTTGGAGTTTTATAGGATATATTATTATTGATTGATATAAAATATGTGTTGTTAAATATTTAATCTCATTTGAGTTCCTAGATATCATACTCCGTTTTATATTGGTGAGTCTTGTTGTTGGTGTTGTGTTTCCGTGATAAAGGTAGGTGGTTCCATTTAATATTTTCTGATCGATTAAACCTTGAATTAATTGTTTCTAAAATTTCATTAAATTGATTTGTGAAAAACCAATTTTATATGAATTGGAAGTTGGATTTTAATTGGAATTGAATTTTGGGAAACCCCCCAACTAGAGATGAATTGGAATTTGGGGTATAATTTGTAATATATGGGATTTGTAAATTGATTTGAGAAATGGTTTTGTAAAATAGATTTAATTTATTTGATAAAAATTTATGAATGGTTTTTAACTAAAAAGGAATGAAATGATGAAAAACCAATGTTTTGTTTGGATCAGGAATTAGCATTTTGAAAAGTAAAAGTGGGTGATTGTGAAGTATTTCTAAACCAAATGATTTTAACTTTTTCCATTGATTTATTGAGAACATGAGGGCAGGGTTAGACAATTGGTTATTTGGAAAAAACACACTAGTATGGTAATTCCATAAAAACAAAAGATGATTTACAACACTAAAAAACCTAGGTCATAATATATTATCCTTGATGGTATGTAGATGGGTTTTATTCGGCGTGATCCTGGGGGATGTGTAGACACATAAATTCTATGACCACTGATATAGAATATGAACATGGTTCCTGTTGTGATTAATATGGTGTATATTCCATTGAATTTTGAACTATTTTACTTATGCCTAATGATTTATATAAACTATTTTATATAATGTGTTTATTGAATCCATGTTTGAAATGTTTCCCATCATTTGAAATATAAATCATGTTTTGTTTTAAATATAAAAATGCAATACCATGCATGTCTTTATTAAAATTGAAATCATTATTTGTTTTAGTGTTGTGGCTTATTATTATGAAACACTTGGCGAGACCCTACTAGGATTTTTTGCTCACACACTATATTCTCCACCAAGAATTTGTAGATTTTATATTTCCAGGTATGAATAAATGGGAGGAGCCTTGTGGAGGAGGTTGTTGTTCTTGATCCCTTAGGGATTGAAGTGGCATGTGCATTGGGATGTAGATTTTTCCCTATTTGTCTTCTGGTACTTTGATGATGTGTTGTTTGGGTTTTTGATAAAACTATTTTGTTTCAGGATCTATCTACCATTAGAGTTTTGAGTATATTGGTATGTATATGTTTCTTACACTTTGTTTTAGGAAAATTTATTCCCACATTTATATTGTATGATGCTAGGATCTAGTCACCAAGCCATGGGTATCAAGAACTCCCTTTATTCTGTTTCAGTGCCAACTCAAGTATCATAGTTCAAAGGTATCTGGGATAGTTCATGATAATATTTTTCTATAATTAATATGTTGATTATATATTTAATGTGATACATTAAAGTTGTTATTCAAATATATGTTCTGAATTCTATTATAGGGATATAATTTAGTTAAGACATGACATTACCATACTCTTGAATATGATGTGCAATAAACCATTTGTTAGGATGTCTTCAAGATAAGCCATGGGTTTGATTATGTAGTGATTTCAACAATAAGAGGATTATTCCATTAATTTTGTGATATTGTGATATTTTTGATAGTGTAAATTTGTCATTTATTTTGGTGGAATACTATATGATCCTTGTTTATGGATATTATAAACCTATAAATTCATTCGAAACTTCTACGGATAGTTGTTAATGGAAGAAAAATATAGTGTAATGTTGTTTTAGTTATAACTTGATGATATTGGATGTGTATTATTTTTTAATTTTAAACTTGTGGCATACATTAAATTATAATTTTATGATAATTTTAGGATCCATGAGACATTTTATATCTCTCATTTTATCTTAATAAGGTGTATTTATCATGACCCATGAGTTCACATCTGTTGAATATGTAGTTTCACTAATCTACATACAGTTATAGGAGAAACCTCTAATAATCTAAGTGTTGGATTCAAAGATCATTTGTGATAATTTCATAGTGTATTATAAGTGTTTTAAAATATTCTTTTCTAATTTTTTGGTTTATTTTTGTTTTATTAGATTTAATACATGTGTTTGGAAAAATTTGTTTCTTATAGGGTTGTTCGAAAAGTTGGGCATAAATAAAGATATGTTGGGGATTTATTTGATGATAATTGGTTTAAATTTTTATTGTATTCTAGATTAATCTATTTTTTATTTAGTTTTATTTATATTATTAATAATTAATAAAAACCATCAACATTAGTCTGTAGGCTTAGGTGACAAGGGAGCATACTTAGGGCAATATGGTGTTTCACCTTGGTGGCACAATCCTGCCAGGGTGGGACATTGTAATTAAGATTGTGTATTTTTACTATATGAAAATTTAAATTTATTAATAAGATTTAGGACATGAAAAAATATAATTCTTATAATATATGGTTGGACTCTACTATGTTCTAATTAAAAGACAATGTATATTTAAGAGACATGAAAGGAAATATGCGATAACATTTTTTATTTACGTGTGTCTGTGGGATGAAAAATAGGGAGGACAAGGGTGGAGTAGGAAAACCCCACAAGGATTAGGTTTAAAAATATCCAATTCTTTTAGACCTTAATTTAATGTGGAATCAAAAAATTTAATATACTCTAGCTCAAAATTTAAATGAACTAGTCCATCGGCAAACCTGAATTTGTAATTGAACCATAAAATCATTTTTAAATAAAAAATTAATTATGAAAAAATATTAAATATTAAACATGAATTGGTTACCATATAAAATATTATATATATATATATTTATAAATTACAATATTATCAAGTATGTTTTTTAAATATAATATTAATTTGAAATAACATTAAAAGAAAAGATTATATTTTTCCCCATGGGATGACATGCATATATTTAGATCAACTCATTTAGATAATTTTCAATCTAATTCATAAAAATATAAAAATTATACCAAAAAAAAAATATGTACAGTGAAATATTTTTCTATACATAACTCTATTTTCACTCAAGAAATAATATTTCTACCATATTTATTTTTAATGAAAAAATAACAGAAATGATGATAATAATTATAATAAAAATATCAATAATAAAATTTTTGGCATATGATAAGTTTAATTCTAAATATTGGGTTATACTAATATTGGATTATAAAATGGAATGGAATTTGATATAGTTTGGAGAAGGATTCATTCTCCCTTTTATAATTTTTGACCCCCATTTTTTGTGTGGGTTATCAATTTTGTCATGTCAACAAGATTTTTTTTCTTTTCTATTTAAGATTATTTAAAATACATTCCATTATTTTATAGTTCATTATATCCAAATAAATTTTCATGATAGTGTTAGGATGAAATAACTAAGTCCCATTAAGGACCGCAATGTGTGTGTGTTTTATGTTTTAAAAACATAAAAATTTATTTATTCATAATTCTTGGGTGTCTTTTGTTCTTATACATTTATATTATTAATGAAAATTTATGATACTTTACTTTATGATTTTTGGAGGAGTTTAAGGAAGAAAAAATAGAGTTTAGAGTAATTGTTTTGGAAAAAATTGAAATTTGAGTTTTGAAAGGAACCACATCATGGTTGTTCCCTTCCCATGCCATGAATTTTTTGTTTTCATCATGAATTAAGGATGTCATCATGGCGGAGATCTGATACCCAAACGAGGAGACTAAAGGAGTTAATAATATATATAAGGAGTGAAAATATATCATGATTTTGTTTTCCATGATGTTTTTTTAAAACGATCATAGTGTATGTCATGGTTTGGGGAATTATTTTGGAAGATATACATTTTGGGTAAAAAAATATCATGATTTGAAAAATTATGTGGTTGAGTAGAGGATAATATTATTTCGTATTGTGAATTGTAAAAGGTTTGATAAAATAAAATTGTGGTTGATTGGTCTATAAAATGGTTTTGGTTAAACATATTGGATTAAGAATTAAATGGTCTATGAGAATAAGTTAAATCAAAATTTAAGTTATCATTATTTTTGGATCATCATTGAATGACCACAATTACACCATGTCTTAGGAAAACACATCACTATTTCAGTTGGATTATAAATTAAAATATCACTCTTTTCTCTCATTTGATATTTTACTTTTTTGGTGATCTTAGATGGTAGATAGAGCCTCCTTATAGATATTTGATTTTTCTTTGATGGATTTTGAGTTCCTTTCCAAATGAAGTTTATTTTATATGTGTTAAGATACTTTCTTTTTTGATTCCCTATTATTTCTCTCATCCTTCCATCTTGAGGATTTCTAGAAATTGGTTATTATATTTTTGTGTCGGAGGACTAATGTGATTATGAATGTAGATTCATCATAAGTCCATTTTGAGAATTTAAAAGCTATAACATTGGATGTTTATCTTCCACAATGTGATGATTCTATCATGAAATTAAGGTTGTTTATTTGAGGACCATCACTCCCTCCCTCTATATTATTAGTGTTTTATTAGCATGCTTTAGTTTTCCATGAACAAGTATTTGTGATTGAATAATCATTTAAAAATGAATATTTTTGGAGCATGAATTTTTTGTACTATAAGTGGTATTTTTTATTTCATTTTCTAGGATAATGACATTATATAAAATTATAGAGGATGTATTGTGGTGATCAGTATGTGGTAGAATAGAATTAATTAGGTTGATGAAAATTAATGTTTATGTGGATAGACTGTAGATTTTATTTGTTCCATGGATATAAATATAGGATAACACTACTACAAACACGGCATTTATCAGCGCTAGAAAAAGCGCTGATAAAGCCAGCGTAGATAAGGGGGGGGGGGGGGGTCCCCTTTATAAGCGCTCCGAAAAGCACTGATATAAGACCCCTTTATCAGCGCTAAAAAAAAGCGCTGATAAAAGGGGTCCTTTATCAGCTTTAAAAAAAGCGCTGATAAAAGTACCACTTTATCAGCGCTTTTATTAGCGTTGATAAAGGAGTCCTATATCAGCGCTTTTGTTTTAGCACTGATAAAGGACCATTTTATCAGCGCTTTTAAAAAAGCGCTGATAAAAGTTAAAAAAAATAAAAAAATTTAAAAAAAATTAAAAAATACTGCGAATCGGGGGGGGGGATTTTATAGCGCTTGAGCCCCCCCCCCTTTTACAACGCTTTTCTGCCCTTGTACATCACCCCACGCACCCATCCACCCTTTAACCGTGCTTGCTACTATATTCCCCCATGCGCGCGCGCCCCTACCTCCACCAGGATTTGAACTCGAGACCTCCCCCCTGCGCGCCTAAGCCTTTACCACTACTCTATTTTGATTTGTCTTCCAATTAATGATATCTCTCTCTATATATATTTATTTATATTTATTCGTATACTAATTTATATTTATATTAATATATATATAGTTATATTATAATATATATATAGTTATATTATAATATATATATATATATTTAGTTATATTATAATATATATATATGCATAGTTATATTAATATATATATAGTAATATTAATATATATATAGTGATATTAATATATATCTATATCTAAATATATATATATATATATATATATTTAGTCATATTTATTCGTATAGTAATATATATTTATATTAATATATATATAGTTATATTAACATATATATAGTTATATGAATATATATAGTTATATTAATATATATATATAGTGATATTAATACATATATTTATAGTAATACTAATATATATATATATGTAGTTATATTAATATATATATAATTATTAGATTAATATATATATATAGTTAGATTAATATATATATATATAGTTAGATTAATATATATATAGTTAGATTAATATATAGGTATATAAATATTCATATATTGGTATTTTAAATAAAATGGATCTTAGTTATTATTTAGATAAATCTAATATATTTTATATGTAAATATGTTTAATTATTTATTTACAAAATTTAATTTTTAGGTGCGAATATATAAAAAATATGTACATATAGTTATATATTTGATTATAAATAGCAGTTCATTATAAAAAAGGATGAAATTTCAAAGACATAATATCAATATGAATGTAATACCTTGGAATAAATTCATTCCCCACCAAAAAAAGCCAATAATACCCCCTTAAACGAGTTTGAAAATCCACAAAATGTTAAAAAATCTGGGTACCCCGACAAAAAACTCAGTTTTGGAGGCCTTCTAGGCCACTTTTGGCCTCTAAAACGTTTGACTGGGACCCCCCCAATCACAGCGATGTAGAGCTCATCGCAGGCTTCTATTTGATATGTGGTAGAGCTCAAACGGACACCCGGATCAAAAGTTATGGCCGTTTGAAGTTTGAGTTGCGTTTTCAACATATTTTGGATCTTTTTTTAATTTTTTTTAATTTTTTTAGTCCTCAAATTGTTATTAAATGACTATTACTACATAATGATATTCAAATTATTAATTAAAAATATATTTTTTAATTTTTTAAGAAGCCATTTTCACTAAATATCTTATATATTAAGTATAATAAGTGTAAATATACATTTATACTTATCTAAAATATATTTAAAAATTATATATTATATTTATATAACAATATAAATATATTTATATGTTAATATTATATATATTTTAATTTTTTTTGAAGCCGACCCTTTATGAGCGCTTTTAAAAAAAGCGCTGATAAAGTCCCCCCCTTTATCAGCGCTACTAAACAAGCGCTGATAAAGGGGGGGCGCTGCGAATAAATGTTTTTGTGGTAGTGTAAAAAATAGTTGAACAAAATAATATTAATGAAATAGTGGGAATCAGGTGAACCCCCAATTTCTAGGATATAGTTTGAATAGATGATTGATAACTCATACTCTCTTGCTCTCTATTATTGTTATAACATTGATTGTGGATTTTTTGTGTATAGGGCATGGGGTGGATATGGAATGGGGTTGTGGTATTATTTTTTTGTATGAGGTTGTAGTTGTGGTATATTGGGGTGTGTTGAATAGGAAGGGAGAGTAGCACTAGTAAGTAATTGTTTTGGAAATTTGGATGACTTTATTTGTTGGGAAATGAGAAAAAGATACCTTTTTTCTATATTTACTTGATTTCACTATAATTATGTTATGTTATTATTTTAGATATAGTTATTGGGGTCATATTGGTCATATATAACTTGGTATGATATTTGAGTCATTTATACTATTTATTCACTAATTCATTAATATGTTTTTTCACATTGATATTAGTGTTATTAAAGTGGAACTTAATGAGTATTAATGCAGATATCCACTACGTATATTCACTATTTTATAATATTTATAGGATAATGTGGAAAAAGGGATTTTATAATCTCATGAATTAGTTAATTTTTGGACATTGGGGGCTTTTATGTTTTCTTTATTAGTTATTTGATTTATTTGTTTTTAATTTATAAATTTTATGTTTTTTTGGTTTTTGATTACTTTACATTATCTTTACATAGCATTCATGAGTTCACGGGTCTTATTTATCTATGATGTTTGTTTGTGATTAGTGGATTTAATTTCTTTACTATAATTAAAGGGGATATAAACCTTTGATTTCAATTTTGTAAACATAGTGTTAGTTAGAAACCTATGGAATATTATATGCATACATAAAGGGTAACTATAAATATCACTACCAACTCAGGAGATGTCTTAGTGGGGTTGGGCCATGATAGAGTGATATTTGAGATATTATTTCTTTTAAGGAATTTTTTTGATTAATCACCTATGAAACTTTTATTGGTTTATCAGAATGAAATTATCATTTGAGGTTAACATATGATGTAAATGATGTAGGTTAACTAAGTCATAGAAAGGTACCTTAGATTTGATAAAATTATCTTAATAGTATAACAAAATGATTAGTTAATAGCATAATAATTTTGGGGTTTGAACTTTGGTTTGTTACAAGATCCATTCTTGATTGTGTCTATGATTAAATATAGTGGATTGGAGTGAAATCCGAATTCTTTTAAATAAAATAAATTATATAAATAATATGGTATTTAGTTTTTTACAATTATTGGAATGGATGGTAGATAATGTCCCAGTGTTGTTAAAGTTTTGGAGTTGAGCCAGGATACTCTGAATATTTTTCAATGTGTCAAAATAGTGGAAGATGCTTCATGGAGGAGAACCATGCATGAAGTCTAATAAATTTTTCTTCAAAATTACGCAGGATCCATTTATTATTATGAGATATAGGGACATATTGAGAAGGTAGAGATTATGTTTAGCTTGATTCTAGCATGAGAGGGGAATTAGAATAATTTTGAATTTAGTTTGTTATAGGGTGTGATTTGGAATTTGTGAAACACTATTTTGGGGATCACGATGCTTCATCGGCTACACTGGAGAAATTAAATATTTAGATAAATAAAAAGATCATTGATTCAAATATTGGAATGATAATAATAATTTATCTCTACATGATAGGGGATTATAACAATACCAAAGTTCGGGTTGATTTTTATGTACCATAAAAACTATTTTCCATAAAATTTATATGGAAAGTAGGTGAGAGTATGACATTTTTGAGTAAGCACTATTTAAAGAGATTCAGTAATGAGTGAGTCCTTTCATGTTTTCAACTTATACCAAGGTTATCATGAAAGTTGAATTGATTGAGAAATTGTTTTCATAGATAGCTTTGTTTTAAGAGGGAAGCTATAAAAAACATACAAGGATTGGAATTGGAATTCCATGATTCAAACTAAAATGGGTCATCCTCATATTTCCTTTACACATTTCTGTTGATTTAGTAGCTTGAAATAGTTTTTAGGGAACAAAGGAATTGTATTCCATTTTTATGGTAGATAAATACATTTGGAGTATATGTGTCAGAAATTTCTTAATGGTTAGTGTGACATTACCAATATTATGAAAAATGGTCCTTGATGCGAGATAGAGTAGGGAGTGGAAAACCAAAGGATATCAATCATCAATAGAGACATCAATTGAATCATGGATTATGTTGTGTATAAAAAATGGGAGATATGGTGTAGGTGTTAGACATTGAAAGATGTATGATAGGATGTTTATCACATCATGAGGACTAGTGAAATGTTTAGGTACAAAATACTTATATTCTTCCATATATAATACATTGTTTAACACATGATATTTATAATACCTTATTATATATTCTATAGTCAGAGTGTTGAGGCATAAGGTATACATACTTCTTAGATTATTTTTGTTATCTATACTAGTTATGGGTCAACTTAGTTTTATGGAAGTCTCTTAGGTGTGTGTGATTATTATAGGGAGGTAATCATCTATTGGCGTGTTTTTCATGAAACATATACATCTATAAATTTTGATTCTTAGGAAGGATTAGTTTTAGACTTTTAAATCCTTCAACTATTTTTACTAGTGGTGGGTAATATTCTTTAACATATAAGGTGAACATGTGGTTTTCGTCAACAAGTGAGATCATAAAATAGATCATATATGTTTAAATCGTATTACATCATAGTTTTTTTGGAATGATATTGAGCTTGGAAAATTTAAAATTGAATGCGTTTATGAGAGTTATGAAAGTGTTCCAATATTATTATCATGGAGTAGTTTTAAATCTATGCTCTAAATGTTAAATTTAGTTCTTGATAGAATTATAACCCAATGTCTCTCCTATTTTCATATCCATTTATTGGTTAAATCCCTTTATAATCTATGATATTTATATATATAGAAGAAAGATCTATTGATGAATGGTTTCATCTGACCTAATATGTTTCCTTAGTGAGCATTTCTATTTTCTATGAAGAATGTACATGGAAAATTGCCAATTTATTTAGATTACAGGAGGTTTAGTTAGCTGATGGTAAAAAAACTAATATTCACTATAGTGAATTGATTCCTTTTTTGATTAATTTATGGGTTTTATCTAATTCTTGAAGATTGATATATGGTCGGAGTATCGTTAGATATAGAATAAGTAGAAGTACATTTTTAATACCTCTTATGGATATTTATACGGGCCTATTGAGTTTATAATGATGCCCTTAAGAGCTAAACATTCATCGAATATGGTATTGTAGTTTATAAACATAGTTTTTAATGAGCCCTTCGATTGGATCATGGAGGTGTTTATTGATAATATATTAGTGTATTTAAAGGGAAAAGAGGTGAATGCAGAGAATCTAAGGACTATCTTGCAGATTCATCGACAACACTTTTTATATGAAAATATATCTAAATATAAAATCTAAATGTGTGTGGTGTAATTCCTAGGGAATATATTTTCTTAGAGAGTAAAAATAGTTTATCCTTCAAGATTTAATCAATTGTATCATAGAGTGCACCCAAGAATATTGCAATAGTACGTAACATTCTTGGTCTAGAAGGAAAGTACAATAGGTTCATGTTAGATTTCTCTTGGATCATGGATACTTTTAAAAAAATTACAAATAAATATTAACATTTCATCTTAATAAATCAATGTTAGGTAGTGTTTGAGTATTATAAAGAAAAATTGATCATTGTTTATATCCTTTTTTTATTTAAGGAAGGAGTTATGTTTGATGTATATTTTGATACTCTCTATCTCAGTCTAGGTAGAATGTTATTTAAAGAGTGGGTAGTGATATCATTTGTGTCCATATATTAATGTTTACATAAGTTAAACTATTTCACTAATGATATTGAACTTTGGGAGGTTTTTTTGAAGCTATAAAGGCATTACCTTATCTAAGATCACTTTCTAACCTTTCAAGATCACAAAATTTTTTGGTATACTTTATCTCAATGGGATTTTATTTTTCATAAATGTAGTAGAATGGAGTTATTAAAGGTTTAAAAAATTTATATCTATTATACTCTAGAGACAAGTAATATAGTGTTTGATTTATTGAGTAAGTGACTATTTGGTGATACGGCTCATGAGGCTGATGAAGAATAAATAGTGATAAAGGGGCTCAAAACCTTACATCCATACATAGAGGTAGTTAGTAATAGTGTGTGCATGTATGAAATGATAGTTCACCCTCATTTTTTAAAGTGGTGGAATATTTTAAGCTTGGAGATACTGAGGTGGAGTTGTGGAGAGATATTATGATTCATAATGATTCTCTTTAGTGATGGATAGAGGATAGGGAACATCAAATGTTATTTGATGGGAAACTATTTGTAACAAGGGGTATATGATATTTGATTCTTTGTGAGTTCTATAAATCACTTCTAGTAGTGTATCTAGGTGATTATATGATATATTATAATTTTAAGAATCATATTTGGTGGCCGGATATGAAGAAATCACTGCTAGAGTTCATGTTCCATTTCTTTACTGAAAAATAATTAAAAGTTAAGCATTGAGTTATAGTTGGTTTACTATAACCTATAGATGTTCTGTAGTGGAAATGAGAGGATATATCCATGGATTCCATAATAATTTCTTCTTAAGTTCCATGAGGATTTGATTCCTTTTGGGTTGTTATTGATTTACTGACAAAGTAAGATCATTTTCTAACTATTGAAAGTCGTATAAAGAAGACATGGTAGAGATGATTTATATAGAAGAGGTGATGTGACTTCATAGAGTTCGATAGATGACAATAGTAGATCAAAATTCCCAATTTAAATTTTGTGATTAGAGGAAATTTTGGTATGTATTTTTCAATTAGATATGTTTTAGCACAATTTTATATCCTTAGATGAATGGGTAGACAGAGAAAACGAGCCCTACATTAGAGGAAATATTATGTACATGTTTTCTTTAATTTGGAGTATCATGGGTAGGTTGAATTTTATTATACTAAAATATATCACCCACTCATTAGAATAAATCCTTTTAATGATTTTTTTGGGATACTATATACATAGTGACCCATGCTATATAAGACTTGAATAATAGATTAATCTATCTATTTAAATAATACACCTTACAAAATTTACAAAACCTAAGAAATGAAAGGTTTAGTGTCTTGGAAATTAGCTATATAATTTTTTACTGCACTTGTGAAATTGTTTCCCTAAAAATTCTCTTCTAGGAAGATTTTTAAGTAAATACCATGGCATAATCATCATCATAGAATAGGGATTGGGAAGATAATAAATGGGTGATATCAAATGCTCATCAAGGGAAAACATATCATAAAGTAATAGAAAAAAACATGATGTTGAACATGATTAAGAATATAAATATGTTATTAAAAGATCAAAATACCATATATTATAATTATAAAACATGTTGGATCAATATAAGATCATAAATGAACTGATGAGGAATCATAAAATAAAACACACATAACATGTTAACATTGTATTAGAAGTGAGGAATACTTAAAAGTCATAATCATAAATGAAAGGAATTTTATAGAAATGAAATGAATCTTGAAAATTTAGAATAACTTAATGAAAATAATTATATTTGACACAACAAAAATCATAAAAAACATGTGCGGGGAAACTCATTTTTCCCACATATATTTTAAAAAACTTATTATTTCCATGCCTAAAAATGTGAGAAAGCTAATCATGCCCATGGATTTGTGAACAAAACATTTATGTTCACGATGAACTATATCATGAGATATTAGCTTAAACCAATCCATTGTAGGGTGATATAATACCCCAAACTTAGTTATTCCTACACATTTGTTCCACTTAAAATCAATCATAATGGTTTTTTAATGAACCCATGGAAAAAGAAGGGTTTTCACATAACACAAACTAAAATAATCCTCGATATCAAAATCCAATTCTCCTAAAAATATATTAACAAAATAAAGTATAAAATATCATTTCATGAGAGATATATTATTTAAATATAATGAAAACTAAATCTTGAAAATAGATTTTGAAAAAAAATATTCATTTTTGTAGAAGTCATAATTACGAGTCCCTTTTTAAAAAGTCTGACTTGTTTTAAGAAAAATGAAAAGAATATCTTTCATGAAAATGAATTAAAATTAAAAAGTATTTTCCATAGAAATAAAGATAAAAAATCAATAAAATATAATATATGGAAATAAAGAAATTAAATAAGAAATTATTTACCTCAAAGAAATTTTTTAGTTACTAATTCCCTTAGGGATGTCACAATTCATGAATCAAGGTAACGAGAATAAATTTCAAAACATTTAATAAAGTGTTCCAGAAAAAATATCCTTAGAAAGACATAAAAGCTTCAAAAAGGAGATGTAAAAATAATTTTAATAAATTAATTTTAATATAATATTTAATAATGGATCCTTGAAAGAGAATTTTTTTTATAAAAATAAAATCGGGAGTGGATAATAAAAACTTTTATTTTTAAATGATAGATTTTTTTTTTCAAAATTAGGAAATAACATTGTTGAAGACACACATAATTAAAGAGATGATGAAACCACTCTTTAAAAATGAATAAAGGGGAGAAAATGGATAATTTGAGATAGAAACTATTTGAGTTTCCACTATGGAAAAGGGAACGTTGATACTAAGTAGAAAACATGCATATGGATGAAAAATAAATTAAATTAAATGGGGATATTGTTAATGAAAATTCATTTTAATGAAATGATATAATCATAAATATAGAATAATTTGGTGTGAAAATTTATTTCCCTTGAAAACTAGGTGTAAATAAAATAGAATAAGATCATAGGGTAGAGTAGATCAATATTGAAATATTATAGTCAATGAAAAATTATTATTGTCACGACCCATCCCCCAAGGCCCAAGCTGTGACTACCCCAAGCCCACCTTCCATAGGCCAGGGGCTGGCGACTAGCACTGGAAAGGCATATCCTGAAAACCAGGAAGGCATTGCCTTTAAACCTATAAACTCACAAACCCAAGCACACAACAAGATAAAAGCACAATGTAAACTATAATGTAAACTAGATGTGTATAGTAAGTAAGGGGCCGGAATACAAGCCCAACTAGAAAGTACAAGTAAAACTAAAAATACCTCTTGTGAACACCAGCCAAGGACCCTACCTAAAGGGTAGGTACAACTCTTAAACGGTCGTCTCTGCAGTACGCCTCTTCTAAGGTCCACCCCAGAGCATCCTCCCCCCTGATACCCTCATCCTCGATCAACATTGTCTGTCGTATGCACAAGAAACAACATGGTGCGGGCGTAGCCCATGTAGGGGTGACTATAAAGATACTTAGAAGGGACCCCAAGACCCCCGAAGGTCTCTTAGAATTCAGAAAGGATAAACCAAAAAGAAAGACCTCAATATCATAGCACAAAGCAATAGCCATTAAGACTACTTAGGTATATGCCCATACATATACCTAAGTTATCAATATATACTCATCTCACACGTGAGGGAAGAATACCACAATGGTAACACCATGAATTTAGAAGTACCACATAGGTAACACCACAAAGATAGAAGTACCACACAAGTAACACCTTGAAGGTATGTACCACAAAGGTAACGCCCCACAGAAGAATGCCACGTAGGTATCACCACACAGAAGTGTACTACAAAGGTAAAGACTTAGCTCATACTAGGTGTAACTTAAGTATGGATGTATATATGATTAGTCATATTGCTAGATCATCTTAATTCGTCGAGAAGCTCTACTATTGACCCAAAATGGATCGAAGATGACCCACACATGATCTAAAGATGACCCACACATGATTTAGAGATTACCCACACATGATCAGTATGCACTGACCCACACAAGAACACTGAGCGCTGACCCACAAAGGATCATAGGATGACCCACACAGGATCTGAAGAATCTTCAAGTACAACTAGCCACAGGGTTCCCGCACTAAGCCTTCTTGATTCTGGGCGATCCTATCTTCAAGCCATCTATAGATACTCCAACTACCATGAAGTCCCATGAAGAAGTATCACGAAGGTCCGTCGCATCATAAGGAACCCAATGTGATAGACAGTGCATTAATTAGACAACCAGTCTGTAAGTTATTAGTGTTTCTATTTCGTGGGCCCGATTGGCTTCAGGTTCGATCCATCCTGGCTGTACTTTAACTTTATCAAAAACTCAATAGGAGTATAATAAAAGTACCATATCATTCCAAGAAATCAAGTACCGTAGATGGATCATCAAACAGACACCCGATTCTCAAGATATGGCCAAAAGGCATATCTGGGTCCAGATATGCCCGGGTCTCATTCGACCCGATCTGGGTCCGGCTCGGATGGCCTTGGCCAGGATGGGCCTAGCCTAATGGGCCGCGGTCTAGCCCAGATCGAGAATGGGGAAGCCCTACCCGCTGGGCAGCCCGTGGTGCAGCCTGCGGCTGGGGGTGGACCCTTGTTGTGGGGTCCGCCATAGCCACCACTCAGGAGGGGAGGCAACCCCCAGGTCACCCGAAACGGACTATAGGCTATTCAGTTTTAGCTAACTCGGTAGCACCACATGGCACCATCGGATGGCATGGAGGAACCAATAGAGGGGTCCCACTCGGTGTGACGCGACTGGACAGAATGGCCGACCCTCCTTCCAGTGGCGTGGACATGCGCTGGTCCACCGCCGCGGCCGGTCGAGTGTCGGATGCCCTTCTATCTTCACCATGACCAAGTAGCCATGGTATCCTGCTCTGGCTGCGTGGATGCATGCCGCCTCAGTTCCACAAGGCCGACCAGCATGCCGGCTGCCGTCCTCCTCTGCGGCCTGCTCGAACCGCAACCTTCCAGTTGCCGGCCGCCCTCCTCTTATGCAGGTCATCACAGATTCGTTCTAAGCCCAAAAAATATGACAACGACATATTCATGATCCTCGGGTTGATATCTTCTCTTCCATAGGTCACCCTCAACAAAACATTCCATTTTCAACGCACTTAATAATTTGGAATTGAAGAATGCATGAAGATTGCACGAAGAACAAATAGAGAAGTTCATTATATTTTGGCAGATTGATGGCTGTGTATTTTTGGCCATCATCTTTGAGAATCGAGAATATGAAGAATCAAAAAAATAATAATTATCACATCTCAAAATAAACCCCCTACCTCGTTTGCTCATTGGAGGTGGCATGAGGAGGGAGATGAAGATGATGAAGACACCGACATCTTTCACTCTCACAACATGCTCCAAAGATGATTACTTGGTCTTGATCTGGAGGGTGTTCTTTGTTAGATGATGGTCTTCCATGCTCTCCCCAAGTTCTCCCTTTACCAACGATTCCTCACAAAGAGGTGATGATCCAATATTAATTATGTTAATTTAATTAATTCAATTAATGTTGGCATAGTAGTTGGGAGAATTCCAAGGGTTTCCCCACATTAAAGGGGAGTTCAGGTGGTCCCCACCATCTAGATTCAAAAAGGATGTTTCAAGAGAGAAAAATAAAATAAAGTTATTTATTTTATTTTTAAATTCTCCAATGAAAATCCAAAAAAATAACTTCCACCCTCGACCTACTGCTGTTGAGGTGAAGGTTTCCTTAAGTGAATATTGACGCTACGAGTTCAGCGGTGTCCTTGATTTTCGATTCCAAGAACCTGTTCAAAAGTTACAAAATGCCGCTCACGCATTTATTGAACATACTCGAAAAAAGTTTAGAAATTCATTCCTGGAACACTGGGCCATAGAATCACATTCCATCAATTTTTGTGGACTCATAATAATTCCATATAATTAAAAAAATTACATGGAAAATTCTGGGTCTTTACATTCTCCCCACCTCAGGGATTTTCATACCCAAAAACCACAACACAAACTACGGAAACAAGTGGGGGTAATGAGCATGAATCTAAGACTCCCTTTCCCATGTGATATTTTAGTGGTTCCCGTGTGGCCAAAATATGCATACCAGAGGTATCGATCTACCATGAAGGACTCTCTCCTGTCGATCCACAATCTCTACTAGAACCTCCGAAAAATGTTTTCCCATCGTCAATGTGCAGCTCACCATGGTCGATGACGTGAGATGGGTCGTGCACATATCTCCTCAGCTGGGATACATGGAAAAAATCAAGCACCTGGTGCAACTGAGGGGGAAGAGATAAGCGGTATGCCACCTCACCAACTTTGTTGAGGACAAGAAATGGTCTGATGAATCTCGGAGATAATTTGACGTCTCATCCATATCTCCACAAACCTCATCGAGGTGATACCCATAGAAAGGAATGGCCACCATACTCGAACTCAAGAGGTCTCCATCTCTTATCAGCATAAGAGTTCTGCCTGCTCTGTGCAGTCTTCATCCTTTCTTGGATGATCTGCACCTTCTCCGTTGCATCCCGTACCATCTCCGGTCCCATGAGTTCTGACTCCCCTGGGCCAATCCAGCACATAGGTGATTTGTAAGGTCGACCGTACAATGCCTCGAATGGATACATACCGATAATGGAGTGATAACTGTTGTTGTATGTGAACACCACCAAGGGAAAGTGATCCTCCCAGCTATGGATGAAATCAAGGACGCAAGTATGCAACATATCCTCAAGGGTTTGAATGGTCCGCTCTGTCTGACCATCCGTATGAGGGTGAAAGGCGGTGCTCAATCGTAGCTAAGTCCCAAACACCTACTACTACCCCTTCCATAATTGGGAAGTAAAACATGAATCATGATCAGAGATAATCATATATTGCACCCCATGAAGCCGCAAAAATCTCCTGCACATAAAGACGTCTGAAGCCCTCTACTGATCCCTACTCTCTGAGAGGTAGGAAGTGGGTCGACTTGGTGAGTCGGTT
Organism: Viscum album; assembly: GCA_963277665.1. Taxonomy (NCBI): domain Eukaryota; kingdom Viridiplantae; phylum Streptophyta; class Magnoliopsida; order Santalales; family Viscaceae; genus Viscum; species Viscum album. The sequence continues at coordinate 375,877,215 of OY728126.1, read as the reverse complement.
AACGATCACCCAGATGGAATTATGCTCCTTGGACATGCATGGAATTCCTATCCCAAATTCCATGGAGATTCCACCCCACTTCCACTCTGGCACCTCTAGTGGCTGAACTAAGCCCGCTGGAACCTGATGCTTTGCCATCACTTGCTAACAAGTGAGCCACTGAGAGACAAACTATGCTATAGATTTTTTCATTCCCAACCAACAGTACTGCCGTCGGTGGTCTTGGTACATCTTGGCCACTCCTAGATATACCACTAGAGGGGACATATGGAAATCCCTCAACACTTCCTCTCATAGCGCAACTGGTACCATAGTATTCCCTCTGAAGAGGATTACATACTCCCCACCTTCAAAAAATCTATCTGGTGAATGTCCTATGGATATATGAACACGTCATGACTTGTAGTCTGTGTCCCCAAGATGTGCCTCCCTGAATCACTGAAGGAGTAGGGGAGTGACATTCAGAGACTGAAGATAAGTTGCTCCATATGGATCCATGTAGAATATCCGCAATGTCCGCAATGTGGTAGCTGCTCCATCGCCTCACTCAACAACTGTATACCAGATCTTCTGCTGAGTTCATCTTCTACTACATTCCACTTCCCAAGAGTATAGAATATCTCGAAGTCATAGTCTTGGAGGAACTCAATACAACATTGCTGTCTCAGGTTCAGGTCCTTCTGAGAAAAGATATACCTGATACTCTTGTGATTAGAGTATACTGTAAAATGTTCGCCCATCAAGTAATGTCACTACATATTAAAGGCAAAGACCACTACTGCTAACTCTAGTTCATGGGTAGCATAGTTCTGCTCATGTTGTCTCAGCTGTCGACAACCATATGTGAAAACTACTCACTCTTGCATCAGGACACATCCATGCCCGGTCCCTGATATGTCACAGTAGACTACATACCCAACGCCATCCTCCAGTAACCTCAATATGGGGGCACTTGTTAGTCACTACCTCAGCTCTTAGAAACTCCGGTGGGATCTCTTTGACCACACGAAGGGTTTCCCCTTCTTTTTCAACACTGATAAGGTTGTCGCAACCCTAGAAAAGTCCGGCACAGACCTCCAGTAGTAACCGGCCAAACCCAGGGAACTCCGCACCTCCGTCACACTCCTAGGTGGCTCCCAAGAAAACACAACTTCTATCTTCACTGAATCCACCACAACTCCAACCTCCGAGATGATGTTTCCCAGAAAGTGGACCTCTCAGATCTAGAACTTCCTCTTCGAGATCTTACCATAAAGCTGGTTCTCTTGGAGTGTGTCCATAACTATATGCAGATGATAGGCATGCTCCTCCTCTATAGCTGAGTATATCTGGATGTCATTGATGAAGACCAACACAAAGTGATCGATGTATGGCTGGAATATCATGTTCAAGAGTCCCATGAAAACTTCTAGGGCGTTGGTCACAATGAATGGAATAACCAAGAACTCATAGTGACCATAACAACATCTGAAGGTCGTCTTGTGTATATCTTTGTCTCGTACCCTGAGCTGGTGATAGCCTTATCTGAGGTCTATCTTTGAAAACCACCATTCTAACTTAATCTGATCAAAGAGATCATCAATCCTTGGGATTGGGTACATTTTATTCACAGTCACCTTGTTTAGGAGCTGATAATCCACACAGATTCTCAAAATCCAATCCACCTTCTTGGAGAACAAAATCGGGGCTGCCCAAGGAGAAACACTAGGCCTAATGAACCCCTTGCTCTGCAAGTCCTGCAGCTATACTCGTAGCTCTCAAAGCTCCATGGGAGCCATCCAATATGCTAGTGTATATATTGGTGTCATCCTAGTGTACAAGTAGATGTAAAATTGCACCTTTATGTGAGGAGGTAAACTCGGAACATAATCAGGGAAAACATCATCATACTGGTCCACCACTACAGGATAGCTCAGACTCTCCACATCAACGGCTCCAAGGGTATGTCTAGTCAACTGATGTGTGATTTGCTACACCCTCCTCTGGGTATGTAAATCCTGTAATGAAAATGTTTCCTTCTTGTTGGTAAAGGAAAGCCTAGTCCCATCTTTGCAGCCACACAACACTTTGCGCCCAATAGAGTCGATATGATCATGGACTATAGATAACCAATCCATACCCAACTTGGTCCCAAAAATCCCCCAATTTTGATTTTTTTAATAAAGATTCATAAATCACTAAAATTTTCAACCTCAAGAAAAGGATTACTTATAAAAAATTATAATCCTACGCGAGCTAACTTATTATTGGAAAAAATAATTATTGATAGCAAAAACAATGTTGTCCCAAAGTAGTGATCATGAAAACCTACTTCAACATTTATTACTTAGCCTTACTTTCTCCACTTCTTCACCATTATTAGGAAACAAAACAAATTCTTACCTATAACAAATCTAACAAACTTTTAGAATATTTCACACACTTATAATGCTGAATCTATAGCTTACCCCCAACTACACTATTTTACATGCATTGAAAAGGATAGATTTATGAAACGACACAATTATTCCCATTGAAAACACTATCCAAAGGTAATATGAGAGAGGAGGAAGAAGGACTCACCTAAAACTTGATGAGAAAGAGGGTGGACACCCATCTTCAACCACAATTTAGAAAGGATTCCTTCAGTAAGGGTTTTTTTTGAATATGTTAGTTACTTGTTCCGATGTTGTAACCTACTCCAGATTCAATTCATTTTTCTCCACATGCTCCTTGATGAAATTATATTTTATATTTACAAGTTTTGAATAAGAATATTGAAATATATTCCTAGTGATATTAATTTTACTTTGATTATCATACCCCAATAGAAAGGGTAACTTCACTTCAACAAGTAAGTCTTCTAATTGAGTCTCCATCCACATAAGTTGAGTAGCGGCTTGAGTGGCAGCAACATACTCAACCTTATCTATATTGAGAGTTACTAAATTATATTTGTTTGAATTACAACTAACAAAATTATTTCCCATAAAGAATAATCAACTAGATTTGGATCATCTATCAGTAAGATTTCTTACCCAATCAACATCTGAACACCCATGATAATCAATACTATCTGAGCTGTCATATCCGATTCTTAAATTTATTATGCCTTTGATGTGTTAGAGAATTATTTTTCTAAATAGTAAATGTGATTCTTTTGGATCACTCTGATATCTTTCACATTATGTAATAACATAAAAATTTTGATTATTGAGGCTATCAAATACAATAAGCTTCCAACCATCTTTTGAAATTATTTATGATCAATTTCTTTTCCTTCTCAATCCTTTATCAATTTTTTCCCCTGAAATTGGTGTGGAAACTAGTTATGAGTTATCCATGCCAAAATACTCCATAAGTTCCTTAATATACTATTATTGGGAATGAATGATATGTTTCTTCAGTTGAAAAATTTGTAACCAAATAAAGTATCTCGTTTCCCCCAGCATAGACATTTCAAATACCAGTTTCATCTCTTCATTAAATCTTTCAAAACACATTTCCTCATTCCTAGAAAAGAAAATATTATCTACATAATCAATTATGATGAGTGAATACTCTTGAATTTCCTAGACGTAAATATTTATATCAACTCTTCCCTTATTGAAACTCATCTTCCTTAAGAAAGTATCCAATTTGGAATAACATGATCTTAGAGCATGTTTTAGCTCATATAATTCCCTCCTTAATATGTATACATAACTTTCATACTTCCCAACAATAAATCCACAATGTCGTTCCATGTAAACTAACTCATCAAGACCACCATTTAAGAATGTGTATTTAACAACCATTTGAAATATCTTGTAACCTCATTATATAGAAACAAAAAGAATTTTTTTGATTGTTTTTAATCTTGCCACCAGATCAAAGGTTTCTTCAAAATAAATACCTTCAATTTTTTGAATACCCTTTACACACCAATATTTCTTTATTTCATATCACTTCACCTTATTCATTAATATTGTTATGGAAAACCCACTTTTTTCAAATAATTTTTTCTTTTCTAGATTTTGAATAATTTCCCATATATTATTCCTCTCAATCTAATACATATCTTCATTCATGTTATGAACCCATTCTATATACTCATAATATTATTTCACATCATTCGTATCTAACTTTGAATACAAAGAGGTGCGTTTAATAACATTTATTATTCTTCTTGTTTGAACCTTCTGTTGTTCATCCCCAATTGTATTACAAACTTCCATTTTCTTCCTCATACTAGGGTGATATTTTCAAGTATCTTCCTCATTACTAGAAATATCTTAGTCTGATTATTTTTCTTGTTAAGGATTACAATTATCAATATCCTTATAAAAATTGTTTTCAAAACTTTCCTTAACCTGATCAACTTCCTAGTCTTGTAGAATACACTTCTATTCCATAGATCTATTAATTACTTTGACACCAACTGAATCAAAAATTCTTCCTATTTCTTTTTGTAAATGTCTATATCTTCTTCCTTCCAAAGGATAGATATGAAAAATTATATCTTCACCTTTTTGATAAAAAATCTATAGATTCCACCCTTCCTTTTTATAATACATGGACTCGTGAAAACTCTTAAGTGTCTAAAACATAGTTTTTTACATAAAACAATTCATATGGATTCATTCCCGATCTTGGCCTATAGAAACACTAGTTTTGAATATAAATAGTAGTACTCATTGATTTCCTCCAATAACAATGAGAATGACCATGTTTATGTAATATAGTTCTTTCCATTTCCACCAAACTTCTATTATTTCTTTCAGTAAATCCATTTTTCTATAGAGTGCATGGAAAAATATACTCATTCATAATTCCATACTTATCCTTATCACATTCAAATCCTTACCTTATTTATTCACCTTGATTTTAAGTTTTCCACTTCTTCACTAAATACTCACATTCCTTTTCAACTTTAATTCAAAAACATTTAGACATTTTCAATGATTCTAATTTATGTTTCATATATATAACACAAATAATGTGAGTAAAATAATATATGAAAGTTAATAAGTACTTATCTTAATTTGTTGGTTGTTTTCTCATTGGCCCAAAGATATTAGAATGAATATGTTCCAAGGGTTGTTGTGAACAAATCTCAACATTCATATAAGAAAAATTAGTAATCGTTCCTTTCCAAAAAATAGTAGAACACTAATATATTATTCATGGAAAATTAAGAATTCCCCAGTCACTATCTATATTTATCAATTTTCTTGTGTTTCTTTGAAACATGTGTCCAAAACTTTTATACCAAAATTTAATCTTTTTCACCATACTCATGAACAAAGAGTTTTGTATTTCACCAACCTAAATAAAGTTTCCTTTTTTTAATTGGCCTCTTGAAACAATATTTCCATATTCCTAAAGTTTCCCAACAAAACCAACTTTTCTAAAGATAACTTTTTACCCTCAAACACAATTGTGAAACACATAGCAAATTATGTTTCAGACCATCAACTTACAAAGGTTTTTTTGGATTTCATATTTTTTTTCTTCTAAATGACAGTTTATCCAAAACCTTTAATTTTCAAGGATTAATCATTTACATATATCACTATTAATTATTTAAAGACATTCAAATTCTTCAAAAATTTCAAATATCTTGTCATATGAGAAGAACACCCACTATCAAGAATCCAAGGTCCTTATCCTTTTGTAGATTTGAAAGTTCTTTCAACAATAAGATCTTTTTATTAATTCTTTTTTTTCATCACTTTTAGATTTTGAAAATTATTAAGAATCTTTTTTTTGTGCCAGAAATAATAAAAGTATTCCATATGAAATGTGTCTAGGTTTTTCAAATCATTAAAAAATATTTTCCAAAATTTGGAACCTATTTTCAATTTTTACCCCATCATTCCCTTTTTTCTCTAAAACAACTCTCTCAAACTTCTTCTTTTGAGGGAATTGAATCCCTTTCGAACTTTTACTTTCATAACCTATGGAGTAATAATAATATTTTTAGTTGAACCAACACATATTTTCTCTGTGTCTGAATCCCATAAAATACCAGCAGTAGACATAGAAAGGGTATTTTCCTCTAAAATTTCTATACTAAATAGATTTTTAAATCTAATTCTTAGAAACCTTCCTATATTTCTTTTTTGGTCCATTAAATATTCTATTTTCAATCTGAATATTAATTTTATTTTCAACTTTATTGGATCTAGAAGTATTTGAAACTTCTTTGGATTCATAATTTTCATAAAACTATGAATTCCTAACTTTTTTGGTTTTGTCTTATTACATAACTTTCTCAGTTTTCTTCTTTTAAGAAGCACTTCCATATTTCTTCTCACACTTTGAAGGTAAATTTTGTTGAACCTTCCAAGGGTTCTCATTACAAGAACTTTCACTAAATTTACAGATAGGTTTTTTGAAACTTGCATTCCTTTTCTCAACTTTAGATATCATTTTTTGGACAACATCCAAATTTTCTTATTTTTCTTTTAACCTCACTTCCTTAAGATTATTATGATGATTTTATTCCTTAATATATTTCTTCAAACCATCAAACTCTTTTATTAGCCTTTCCTTTTCATTATAAAAACTTTATTGGTTTTTTGTTGAGGAATATTCTTCTTCAAACTTTTTTTATTTTCTTTTGAAGTCTACTAATATTCCTTAGAAATTATTTCAACACTTCTTTCAAATGATATTATAGTTGAGTTTCTTCTTCTTCAAAACTACTACTTCTGAAATATTCACTATTCACTATTGTAATGAAAGTATTTTCAACACCACACTAAATAGATTTTTCAGAATCAACACCACTGTATTCTTCTAATTCATCTTTAGAAATGAAACTTCTTCTTTTGGATTTGAAGAATGGTCTTTTTTCCCTTTGGAATACAATTTTCCATTATATCCCTATTTCTGTAATGATATTCTATGTTTTATTTATTCGTCATTAAGAACATCTTTTTCTTTCTTCGAGGAAAAATTTATATAAAATGTGAAATAGATGAAAATTCAAAAAAATTCAAGGGAATTTGGCCTTTATATTTTTCTATAACTTAGATAACATTTTTTGAAAACAAGGATAAGATATAATATAAATTGTTACATACCTCATTTTTAGAATCAGATTCACGAGCTTCATATTTAATGAGAATCTACTTTGATTTTTCTTTTTTATAAACTTGAAAGATATTTCTCTATAAACATTTTTTTTATCTTCATAGATTTATCCCTTATCATTTCATAAGTGATGAGAGTGATATGAAAGTCAGAAAGAGATTATTGTTTAAGGTCCTTGTCTTCCAGTGAAGAAATATTTGCATCAATATTATCGGTAAGGATTTTCAAAATCATTTCAACAATTGTAGAGTCATCTAACTTTCCACTAAGAAATCTAATAGTAATAAAAATGTCATTTAATATAGTAAGGAAGTCCCCAATAGATTCATACTCACCCATATTCAATTCTTTATACTTCAATATAATGATTTGATTTTTGTTCTTCTTCACTATTATATTGAATTCATATATGTTTTTCAATTTATCCTATATACCTTTGTCTATTGAAATAAATTTTACACTTAGGAATTCACTTTCAGAAAGTGATGATAGTAATATATTCTTGGTCATTCTATCATTATCAAGATACCTCTTATCAATATATACAAGTGGAACTTTATAATCAATAAGGCTAAACCCATCTGTTGCAGCTTCAAGAATAGCATAACCAATATTCCTGAGATATGTAAACATTATATCATTCCATATATGATAATTATTTGCATAAAAAACGGGAGTACCTTTATTGTTCACACAATTAAAATTCTCTATCAGTAAAGATTAAGAAAAGGAAATACAATATGATTCCACCTGAAAGTTCCCAATCTGGATAATTTTATCACTGAGAGGAGGAGGGGGTGAATCAGTGATAGTTTTTCTTTTATATTTCTTTAAAAAAACCTTCTACTCTTATTAAAGATTTCATTTCCCACTGAAAACAATTCAAACACACAACCAAAGGAACAAAATTATTTTCAAGTTTCACCATTCAAAAAGAATATCTAATTACATTGTATGGTTTGGAAACAATCTAAAACCACACAATCTACTAGAAATAAATCCTTCAATTACAATGAGTATGGTATACCCTTTCACTTGTATGGAACAATGTAAATAATTACAATAGTCCATGTGTACCCTCTTAGAAAAAACAAGGTAAAAAAAACTTTCTGTAATAATGCATGTTACTTGTGATTCTTTTCAACTTCACATATGTGTTACTTTTTAAAAAATTCTTTAATTTCATACCCATAAGATGGGAAGAACATTAAGGAATTTGATAAGGAAAACATAGTTCAATTTGACTAGTACATTTTTCCGAGTCCAATTATTTCTATTACGGAAAAATATAACTTTTTCAAAATATGGTAGAGGCTAATCTCCACCACTTCTATTATAAGTATGAAAAACCCGGTATGATTATTCTCGGATTCTTCCTTAGTCTAAAAATCCCAATATAGAAAACCAGATCTGATTATCTAGCCTAATATGATGATCATCAAAATACAATTAACAAGTTGAATACAATAGACATCTGGATACAATGATCAACTGGATATAACATTCTTATCTTGTCTCTTATCCTTTAAATTCTCCCAATCGAAAACATTTTCAACAGAACAGAATATAGAAACGACATTCATTTTTTTGAAAGCTATAGATTCTCCCTCTTTTTTAGTGAATATTACCTCCATCAGTCCTACTACAAAGTAAAATGTACTTTTCACATTTTTACGTTACCCATTAAAGGTTCGGACGGGAGTCCCAAAATCTTTTCCATTAAAAAAATTAACCCTAATTGTGATTTCCCCTATATATAGGGTGCATTTATGAATTAGTCAACACTTCATGAATATTCACAAATCTTCTTCAAAAATCATATCTTCTTTAGATCTTATTTTCAAATGAAATTCCAATTAAAATTTTAATTATATACTCTAATTTCTGAGTACGATTCTCTGTAGCAATTATAGAAAACAACACCCTTGGAATTTCAAGCTCCCCCTTGAAAAAACATTCTTTTCTTCAAAAATTATATCGATTCATTTCAAAACTAAAATGAGTAATTAAACCCATTTAAATTTTTTTAATACATTTTTGATTGATATATTTTATTAATATTTTCATTGGCTTCATGTCAATTCATTTTCATTTGTCTTTATTGAAAACAATTCTGCTTGATTACGATGGAATTCCGGTTACGATAGATCGATACCAACAACTTCGACTATAGAAAATTAATTTATTTATAAACATATTATTAAATCATTAATTACTTAATGAAATTAAATAAATTTATGAATAGATTCATTATCATCAAAAATAAAATGGAAGGTATTACAATCTTTCCAAAACTCTAAAAACCATCATTTTTTCCAACCCATTCTGAATACAATTTTTCAGAATTGATCTATACAGAATACAATAAAAATGATTATAATCAGCACGATTATGATTAGGATGAATTTGATTTCTACCACTCTTTTCTCTATCTATATAGATCTGATCATTATAAATATGATTGGTAGCACCATAATTTCCTACTCAGCCCGAATATGATTTTACCAAAATCAAACAGACTGAATACGATTGACCTGATTATGATATTTATGAGTACAATTGGCCTGGATACATTAATTTTGATGTTGATTTTCCTAGATATGATCATTATATATTTCTTTCATTAAGATTTCATCACAATATCTCCAATCAACTTATGATTTATGGAAAATAAAAATCATCAAAACATCGTCACATTTGTTTGATTGTAGTTATGAAGACTCTGATTCTTCATCAATATGAGAACTTCTTCCATACCAGATCTATAGTGAATCTAATGAAAATTTACTTTTTGCAAGATGGATTCAATATTATTGTCTTTTTCATTATAGATTCATTTTAAATTTGATGAGAATTATACAACTTATTCTCATTACTATGGACTTTCTAAAACAAAGTGTGTCCGATTGTTATAAAAAGAATATGTGAGTCTGATTTTCAACTATTACAAAGTTTGTTGATTTATTTTATTTGACTAAAATAGACAAAAAACATGTAAAAAACATCCTTAAACTTAAAAAAAACTTCCCAATCCAACTCGTTCCTAGAACTATTAAAATTATCCTAACATCTAATGTTTTCTAAACTGTGCTATGCACTAACAATAAGGAACATACATTAAACATTAAATAGTATAGTGATTTTAAACTAGAATTTACATTATTACAATATCAATTATATTTTTGGTTTAGAGTTTTAGATAATTAGGAGTAACTCATACATGGTAAACCCATACCTCATGTGGGGTCCCTTATATACAATACCCATTCCTTCTATAAAATAAAAGTATTACAAACATTGTTTATTTTCAAGAAAAATCCTCACAATTTCCCCCTTAATCTCATCATTGTCCCTACTCTTCCTTAAACCCTATGAACAATTTTAAAACCTATTATGAACATAAAATCTCAGAAATAGACATAAGAGAAATGAATCTATAAGTCCATTGAAAGCCCATAGAAACATTTCCATGAAAAAATACATTTTCAACATGAAAATTGAATCATCATTTCAAAAAAAATATCACTGTCTTACCGTTTGAAAATCAATCTATTTCCAGGAAAAATCATTAGAAAGAATATAAAATACAAGTAGGTTACTTGAGACATAATTTATGATATATATCTTTCAAATTGAGTAACCAATATTGCTAACCTCCAACTTTAGAGTACCCAATGCATTGGAGGTTATAACATAATCACCTATAATAGGTTTATCATGGAACTACCTGTCATTAGTTAATAATTTAACCACCCATGCTTGGTTTATCTTAGAACCACACATAATTGGTTTATAATGGAACAAAAATTCATAGTAAACAATTCCCAAGAACTATATCATAAAAATAAATCTTCAAATCTTGAATCCTATAATACTATTTGAAGAAAATAAACATTCAATTTTAATATCACTTCTTTTGAAAAACTATGTGTGTACAATGGATGAAATTTTATTTTAAAGTAACCATATAAACATTTAAAGTATGATTAAAAATATTAAGGTGAAATGAAATCAGGAAATTCCATTCACTCCATATATTAAAAAATATTCCTTTTTATTTTTAATAAATAAATATAAAAATAATATTTTAATGGAAATTCCCTTACAAATATCATTTCATTGAAGTGAGAAATAATCAATGAATAGATCATGTGTATCCACTTTAAATCCACATAAATAAGTGGAAATAAAACATAATTTCATAAAAATTCTTTTCACACGTAATATTATATTGACATAATCAATTAAGTATATAGTTAACCCAAATAATTAAATGAGGTTAATAATTCCCTCATGTAAAACCATAAAAGACCCCCTTTTGTAGACATTTGAGAGAAATTTTAAAATTATATTTTTTAAAAACATTAATGTACATATATATATATTAATTTAATTAATTTTAAAAACATTTTTATGAAATATATATATTTAGAATATAAACGTTTATAATATATAAAACAAGTTTTTTTAGTTAAAGAGTCTCTTACCCTATGTCCAAAAGTTTCACTCTTTCTCTTAATGTACTAGAAAATAAATCAGATTCACTTTTTACATAATTCAGAGCCTTTTAAATATATATTTTATTTATTATACCTTTATTGGGTTTTTTGATAGACTCTTTAATTAGTTATAAAGATCAATTTCTTCGTTCTAGGGTGTTCATTTTAAGGTTTCGTTATCAGTTCACTTGAGTATAATTATGGATATTCTTGTAAAAAGAGAATAAAAATATAGAAGTGGGATAAAATGGTATTAATAAACATAAATAAATTTAAATAGTCCCATATATATATATATTTATTTATTTTATGGGTGTGATACATTTGATAAAAATGTTAATGACCAACGGTTAGTTTATTTTGGTTGTTTTCCAACCATCATGAACTAGTTTTGATTTATTTTATATTATGTTTATATATAATCAATAAAACCTGAAATAAGTTACACTATAACTAGTTACATTTTATTTATCAATATTAATATTTTTATGACCATCCTTCAAGGAGGTAATGGAAAACAAAAACTCATTATCCACAGAGACGGTTAACCGCCATAATTAGGACAATAGTTTAATTTCATTGAATAAGAAGAGATAATAAAATGGATAAATATAAGATATTAAATTATAAATATAATATTTTTTTATATAAATTACAATGGAGTAATTATTACTTTATGGATTATGGGTTTGGGGATAAATTAGAATAAGAAAATAAATTAAGTGATGTTGTTTGAGAAATTTACCTCTTGAATTTCACCTCCTTCAAAAACCCCTGAAGGACCTTGGAATTGGTATTTTTTGTGAGACCTGATGCACTTGGATGTGGGGAGATTGAAGAGAATAGGGTTTGGTAGAGATTTTAAGATCTTAGTGTGTTTTTAGAATAATTGGGGTGTCAATGATTGATATTTATACTTGAGGAGGGATGGTTTCTAGTGATTAAAAAATGATTATTTCATATTTAAAGTCAACCAAATTTGAGTGGCATTAATTCAAATGAATTATTTTGAGATTTATTTTTTTAAAGGATTTTTATATTCATGAAAATAATCAAACACCCATTTAATGTTTTATGTTTTTAGGTATTTTAATAGTTTACCTTTTAACTTTAACCCGTTTCATTATTTTACCAATACTATGGTAAATCATTTTTTTACCACGATAATTTTTTTATGAATAAAAATGATAATGAACCTAATAAATAATTTGACTATATGAATCAAATTATGGAATCCATTTTTCCAAATTAAATTATCAGAAGTAGAAAAGTTTTTTTTAAGATAAAATCCATAGATGTGATAAAAATGCAGGTTTTCAAGAAGATTAATTTTCAAGAAAAATAAGATTTTATGTTAAATCAATGACAAATAATTATAATTGTAAGAAAAAATTAATATCTAATGATATATAATATATGAATTTAATTTAATAAATTCCCCATTAGTTATTTTTTTAATTAATTAAAAATTAGAAACATTATGTAGTTTAAAATAATTTTTAGAAAAATCTCAATTCAAAACCCAAAAAACTTATTCTAAAATACAATACAAAGGTAATTCAAAAAGTAATTAAATAGATGAAATATAAAAAAATAATACTTATGTTACGTTAAACCATATTATAAACATAATTAGAACTTATAATTTACTAATTTATTGAAAAGAAATGAAATTTTTACAAAAAAACGTATTTTCACTATTCACTTAAAAATTAAAATTTTAAAAAAATTATTAAAAATCCATCATAAGATAATTTTTCATGATGAATAACAAAATTAAATTAGTTTTTCAAATTAAAATTCTATAATTTTAAAATTAATATTTTAAATATAACCATATTAGAAATGAGTTGAATAAAACTATTTCTTACTTAACAGATTTATATTGAATTTAGCTATTTAATTTAAGAATTATAATAGATAATAAATTCAACTTATTTTATCAATACCTAGGTTGTTACACATATTACATATGAGCATTCCATAATATTCAAAATTACTTAAAAACCATATTAACGGAAAATGTAGAATTTTGTAGAAATGAAATGCATCTTGAAAATTCAGCATAACATGATGAAAAAATGGAAATGTGGAAAAACCATAAAAATAGGAACACCTATGTTGGAAAAATTATACAGATAATTATTATTTGAATAAAATCACTATATCTATGCCAGAAAATGTGGGCAATCCCATCATGCCCATGCTTGTGTCAACAAACCCATTATGTCCATGACTGACTATCTCATAACATATTAATGTAAACCAATCTATTATACGATGATATATATTACCACCCATCGTTATCAACACATATCTGTGCCACTTAAAAATTAATCAGAAACATATCGTAATGACCGCACGAAAAAATAAAGGGTTTTTACATAACATGAACTTATGTAATCACGTATATCAAAATCTCATTTTCCAAAAGGAATCATGACATAATATTATATAAAATATCACTTTATGAGTGATGTATCATTTTAATTTAATGAAAAAAAATCCTAGAAATATTTCTTAAAAAAGTTTTGTATTTATTGTTTTATGAGTCCCTTTTTCAAAGGTCATCATTATTTTACGAAAAATGAAAATAATAACATTCATTAAAATGATTTTTCTAGAAAAACATTCCCATATAAATAATGTGAGAAATTCAATCAAATTTTCATATCCAGAATAAAAATACAATAAGAAATTACATAACTGAAATAAAGTATTTTGAGTTATTAAGTTCTTTACCGATGTCATAATCTTTGAATCAATTAAAATAAAGGAATTTTAAAAACCTAATTGTTAATAATTAAAAAAATACCATTAAAAATAAGTAAAAGTTTCAGAAATAACAAGTGAAAATACATTGAATGAATTTAATTTTAAAATAATATTTAATATTGGAAAATCTAAAAAAACAAAAAAAAAATTCAAATGAAAATGTTGTTTTTATGATACAAAATTTTATTTTTAAAGGATTGAAAACCATTTTAAACATTTTTAATTAACCTTGTAAAAACCCAAATTGTTAAAAAGATAAAGAAAACATTATTTTAAAATATATAAAGGGGTAAAAAGGATCATTAGAGATAAAAGAAATTTTATTTTCGGTTTGGGAATATATAACATTGGGGGAAGTAAAAACATGAACATGGAAAAAAATACATTAAAATAAATATTTATTATTATTAATAAAAACTTATTTTAATGAAATTATAGATTCATAAAAGTAGAATAAGTTTGTGTGAAAAATTATTTCTCAATAAAATTTGGTTTAAATAGAATAAAAATCATCATAGGGTATAATATATCAATCTATAAATATTATAGTCAATGAAATGTTATTATAACCCAAGGAATATATTTGAGTCACAAAAAAATCTTATAGTATTTGTAACATTTGAATTAAAATCCCCTAAGAAAGTTAATATGAAACTAAAAATTAAATATCATAAAATATAACAGAATAATTAGATAAAAATTAAAATGGTGTGTTAATTTTACCATGAAAATATAAACATGGAATATAACAAGAACATGTATAAATGAAATGAAATCGAGGCGGACACCCTTATGTACTAGATAAAATTCAATCAATGTCCCCATAAAAGGGTTGAAACAGAGTGAAGAACCAAATACCATGAATAAAATATAATTCATGAAAATTTATATCAAATAGGTTGTATACAGACAACTTAAATATGAAATGGTTCATAAATACAAACTATTTCTAAATGAAATAAAATTAAGATGAAGTCCCTTTCCTTGTTTCCTTCCTTATATGAACACAATTTCACCTCAAATAAAAAATAAAACAAACCTTATATAATATTATATAACCTTTCCCATAAATAAAACCCTTTTATATTATTTATTATAATTTCTATAAAGAGTACATTAATTACTTATTGTGTGTTATGACCATCAGGTGTTAATAAATTTAATTATTTTTCCCTTGTTTAATAATTTTGAATCACTACCCATAATTTGATATAAATTTCATCATTGATATATCATTTAAGAATACATAATATAAAATTTATTATTATTTAAAATTTTATTAGTTAATTCCATATGTGTTTTAGTTACATTATATGAAATTGGAATCTATGATGGATAAGTTTAGTGATTTTAGTGAATGAAGATAATAATTTAATAACTTAAATACAAAATATAATATTTCCATAACCATATACCATTGAAAAATTTATTATTATCATTTAATAATTTTATTTTTCATTTTACCATAGCCTTATATAATAGTGTTTTATTTCATTGTTCATGTAGGTGGTTAAACAGACCCAGACCTGAACATGCTTTAACTAGATTGGTGATTACGGTTAAGGAGGAATTTATTTTGACATAATATCATCATAAAAGAATAATAATGATATTTTATTTATTTATTTAATGATTTATAACCCTATCTTAGTGTTTTTGGATAAATAATGAAAAACTATAACAAAAACCAAAAAATGATTCTTTGTGAAGGCAGCTGTCAGTACACACACTCAATTGACATTTCATTGTTTTTCTAATTGGATGGAAAATAATAATTTAAGGTTATAAAATTAATATAAAAAATATCAGTATATTAATTATACTGAATTAATAATATGATTTTGGTGATAATATATTTGTAATAGTATGATTAAGAAGATAGATAGGAAAGAGATAATACTTACGTTGGAGACCTGATTTTTTCTTATAACACCCTTTCATATTCAAGGGATTATGATAACTATGAGTGACAAGGGAGATACAAATATATAGAGATATAAATGAAAAAGATTAAATGAGTAATTATAAAGTGATGTTCATCTTTAAAAGGGTGTAACTGATCCCCTTTTACAAGAGAATAAAAGTGCACTTTTTGAATCACCCTTTATATTTTATTAGATAAATGACACTATTCCACGGTCAATGGAACAAAATTTTAAAAAAAATATAATTTTTGGGTATTTTTTTTATAAATTATCAAAAAAGTGTTTCCAAAAATGATTTAAACATGTCATAGGTATTTTACCACTAATTCATTACATTTTACTCTTTTACTTTTAAACTAGGTAACTAGATTTTAAATAAGTGATTTTATTCTTTATTAAACATATAACTTAACTCTTGTAAAATAATTTAGGGTTTTTGGTTCTAAATTTAAATTCTATATAATCAATTTTAATTTCTCAATATTATAAAATTAAATTTTAATTTAAAATATACATTTTGTATAAAAAATATTTTAGTAGAAAAATGACATTTTGACTATTATAGATTGTTAATATTATTTAGATTTGATTAAAAATTAAATTATTGTTAATATATTTATTTATTTGTTCAAAAATAATATTATATTAATAATTTAAATGATTTTAATTTAATTTATTAAATATAAATTTATTAATATTAACAATGAAACAATTTTAAAATAATTATTTCACTATTATTGTGATAATTAACAATAATCCTAATAATCTAAAATTTTCATGTAAAAATGAAATTTGTGATAATAAATAATATTAATCTCTAATTTATAGCAATCATTGTATCTAATTACCTTTCAATGTATAGGGAGATTAATCATAATGTTAACACATATATCGTGTAAAAACAAATTTTTTAGAAAAGTGATTTTTCTACATAACATTTATGTATAAGAAAATATTATCAATGTTATTTATTTAAGTTATTTTGGAAAAATTATAATATCACAGAGAAGAGTTTTTTGACATTAAAATTAATCCAAGACCAAATTTCCTCATGCATATTTTTAATTAGGGAAACAAATGAAAAATATTTTTTATGAAATATTATTTGATTTTAAAAAATGATATTCATGGTTTTTATAAATTGAAACTAGTACTTTTAAATGTTTTATTTTACTCTCTATCTCTCTCAATATATTTATACTAAAAATATTTCTTGTACTTCTATGTCATATAAATTGATTTTATTAGCAAAAAATGTAATTTTCAATAATCACCTATAAATTAATTATTTTAGAAAACTTTTAAAAAACAAATCACAAGATAATTTTTTTGTATGTGATTAATAACTGAATTTTAATTTATAAAATATAAATTTAAACATTTTTGATTTTATATTTTTAAACTAAAATATATAACATAATGAAATTGGATTGTATTGAAACTATCCTTTTAAATGATAACTTAAATTTATTATTTTAATTCTAAAGGTAATAACTATTAACGGTTTACCAACATAGCCTTTAATATTATTTTTTAATAAATTATTCTTGATATTTGGTGGTTTAATTACATTGAGTGTAGCTTGTGAAACAAGTAATAAAATATAGTATTTATTTTAAAAGATCCATAATCTTTGATCTTTACAATATATATAACCTTTGTGATAAATTAAGGTTGGATAATAGAAATTAACTAGGTCATACATAGTGAAACTTATGATATAGAAGTCATTCGTGATTCAAGAGAGTATGAAAGTTGTATAATATCATAAGAATAAATACTTATATAATAAGATGACTCCTATATAGTTCTTGGATGGAGATCTTGTGTTCTTAAATATTTATTATCATTATAGTTAGTGAATAATTAGTTGAGGACGAAGTATTTTTCTACAATTTTTCAATACCTTAGAGGTTTTTGATTTAATTGGTGAGATGGTTTATAGATTGTATCTTATTACCTTGATGGATCATGTTTATAATTTCATCCATGCGTCACAACTCTTGAGGTATCTTCTGTATGACTCTCATTTCATTGATCAGGGTGAGATAAATATCAAGGAGTAAAAGAATATCCTAGAGTAAAAATTGATAGTTAAATACTATTAGGTGATGGTTTTTTGGATGAGTCATTCCCTTAGTGTGTGTTTAATAGGGGAATTTTTTTTGGAAGATGGTACATAGATGTTAGGGCCATAGATGTGGGTTCAATACCCATACGTTTTTGAACAGTGGTTATTATAGTGAAGTTGATATTTAATCTAATATTGATGTGATTGATGTGGTTATGCCTTTTTTTCTTGGATATGGTTTAATAGTTTCCAATGATGAAGATCATCTTTTCCAGGTATCTAACTTGGTGGTTATGCTTTATGAATTTCATATTTCTCTTTGTGTTATGTTTGGATTCCTATGGGGAATAATTTTTTAAGGTGTACCTAATTTTGAGGCCTAAATATTCTTGCTTATTTTTTTTGTTTTGGAGATATTGGTGGAAAATGGAAGTGATTTTAGAGTCATTTTGTAAATGAAAAACTAAAACATGAGTTTTGAGAGAAACCGCTCCTTATGTTCTCACTATAACATGGCATACCTATTTTTATTATTTTTCAACAATATCAACATAGTGGGGATTAATTGTATAAATTGGTAGAATAAAATAGATACTAGTTACCATATGTAGTAAAATATATATTTTTTGGTTCTGGATGTTATGAAATGTTTGATTAAAATTTTCACAGTGCTTAAAGTGGTCTGGAGATGTATTTTGGTGGACGTACTATCAAAAATGGGGAAAAACCATATCATGATTCAATATTATGGTTTGAAATTTTTTTGGTTGAGTATATTATAGATTGATTTTATATCATGTTTTATTATTTTTTTTAGAAAATTATTTATTATTAGATTAGGCCATGCATTGGTTTTATTAAAATGTGTGAGATTAATAAGGGAATGGTTAGCGAGAGTATAACTAATCAAAATTTAATTAATTTTTCATTTTGAATCAAACTTTAATGACCATGTTTTCTTCAAGGGTACAATGCTATGGTTTAGTATATTTTAATTTAACTATAAATACATATGGACCCACCTTCTCTCAATAGATCGTTTTACTTGGTGACCCTAGATAATAGAGAGAGACTAATTTGAAATCATTGAGTTTTCATTAGTAGGGATTTAGATATTTCCCAGGGGAAATCAATTTAATGTGATATAAGATACTCTTATTGTATTAAAATATAAAAATCCATGATTTTATATGTATTAACTTTTAAATAAACTTTAACTAGTTGGTAACATGATTTATACACAACTATCAATTTAAAGTAATAGTGATATAATATAATGTTATAACATAGTTTTCAAATTGGTGGTTATGAATAGGTCTAAAAAAATTATTAAATTTATATTGAATTATTTTACTAAATTTAAATGTAATCATTAATTACTAAGAAATAAAAAATTTAATTTTTTTAAAAAACATTTATTGATCAATAGTACTATTATTTTGAACAAATATATTTTTCTACATTTTATGTATTTTTATCTAAAAAAATTATATCGATCCCTTTATAAAATTTAATTTAATGGAACATATTGAAAATATATATTAATAAATTAATAATCATTCACAGTTATCTAATAGTTAAGAATAAACATAAAATCATTTAATTCTACAATGAGTTATTTTTCTGAAAATTATTATATACGGAGAAAAATATTTTTCTCCTAATTTGTTAAAAAAATAATTATTTATTAATAGTTTTAATTAAATTTATAGATTATATATTTAATAAAAATTTTATCATTTATTTTATTGTTCTTACTAGGTATGCAATTAATTAAAATTCCGTTTATGCTTAAAAAATATTTATATAAAAACATATTTGCATTTTGTTTCAAGAGATTATTTTAAAATATTTTTTTGTTAAAAGTGGAAATTTAATTTGATAAAATTAATGAAATATTTTAAGTAATTATTCTCATATTATTTAATGATTATACTATTTTTTTCATAATAAATAGTAAAAATAGTTGAAATTTTTTCCTATAGTTATGATTAAGATGAGTTTTCCTAGGGGATGGACTGAAAGATACAGATAATATTTACACATAACCATTACAAATTATTATTTTATGGAGATATTTAGTACCAATATTATTATAAGTTTTTATAATTTTCTATTTGGATGTATTATACTTGAGAAATACATTAATTATATTTAAATCATTTATGTAATTCCAAGTGTGGCCCCCCCTCACTTATAACAGTGAACCTCATCGTCACATTTTTTTTGACATTTTGAGACATATATCCTATAAAATACCTACCATAATACCTTAATATCTCAAATAACTTAATTCTAGAGACTTTGGTCTTCTCTTAGGGCTGATAAGGCTGAAATTTCAAACCAACAGAGGCCTCTCAAAGATGGGGTATAATCTTAACAGAGATCTTTAAATTTTATTTCTTATTCCACATTATATAATTTTACTTATCAATAATTACATGAAGAATATAATATAATAAATATAATAATATGTTATTGTTATGATTTAATAACTAATTTCCACCTGCATTCTATCAAATGGTAATTGAAAGTACCACTTGTGCATATGCATGGACTGCTGCCTCCAAGTAGCGATATGATCCATTTTACACCAACACCATGTAGAGATATTTATAATGATGGATTTATAAAATTTATAAAATATATATGATATTTATGATAAAATTATTAATCTTTTATTATAAAAAATTATTTATCTTTATTTCCATATTTTCATTATAAAATTATAACAGCATTCATGTGTACGTATAGACAAACATCTCAATTAATAGTGTAATTCATTTTTCTATCTCTACATTTTATAGATGATTATAAATATGTTTATACTGATTATATATGAAATTTATATCAATATTAACATTATTTATATTACATTACCATGATTAAAGTAAATTATTGGATCTACCAAACTGAAACATTCATGAAAAACACAACAGTTGACACCCGAAAACAATGATTTTAGTAAATAATTATAAATAAATGGGTGTTGAAATGTTATAAGTGGATTATATATATTATTATATATATGTATAAAGTTGTGTAATATAATTATAATAAATTAAAATTTAATATATGTGAGGTTAGAGAGGTTACAAAGAAATTCAAACTTGATGTATGAGTTTTTTTGTTACAATCTCATTTTTATCAGGATTGTTTAAGATGAAGTTTATAATGATGAAAATATGTGATTTATCTCTCAGAAATTTAGTATGTTGAGGAATATAATATGAGATATCCTAAGATAAAAGTTTATAGATGTCATATATTTTACAATGTTGCTCATGAATGGTGTATATGGGATAGTGATCATTGGGGTTTTTGAGGGAAGTTATTAGTTTCATGGTTTATGTTGAATTAGATATTTCTTGATTTCCTTATACCACCTCAAGAAATTAATCTTGGAATTTCTAATATTTATCATACCTCAATTGATGAATTTTGGTGGTTTAGTTCAATAAATTCAATGGGGGAGTTCGTGTCTCAATTCCTTTTTAATCATTGGGTGAAAGTTGAGTATCGAGCTATAGTTGGTCTGTTGCAACACTTGGTATTTCACTAGTGGAAGTAAGATTATTTTTTATGGATTTAATAATTTATCATCCTCAATCATTTTCATGACATAATACTATCTGGGTTATTTTAGACCACTTGAGGTGGTCAAATCAATTCTTGATGATTTGATATTTTAGTGTGGTAGATTCATTGGTGGTGGTTTATATGGAATAAGTTGAGAGGATTCATAGAGGAACAAGGATGATCATTATCAAAAGAGATATTTATTTTAATTTGTGATTATAGAAGGTATCATAGTGTTCATTTAATTATTATCTATACCTTAAAAAACATTTAATACAATGATATTTGGGAAGATGAAATACAAGATCTAGACATTATAGGTAAATTTTCTTACATGTATCCCTGATATTATATGTACATGGGTAAAGAATTTAACAATGGTAAATTTTTTATAAAAATAGTAATCACTCTTCAACTGTCATGTCATCATTTTTGGTGTTGTATGTGTGGTTGTGTTGACCTTATTTTTTCTGATTTGAGTTTGGAGGGACAATGATCATTGGACCTAACTTAGTATAGAATATATTAGAAAATGTTTTGGTGATTTGGTAATAGATAAATTATCCCTAGGATCTCCCAAGTTTATATACATACCATAGGAGAATACCATTAGATTTTGGTGTTGGCGGTCATATGTTCTTGAATGTTTCTTCTCTTTCTAGAAATAATATTTTTTGTTATGGTGATAAACATTAACTTTACATCATTATACCATTGTATGTAAATCCTGTTACCATCCTAACCGGTACACCATAAAGCTTGATGTGGTTTACCTTTTCGTTGTTTAGGAAATGTTTGGGTTTGAATTGGGAGGATACCATTAATGGTGAAGTCAAAATTTTGTTGATTTTTCAGCTGTAATAATGATTTTCTGTAGACATCCATAGCATTATGTGCTGTGTAAAAAACATTACATGTTTGGTAGTGGTTCACCATGCAAGTTTCTAATTGCTTCACGTTGTGCTGGGTACATGTCATGAGTTGTCACTACACTTCATTATGAAGTTATTGATTGGTTTCCAACTCAGATCATGAGGTTTTAATGAAAAATGGTACATGTTTCTATAGATACAAAAAATAATAATTTCATGACATGTATTGATATTACAGTTTGTGTAATACCCAATTTTAAAGAGGCATTAATTTTTTTTATGTTTTCACCATTTTGAAAAATAAATCAGTCATGGAGTGTAAGTGGAGTACAAGACATGTAACACCCTGAAAACTGCCAATTAAAGTAGAAGTTCACTTGGAATTTCTTTATTTACTATTCCCTAATGCCTCCTACCTCAACCCAAATCCTTCCCAAGTGAGTCTTGGAGCCTTCCAACCATTCTGGATTCATTCCTCTGGCATTCAACCATCATTTTTTTTGTGGGTGATATCTAGGTAATCATTCATCATTGTCCTTCATTTTTCACTTTTTTCGTCTCTTGGTATTTCCATGGATCATCATAAAATTGATGGATCTAACCCCATGATGTTGGATCTCTATTCTAGGTTTATTTTTGAGATATTTTACACATTTTTTCTCATTGACGGGTGTGGTTTTGAGTGTTATGTTTCAAGAAAGAGGTAGGTGGTTCCATCCTGAATTTCTAATTTGATTATTCCTAAGTTGATCAATTTATTTTAATTGTGGATTTAAATTAACATGAACAAATTTTCTTTCAATTAAAAGGAGAGAAACTATATTCTAGTGAATTGGGAAATTTGAAATGGTTTTGGAACATAAATGTGGAAGACCCCCAATTCTCTTGATGGAAATTGGATAATTTATTTTTTTGAATATAAATTATTGATTTGATGGAAATTTTTTCAATTATATTATTGAATTTAAATATGAAAATCAATTGCTAAAATGATGTAATTTGTTTTGAATTTATTTCAAACATGTGAAAATGGATTATTTTTTTTATAGAAACAAAGTGGTTTTATCTTGTTAAAGGAGCATGTTTTTTTATTAAAACCCATTTTGGTTTTAAATGAAAATAAATTAGAATTTTTGAAATGGATGAATGATATTTATTGTATTTTAAGAAGTCTTAAAATAAGTTTCTCATCATGTTAGAGCCCAAGTAATCTTGTGGTAGTTGGTTAGTTATTTTGATACAATCTACGCTCTTATGACTTTCTAAAACCAAACAATGGTAGGACACATCCCTAATAGGAGTGTGATCGGTCTCCTTTATCCAGTGTTAGAGGGATGTGAGTATACTAATTTTTCTAAGATCACATATAGAGTGAATAATACTATAGTTATTTAATACTATCATACCTTTTGGCAGGTGACTATGTTACTCACTTGTTTATTGATATATGAAATATAAATGAATTACAATGTTGTAAAACTTCTTTACATGAATTTTATAGATTAACATAAATTTTTTATTTACGCAATTATTTTAGAAATATTCCATCTCTTGTAAAGTAAATCATTTTCTTCAAAAGTATTTTCTATCATTTTAAATATGCGTATCATGTTTTTTTAAATATTCTATTGAATTTACAAACCTATTTTTTCGAAAATTGGAAGATTTTGTTTTCATAATATATAATTGGAATCTGTTATAGAATATTTGGTGGTATCATAATGGGATTTGGATTACACACTAATTTTTTCCATTGGGTGTTTTTAGATTTTCTTCTTCCAGTTTTGAGTATGGGGAATAGATCTCTGGGAGGAGGATCTTGCAATTGAACCTTGGTCATTGTGAGTGTAGCACCACTTGTTTGAGGTATGTGGCCTTGTTTATGCATTTTTATGTGTTTAAAGTTGATAGTATGAGTTGGAAAGTGGTTGGGAGATTTTTGGAATGGTTTTGGATGGTTTTGGAGTCTTTTAAAGAGGTGCACAATTTGAGCACGGTTAGTGGAAACCGTGCGAATTCCCCATGAAACCGTGCAAGGGAGACAATAAGCTTTGCACGGCCTACAGACAGTTTTCCGAACTGTGCAAGGAAATCGTGCAGACCCTTGCTCCCGAGGTAGTAGTCTGTGCAAAGTTAACGCACGGTTTTCCAAACCTTGAGGGCTAACCGTGCGCCCCCTTAAGAAATAGGTTATAAGTTCCTAGAACCCCCGGGATTAACCTATTTCACTCCAATCTTCCTCCCACTCGAGCATCACTTGGTATTTTGGGTTATCAGGGGTTAAGGGTGATCTCCCACTCAATTTGGAAGCGTTTCAAAGGGCTTTCAAGGCGATTTGAAGGTGGTTTCTCCCGGGTAAGTCTCTCTTCTTGTTTGTCTTGTGTTTTCCACTAGATCTACATCCCTCTCTTTCATGGTTTTCTAGATCTACACTTGTTTCATATAGATCTAGTGTTGGTGTTGCCTTGAATGTTAATATTATGTCTTGTGGATGTTAGGGAAAGGGATCTAGAGAGTTTTTGGTGGTGTGTTCGCCGGATTAGAGGTGCAGTTGTTCGTGGGTCGATTTCTCGACAACCCTTAAGGTAAGGGGATTCTCTCTCAACTTCAATTGGTTAGAGATAATTGATTTGGTTACAATTAATTTTTTGTGCTTGAAATTAATTGTGTTTGATGTGTAAAATTGGTTAGAAATCCCTTGGGTGATGTTTTGGGTATTTTTGGAAAAAAGAGGGTTTTGTGGTGAAATACTATTGTTGTGGATTTTAAAATGGAGATTTTAAAATTGGATGTGATGGTAGATTTGTGAAAATGATTAATGGAAATGGTTTTAAATAAATGGGTTGTTTTATTGAAATGTTGTTTGGCATGGAAAATGATTTTCAATAAATGGGTGATTTATTGAAGTGGATTGATATGCTATGGAATTGGTTGACTACCTGATGTTGTGACCTTGGTGGGTTTATGCTTGGTTTGGATTGACTGAAATGTTGTGTGGAAGTGAGCGAGAAGTCTCACTTTAAAAAGGGGATGGATAGTGGTTAGAAGAACCACCATATTAGTAGTGGTTGGGAAGTACCGCTAGTTGTGAATGGGTGGGCTTGTTGGGCGGAAGTCCCACCATTTTGATTGTTTTGGTGTGAATGGGTGAACGGGTTGGGTGGAAGTCCCACCGTATGGGTTGTTAGTTGTGCATTTCATTGAAAGATGGAATTGTTGTGCAAATGTGCAAATGATGAGATGTATTGTGGCATGTTTGGTTGGATTTCCCTTGGTTTCTTAGGTTGGGTGTGATAGCGGGGTAAGGGCATGGTTAGTTTATGGTAATGGTTGCACTTGTGATTATTTTATATAAACTATTTTATATAAATGTGTTAATGGTTTTATCCTAGTGGCATGTGTAGGGAAGTAATTTGGGGAAATCCTACTGAGTTTTAGTACTCTCTCCCTGCTTTGGCACGTTGGTGTCTTGGAAGATGTTGTGTATCATGACCTGGGAAAAGGTAAGGCAACTCCCTCCTATAGTGGGGCATTGTGATGTCTCGGTGGATCTTGGAGCTTCAAGCTTTGTGTGGAGCTGTGGTGGTGTCATGGCTCGTAGTGTTTGTTGTTTGGTTTCCTATTGTACTCTGATGTGGTGTAGACATGGTTGGTTGTATTGGTTTTGGGGTGTTTTGTGGAATAACTTGGTTGTCTTTTGGGAATACGTGTATGGGTTTAAAAGTACTTGCATCTTTAGTTTTTGGTTTGGTTGGATTTTTATTATGGACAAATCATTACCCACTGTTCCTTTAAGCCCTCAGCATTTACTGCTAGCCTTTGGTGCCTTGGGAATGTCACTTCATGGCAAGTAACCCTCACCGCCACCTCAAGCCAATGATGTAGGGGCGAGGTGTTACCAGTGGTATCAGTTTGTTCGGTCCTTTGGAGTTGTTTCTAAGATTTGGTGTTGACATTCGTTGTGTTACATTCCTTGAGTCGGGATGGTAGCAAGGAATAGGAATGTCAGAACTTAGAATTTATAGCATAAAAGGACGTAGCTAACCCTTTTATGCTGAAATTCAAGTTACCAAGGAGTTGGGTACATAAGTGCTTTAGAGACACTTATAAGCATTGGATATCTCATTGTCATGGGTGTAGCCTATGAGATGAGCATGGCATGCATGGTAGAAATGACTTCCCACTAGGATGCATATTTCATGGGGGTATAATGATTTGTGATGTGATATGAATGTGTGAAATTGTAATGTGAATAAATTGGAATTTTGAAAATGGTTTGGTTTTCAAAATAGCGAAACATGGCACATGTGGAAAATGTGGAAAGACTTGTAGTGATAGTGTTGTGTAATGTGATTTGGAATGGGATTTTGTGATGTCTACGGAAGTGAGACTCATGGTTGATTTTTTTCTATTTATAGAAATGGCACCGGGTAGGCGTCGTAGAGACAAACCGGAGGAGGATGTTTAGAATGTGGTAGCACCTGAGCCTCAGGTGAACCAACTGCTAGTGAAAAGCATAGTGAAAGATTTCCAAGTTGTGAAAAGTGTAAATAAAATGGATGAACCAAGGCATGTGGATCATGAAGTTCAGCTTCAAAACCAGAATCCACCCATCTTCATGGGTGATTCAGAGCTGGAGAGGGCGGATGAATGGTTGAATAGAATGAACAATATCTTCATGTTCTTGGTAACTCTGGTAGAGTAAAAAGTGAAGTTGGCCACTTATATGTTGGAAGATCTTGCCCTTTAGTGGTAGGAGTTCGTAGTCCAAGAAGGGATGGACCAGGGTATGATGTGGGAAGGCTTTGAGGAATTTTATAACAATCAATTCTACCGACATACATTCAGAAGTCAGCATACGACTGATTTCTTCAGTTTGAGGCAAGAGCTTATGTCTGTGAAGGTGTATGCAGCTAAGTTTATGAACTTTGTGCAGTTTTCACCCGAGTTGGCGGGTAGCACGTCATTGAAGGGAAGGATCTGTGAATCGGGGATAAGGCAAGAAATCTGTTCAAAGATAGTAGTGTTGTGTATAGATGATTACACATAGATAGTGAATAGAGCCTCGGTTGCTGAGCAGTTTTTGTTGGGCGCTCCTGGTGGAGGAAGCATGGTGGTACCCATGGGGAATAGTGGGAACTCTAACGCTGGGTTCAAGAGAAGGAGGGAAACTTACTCCTAGGGTAGGAATATGGCATATAATCAGACGACATGATCGATAAATCTTCCTCTGAAGTCCCAGAGCAAGCCAGGATGTTTTCAGTGTGGTTCTATGAACCACATCAAGTGGGATTGTATGACACAACCTCGAGCATGTCATAATTGTAAGAAGATGGGGGCATATTCAATGTTATTGTCAGAATAATCCAAGGTCGGGTGCGTGTGACAATCCTTTGGGATCGCATATGTCATATGTTTCGATAGGAGAGGGACAACAACATACCCCTCATCAGCAGAGTAAAGTGGATCATGGTTATTCTCGGAATACTGCAACACCTCAGAAGAGAAATAAAGAGAAGAGTGTGGCAAGAAATCATGTGTTCAGAGTTGATCAGATTGTGGTGGATGATCAGTCGGGACCATCCATATTGCGAGGTACAAGTATTTTAAATTCTACCTTGATGCAAGTGTTGTTTGATATGGGTGGTTCACACTCTTTTATTGCTGCATGTGTGGTTGATTTGCTATGTTTAAGGGTAGAAATGATGCCCTCAGTTTTGAAACTTCAAACTCCTCTGGGTCAAAGAGAGTGTCGAGCCTTCTTGTATAGATAATGTTGTATCGTTGTGGGCAAGGTTGAGATAGTGTGAAATTTCTCAATGCTCGATATGGATGGGTATGATGTAATCCTGGGAATGGATTGGATGGTGGATTTAAGGCCCACATAGATTGTGATTCACAAACAATGGCTTTTACGACACACAATGGAGTTAGACATCTTTTTTGAGGGCGGAAGCATGAAAAGGAAAGGTGAAACAAATTTATTGGCACCATGAGTGGTAACGTTATCATATCAGTTGGTGGTTTTGTCATTGGAATATGTAGAGGGTGTTGAGCAGAGTGTTCCTCCAACAGTGGTGGATCAGTTCATGTATGTTTTTCCTGAAGAATTATTTGGTTTACCTCTTATAAGAGAAGTGGAGTTTATGATTGATCTCCTTTCAAGGACAAGTCCTATCTCACTTCCGTCTTACTGGATGGCACCAAATTAATTGTGGGAATTGAAAGTCCAATTGGAAGAGATAGAAAACAAAGGGTTTATCTGGCATAGAATGTCTCCGTGGGCAGCGCCGGTGTTGTTTGTGAAAAAGGAGAATGGAAAATTGAGGCTTTGTGTTGATTATTGTAGAATTAACCAAGTTATGATAAAGAATAGATATCCACTTCCATGAATTGATGATTTTTTCGACCAGTTTAGGGGATCCCAGTGGTTCTCCAAGATCAAACTGAGGTCAGGATATCATCAATTGCGGGTGAGGAAGGAGGATATTTCTAAAATAGATTTCAGAAGTAGATATGGACATTATGAATATGTGGTTATGCCCTTTGTTATAATGAATGTGACAGCTATGTTTATGGCATTGATGAATTGAATATTTCAGAGATATCTAGATTCATTTGTGGTGGTGTTTGTAGAAGATATTCTAGTATATTCAAAGGCAAGGGTGGAGCATGAGCAGCATTTGGCGATAGTGCTTGGGAACTTGAGGGATCATCCGTTGTATGCCAAATTGTCAAATTGTGACTTTTGGATACAAGAAGTTCATTTTCTTGGCCATGTGATTTCTGAAAGGGGTGATTCAGTGGATTCGGAAAAGATAGAGGTCGTTATATTGTGGCCACCTCAAAAGAATGTGTTTGAGATACAGAGTTTTCTTGGTCTATCTAGGTATTATCGGTGTTTTGTTCATGATTTTTCACATTTGGCTTCACCGATGACAGCTTTGACAAGAAATAATGTTCCATTCCAGTGGAATGAACATCATCAGTAGTGTTTCGAAGAGCTAAAGGTTCATCTTACATTAGCACCAATCTTGGTTTTTCCAGAATCAGGAAAAGGGTTCGTGGTGTATTGCGATTCATCGGGATCAAGGTTGGGGTCCGTTCTCATGAAAGGGAATAATGAGGTTGCGTATGGATCACGACAGTTAAGGGTTCATGAGAAGAACTACCCAACTCATGATTTGGAGTTGGCAGTAGTGGTCCATGCTTTGAAATTATGGTGTCATTATCTCTTCGGTGAGAAATTCACGGTATATACAGATCATAAGAGCTTGAAGCACATTTTCTCCCCAAGGGATTTGAACTTGAGGCAAAGGAGATGGATGAAATATCTCCATCTGTTTGATTTTGACTTGATGTACACACTAGGTAAGGGAAATTTGGTGGTGGATACATTAAGTAGAGAATCATATGCTCAGGTGGTGAAACAAGCATTAGACCTATGGCAGTTGATATTGGTTATTGCTGATAGAAGGTTGGAATGTGAGGACCAGGGTGATAGAGTGGTCTTTTTTCCAGTTTTGCTGATTCCTGACTTGGGTGGCTTGGTTAGAGAGGCACGGATATCTGATTCCAAGTGTGTGACCATGGGGTCTAGACTCAATGGTGGGGAGACCATTGAGGGTTGGCAACTGAATATAGATTCAGTTTTGTGTTTTTGAAATCGGATGGTTGTACCAGTTCCTTGTCAGGAGGATCTTCTTAGGGAGTATCATCATTCCCGGTGGGTTTTTTCATCCAGGAATTTAGAAAATGTATAAAGTGTTGAAAGCGCAGTTCTGGTGGACTGGTATGAAAAGAAGTGTGGCTGAGTTTGTTTCGAGATGCATGACTTGTCAGCAGGTCAAGGCAGAGCATTATAGGCCATCAGGAATGTTGTAGTCTTTACCCATTCCTGTTTGTAAGTGGGAGAAGATAGTGATGGATTTTGTCATAGGTCTCCCAAGAATGGTCATAAAGCACGATGCCATCTGGGTGATAGTGGATCAGCTAACGAAGTTGGCCCATTTCATCCCTATTCGTGAGTCTCATACAGTAGAGGATTTGTCCAAAATCTATATCCGGGAGGTGGTAAAGAGGAATTGTGTTCCAGTTTCTATTGTATTAGATAGAGATCTGAGGTTTACACCTATTATCTAAAAATCCTTACAACAAACCCTTGGAACGCAGTTGACGACGAGTACGACGTATCACCCTTAGATGGATGGTCAATCCGAGAGGACGATACAAACTCTTGAGGATATGTTGCAGGCTTGTGTTATGGATTTTGGTGGCTCGTGGGAGGAGCACTTATCGTTGGTTGAGTTTTCGTATAATAATAGTTATCAAGCATCCATACAGATGGAACCATTTGAAGCATTGTATGGGCGACCATGTCATTCTCCACTATGTTGGGTTGAAAGGGGTGAGTCCTCGATTGTTTGACCAAGCCTTGTTTAGGAGATGAAGGATAAGATCAAGTTGATTATGAATAGAATAGAGACGACTCAGAGTCATCAAAAATCATATGTGGATCATAGTCGATGGCAGTTGTCGTCCGAGGTGAGTTATCATGTGTTCTTGAGGATCTCTCCTAGGTTGAGACATCGTCGGTTTAGGATGCAGTGAAAGTTATCTCCAAGGTATATTGGGCCTTTTGAGATTCTTGAGTGGGTTTGTGAGGTGGATTATAGTTTGGCTTTTACACCTAGGTTCAGTGCAGTGCACAATGTGTTTCATGTGCTGAAGATGAAAAAGTATCAGCCGGATCATGACCATGTGATTCGATGGGATCATGTTGAGCTAGAACCAGATGTTTTTTTGGTGAACGTGTCGGTGTAGGTTGTGGATAGGCAAGAGAAAGTCCTGCGTGGTAAAAGCATCGGGTTAGTTCATGTTTTTTGGTAACATGGTCAGATTCAAGAGGAGACTTGGGAGTAGGAGAAAGAGATGGTTGAGCAGTGTCCCAAGCTCTTTCGGCAAAGGGTGGGTTGACTACTTTCCGAGGATGGAAAGTCCAATGGTGGGGAGAATGTAGCACCCCCGGTATGAGGTATGTGGCCTTGTTTATGCATTTTTAGGTGTTTAAAGTGCATAGGATGAGTTAGGAATAGGTTGGGAGAGTTTGGAATGGTTTTGGATGGTTTTGGAGGGTTTTAAAGGGGTTTACAGTTTGAGCACGGTTAGTGGAAACCACACAGATTCCCCAGGAAACCATGCAAGGGAGACAATAGGCTTCGTACAACCTGCGTATGGTTTTCCAAACTGTGTGAGGAAACCGTGCGGACCCTTGCTCCTGAGGCAGTAGCAT
The DNA here is from genome assembly GCA_963277665.1 of Viscum album. Lineage (NCBI taxonomy): Eukaryota > Viridiplantae > Streptophyta > Magnoliopsida > Santalales > Viscaceae > Viscum > Viscum album. Next base: position 375,845,143 of record OY728126.1, on the reverse strand, counting down.
GCACATGGTTAGCGCACAGTTTTCCAAACCATGCGGGATATCCGTGCGACCACTTAAAAAATAGGTTATAAGTTCTAAGCACCCTCAGGCTTAAAATATTTCACTCCAATATTTCTCCCACTCAAGCCTCACTCGGGATTTTTGGTTCTAAGGGGTTAATGGTGCTCTCCCACTTAATTTGGAAGCTTTTCAAAGGGGTTTCAAGGCAGTTTGAAGGTGGTTTCTCCCGAGTAAGTCTATCCTCTTGTTTCTCTAGTGTTTTCATCTAGATCTACATCCCTCTCTTCCATGGTTTTCTATATCTACACTTGTTTCATGTAGATCTAGGGTTGGGGTTACCTTGTATGTTAATATTAAGGCTTGTGGATGTTAGGAAAATGGATCTAGAGAGGTTTCGGTGGTGCCTTCGCCGAATTTGAGGCGCGATTGTTCGTGGGTCGATTTCTCAGTAACCCTTAAGGTAGGTGGCTTCTCTCTTGACTCCACTTGGTTTGAGATAATGGTTTTGGTTAAAATTAATTTTTTTTTCATGAAATTAATTGTGTTTGATGTGCGAAATTGGTTTGAAATCCATTGGGTGATGTTTTGGGGATTTTTGGGAAAAAGAGAGTTTTATGGTGAAATGATATTGTTGTGTATTTTAAAATGGTGATTTTAAAATGGGATAATATGGTAGATTTCTGAAAATGATTGATGCAAATGGTTTTCAATAAAATGGTTGTTTTATTGAAATGTTGTTTGGCATGGAAAATGATTTTCAATAAATTGGTGATTTATTGAAGTGGATTGATTTGAAATGGAATTGGTTGATTGCATGATGTTGCGACCTTGGTGGGTTTATGCTTGGTTTGGATTGATTGAAATGTTGTGTGGAGGTGGGAAGGAAGTCTCACTATAAAAAGGGGATGGATAGTGGTCAGAAGAACCACCATATGAGTAGTGTTCGGGAAGTACCGCTAGTTGTTAATGGGTGGATGGGTTGGGCGGAAGTCCCACCATTTTGATTGTTTTGGTGTAAATGGGTGAACGGGTTGGGAGAAAGTCCCATCGTTTTGGTTTTTTGTTGTGCGTTTCTTTCCAAGATGGAATTTTTGTGAAAATGTGTAACTAATGAGATGGCTTGTGGCATGTTTAGTTGGCTTTCCCTTGGTTTCTTGGGTTGGGTGTGATGGTGGGGTAAGAGCATGGTTGGATTATGGTAATGGTTTCACTTGTGATTAATTTATATAAACTATTTTATATAAATGTGCTAATAGTTTTATCCTAGTGGTGTGTGTAGGGAAGTTATTTGGGGAAATCCTACTATGTTTTAGTAATCATCCCCTACTTTGGCACGTTGGTGTCTTTGCAGATGTTGTGTATCGTAACATGGGAAAAGGTAAGGCATATCCATCCTTTAGTGGTGCATTGTGATGTCTCGATGGAGCTTAGAGCTTGGATCTTGGTGTTGAGATGTGGTGGTGTCATGACTCATAGTGTTTTTTGTTTGGTTTCTGCTTATACTCTGATGTGGTGTAGACATGGTTGGTTGTATTGGTTTTGGGTTGTGTTGTGGAATAACTTGGTTGTCTTTTGGGAATACATGTTTGGGTTTGAAAGTGCATGCTTCTTTAGTTGTTGGTTTGGTTGGTTATTTCTTAAGGGAAAATCGTTCTCCACTGTTCCTTTAAGCCCTCAGAATTTATTTCCAGCCTTTGGTGCCTTTAGAATGTCGCATCATGCCAAGTAACACTCACCGCCTCCTCAAGCAAATGAGGTAGGGGCAGGGTGTTACTGTGAGTTGTGTCCTTAGGGACCTTGAGTTGTTTTCCCTATTTAGTACTTTGGTTGTAGTTCTTTGGGATTTTATTCCATTTTTTATTTTGGTACCTTACTCACACTGGAGTTTCTTTTATATGCTTATTGACTTGCTTGTCTTGCTTCCATTATATTTTTTTTGGAGAATTCATTACCCCTGCATGTTGTATGATACCAGGTTCTAGTCACCAACCTATGGGGATCTGGAATGATCTTCTGTCAATATTAGGACTGGCTCAGTTATCAAGTAACAAGGGTACCTAGGTTGGTTCGTGATAAAGTGGTGTCATAGTTAGGGAATGATGTCTTGTGTAATGGTTCTAGTATTTTCCATCTTTTTCATTTGGATGGAGTGAAATCCAAATCATTTTATCCTATCTATTTGGATTTATGTTTCCTTTGTTGCTCTGTTTGAGTGTTCTCTAAAAGTTATCTTTTAATGTTGTATAAAAAACTTGCCTCTAAGAAGGTGTAAAAATCGAATCTAGGAGTAAGATGTTGCCGACCCACAACAAGTGAGTCCTCTAGTGGACCCAAAACTAGTTGAGGTGATCATGTACACTATCCATGCTCTGGGAGAAGCACCACTTCCAGTCCCCGTTCAGGCTCCAACTATGGACCCTTAGGGGGATGTTCTTTGAAATCAGTCTCAATATTTCCTTCTATAGAAGACACAAGTTTTAAAGGGATCCACTGATCCTAAAAAAGATTAGGAATTGTTGAGAAAGATAAAATATCAATTTGAGTTATTGGAGACACTGAACGTGATCAAGGTGAAGTATACCACCTTCGTATTGCAGCGACCAAGTGGGAGATGGTGGGACATGATGGTAATGGTATGTAATACTGAGAGCTTATAGTGGAATGAATTTAAGGTTAATTTCACCGACCGGTTCTATCTTGATTAAATGATGTTTTCAAAGTCTATGAAGTTTTTCAAGATTGATCTAGATGAAAAAAATGTGACCGAGTATTCAAATTTCTTGGCTGAGATGGTGCAGTTTTCACATGAGATAGTATCTAATGAAAGGATGAAGGATCATCGATTTGAGTTGGGGATTCAATTATATACTATTCTTAGGATTTCTTGTTGAAACTCCCCACTTATGTTGAGGAGAAAGATACAACGATTATGGTTGATATGGACTTGGTTGGAAAGTCAGGTTTAACGAGAATTCCTTTTTGTCCCAATGGCATCATTGGTTCTTTAAAAGGAAAAAAGAAACATGATAATTATCTTGGATGTTCTTGACATCATAGTCATTCAAGACCTCCAATATATCTAGGGGGATGTTATTTTATATACTATCAATGTGGAAATCTTGGACATTCTAAAAGAGTTTGAACTGAGGAACCTAATAATTGTAGCTCTTGTAGACATCCAACAAAATTAATGTGATTTTTCCATCATTTCTTCACTCCACATAGTGGAACTTGATAAAAAAATCCTCCTAAAAATATTTGGTAATCAAAAGTTTCACCTACAAAAGGGTTATATCCATAGACATCCAAAAAAAAGATTCTTCACAAAGTGGAAGAGTGTCTAAAGGAAGCATACATGGGTCCAGTGACTGTGAGGGGTACCATTACTATAAAATCATTATTATAGACTGCTCTATTTGATACTGGTGCATCTAATTGGTTTATTTCAACCCATATTTTTAATCTTATTAATCTTCCAATAGATAAACTATCTTTTGCAATGGATATTAATACACCCCATGGTACAAAGAGAGAGTAGGGTCTTTATAGTCCCACTAGTGTCATCTCTCATTTAGATGTGGATCTTTCTTGAAGTTTCCTAGTTCTTGACATGAAATATCATGATGTCATATTCATGATGGATTAGATCATTTTAAATAAATCCTTTATTGATTGTTAACTTTGATGGGTCTACTTTTCTTCACCAAGTGGTGCATCTCTTTTCATTCAAGATGATTGGGACCCGTTGTAGAGCATAGCCTAAAATTTCTATCCATAGTTGGGGAAAGTGATATTAGTGATTACTTTTGATATGGAGCATTATTAAATGGGTGGGTATATTCCTCTATTCTTCATTGAGTTTCTTGATGTGTTTCCTCCATATTTCTCTGGTTTTCAACAAGTAAGGGAAGTTGATTTATCCATTTAATTAATAACTAATACTCAACCAGTTTAAATTTCCTCCTACTGAATGGTTCTAGTTGAACTATAAGAAAAGTAGTTAGAGATTAATGATCTTCTTGAGAAAGGATATATACGACCTAGTGTGACTCCTTGGTCAGTTCCGATTCTCTTCACCAAGAAGTTTTATGGTTCTCTTCACTTATGTGTTGACTATTGAAATCTCAATTGAGTTATGATAAAGAACAAGTATATGTTGCCTCAAATTGATGATTTGTTTGATCAGTTAAAATGTGATAAGTGGTTATCAAATATCAACCTTTTATTTGGTTACCATCAGTTAAGGATAAAGGAATGTAACACTCAAAAAACTCCCTTTCGGAGTAGGTACAACCATTATGATTACCTGGTTATGACCTATGTCCTAAAATGTTCTTATATAGTTTTCATGGATTTAATGAATAGTATTTTCCCAAAGTATCTAGATAATTTTATGGAATTTTTGTCAATAGCATCATTGTTTACTCTAAATATGATACATACCATGTATAATATAAGTAAAAAATTATGAGTCTTCTAAGAAATGACCACCTTTAAGCCTATATATAAAAATTTGATTTATGGATTCAGGAAGTGAAATTCTTGGGAAATGTGGTGTATGAACAAGGTATATTAGTTTATACTGATAAGGTAATTTTTATTATGACTTTAGAGAAACCATTAAATATCTTCAAAATTCGAAGCTTCATGGTCTTAGCTATATACTACCGTAGGTTTGTGAAGGACTTCTCAAAATTGGCTACTTAGATGATTGATCTAACTCAAAAGGGGGTGAAGTTTATTTGGGATGATAAATGTGAGAGTTCTTTTGTTGAGATGAAACGTATTTTTACCACTTCACTGGTGTTGAATCTTCAAGAAGTCGAGTAGGGCTATGTGGTATTTTGTGATGCAATTGGTTTAGTCTTGGGCTGTGTTCATATTGAGGGTGATCATGTTGTAGCATATGGATCTCGTTATCTTACAGAACATGGGAATAATTATCCTACCCATGTCTGTGAACTCTTAGGTGTGAAGTACACACAAAAAATTTTTTGGCACTACATTTATAAAGAAATGTTTACTATGTAGCCAGAACCCAAAATCCAAAGTTATATCTCTTCTCAAAATGATTTCAATCTTTGCTAAAGATATTGGGTAGAGTACCTATAGTATTTCAATTTTGACATCACTTATACATCGAGTAAAGGGAATGATATGGAATATGCGTTGAGTAGGATGCTTGCATCCTAGTAAGTGAAGGAATTTTCAAAGGAGTGTATTTTAATAGTCCTTTTTGAACATTTTCATATTGGAGTTCAATAGAAAGGAGATGAAGTTTCATTATCCAATGTTCTATTGATATCTAATTTTCTCGAGTAAATTATTCAATACCAAGAGCCTTATGATAAATTATATAGATTTAGAGACTCTCTTTATGGTGGGGAGATAGTATCCTAGTGGCCGTTCTCTAAGGAGGTTGTTATGTGTTATGATAACCACTACGTTGTTCCATTAATTACAATGAAGGATGTAATGAGGGATTGCCATAATTCCCATTGGGATGTTCACCCAGAACAAAAAAATGGTTTTATGATATGTGGTGGAAGTTATGGTTTCCAGGGATGAGGGGAGACATTACTGAGTTTGTCTCTCATTTTTATAGAGGAAAACAGGTGAAGCCCGAGCACTAGAAACCTTCAGGTTTACTTCCGACACTTCCAGTGCCTACTTGGAAGTGGGATGACATCAATATGGATTTTGTGGTTAGGTTTCCACATACCTAGAGAAGGGAGAATACGATATGGGTTTTAATCAACAGGCTGACCAAGTTGACACACTTTATACCCATTCGAAATACAAACAAAGTTGAAGAGTTTTAGAATCTCTATGTGAAAGATATTGTTAATTTTCATGGAGTTACATCTACTATAGTCACTGATTTAGATCCTTGGTTTACATATCATTTTTATAGGGGAATTCAAGAGTTTTTGGGATCTCATGTTCATTTGAGCACAACCTACCATCCATAGTCAGATGACTAGATAGAGAGAGCTATACAGATTCTTGAGGATATTCTTCATGCTTATGTTCTCAACTTCAAAGGATCTTGGGATCATCTCTTGGGACTATTTGAGTTCTCCTATAACAATAATTTCATGTCTACAATTTGGATGGACCCTTTTGAGGCCTTACATAGATAACCTTGTAAATCTCCATTGTATTGGTTAGAAGATCGTAAAAGTTCCTTGTTTGGACCAAGCTTGGTGTAGGAGACAACATATAAGAATCATCTGATTATTTATAGAATGTTGACAAAATAAAGAGGTTATAAGTCTTAGCTAATCGATGGTATATAACATTGGATTTTTCATTTGTTGATCATGTGTTCTTGAAGGTTTCACCTTATTTGGGTTATCAATGGCTTGGGAAGCAAGGGAAGCTTGCTCCTCATTTTGTGGGACCTTTCAAGGTTGTTGAGAAGGTGGGGAAAAGTATCATTCCATCTAGAACTTCCACTACAGCTGACATTGATGCATACCATGTTCTATTTATCACAACTGAGAAAATATATTTATGATCCATCTCTCATCTTGAGTTGGAGTGATCTTGAGATTGTTATAGATTTATCTTTGACTAAACAACGAGTCAGAGTTGTTGATTCTGAGACCAAGTACTTCATGGGAGAATTACACCTTTAGTTCCGGTGCTATGACAGTATGGTTTGGATAGTCACAATATGTGGTAATGCGATTCACTAATAATTGAGCAGTGGACTCATCTCATTGGAATTGAAGCTCCTTCTTAGGCTTTTTGGGGACAAAAATTTCTTATGGTGCATAGGTTGTAACATCCTATTACCATCGTAATAGGTATGCCTTAAATCTTGTTTTCGTTTTCCTTTTCATTGTTTAGGAAAGTATTGAGTTTAAATTTAGAGGATACCTTTAATGGTGAAGTCAGAGGTTTGTTTTTTTTCATTGTTAACAAATATTTTCTGTAGGATTCCAGAGCATTACACACCGTGTAACAACATTACACATCATGTAATGGTTCTATATTAAAGTTTTTAACTACTCCATGCTGTGATGGGTACACATCGTGAGTGGTTACTACACATTGTGATGAAGTTAACAAATGGGTTTTAACTCGGAGAATCATGTTTTAATGAAAAATAATACCAGTTTCTACGGTTACAAAAAATAATCATTACATGATTTATATTGTTATTTCACATTGTTTAACAACTGATTTTTAAAAAGGCATTAAAAATTCTACATGTTTTCACCATTTTGAAAAATAAATTGTTAATGTCTTCTAACTGGAGTACATGCCATATAATACCGCTACAACAGCCTATAAAAGAAGCATTTCACTTGGAATTTCTTCATTCCATCCTCTCCAGTTCCTCTTACCTCGACCCAAATCCTTCCCCAGTGAGTCCAGGAGCCTTCCAACCTTTAAAAATTCATTAAATTTTTATTTGTTCATCATTGATTTGGTGGGTGATATCCAGGTAATCATTCATCATTGCTCTTAATGTTTCAGCTTTTCTCCTCTCTTGGGATTCCAATGGATCATCCTAGCTGGTTCCTTACAGAATTTCCAAATTGATTGTCCCTAAATTTATTTATTTATTTCAATTGTTGATTTAAATTCAATTGCCAAAATTTTCATTCAATTAAATTGATAAAAAAACTTGATTCTAGTGAATCTATATATTTGAAATGGTTTTGGCACGAAAATGTGGAAAACCTCCAATTCTATTGATTTGGGGTGTGTTTATGGAAATTCACTAACTTAAATTGTGTATTTGATGGAAATTTTTTCAATCATAATTGTTTTATTTAATTGTGGAAATTAATTGTGAAATTTATGGAATCAGTTTTCAATATATTTAAAACCTATGAAAATGGATTAGAATGGTTTTGATATAAACCTCGTGTTTTTCTATTGTAAAAGGGAAAAGTGTGTGATTTAAACCCATTTTGTTTTTAAATGGAATGAAATTTGAATTTTTAAAATGGAAGAATGGGATTTATTGTATTTTAGAGAGTCATAAAATAAATTTCCTATCTTGTAAGAGCACATGTAAGAATTATGTAGTTGTTTAGTGATTTGGATACACTCTATGCTCTTAGAACATTATAAAACATACATACGGTAGGTCACATCCCAAATGGGAGGTTGAGAAGTCTCCTCTGGAAAGTGTTAGGGGGACATGAGTATACTCATTTTTCTGAGATCACATAAAGAGTGTGGAATCCTATAACAAGTTAATACTATTATACCTTTTGGAAGATGACTATGTTGCTCGCTTGTTTAATTATACATGAGATATAAATGTATGACAATGTTGTAAAACTGATTTACATGACATTGATATATTTAAATAAATTTTTTATGTATCTGTTTTATTTAAGCCATTTTATTAGAAATATTCTATCTCTTGTGAAGTAATGTCTGTGATTTAAAAGTATTTCCCATCATTTTGAAACTATATAGCACGTTTTGATGAAATATGATTTTGAATTTCCAGACTTGTTTATTTCAAAAATTTAAATCTTTTTTGGATAATATATATTTGACATAAGTTATAGAATATTTAGTGACATCCTATAGGTATTAGGGAAACACCATACTTTTCCCTTTGTGTGTTTGTATATTTTCCACTTCTAGGTTCGAGAAAGGGGAAAGGATCTCTTGGAGGGGGATCTAGCTGTTGATCCTTGGTTATGGTGAGTTGTGTCCTTAGGGAACCTGGTCTGTTTTTCCCTATATGTAACTTTGGATATAGTGATTTTGGATTTTATATGTTGTTTTCTCCACCTACCTTAATACCATTGGAGTTTCTTTTATATGCATATTGACATGCTTGTTGAACTTCCTATATGTTTTGTGGAAAATTCATTCCCACTTTCTTGTTGTGTGATGCTAGGTGATAGTCGCCAACCCTTGGGGATATTGAATTCCCTTGAGGCCATGTCACAGTTGGATCGATTATTGGGTTACCAGGGTAGTTGGGCTGGTTTGGGACATTGGAAGTGTTATAATGGATTGGGGAGGTGGCATGTAGGCTGAAACACCCACCACAAATGGTCTGAGTTTATGAAATCTTCTATATATCATAACATCATAGGTATATTGAAAATTAATCCCATATATTATATTTTGGTGAGTTATATATTATGGACGTTATATTGTTTATTGAAGGAGCTGTTGATATTTAAGACCTTTTGAAGAAGTTATTATGAGGGATTTTTATTCCATTGTTATTAGTCTTGTAGAGGCATGGTGGTTTGGAGAAATCTAAATGGGACCAGGTGTCACATATGTAAGTTCAATACCCAATGTTGTTTTCAATTTTCTATTTATATTGATATAATGATTTAATTTTTAGTTATTTATTTACTCCTTTATTTTGTGTTATTTTCTTTATATTTTATTTAATGATTTTGTTTTAGAGATATATAGTACAATGGATTAATTCATAAAGATTAACTTATTTCCCCAAAATTTTTCCTTGATTTTTTAGGATGGTAATTATTTGAGTGGTATATAATATAGAGGCTCAAATTTTTCTAGTCCTATAATTTTTTATATTTGTTGTGTTTTAGAAGAATAGAGTGAGATTAAATGTGAATTTTTTAAGGGTAGGATGAAAACTGAAAATTTTGTGAAAATCATGCCATAATGAACCCTCACTGTATTATGGTATTTATTTTGATTAAAATATTTTTATATATATTGGGGATAAAATTGGTTTTAAAAATGGTTTTTTAAACCAAGAAATGTCCCTAAGATTACCCTAATTATGAATTCTTAGGTTAAATTATTCAAACATATAATGTGGAGAAAGTTATTAGTGTTACAAATGATAATTGTAGGAGAACCATTATGATGTATTATTAACTCATTATTTTCAAAGGAATTTTTCTTTTTTCATTGGAATTTTTTACACTATGACTATTTCTTAGTAAAATAAATCTAAAGTAAACTAGATATTTTATTTTTGAGGACAAGTGGATAACATTGTAAAATGAAAAGGTCAATTGACTTATTGCGAAATAAGTTATATTACTCTATAACTATCAATAATATCATAAAATTTGAATAGTGGTGGCTATAAGATATAAATGAGATATAATGATGTGTTTTATAAGAATCTTATAATTATAGATATAAAACCATCATTTAATCATAATATAAATCATTAAACTTTATATTTTCAAGATCCCATTTTTAAATATAAAATTTTTATGTATCTTGATTTCTAGTTGGTTTCTATATCTTTTTCATGACTTTGGGTTATATTTTAACTTGACATCATGGATTTCCCCTATGAAAACTCTTGATTTTTCCTCTTTTAGAGGTGAATTTTCGTATAATGACTTGATCCTTCCTAAACACTTCCTTCACCAATAAAATTTCATATATCATTCCAATCCTATAGTGAAATATATTAGAAAATTAACATAGGGTTATTTATTTAAGATTCCTTATTGGATTCTATATAGAGAATATAAGAGTTTATGAACAAAGCCTAATTGTTTGATGACTTGTATCATGATTCTAATAATGGTAGGTTATTCTAACTTTAATTGCTCAATATGTTTAGTGATTTTTTATAGTTTGGTTGTTATGGGGAAAGTTAATTTCTATAAATTGCAATAAATTATTTTATAGGTAAATTGAACTAATGAATTATGTTTGTGGAAGTTTGAATTTAATTGGAATGATATAATAAATTAGTAGAAAGGTGGTATTTGTGGTAATTGGGGAGTGGTAATTTGGATTAAATTAATGTTGTAAATAATGGAAAATAGGGGATGATATAAAAGGATACTTATATGGATTACTTATTTTAGTAACTTTAGGTGAGGATGTATATAATGTGATTTAATTGGCATGAGTGTCATGTGGTATCAGGTAGTGCTTGTGTATTAGGATAATGTGTTTTGATAAATGTGCATGAGCAAGATATCCAAGCCCTTATGATTTTTAATATAGAGATGTGGTTGTATAAGACATGTTTTGTATAAGAATCTCTAGATGTTTAATTGTGATTATGTTGTACCGAATTCATATTCTTGTTGGAACATATAATTTTAATGTCATATGGAATATTTGTGTTAACTTTTAATTATAGGTTTGTATTCTAGTTATCAGAAGGATGTGGTGTTCACAATTATTGTAAAGATGTGACATATATGGTATTCCCATCACATATATAATTTTTTTCATTGTATCACTATAAAATTATTCATGTTATAGTAACATTATCCTTATTATGAAATAAGGTAGTCTTTCTAGTTATATTTACTATTTTAAATGGGTGGATAACATGAGGTGGAAATTTTTTGGGTTAGTTGTTGTTATGTAGATATAATTGTTTAGATAGAGTAGATAATGACATGAACTTGGGTTTACTTATATTACAATATTATTATATTTATTGTGGTAAATTTTTTAATGATTATGTACATCAATTTCTATGTATTTACTATTTTCACGACCCCCTCCCTACAATGGTTTACCTTATGGGTTAGTATGGAGATAATGATCCAATAAGTCCACATGTAAAAGGATATGGGTTTGACTTTAGAACCAAGGGTATATAAACACACACATGGGAGGCATTATAGTCATATAAGTTTAAGGAATATGAGATAAGATGATAAATCCACCAACCAAAACCATGTATGAATAAAAGTAGAAATCCTAATACATGATGTAATTTCATACATAATAGATAATAAAAATAAAAAAATGAATGTATCAAATATAAATACCCAGTAGTAACCAAAAATCTTCAATTACTCTAATATAGCTCCTCAAACTTGTAATTCCTAACTCGATTAGTAAACAATTCTTATAGACCTAAAAAATTGTTTCTATGTATGTAGGGTGAGAATAACATATATTCCACATAGAACCCTCCCAAAAACCTCTCATGAAAAAAATGAAAGATGTATAATAAAGACTAGTTAATAAACAAATGAAACAAAATCAACACCTAAACATGTAATATTATTCTTTTATAATCTCTATAAACAATCACTTAATAAGTAACACATATAATTAAATAAATAATTATTGAATGAACATACACACACACAGATATATATATATATGATTATTAGCGTCTATGATTTCCTCACTAGTTTTTCACCCCCATCACCCAATTCCATAAATCTTATGTTCATTCCTTCCATTAATAATCATGAATCCCATGTATAAGTATCAAAATCATTATACATCGTGTGTAGCTCGAAACCTTATCATCATCATCCCTATTAGTTACCAAGTGTAATCCCATAATCTACTACATCTTATGTAAACGCGTAATACCTTAATTCATAAAAACCCATTCATGTGCACCGATTGGAAACCATATCCACCCTATTTGAATACACTTATATGTTATAGCTCATGCTATTACATCCCACACATAAATTTGTAGCATAACCTAGATCGATCATATCATACGTAGGAACACACCCTTAATCATAATCCAATATAGATTGGGATACACATACTCATAATACATCTTAAGGAAGAGTGGGGGAGATGGAGAAATTTACCATTAATTCGCTCACTAACTTGGATATTAAAGAAAACACCCCAAAAACATTTGGGTTTCAGTTTCTCTACCATTATGAGTGGGGTATCATATGAAATTAGAATATATAGAACAATATCATGCATAAAACACACTAAGGTAATAAACCTATATTTAGACTCATTCACTGATATCATTATACTATAATCCTAGCTACCATTTCTAAAATCAAGATCTCAAGAAATCATATAGGAAACAAGTTCTGTATAAAATAATTCATTAAACATTAATTTATATTAACCCATTTACATTTCCATGGTTAACACTTTAATATTCATTTCATGTTTCCTATGAACAAAAAAGTTTTTCTAACTAAATTATCAAGTAATTCATCATCATCATTGAAAATATTAAAAATATAACCTTTTGTTTTTATTTAATCCATTTGTCATTTATTGTCATCAAGGCACTCTAGGGTCCAGTCTAAGCTACCACATTGAGATGAAATTATAGTATGTAGATTCAAACAATTTTTGTGGTTTAAATCTAATCATATAAATAATATGAATCCACCCAGCTATCAAGAAATAATTTTTCAATATTAAATACCATCAATAATTTCTTTATTTGAACTGTTACTTATGACCTTGGTGTCATTAACATGCCATTTTTCTTAATAAAAAATTTCCCTCCATCACTGGAATCGACCATCACTACAACCTTAAGATCCTAACCCATTTCTCAAAAAATGTTCTATACCTTATTAATGCAATGAAAAATTACATAGAGGATATAATTATCCTATAAAATTCACATATGGAATCCAAACATTTGTATCACACAAGTATAAGCACTTATTCCTTGGAATCAAGGTATTCAAGACTCCCACAACAAGGATGATCCCATCCAGTCCCAAATAGGTAATATTTGTCAATAAAATTTTTAATTCCATCTTGATTTACCTGGTTCATTATATATAAGTTACCCAAAACAACATAACCTATAAGAAACATCAAATAATATCTTGAAATTTAGCATTAAAATTATTAAATAAATTCTTTATGTGCTCAAGGGTTTCTATGAGAAACAATAATTAATTATAAGCCTCATTCAAATTTCATCTTTAACCATACCAGTTTTATGTTGTTTACCTATTTCATGTGATTTCCCTGGATAAATAACAAAAAATACTTCTTAACAGATTACATATGATTTATTAAATAACAAAAGTGTGGTATTGATAAATCCGAAAAACTCATGAAATAACCAAATCAACCATTTATTTAATTACCATAAGAAGAAATATCAATTATTTATATCATGTTTTAATTTCCATTTCAATTTTTTAAGATCCAATAGTATATTAATAATTATTATCATTTAACAGTTTAATATATAATACCTTAATATATGATATTACTTGGTTTCAATTTTTGTTTAAGTTATTATAATTTTTTTCATTCATAAATAATTTATTAGATAAATATAATAATCCTCTAAACTATATCTTATAAATTCTTTAAACTCCACCATTAAATTTTTTTATAAATGGTATTTATAATATATTTTAATAAGAAATTTACTACAATTGTATTAATATAAAATATTATTTTATTAAATAAAACAATAATTTATAAAGTAGTATACAATAATAATTATTCATCATTTAAGTATTTTTATATTATTGAATAATAATTTATAATTTTATTATTTTCCAAATTATTATTTTATTATGGTTAGTTAAAAATGTTTAACTAGATAAAGTAAATCATAATAGACCAAAACAGTGCACAGAACGAAGAGAAGAAATTTAGCCCCTACCTGATGAAATAAAGATTAATGATTTTATTTCACCAAAAAATAGGGTTTCACATAGGCTGGACACTCACATGAATAAATTAAAATGATTAAGGAAGGGTTCAAATGTACTCAAGGGAGAAGGTATGATTGAACATCATTGAGAAAAAGAGAGTAAAATGAAATAGGAAGTAAGGTTATCATTTTTGAAATAAGGATATGATTTTCTAAGGTTTCCCTAATCCAAAGATAATTTTTTTTTTATTTTATTTAGGCATTAAAACCACATTTATCTGATTAATATTCATTATTTTACATTAAAAATTCCAAAATTTTTAAACAATATTTTTTTTTCAAAAAACTGGGAAAAACTAGAAAATTAAAAAATTTGGCAAAGGAATAATCGACAGCATGACCAAAATGACTGATCATGAAGGCTGAACACATGACCAAAACAATAAATCATAAGGACCAATAACATGAAAAAAATAAATGGACATTAGGAATAACAACATTAATAAAAAACTAACCATACAGACCAATCAAATTACCAAAACAACCGACCATGAGGACCTATTTTGTCACTAAAGTGACCAATCTTATGGACTGACTGCATGAAAAAAATGACAATAAGGGCTGATTGCATGACCAAAATATCCAACCATGAGGTCTTACCACCTGACCAATATGACCTACTATGAAAATAATCAAGGTACAATCCTCATACCCCTAAGTCTTAAACAAATATAGAATTTTTTTTAGAAAATTATTACCTTACAACTATGACTTTTAACATGACATAATAGTGGATAGAGGAGGAACATACTGAGTAAAATAGTATAATCAAATGTTATTATCTATATTTTTCAAACTAACAAGACTATTTATAGGTTGTTTTTAGGGAAAAGTTAGTTTTGGAACAAGTCAATCTAGCTGGGAGTATGGGGAGTTAGATTTTTAATTCTTCCCATTTATGTTGACATATAATGTCTGATGCATTGTCTCTCTTCTTACTAACATACTCATGGATGTGTCTATTTATTTATATATTAGTTTATTTTTTTAGTTGGGGTTTCTTTTATCATTTGTGTTTTTGATTTACATTCAAAAAGTGTAATGCCTCCCATAATTTATGCTTTATACCCTAGGTGATAGTCATTAAATTATGGCATATTGAAGAAAGGATTTAAGGTTATTCTTGATCCCAATTTCAACCTATGAGGATCCTTAACAAGGAAATTTCACCACAACTAAGGCCTACCTTGTCTATAATAAAAGGATACATACTATTTTAGAAATGGTATATATTATTTTTTGATAAAAACGGTTTTCTGTTTCAAAATAATTTCCCTTACAGCAAGCCTTCTTTTTCCTCATTCTTTAATCATAGGAGAACCATCATGATCAAACCACACAATTATATCATATCTTTACTTCACATGAATTATTATTATTTATTTCCTATAATATATTACTAATATACACTTTTTATGATCCATACCAATATATTTTTAGTTTATTTAAGAAAAAATGTATAACATTATCTTTTTTCAAGATATTTTTATTTTTCAATTACATTTATGATGGACTATAAATGGGAGTAAAATTATTTATGTTTTCAGAAATATTATTTTTTATACCCTCTTCAAGAACATGAAAAAAAATTAACCTTTAATTTTGTTTATGCTATCATTTTTAATACCCCATATCCCTGGATATACATTTTTCATTATGATTATCAACATTTAAACTTTCAGAGTAATCAAAATCTCTTTTATATAATAAACCTTAATAAATTTAGTAATTATAGAACCACCATATTTTCTATACAAAGTTGTAACACATATTAATCCCTGATTGTCACTCATTTTTAGAAACATCTTATTCCATTAATATAATTTTTTAGTCAATAGTGTGTTCGATAATTACATACTAACATCACATTCTCACATAACCAAACATTTGAAAACTTTTCATTAATGAAATGACATTATCTTAATTCCTTTTTTTATAGAAAAGTTTGATTTTAAAATTAACTATTCCACAAATACATTATACTCATATCTTAAGCCTTAATTTCTACCATGGTAGGATATTTCAGACCAATAAACTTATATAGATTTCTTTTGTAATTATTAATTTATTTAAATTTTCAGTAGAAACACAAAAAAATCATGTATTTCCATACTGAAAATTATATTATCTTGTCATCCATATTTTTAAAATCATTAACAAATTTTTTGATAAATAATTTAAATTATATTATCATTTTTTTAATTCCTTAGTCAATCCATAAATATTTGTGGTTTTTTCTTCTTCCTATGTAATCATATTAACTAATCTAGAGTATTTATATAAATATTATACATTAATTTCTAATAAGGATTATTATAGAATTTTAATCTCATTTATTACTATTGAATATACTCATTACACTCTCTAATTTCAACATTTTACATTTTTTACTAACCTCATTAATTATTTATTTCTTCAATGGATACTTCATGTTCAACATGAAGATCAACTACACACTCTTATTTAACATTAAATACACAACTATATTTATTACTATCATATATATACATATATATTTGTGTGATGCATGAACATATGTATGAATATAAAAACTAAAAATATGGTTGGTTCTCATGGACCTATACCAATGTTTTAAATGCATTTTATTAATTTTTTCCATAATAAAATAGTTTTAAAGAACAATTAGTATAATGTAGGATTGTAAAAATGGTTTCATAACATTATTTTTAATATCACATTCCTATATGAGTCAATAATTGTAGCTAAATTATGAGTTTTTAAATTGGTGGATGAGACAAATTTTGAATCAAGTTTCAAAAATGAATTTTTGGAGTTTGAAAAATATAAATATCTATTATCTATATATCTAATGGTCTTTTAATCATGCACAAAAGTAATGCAAAATCACCACAGGAGGATTAGGTAGATGACGTTATAGTTTACAGCAACCATCCAACTGTGAACTTGGATGACAACTTAGCATCCCTATTGGGCTCACTAGCCTACCGTTGACTATCTAGTGGGTTTAAAAAGTTAAAACATATTATTTTACTCTTCACATTTATACTAGTGGGAAACTATATCCTCCGATATTTCTCTCTCCATATCTGGGTTTGATTGTGATTCTATTAGAGTATGGTGGAATCAGTTGAATGAGATGAGTCTATTTCTCGTCCTATATAGAGGACCTCTCTAGATGACATATACCTATAACCATATATTGATTCGACAAATATAAACCACAACATGGTTTTATATTATCTTTTCATAAAAACATAAATTAAATTATTATGGAATTGGTAATAAACAATTGGAATTTCAACATGGATGATGTTGAGGGTCGGTTATGGACCTCCCATAGGTTTTTGATCATAATTTTGACATGAAGAGGTCTTTTAAAATGTTATTGTAAATTATGTCTAATTTAAATGAAATAGTTTTATTAGTTATAAATTTTTTAATTAGTTTTTCAAGTTTTTCAACATGGGTTAGGTCCTCAAGTGGGCTGATGATGGCCAGATGAGTTGGGATATGCTGAGACTGGATTGTACAAGTCCTGGAATTACAAGGAAGAGTTTCTAAACTAAAAATTTAAAAATGAAATTGGATTTACCATTATTTAGGTGGTCATTGAAAAAACCCTGTTAATTTTATGATTTTTTATAATGCATGGGATGTGTGGTCATTCCACTAAGGGTATTTGACTATTTAATTTAAAATGTTTGATGATTAATTAATATAATAATTATATTGATATTCCATGAATAGAAAAAAGTTCACATGCCATGTTGGGGCCTTTTAAACAAGCCTTGTTCCTAGATCTTTGAAGTCCAAGTCCTCAAGTATTGACTTTACTAGAATGTTTCCACCCCTTGACGGGGGTGAAATAAATTAAAATAAAACAAACATTCATGTAGAGGTCCTAGTGTAAGTTCTTATAGATCTTATTTATTTTGGAATGTGGTTAATTGATATTAGTTGACCATAGTGATCCCTTGGGGCCCAATTGATCAACGAATTAATCTTAGAGTTAGTGTTTCTCCCCATTGATATGTGACTACCTCTGTGAGTTGACTTTTGTAAGATTGTGTTATGGTGGGGTGTGAAGAGTAACCTAGATATACCTAGAGACATTGATATGGGTTATGCATTATCCCTCTAGACCATTACTAGTATGGAATCCTCGATGAGGGTTATGACAACATTTATATTTATGGACTTTCTGAGATGTGATATTCCCAAAAAATACAAGTGGAAAACCACGACTTGACTTAGATCAAGGGCCCCAGGTGGGGTGAGCCATTTTTGTGGTGCAAAAAGTGTCCTTAGTGTGTTCTCATGTGACATTGATCCTTGTGAGAGAGTGTTATTGGGATATAGGAAGTGCTGAAATATATAGTTTGTTCAATAAACCTATGTTCATTATTTTATTTGTGATATGATATGGTATGTGACCCCTTGGTGGTTGTATTTGTGTATAGAGAACATCCTTGGTGCGATATTATTTAAATGATGTAAAAAACACTATATGGGAGTTTTGTGTTACTATTGGATAAGAAACCTATCATATGGTAGGTCTATATTACTATTGGTTTTATGCCTTAGATGATAAAACTCCCGTAAAGGAGGTATGTGTTACCTATTCTGTATACATGGGAAGCTCAAGAATTCTATATTGGGATCAAGGTTATCAAAATGTGGGAAGTGACACTCCAATTTAGGCTAATTTTGGTATATTTTATTGGGGAAATGAACAAAAGAATAAAGAATGGTATGGTATGGGATATATAGGTTAAGAATACCTACAATACATGCTCAGAGAAATTCTGGCACTAGCCAAAGATGGAATTATTTGTTATTTATTTCATTATTTTCTAGAAATTTACATCTTTTTTCTTGGAATTCCATACTCATATATCATTTAATTTTTGGTTATTTATAGGACCATGTTGGTGGTTACCTACTGATTTTTTATCTCAAACTCTACTCGGGTGGCCATGGCACTTGGGTACCCATGTACCCTACACATGTTGTAGGTTTAGGTTGGGTTCATGCTCAAGATTTGATGAGAGATATAGAGTAGCTCATATGGTATTTCGATATTGGGATGTGGATTAGCGTGATGATGTAGCAGGTCTGAGTTTATATTTTATTTCTTCTTTTTATTCTGATTATGTGATTATCCCATTAGCGAATATTTCGACTATTCCTAATTTATTTATTTATTATCACATGTTTTAGTTACTTTATCTTAAGCATAATCTGATGTAATATATGTGTTTATTCTCATATTTTTTACTGCTATTTCTACTACAATACATTGAGTATAATCTCTTCATGGAACCACCTTAGTCCACCACTGTTAGTCGGTAGCCTCTAGTGTCCGAGGAGGAAATCATTTGGTGTAGTGGTGAATTACGATCCTGTAATCGATTATTGGTATTTGGTAGTGGGATGTTACAAAGTGGTATTTGAGTTGTTTTATTTTCATTACTATTATGAATATGATATTCATGTGACATAGGAATGTATCAAAGATGGCATTATATATCAGACTACTGAATAAAGAACACTTGTTTTAATAAAAATCCTACGTTACTAGGTGATGGGTTTACGGTACTTATTGATTGATGGGGATGCCTATCTAGAGACCCAAGATCGATGTACATGGACTTTACATTACTATCACAAAATACTAAATACTTAACAAAAACAGAAACCCAAGGACTGTAATAGTTTAGTGTCTTTGGAAACTCGGAACAAAATATTCTAATCATGGTGAAAGATATTCAACATCTCCCATAAAGTTATTCCCTTTTTTTCTTAACAAAAACCTTTATTCATAACCTGGTGAAACGAAAACATAAAAAGGGTGAGCTAAAATGCTCAGTAAGGGTAAACATGGAGAACATAAAACAATCCATAAACATTTGAACGTAAAAACATGAACATAAAAGATCAATATCATGACTAATGACATAAATCTAGGCAGTACATAAGGCATAGATCACAAAGGAACATTAATAATGACAAAATATCATGGGAATAAAACATGAAATTTTGGACAACCATTAATAACATGATATTATTTCCATAGTAGCCAAGGTATTGCAGCCAAAACCATTATAGTGGAAAAAGTCCATTACTGAACCAGGTTTACGAGCCATTCCAACCCTGTATTACTGAACCAGATTTTAATTGTTATTCCATCCATTACTATATCATGAGATATTAATCATTACCCATTGCATTGGAGGGAGATATAGGTCCCACCCATCTCATATTGAAATCATTCTTACGTGTGACACAAAACAGTCATAAATCATTCATTTTAACCCAAAGAATAAAATGGGTTTCATAAAAATCATCCCTTAATAACATAATATATATAAAACAAATGTATGTCATTTAATAATAAGAAAAATCAAAAAATTTCAATAATAGATACATTATTGTTTAAAAATAAACATACCAAATAATGCTATCTTAGATGGAAAATAGTTTTGATAAAACACTTGAAATTAATTCTTGAGGAAAATATCATTTCTTCTTTAAAAAGCATTTTATTTTCACAAAATGCTATGAAATTTTGAAAGAAAAGGGTTTTGTTGAAAATAATAATGAAATATTGTAGGGTAATCTTAATTAAAATAAGGCATTATGAAACCGTGAAAATCTGTTAATGCTGTATAAGTTTAAAAAAACATTCTTCTCGTACTTTTTCTGAAAAAGTCAAAAAGTACCTCGTATGGTAAAAAAAGAAAGATTCCATCCATTCCATGTGGTAGAAGTCAAAAAATGGTAAAAATGTCTTTAAACACACATGGAAGAATAGTAAAAATTTTATGAAAACTTTTTTTTGAAAACATGGACATTGATGATAAATATAACAATAGTAAATACTTACAAATGAACATTCTTGGATAAGAACGAGAATGTATCAATGATCCCTTACCTTATGTCCAATTTCTTCTGTATGTGTCTAAGACTCTTATATAGTGGGTCTAAACATATTATTAACTTATAATATAATTATAATAATAGTTATGATATCATATATGATTCACTTGCAGCTTTATATTAACCGTTTATTTGTCAATTCCATGTTAAAGCAACATTGTGGGTAAAATCATTACATCTATCGTACGTGTTTGGAATTGTTTTTATTGATATCATTACTTATATCATGATTTAATTACTTCCATAATGTAAAAAATTATTTATATATAATATATATTCAGAGTATAATATATATAATAGATCGATAAATGGAATGAACTACACCGTCCATGGAGACGGTAGGCCATACGTACGCATGAATGTTGTTTTTTTCCTAAATAAGATGAATGGAAGTAAGTAAATAAGATATAAATAAATCCAGTATCATTATTATGTCATATATTTCTTGATTATGTATTGTATATACTTTATAATCATTCTTGAATGGTTAAAATGGAGAATGAATCTCATCGCGTCGTGGAGAAGGTAATATGTACGTATGCACGAGCGATGATATCATTCCCATAATTATTGAATGGAATTAGAGTGGATAATATCACATAATTAGTATGATGTTATAATAATCATATATAGTTATTATTTCCACCATTATACCCATCCAAGTATGGTGGTGGTGGAAAAATAGATTACACCACAACGTGGAGACGGTAAGCCGTACGTACGCACGCACGGTGATTTCATTTTTCGTAGGATGGATATAAGGTGAAATAGGGTTGTTTCATATTTATAATAAAATATAATTATATTAGTGATTCTTATGTTATTACTTTATAATGAAACAACTAAATAAGAGGAAGTAGAAGAAGAAATTAACTTGAAAGAATCGGTAGACGAGATTACCTCTTCTTCGACGTGCCTCTTTTAAACTTCCTATTAGAGCACTAGATTTGGTCTTTGAAGAAGATAATAACGTATAGTATGTTTCTAGGGAAGTGGATAAAAGAAATGGATAGGTTTTGGCCGATCATGAAGGCTCAAAATTTTGTAAAGAGGTGGGGGAGGAGCTGCCCTTTTATAAGAGAGGAGAGCGGCACTTGTGGAAACCTCAAAAATATTAAATTATAATAAATTCATAAACCACTTAAAAACCTCAAAAAATGACTCAATTCGAGGTAGAGATGATATAGGGTTGTAATCTAATCAACAAACAAAATTTAGACATGTTGGTAATTTATTTTAAACCTTATCAACATGATTTATCCTTATTTAATCTATTTTATTTTATTTATGGTAATAATATTCTAAATTTTAAATTGTTATAAATAATGACTTATGTGTGGTGAATTGTTTATAATTGGATACTTTATGAAATTTTAGACCATATAAATTTAAATTTATAATTTTTAAATATTTTTTTTGATTTTTAAACAATTTAATAATATTTTATTTTTATAAAATATCAATAGTGTCAATTTTGGGACTATTCAATTATTTGAATTTAAATAAAATCTACAAAGAAGATATATTTGAACCAAAATATTTAATAGATCCCTAATATTTAATGTTCATCTTTAAAATTCGTGTATAACATTAAATAATTTATATAATTTTTAATTTAATATTTTTAAAACCATTTATTTGATATTTTAATCAATAAAATAATTTCTACATCACTATTGTTTCACAATTAATGATAATTATTTAATCCTTAAAAATACTAAATAAATTCACATGATGTATATAACTTTATTATAATTATGGTGAAAATTTATTTTCGAAGTTTTATGTAGTTTATCACTGACTTAAAATTATTACACTTATAAGATATAAGAGAGTGACATGTTGTCACTTTCTTTGGTTTTAATAATAATTACATCATTTTCATGGTCAAAAGTCCATGAAATGAATCTATTCCGACCCTTATGTGATATGGGTCGACATTTATTCATCCAATAGAATTTTGGCAGGTGTTATGGTAATTTTATAATCTTTTTTTTACCCTTAATTACCTGATTTACCTTTAACTGTAGTAAATAAAAATTACCATAGTTACTATTTTTAATATCGAAAAAATGTAACCTATTAACATAATTTGGACCTAATGATTTCAAATATTAAATTTATTTTTCCAAATTCAAAACAGTGAAGTTTTGGTATTTAATTTAATATTAAATCCCGCTGTTGAGAAAACGATTTTTTAAAAGTTAAAACATTGCAAAAGATTGAAATGTTTTTACCTATGAATTAAATGTAAAATTAATGATAATGACATCAATTAAATTAAATGGTAAAAATATATTCTATTTATACTTTAAAACCATTCAATAATATATTTTAACCATATAAATTATTTTTATGAAAAAAGTTGTTTTCACTTAATATTTAGTGTATTTTTACTATTCATCCAAACAAGAAACTTATCAGAAAAATATCAAAAATTTATCCAAAGTAAATTTTTATATCCTGATTCCAAGTAAGAAGTTTAATTTGTCAAATTGAACTTATAAACATGTCAAAAACTATATTTAATGTGGGTGATCCATCAAAAGGCGGCAAAACTGCATTTTTTGAAAAATACTTATTTTACCTGAAAAATATATTTTGTTGTCATACCATGTTCTAGAATATGTGTAAGATTATTTATTATGTAAAAAAATTAAAAATGTAGTCAATATAATTCATAATGGCTAGTTGATAAAAATATATCATTGTTTAGTGGAACTCGGTATTGCGAACAACACACGCAGTTAAAGAAGGTCGATTTTGCGTGCAACACAAGCCAAGAATAGTGTTGCATATACTACATGACAAAATGGTGTTTCGTATAGGGCAAGATAATCTTCGTGTAGCGTACAACATAGGACATAAAAGAAATTAAATAAAATATTTCTCATAAAATCTCGGGGTGTTACATTCTACCCCCCTTAAAATGAATTTCACCCTCCAAATTTATCGGGGTTATAAATCATTTACTACTGGAAAGTTTCATTCATAAAAACCCACATTGTAAAAAGGAATACTACAACTTAATTTTAAAAATTAAATTAAGAAACATAATAGTTACCCAAATTAACTCATCACCGGGTTTCCATATTGGAGAACATAGGTGAAAACATGGATATGGAAGAGAAATCTAACCATCAAGTTCTGATGGAGAGTTGCAGAGAACATGGATATGAAAAATCCAACAATCTCAAAGCCATAAATTTGTGATGATCTAAGGTACCATCAGATTCATCCGATATGATGGTTCTAGGACAACATTTTTGGATTTCAATATCATTTCCCTAAATTTGATGAATTTTTTCATAAGGAGAAATACTTACTTGAGTTTACTATAATATCATCATTGGTTATTCCACAAAAAACTTCCAACTCATCTCGTATTTAAAGAAATGAGGTTGAATTTGTCATTCTTGAAGTACTATCAGATCATGTGATAGAATGATGGGTTATTGCATCTATCATAAAAGAAAGGTTAGCAAAAGTTATTAAATATACATAAGTCTATATATGGTGATATTAATCATATATGGCTACAAATATGGACTTATACTTTATATATCAGACAAATAATAAAATAAAACTAATTTCTACAAACCAGGGACTTCTTGTAGTCCAGTGGTAGGCAATAAAGGCCTGTCGCACTTCGATTGTGGGTTCGATTCCCGCATCCTTGTCTGATGAGACGGGTTGTCGCCCATCCTACAAGTTTTCCTTTTTTTAAAACTATACTATTATAACATTTCAATAAAATTATTAAAATGTTCTAGCCCTAAACAATAAAATCTGATGTCTAACTTAATCCATTCCAATCTTTAGTCTTATCCAAAATACTTCTGCCCAATCTCATAGTATAATGAAAAATATTACTAGAGAGGTCATCTACCAAACATGTGAATACCATAATTTATCCCCCACATATCATAAGATATATCTTCATGATCACATTTAAAACATGTGAATACCTTAATCATGCATTTTCTTGAAACATGAATTACCAAACAATCTTTGTGAAAACATGAATGCTATCAAAAGTTAACTCTTTCCACATACCAAAATCCCAAAATTTCTATATACTCAAACCATGATATCACATTGTCCTTATATCATTCATGAGATCATTAATACTATCAAACATTTTATTTTCTCCTTATCCCTTCATTATGCGCATATCATCTGCTTTCCAAAAATATTTAAATCACTTGGTTACCGATACCATTCATCATATACATTCAAATACTCAAGGAAATACAATAGTGTAACAATCCATAGATTTTTCTTTATTCCATAGTACCATAAATTATTCTTGATAAGCATGAAATCATTCCACTACCTTCTTAAACCATTTACCGAGCTTTATCATTTTATTCATCAATACTTCTTTCATCTCATATATCATTGGTACTCCCTTCATCATCATCAACATAAATGCAACCCATATGACCATGCTGATTCTCTTCATGTTATTTTCCCTTAAGGAATTGGTTTTCATAATGCCCATACATTCAATATTTAAAACATTTAACCTTTGTTGATGTCTTAGAAATACCAATATCCTTGTCCATTATGTTAACTGAACCTCTTCCTTTGTAATTACTAGCTTTGTGTTATTCTTTTCCACACCCAAAGAATCTACCAGTTCCATTGAAACGTTCTCCTTGATGCCACTTCCCACAAGATATACATGAGGGAAATTGAACTTTCTTTCCTCTATGATCATCATGAAACTCCATCTTTCTTTTATTAGCCATGTCATGAAACATACCATAGTTGATATTGTTGATCACATTTTGATATTGCTGATTAGGCATAATAACGATGATTCACCTTCCAAATCCCATTTCATTTATTTTTTCACAAAGAATATCATTCCATTGTCTATCATATTCTCTTTTAACATGAATCTTCCTATTTCCAGCAATTTTCTAAAACCCAAAAAAAAGAATAGTGTGAGAGGCAAAAATCATGCTATGAAAACAACATAAAAAAGGGGGAGTACCTTCAATATCTAACATCTTAGGTTGATTTCTAATATCGTTACTGTAATTCTAGTACTATAACCTATACTTATACTTAACCTTAGGGAAATCCCAAGACATACCTTTGAAAAATCTCTAGGGATCTCACTAAAGTTTTTGCATCCTACTTTCTAAAGGTCGACTAAATCTTCACTCTGATACCAACTGTAGAGACCCAAGATTGATGTACATGGACATTACATTACTTTCGCGGAATACTAAATACATAACAAAAATAGACACCAAAGGACCGTAATAGTTTAGTGTCTTTGGAAACTCGGAACAAAATATTCTAATCATGGTGAAAGATCTTCAACATCTCCCATAAAGTTCTTCCCTTTTTTTCTTACCTAAAACCTTCATTTATATTCTAGGAAAAGAAAACATGAAAAGGGTGAGCTAAAATTCTCAGTAAGGGTAAACATGGAGAACATCAAACAATCCCTAAACATTTGATCGTAAAAACATGAACATAAAACATCAAAATCAGGAGTAATGACATAAATCTTGGCAGTACATAAGGAATAGATCACAAAAGAACACTAACCAGGATAAAATAGCATGGGAATAAAACATGTAATTGTGGAAAACCATTAATCACATGATATTATATCCAAAGTATCCAAGGAATTGCTGCTAAGACCATCATAGTAGACAAAGTCCAAAACTGAACTTGGTTTACCAGCCGTTCCAGCCCTGTATTACTGAACCCGATTTTACTTGAGGTTCCAGCCGTATCTATCTCACGAGATAGGAATAATTACCCAATACATTAGAGGTAGATATAGGTCCCACCCATCTTATATTGAAATAATTCTTTCATGTTCCACAAAACAATCATAAATCATTCATCTTAACCCAATGAATAAAATTGGTTTCATAAACATCATCCCTTAATAACATAACCCATATAAAATAATGGATGTCCTTTAATCATAAGAAAAATCAAACCATGTGAATAATAGAGACATTATACTTGAAACATAAACATACTAAATAATGTCATATTATATGAAAAATAGTTTTGATAAAACACATGAAATGAATTCTTGAGGAAAATAACCTTTCTTCTTCAAAAATCATTTTCTTTTCACAAAATGACCCGAAATTTTAAAAGAAAAGTATTTTGTTGAAAATAATCATGAAATATTGTAGATAAAGCTTCAGAAAAATAAGGCAATATGAAACCGTAAAAATCTGTTCATGCCGTAAAAGTTAAAAAAACATTCTTCTTGTACTTTTGTAGGAAAAGTCAAAAAGTACCTCGTATGGTAAACAAAAGACAGACTCCTTCCATACCATGTGGTAGAAGAAAAAAAAGGTAAAAATGAATTTAGACATACATGGATGAATAGTAAAAATTTTATGAAAACTTT
This sequence comes from Viscum album, assembly GCA_963277665.1. Taxonomy (NCBI): domain Eukaryota; kingdom Viridiplantae; phylum Streptophyta; class Magnoliopsida; order Santalales; family Viscaceae; genus Viscum; species Viscum album. The sequence continues at coordinate 375,817,451 of OY728126.1, read as the reverse complement.
TTTTGAAAACATGGACAATGATGATAAATATAACCCCAGTAAATACTTACGAATGAACAATCTCGTATAAGAACGAGATTGGAAAAAATATCCCTTACCTAATGTCCAATTTCACCCATATGTGTCTGAGACACCTGTATAGTAGGTTTAAAAAAATTATTAACATATAAAATAACCATAATAATAGTTATGATTTCATATATGAATCACTTACGACTTTATATTACGTGTTCATTTTCCAATTCCATGTTAAAGCAACGTTTTGGGTAAAATCGTTTCATTTAAAGTACATGTTTGGAATTTTTGTTATTGATATCATTACATATATAATGATTTACTTACATAAAAATTATATAACATGATTTATATATAATATATATTCAGAATATAATATATATAATATATCGATAAATGAAATGAAATACACCATTCAGGAAGACGGTAGGCCATATGTACACATGAACAGTGTTTTCGTTTCCTTATTAAATTGAATGGATGTAAGTAAAAAACATATACATAACTAAAGTATCATTATTATGTCATATATTTCATTATTATTTATTATATATACTTTATAATCATTCTATAATGGTTAACATGGAGAATGACCCTCGTCCCGTCGTGGAGATGATAATCCGTACAAACGCACGAGCGATGATATAATTATCATAATTATTGAATGTAATTGGAGTGAATAATATCTCATAATCATTACAATGTTATAATAATCATATATAGTTATTATTTCCACCACTATACCCATCCAAGTATGGTGGTGGTGGAAAAACAGATTACACCACAGTGTGGAGACGGTAAACCGTATGTACGCACGCGCAATGATTTCATTTTTAATAGGATGGATATAAGGTGAAATAGGTTTGTTTATTATTTATAATAAAATATTACTATATTATTGATTCTAATGTTATTACTTTATAATGAAACAACTAAAGAAGTGTAATTAGAAGAAGAAAGAAACTTGAAAGAATCGGTAGAAGAGATTACCTCTTCCTCAACGTGCCTCTTTTAAACTTCCTCTTAGGGCACTAGAGTTGGTATTTGAAGAAGATCAGGACCTATAATATGTTTATAGGGAAGTGTAGAAAATAAATGGAAAGGGTTTTTCTGATCTTGAAGGCTCAAAATGCTGTGAAAAGGAGAGGTAGTAGGTGCCCTTTTATAAGAGAGGAGAGGGGCACTTTTGGAAACCTCAAAAATATTAATTTTTAATAAATTCAGACCCCTCTTAAAAACCTCCAAAAATGACTCAATTCAAAGATGCGATAATATAGGGTTGTAATCTAATCAACCAATAAAATTTAGACATATAGGGAATTTATTTTAAACCTTATCAACTTGATATATCCTTATTTAATCTATTTAATTTTATTTTTTGGTAATAATATTCTAAATTTTAAATTGTTATAAATAATTAATTAAGTGTTGTGAATTGTACATAATTGGATAATTTATGAAATTTCTGACCATATAAATTTCAATTTATAATTTTTTAAATATTTTTGTGATTTTTAAACAATTTAATAATATGTTATTTTTATAAAATATCCATAGTGTCAATTTTGACACTATTCAATTATTTGAATTTAAATAAAATCCACACGGAAGTTATATTCAAAAAAAATATTTAATCGATCCCTATCATGTAATATTCATCTTAAAAATTCTTGGAGCACATTAAATAGTTCATATAATATTTATTTTAATATTTTCAAAATCATTTATTCGATTTTTCAATCAATAAAATAATTTATACATCACTATCGTGTGACCATTATTGATTATTATTTAATCCTTAAAAATTCTAAATAAATTCACATGATGTATATAATTTTATTAGATTTCTGGTGATAATTTATTTTTGACGTTTTATGTAGTTTATCACTAAATGAAAATTATTACACTGATAAGATATAAGAGAGTGACGTGTTGTCACTTTCTTTGGTTTCAATAATAATTACATCCTTTTCATGGTAAAAAGTCCATGAAATGAATCTATTTTGACCCTTAGGTGATATGGGTCGACTTTTATTCATCCAATATAATTTATGCAGGTGTTATGGTAATTGTATAATATTATTTTTATCCTTAATTACCCGATTTACCTTTAACTGTAGTAAATTAAAATTATCATAGTTACTATTCATAATATAAAAAAAAAGTAACCTATTAACATAATTTGGACCTACATATTCAAATTATGAAATCAATTTTTCCAAATTCAAAACACAAAAGTTACAGTATTTAATTTAAAATTAAATCCCGCTGTTGAGAAAACAGGTTTTTAAAAGTTAAAACAATGCAAAAGATTGAAATGTTTTTACCTATGAATTCAATGTAAAATTAATGGTAATGACATAAATTATATTAAAAGGTAAAAATATATTCTATTTATACTTTAAAAACATTAAATAATAAATTTTAACCATATAAATTATTTGGATGAAAAAATTTATTTTCAATTAAAATTTAGCATATTTTTACTATTCATCCAAATAAGAAACATGTTAGAAAAATATCAAAAATTTATCCAAAGTAAATTTTTATATCCTGATTCCAAGGAAGAAGTTTAATTTGTCAAATTTAACTTATAAACATGTGAAAAACTAGATTTAAATTTGGTGCACCATAAAAAGGTGGTGAAACTACATTTTAAAAAATACTTATTTTACCTGAAAAATTAATTTTGTTCTCATACCATGTTCCATAATATGCATAATATGAATTATTATGTAATAAAACTCAAAATGTAGTTAATACTATTCATAACGACTAGTTTATAAAAATATATCATTGTTTAGTGAAACTCGGTATTGCATACAACACACACTATCAGGGAAGGTCGCTCTTGCGTGCAACACAAGCCAAGAATAGAGTTTCATATACTACAAGATAATACAATGTTGTGTATAGTGCAAGATAATATTGGTGTAGCGTACAACACAAGACATCAAAGAAATTAAAAAAAATATTTCTCATAAAATCTTGGGGTTTTACACCCTAATTGACTCATGTGAATGTTATAGGTTCTTGTTTTATTATCTATTTTTTATATAGTCCTTAAATTCAAGATCTTTTTCATGTATCGTGTTTGGAACATCGGATTGAAATGACATATAGGACTACTATTTTGAATATTACCACTAATGGTTGAGGCTTTTTTGTTTAATGTTTCAATAACATCTCATATGAATTTTTCCCATATTACTTCATGGAATAATTATTACAATGACTCATACATTACATACATATATATTACATCAAAATTTAATAATATTCCTTACAAAGTAAAAATAACTATGACAATATTGTATAGGTTTAGTGTATTTAGAAACCGGGAAACTGAAAAAACTTGTTCATAAGACATCCAAATTGTCTCCCTCTTATCCAATCATAACTAGACCCCATTTTGATATATCTTACTTTATATCATTATTCATGACCTGGGGAAAAGAATCATATAAAAGGATTATCTTATATGATTAGTAAGGAAAAACAAGGGAGATATCAACCATATCATAATCATAAGTCATAATAACATAACATTTTGAAATCGTATCTTGTATATGAAGGATCTTGCTACATGTCATGGGAGAAATCATAAAAACTGATAAGAATCAATGAACGTAATCCAAAAAGTAATAAAATAAGACATAAAATTTTGTTTCATAAAGAAAATCATATAAAATCATTTCATATTTGTCAAGTCTCATTTCCAAGATCATCATAAGGGACTAATTCCATTACCGAAACATGTTTACTCCTCATTCAAGCCCAATATTTTCAAATAGAGATCATTTCCTGTTCAATCCATGTCTATATAATGAGATATTATTATTTACCCAATGCATTGGATGGATATATAGTTCCTAACTATCTCATAATTAAAACATTATTTTATATTCAATAAAAATTAAATCATTCATTATAACACAAGGAATAAAAATGGTTGCTTTAAACAACATTCCACCATAACACAACCCATGTAGAAAAATGGATTTCATAAATAGAAATCGATTATAAACATAGTCCATACATTGGAAGAATAAGGATAATATACTTGAAACATAACCCTATTAAATAATTCCATCTTCTGTGGAAAATAATTTTTATAGAACAGTTGAAATGAATTCTTGAGTAAAATAATGTTTCTTCTTAAAAAATGAATTCTTTCCTCATAATTTCACAAACTTTTAAAATAATAAAAAATTTATTTTAAAATAAACTTGAAATATTTTAATGTAATATTCATGTATGTAAATCATTTTTAAAACATAAAAATCCATTCATGCTATATAAGTTAAAAGATAACATTCTTCTCGTACTTTTTTCGGAAAGTAAAAGGCTTCCTCGTATCAAAAACAACAAAATATATCTTTAAAACCATTTAATAAAGATTCCAAAATTGGTAAAACTTCAATTAAACAATTGTTTATAGATATAAATATTGTTTTGGAATATTTATTTATGAATCATGGACATGGATGATAACTATTCCCCAGTAAATACTTTTGTATAAACAATCTCGGCTAAGAATGCGATTAAAAAATTATCCCTTACCTTTGGGATGATATCCTTTGTATGTATCTAAAAATCCCATATTATGATTTAAATAATTTAATTGAATTATTATAGAATAAAATTAATTTTTATGATATCATATATGATCACATTATCATTTGTTTGTTAATAACATTTCATTATTACTCATTATTCGAGTATAAACAACTTTATTTTCGTATGCATGTTTTTTCGAATAAGTTTTGATTCATATTCAAAGGTTATAGTTATATCATTTACAAAACTATATTAAGATAATATTTATCATATTTATTCATTATATACACTTATGTAATCAAGATTTAATGGATTTAATGTAGAATGAATGGCATCTCATCATGGAGACGATAGACCATACATACGCAGAATCGATGATATTATTCCATTAATTATGAAATGGTATGGAAGTGGAATGTAAATATTTATTATTTTAGAATAAATATCATGTTATAGTAATTATATATAGTTATTATTTCCATAATTATACCTATCCATGTAAATTTGTAGTGAAAATAGATTACACCACAGCTTAGAGATGGTAAGCTGTACATACGCAGGCGTGGTGATTTTATTTTTTGTTGGATATATAAAAGAGGGAATAAGGTTGTTCTATAACCATAATAAAATTTAATAGTATAGGTTATAATTGATTTATTACTTAATTATGTAGACAATTAAGGAAGAGTAAGTATAATAAGAAAGAATTTTGAAATAATCAGTAGAATAGATTACCTCTTCTTCGATGAGCTACCACAAGATATCCTGTTAAAGGAAATAGAGTTTGTCTTTTGAGAATTAAAAATCCTCTAGAATTTATCTAAGGATATTTTTAAGGGAAATGGGTAGGTTATGGTGAGATTTATGGTTCAATATGAAGTGAATAAGTGAGGGAGGAGGTGCCCTTTTTATAATTGAAATGAGGGGAACTTATGGAATCTCCAAAAAATATTAATTTAGAATAAAATCAAACCACATATAAAACATAAAAAATGTATTAGTTTTGAATATTATATGAGATAAAGTTATAATATCATAAAATAATAAATTTTAGACAAGTCTTTCTATGAGTTTAGACCTTATCATTTTAATTAACACTTAGTTATTCTATGGATTTTTTAACAAAGGTAACAAATATTTTAATATTAAAAAGGTGAAATATTTACTATTTTGATAACAATTAGAACATAAATGAAAACTTTAGAACATTTTAGAACTTATCATAATTAACTAATTTTTTTATTTTTTTTATTTTTTAAATATTTTAATAATACATTATTTTGATAAACAATTAATAGTGTTAATTTCGACACTATTCAATTTATTGATTTTAAAAAATATGAAGATAACAGGTTAACTTTGAAAAAAAGTCATTATATTACTAATACGTGAAGGTAATACATAACATTCATTGTAAATACTAATTATTCCAATATATTTTTATTTTAATATTTTTCATAACATTTATTTGTTATATCCATTAATAAAATAATTACAGATAAATTTTTATGATTATTTAATATACACATTTTGTAAATAAAAATTAAATCTAAAATAATAATATGAAGATAAATCCACTATATTTTATAATAATACTTTTAATCAAATATGAATTTTGGAAAAATTAACATTTAAAATGTTATATTTATTAAAACATGAATGTGACAACTTTAACATCACCTTAAATAAAAAATTATAAGTGTCCAAATATTATCCATATAGCTCTAAATGGACAATAGCTCGACCCTTGGATGAATATGGATGAAATATAATTCACCAATAATATTTTTTCAAGTGTTATTTTCATTTAATGGTTATTATCATTTTAATATAAATTATTTTATTGATTTCTCATCAATTAAACAATTTCTGCATCATTAATGTATAAGCTATTAAGGTAATTATTTATTTCCAAAAAAAAAATGATAAATAAAAACATATTAGATTTAAAATGAGTATTTATAAACTAATTTAACTTTTTTATAACCTTATATTAAAAATGATATAGTTATTAAAATTAGAGTAAGGCATATTTAACTTTTCTTTGAATAAAATAAAATAAATGTCCTCATCTCATCCAAATGGATTCCAAAGGATACCATTCCGACCCAAGGATGATTTAGGTCAAAAGACACTCATAAAATGATATTAGATCAAGTGTTATGGTAATTTTATAATACTATTTTACCCTTTATTACCCGATTTACCCTTTTACCGTATTAATTAAAAAAATATCGAAGTTACTATTCATAATGCATAAAAATAAAATAAATCTATTTACATAATTCAGACCGATAGATTACAAATATGGAATAAATTTTCCAAAATTAAAAACATTTAATTAGAAGTAATTAAATTAGAATTAATCTCGTCATCGGAATGAGAAATGTTTTTTAAATGTTAAATCATAACAAAATATTGAAATGTTTTTAAATATAAATTCAATCTTAGATTAATTCCAATGAAATAAAGTATATTAAATAATAAAACTATTATATATTTATAATTTAATACTATATAATAATATTATTTAAACACATAAATTATTTCAATGGAAAAAAGTTGTTTTCAATAAAAAGTTTGTATATTTTTACAATTCATCAAACTTTAAAGTTATCAGAAAAAAATAAAAAGGAAATTTTTATATCCATCTTTGAAATAAATGTTAATTTTATCATATATAATATAAAAATTCATTAAAAACATGATTTAAAATGGTTGTGACATCGAATGGAAGAAAAACCGTATTTTGAAAAATGATTCTTTTATATAAAAATTCAATTTGTTTTTAAATCATGACTAAAAAACATATAATATGAACATTAGAAATTATATTGAATATATTAAATATATATTTCATTAATAAAATCCATCAAGATTGAATTTATAGTTTTATAAACATATTTATTTTAATTTTAATAGGTTTTTAGAAGAAAACATAAATATTGTTCATATATGCAATTGTAATGACTAGGTTATAATGTAACATAATAATATTTAGTTGTTAACTTAAACTAGGTCTTTTGTTAAATAAATTCTATCAATAGAACTTTAAATTGAGTGTAACAAAATCTAAGCATAGTGTTTTGTATACTGTAATCTAATAAGGTGTTACATGTATCACCAACTTATCTTGGTATATCATACAATAAAAGACATACAAGAAATAAAAAAAATATCTCATAAAAATGTTGGGCTGTTAAATTGTACACACCTAAAATTAATTTCTCCCACAAAATTATATTGGGTTATAATAGGTTTAATACATGAAATTTCCTTTTATATAATCCCACATCATAAGAATGAATACAAAAAATTATTTTTAAAAAGGAATGTTAGAAACATAACGATTACCCAATGTTACTCATAATTAGGTTTCCAAAAAGGAGAAAATAGGTCGAAATTGAAGACATGAACATGGAAAAGAAATAAAACTATCAATTTCTGATATAAATTAATAGAGAAATTTGTTAGGATAATGTTTGAAATCTAAATCTATAAATCTGTAATGATCTATGGAACCGTCTAATTCCTTGGTAAAGTAGATACTAGGATAACATTTTTGGATTCTAAGAACCCTTTCATAGAGTTTAATAATGAGAGGGAATATTTACTTTATTGGGTATAATCTCATCCTTTCATTATGATTTGATCAATTTCTACATCATCTCTTATTCCAAGAAGTGAAGGTGAAATTTTCATTCCTCTAGAATTAGCAGATCGTGAGATCCCTAAATAGAATGATAGGTCATTACCTCTGTCTATATCATAAAAAAGGATAAAATAAGTTATTAAATATTCATAAGTCCACATATGGTGAGGTAATAATTCATTATAAAAAACTTCATCCCAAGTTTATCTTAATCTTTCTATAAATTAATATCCCTAAAATACTTCTGAATGTTCAAAATTAAAATCTTTAGAAAGAGGTTCACTAACTTGACTTAAAATTTACCCCTATATATCATAAGGTATCTCTTGATGGTCACATTCTAATCATGTGAATTACTTCATCTTGTATTTTCTTGAAACATTGTTATACTTTTAATTACCATATAACATTAGTGAAAACATGCATGATTTCAATAATTAAGTTGTTCTACACACCAAAAATCCCCAAATTTAAATATAATCAATCCATGAAATCATAAATCACCTTTTCATAATATTTTTCAATTGTTCATTAATATTATCCAACATTTTATGGCATCGATACCACTCAACATTTACTATTAAATTCATATAGAAAAACCAAAATGGACCATTACATAGATTTCTCATTATAAAATAATAATATAAAAGTGATTCAATAACATTATTCAAGAATACCATTACATAAACACTCAATCATTCCACCATTTCATTGTCATACTCTAAATTTGAAATATTGATCACATGTGTTTTGAATTTTTATTTAGTTTTAACTGGTTTTTGATGTCGATCATCATTGATAATAATTGGATTAGGGCCTTGGTTAGCATAATTCCCCATTTACTTGAACGTGCAGCATTGAGGTGTGGGAGGTGTATTCCATGTATCCATTTATCTATTTGCATCCTTACTTATATCTTTCTCATTACATCAGGACTCAAATGGTGGATTAACATCATATCTACTCTTAAAAAATTTACGAGTCCCTTTATGAAAATCTCCACCATGCATCTTTATACCCTTTGAGCATAAAGAAACACTCATGTTCTTTTAACCATGGTTTGGATATTTTCCCTTGAACACCATATTCCATTTATTTAGTTGGTATGAGATGAAAGGTTTATTAGACCATTGGAAACTATGATCAGAAAACATTATTAAGGTCCCAAGAAATATTTCTAATGATATATCTAGGGATGTACTCAAGGATAAGTCTATGTATAAGTTACAATCATTGAATCTGGTTAATTATCAAGGTTAACCTTGGATTAAACCTAAAATGTTCGATATTGAAAGTACTTATCCTTGATTATATTGTTTTCTTAGTATAATTTTTTCCTCTAAAACTATTATTATTTTTTGGGTTTTAGACAATGGTCAGAACCTGAAGGAACTGTGTTAATGGCGAATGCAATGGTACATGAAAGGATTTTCCTCCAAAAAATGAAATTTCTTGGGAGATGGAATTCTAAATATTATCTCTATAATTACACAAGATGTGAATCATTTTTGACTTTAAAATGTACAGAGAAGGGAACACCATTTTGTTTATTCCTTCATGAGGGAACACCCACTTTCTTTATGTGGGTATCCTAATCCACATGTTGCTGAAAAATGGATCAGTACCACTTAAAATATAATTTATCCTCTTTAATTTTTGTAAAATTAAAATTCATTTTGTATGTTTATTGTTTAGACAATGAAGCCGACCAGTGGTGGACACTAACCAAGAATACACAACATCAATATTAAATCAAATTCCTAGAATGTGACGAGTATAAGAAAATATTTTTGAATAATTACATTTCTCATATTATTTGTATGAATATGAAAAAGGAGTTCCATGAGCTTATGAGAAATGATGATGAATCTATTGGTACATATGATGAAAGTTTTTCAAGACTTTTAAGGTATGATTTCAGCATTATTATCCAACCTAAATGTAAGTTTTATCGATTATTTAGTGGCTTAATAGCAAGTACTATAAAGGGATTATCCATAAGAGAATTTATTAGTTATTAAGAGATTGTGATCTGTTCTATCATGGTTGAAATGGATGTTGGGGTTACATATTAATCTCAAGGTTTTTATGGGAAATGGAAGATGGATTTTAAGGGAAAATCTAAAAACCATGGTGAAATGAGGATGAGAATTTATTTATGCTCAATGTGTTAAAAGAAGCATGGTGGATATTGTCTTAAAGGGACTGGTAAATGATTCAATTATAGAAAACAAGTTCATTGGGATGTTGAGTGATGAATTTGTAAGAACCCGGATCTTCATTCAGGTATGTTTTTCCTTTTTCTTGAGTTTTTAAGAAAAATAAACTTTCTGTAAATTTTTGAAGTACACGCCGTGTACTTTCTGAGTGCATGCCGCGTACTCTTCTATTGCTTGAAGCCGTGTGCTGGCCATGCCCGGGCCACACACATGGTGTGTAAGGGTGACGTAGAGGCCGATTTTGGCGGAGTACGAAAAAACCCACTACACGCCGTGTACCTTAAAAATACACGCCGTGTACTTTTTTTTCACTAAATAGACCAGGGTCACACCTAACCCCCATTTTCATCTTCTTCTCCAGATTCCGTCTGCCCGAGAGAAACCGTACGGCCGGATCTTCGACGAGCTCCTGCCTCTTCGTCCGTTCTCCGATTCGAGCGCGGTCGATTGCATTGGAATCGAAGCGATGATCTCTACCTTCTTCTTGAGTATTGTCTATTGATTTCTCCTGGTTTTCATGTTATCGTAGGTTGAGTGTTTTTTGCATTTTCTCATATCTACGTCGTTTAAGGGGAATCCATCATTGTTGTTCACATATATCGATCTCATATGATTGAGGTAGGTGGTTTGTGCCTTTCTGTAGAAAGTCGATGAGTATTTTGTGAAAATTCCACCAATACCCTTGAATGGGGTATTTCTTGTTACTGTTTTGCCTTTGTGGTATTCCCTATTTTGCTTGATTTCTAGAGTATATATTTTTCCTATGATTATGGTAGCTTTACTGTACTTTGGATGTTGCAATGCTTGTTCTGCCTGTTTGGCGTTTGCGAGTTGCCATGCCTAGTTGTAGGATTGTAGACTATTGCCTTGTATTTTTGCTGAGCCTTAGTTTATAGCCAAGTAGTTCTTGGGGTTTACTTGGACGATGCACGTGCGTTGAGCATGTTTAGTTTCACTCAGGACTGTGAGAACCTAGAGTAGTAGAGCAAAGGGAGAATTGACGGAAGGGATTCTCCAGAGTGTCTTTTAATTACGATGTGAGACCACAAGGGGAATTGATGTTGAGTGCTTCCTCAGAGAGTCTGTAGTTCCTCTAAGTGGGCCATAGGGGGAATAGACGTTGAGTGCTTCCCCAGAGAGCCTTTAGCACGATATGAGACTATAGGGGGAATTGACGGTGAGTGCTTCCCCAGAGAGTCTATTAATTTTCATAGCTTAACCAGAGGGGTGAGACTCTGTGTGCCTCCTGGAGGGTTGCTAGTACTTATATGTTGAACCATAGGGGTCAGGCTATGAGAGCTACCTAGAGGGTTACCTGTTTTCTTCTTGTTGCTGGCTATTTACTTGTGTACTCTATTGTTAGAACTGTGGTTTGTAGCTACTTGTGTTTTCCTGTTTACTACTTCTTGTTTTATTTCATGCCAGATATTCATTGACTATTAGGCACAGATATTTGGGTGATTGCCTACTGGGATTGTATCTCACACCCTGTTTGGGACATTATTTTGGGCCCAAGCAGACTATGTTGTTACATGTATAGATAAGGGAAAGCGCCCTTCTACTTCAGGTTCTTGATTCTGCTGGAGCTGGAGAGCATGGGACCGAGCCGGGGCTCGTGATGCTGAAGAGTTTATTTTGTTTTCCTTTGCACTTGTTTTCAGTTGTATTCCATCACATTTTTGTGTATGATGCTTTCCATAGATACTTGTACCTACTGCATCTTTGTCATTATTTCTATATATATTCATTACTTCTGCTGTTTGGTTTCTATTGTTATGAATGTTGTTACTACTTCTGCTGTTGACTGTTGTTTTTCTGCTGTATACCTTACCAAATGAGGGCATTGTTTCCCCACCGACTCACCAAAGTCCTCGCTGCTAGTGAGCATGCTTTGGTCTTCGGGGAAACGTGCTTGAGGTCATGTGGTGAATCGGGTACGGGGCACCAGTGGAGGGGTTCTGGATTCGGGTTGTTACAAAGTGGTATTAGAGGAGTTCTTTTCTATTACTTTCTATTTGGAGACTTTATCATGGGATAGGACATATTCAGTACTTGGAATTAAGCTGTTCTCGGGAGTAGCTAACCCATGTACAGGGAAAAGCCATACTACCTCGTTAATTGTAGTTTTTCTGGTTTTGAGATTTTATAGTTGATCTGAGTTCACCTAGAGTGATTCACCTGACTTGTGATATTATTGTTTTGAGACTTCAGTTCTATTTCTGTTGCAACCCGATGAGATGAGGGTATTCCATCTCATGCATCATATAGGCACTTGTAGAAATCAAATGCCATGCATTCTTGCCATGACATCTAGGGTGCATTAGCGATTGCATGCTGTTGTGATAGACTCTGTGTAGATTATGCATGCTATTGTGATAGATTCTTGATAGATTCTCTGCTGTCATGGTAGAAAACTGTTTTTTTGTTCTTTGCTTAAAATGAATGCCAAATTTTGGTTCTTTAGGTGTTATGGGCCCTCATTAATCAAAAATTTGTGGATCATGATCCTGTTTCTCTGGTATATAATTGTGGGAGATTCCAGACTTTGATTCGTGGGGAGTATGGGCCATCACGGATCGGAATTTGGCACATCTTTCCCTTGTTTTTAGTGTTTCTGGGGTTCTTTACAGTTTCTAAGCTACTGCCCAGAAAGACCTAGAATACACGACTTGTACTTTTTGGATACACTCCGTGTAGTTTTCAGGCCGTGTCACTGACTGTGTGAGCAGAACACAGTGTCGTGAAAGTAAGTTTATGAACATGCCGTGTATGGTAGGTACACGCCGTGTAGTAATGAGCAGTGTACCCGACCGTGTCACTAATAACACAGGCTAGGGAAGCTTCGGTAGAACACACAGTGCCATTAGGGAACATGCCGTGTAGTCCTGTCCAGGTACCCGACCGTGTCACGAACAACACGGGCCGACGTTAGCTTTTTTTCCACATGCCGTGTTTGTTCGGAACACGCCATGTAGTATTGTTCAAAAACCCGGCCGTGTCACGAATGACACGAGACAATGTCGCCTTCACCTATTCATTCTGTGTTTTTTCGGAGCACGTCGTGTCATGTTCATCCGTGTAGACGGTCGTGTGCTTAACAAACATGGGCTGCCGAAGCCCTGTCTAGTACACACCTTGTTTGTTTCGAACAGGCCGTGTAGTCTAAGGTTGAGTCAGACCATGTGGGTTAGCCGTGTAAAGAGACTCGGGTAGGGGAATAGTTTCAAGTACACGCCGTGTGTTGGGGTCAACATGACATGTAGTTGTGGTGTTACATGACTTGTAGGGAAGGAGTACATGCCCATGTCAGTGGTTTAAGAAGGAACGTTGTGTAGTTTTTATACACGTCGTGTGGTCGAGTTTGGTAAAATTTTGTGTTTTCGTTAACCTGTTTCTGTTTTATACTCTTGTGTTATTTGTCCTTGTTTTCCTGATCTAAGGCATACTTTTGATCATTCGGAGCTATGCCTCCAATATGTCCTCCGGTTTTATGTCTGTCGTCAGGCAGTGATCAGATGCCATACAGGGCTGATCAGGGACTTCCTGCCGATCCTCCAGTCGGGCCAACCTTGGCACCGACTATTATACCAGTTGCAGGCGCTGATGCGCAGCTCAGGGAAGGTTTCATGAGGATGATGCAGGCCATCCAGGGAGCACCGCCTCCTACCACGTCTATGGCAGACTTGACGCGGGTTTTCCAGTAGCAGCATCCTTCTACTTTCTCGGGGGAAGGAGGACCTCAGGCTGTAGAGTCATTGCTTGAAGCCATGATGACTATCTTCGAGCATCTGGAGACACATACAGATAGGCGGGTCAAGATCGCCACCTACATGCTCCAAAACTCCTCCAAGAGGTGGTGGGACGTGATCTCATAGGCAGGTCAGCAGCAGGCTATGGCTTGGGAGGAGTTCCAGCACCTGTTCTATTACTACCTCTACCCGGAGACCCTAAGGGCCGACCGAGCCCAGGAGTTCATGATCTTAGAGTAGGGTACTCTTTCTGTCATGGAGTATTCCGCTCGTTTCACCGAGCTGCAATGCTTCACACCCCTCTGGGATGGGAGTGGGGTGTTCTTAGTAAGGAAGTTTGAGGATGGTCTCAGGCAGGTGATCCGCTCACAGGTGAACATCTTCCAGTTTACTTCCATTACTTCTATTGTCAACCAGGCACTGATTGCGGAGCACAATCTGAGATACTCTAGAGCTGCGAGCCAGGGCGGTTCTGCTTCTAGAGCTATTTTGCCTCCAGATGACAGTAAGAAGCGCTGTAGAGAGCCTACACACAGTGATCTGAGGAAGTGAGATGCATCGTCAAGAAGCCAGGTGATATGCTACCAGTGTGGCCGGTCAGGGCACACGAGGCCGCAGTGCCAGAGGGACCCTGTGGAGTGCCGATCTTGCAGTAAGATGGGTCTCCTTCAGCATTTCTGTTAGGTTTTCTCACTAGCAGCTGGTGACCGGGGTTCTTCCATGACTCCTTTTTCAGGAGCAGCACCTCCAGTTTCTCACCAGTCGGGGAACTGGAGTTCTTTCGGCCATTCGGGCCGAGGTGGAGGTCGAGGCCATGGCAGTCAGCCACCAGTTCCTTAGCACTAGCAGGGAGGTTCAGCTTAGAGTGGTCCGCCAGGGGCGTAGGGCCGCAGTGCAGGACAATCTTTTTCCATGGAGCAGACTTATCAGGAGCAGGATCCCGACCCTTCTACTGTCCGTGGAAAGATTTTAGTAGCCTCAGTTTTATCATTATCCATTTTTGATACTGGTTCTCCGCATAGCCTTATCTCTGTTGCTTTTATGGAGAGCCTTGGACTCTGCATCTTTTCTTCTGCTGACTCATTAACACTAGACACACCCTTGGGGACGAGGACATCTAGTGTACTCCAGTGTAGAGAGTTCCCTCTCGAGGTTGCAGGGTATCACTTCTTATGGGATCTCTATGTCATAGAGATGACAGGCTATGATGTCATCCTTGGCATGGACTGGTTGATTCCCTTTCAGGCAGTTGTTGACTGTTATCGCCGCAGAGTGAGTTTCGTTTCACCAGAAGGTGATTATTTTCTTCCTAAAGGCGAATGGGACGTTCGGGCGAGTCGGGCAGGACTTGAGAATCTTGGGCTAAGAGGGGTGATAGCCGAGATTTCTAGTCTTTATCTGGATGACCAGGGGACTCCACAGTTGGACTTCCTCCAGTGGTGGATCGCTTCAGGGACGTCTTTCCAGGGGACTTTTTAGGTTTTCCTCTAGAGCGTGAGGTAGACTTCTCTATTGATCTCATTCCAGGAGCGACACCGGTGTCCATTCCTCCATATAGGATGGATACACCTGAGTTGTAGGAGCTCAAGCAGCAGTTGGAGGAGCTACAGGCTAAGGGTTTCATCCGACCCAGTACATCTCTCTAGGGTTCGCCTATCCTGTTTTTGAAGAAGGCAGACGGTACCCTTTGGCTTTGTGTGGATTATCTGAAGCTGAACCAGTTGACGGTCAAGAACCGATATCACTTTCTAAGGATCGATGACCTCTTTGATCAGCTTCGAGGATCCCGGGTGTTCTCAAAAATCTATTTGAGGTCCGGTTATCATCATTTGCGCGTTATACCATCTGATATACCTCTGACATCCTTCAGGAGAAGGTATGGTCTATATGAGTATACAGTCATGCTGTTCAGTCTCACGAACACACCTGCAGTTTTCATGGAAGTGATGAACTGAGTGTTCCATCCTTATTTGGACTCCTTCGTCGTGGTCTCCATGGATGATATCTTGGTGTACTCTCACACTCGACATGACCATGCCACACATCTTGAGATCGTTTTGAGTACACTGAGAGAGCATCGACTTTATGCTAAACTCTCAAAGTGCCACTTCTGGATGGATCAGATTCACTTCTTCGGTCATGTCATCTCAGAGGCAGGAGTATCAGTGGACCCCGAGGAAGTGAGAGTTGTAGTTTGCTGGGAGCAGCCGAAGAATGTATTTGAGGTACATAGCTTCTTAGGGCTGGCTAGATACTACAGATGCTTCATTCAGGACTTTTCTTGTCTAGCATCACCTTTGACAGGTCTAACCAAGAAGGGGGCGAAGTTCTTATGATCAGATTCTTGTGAGTCAGCCTTTCAGGAGCTGAAATGGAGGTTGACGTCAGCACCGATACTAGTCTTGCCGGAGCTAGGCAAGAACTACACTATTTACTATGATGCTTCAGGTATCAGCCTCGGAGCTGTGCTTATGTAGGGGGATGGATTCGTTGCGTACAGGTCTCAGATGTTGAGGCCATATGAGAGGAACTACCCGATGCACGATCTGAAGTTGGCAGCTGTTGTGCATACCTTACGCTATTGGAGACACTATCTGCTGGGGGAGCACTTTGTGGTCTTCACTGACAACAAGAGTCTCAAGTATATCTTCACTCAGCAAGATCTGAATCTAAGGTATCACAGGTGGGTTGAGTATCTACAGTATTTTGTCTTCGAGCTCGCCTATACGCCAGGGAAGCGAAACGCAGTGGCAGATGCGCTGAGTAGGAGAACTCAGATTTAGGCTGTTCAGTAGGCCAACAATGAGTGGCAGATGATGGCTATGTTCTCTAATATGCATGTGGAGGTGCACGACAGACATGGACATACTTACCTTTATTCTGTAGCTGTTTCCTCTACACTTCTTGATCGGGTGCGAATGAGGCAACTATTAGACTCAGAAGGCTTAGTACTACATGAGAGTGTATCAGGAGAGGACCTTCTTCATGGATGGACAGTGGGTGAGGATGAGATCTTGCATTTCCAGGGGCGCGTATGGGTTCCAGCAGACATACGTGAGGATCTGATACAGGATTTTCATTCCTCCTTTTGGGCAGTTCATCCTGGCATCACCAAGATTTTTTGGGATCTTCATCGCCAATACTGGTGGCCAGGTATGAAAAAGGATGTTTCTGGTTTGGTCATGAGATGTTCTACTTGTCAGCAGGTGGAGGCAATGCATCAACAACCAACAAGCCTTTTACAGCAGTTACCCATTCTAGAGTTGAAATGGAACGACGCCGCGATGGACTTCATAACTGGGTTGCTGAGGTCGCCTCGAGAGAACGATGTTGTTTCAGTTGTCATCGACAGGCTAAAAAAGGTTGCACACTTCTTGACGATTAAGGAGACCTTCAATGTTGATGATCTGGGACGACTTTACATCCGGGAGATTGTTCGTCTGCATGGAGTCCCACACTCCATCGTTTTAGATAGGGATGCACGCTTTACCTCTCAGTTCTGGCATGGAATTCAGATGGAATTGTGTACACAGGTACTTTTGAGTACATCATACCATCCCCAGACTGATGGCCAGTCCGAGTGCACGATCCAGGTGCTTGGGGATATGCTTTGAGTTGCATCCTAGACATTGGCGGCACTTGGAAGAAGCATATCCCTCTGGTGGAGTTCGCCTACAACAACAGTTTCCATGGGACCATTCAGATGGAACCATACGAGGATTTGTACGGTAGGCCATCCCGATCGCCCTTATGCTGGATGGATGTAGGGGAGGCAGCTTTTCTAGGACCTCGTCTCGTTCAGGAGACCTCAGAATAGATAGAGCTGATTCAATAGAGGATGGATACGGAACAGTCTCGACAGAAGTCTTATGCTGATCAGCGGAGACGACCTTTGGAGTTTGAGGTCGGGGATCAGGTTTTCCTATGTGTTGCACTAAGGCTGGGACACAAGAGGATACGAATACAGGGTAAGTTTTCACCACAGTACATCGGGCCGTATGAGGTCTTGGAGAGAGTTGGGCCAGTCGCTTATCGGTTGCAGCTACCTCAGAGGTATCGGGCCATGCACGACGTCTTCCACGTCTCTCAGCTCCAATGTTACTTTTCAGACCCGTCTCATGTCTTTCAACCTGAGGAGGTTGAACTTGAAGAAGATGCATCGTTTGAGGAGCATCCTATCCGGATTGTCGATCACAGTACGAAGGTTCTCCGCGGGCGGTCTGTTCCTCTGGTACGGGTGCTATGGAAGCACAAGAGAGTATAGGACGAGACTTGGGAAAGGGAGGCCGATGTAGGATCGCAGTGGCCGGAGCTGTTCATGGATTCTTGGTCTACGCCACATTAGGGAAATTTGGGAACGAATTTCTTTATGGGGGGAAGTTTGTAAGAACCTGGATCTTCATTCAGGTATGTTTTTCCTTTTTCTGGAGTTTTTATGAAAAATAAACATAGTAGAAATTCTTGAAGTACACGTCGTATACTTTCTGAGTACACGCAGTGTACTTTTCTTCGGCTCGA
This sequence comes from Viscum album, assembly GCA_963277665.1. Classification (NCBI taxonomy): domain Eukaryota; kingdom Viridiplantae; phylum Streptophyta; class Magnoliopsida; order Santalales; family Viscaceae; genus Viscum; species Viscum album. The sequence goes on along the minus strand of OY728126.1, from coordinate 375,798,738 downwards.
AGCTGTGTGCTAGCCATGCCCGAGCCACACACATGGTGTGTAAGGGTAACGTGGAGGCTGATTTTGGCGGAGTACGGAAAATACCACTACACACCATGTACTTTTTCTTTTCTTCACTAAATGGATCGGGGTCACGTCTAACCCCCGTTTTCGTCTTCTTCTCTAGATTTCGTCCGCCTGGGAGTGACCATATGGCCGGATCTTTGACGAGCTCCCGCCTCTTCGTCCGTTCTCTGATTCGAGCATGGTCGATTGCATTGGAATCACAGCGGTGAGCTATCCCTTCTACTTGAGTCTTATCTCTTGATTTCTCCTTGTTTTCAAGTTATCATAGGTTGAGTGTTTTGTGCGTTTTCTCAGATCTACGTCGTTCTAAGGGGAATCCGTCGTCGTTGTTCACATATATCGATCTCCTAGGATTGAGGTAGGTGGTTTCTGCCTTTTTTGTAGAAAGTTGATGAGTATTTTGTGCAAATTCCACCAATACCCTTGAACGTGGTATTACATGTTACTGTTTTGCCTTTGTGGTATTGCCTATTTTTCTAGATTGCTATAGTATATATTTTACCTATGATTATGGTAACTTTACTGTACTTTGGATGTTGTTATGCTTGTTCTGCCTGTTTGGCATTTTCCAGTTGCCATGCCTAGTTGTAGGATTGTGGACTGTTGCCTTGTATTGCTGCTGAGCCTCAGTTTATAGCCAAGTAGTTCTTGGGGTTTACTTGGACGATGCACACACGCTGACCATGTTTAGTTTCACTCAGGACTTTGAAAACCTAGAGTAGTAGAACAAAGGGAGAATTGACGGAAGGGCTTCTACATAGTGTAGTTTAATTACGATGCGAGACCACATGGGGAATTGATGTTGAGTGCTTCCTCAGAGAGTCTATAGTTCCTTGACACGGGACACATGGGGAATAGACATTGAGTGCTTCCCCAGAGAGCCTTTAGAACGATATGAGACTATAGGGGGAATTGATAGTGAGTGCTTCCCCAGAGAGTCTATTAATTTTCATAGCTGAACCAGAGGGGTGAGACTGTGTGTGCCTCCTAGAGGGTTGCTAGTACTTATAGGTTGATCCATAGGGGTTAGGCTGTGAGAGCTACCCAGAGGGCTACCTGTTTTCTTCTTGTTTCTGGCTGTTTACTTGTGTACTATATTTTTAGAACTGTGGTTTGTAGCAGCTTGTGTTTTCCTATTTACTAGTTCTTGTTTTATTTACTACCAAATATTCATTGAATATTAGGAACATATCTTTGGATGATTGCCTACTAGGATTTTATATCACACCCTATTTGGGCCATGCTTTTGGGCCCAAGAAGACTATTTTTTACAGGTATAGATAAGGCCAAGCGCCCTTCTTCTTCAGGTTCTTGATTGTGCTGGAGCTGGAGAGAATGGGACTGAGTTGGGGCTCGCGATGCTGAGGAGTTTATTTTGTTTTCCTTTTCACTTGTTTTCGGTTGTATTCCAGCACATTGTTGTGTTTTCTGCTTTTCATAGATAGTTGTACCTGCTGCATCTTTGTCATCATTGCTATATATATTCATTGCTTCCACTATTTGGTTTCTGTTGTTATGCATGTTGTTACTGCTTCCGCTGTTGACTATTGTTTTTCTGCTGTATACCTTACCAAATGAGGGCATTGTTTCCCCACCGACTCACCAAGTCCCTCGCTGCTTGTCGGTAGCCTCTGGCATTTGGGGAAACGCGCTTGAGATTGTGTGGTGAACCGGGTACGGGGCACCAGTGGAGGGGCTCCAGATTTGGGTCGTTACAAAATTAATGAGAAAAATATAGCTAAGGATGTGAATAGAGAAAGGGCTACACAGAATGCACCTCCCACACTTCAATGATATAATTACAAGGAAATGAGGCATTAAGCTAACCAATTACCCAATCGAAGTGTTAGCTATGATAATATATGTCTGAAACCAGCAAACCCTAAATACTATGTAAAATCACATGATACCACTATTGGTAGTGTAGATAATGACAATTAAATGGTGTAATGATTGAGTGTTTATATAATGGGATTCCAGAATACTGATTTAGAATCATCTATATGGTATTATTGAATAATGAAATACCAATGTATTATTCCATTTTGGGTTTTCCATTTGCATTTAAGAATATATGTTGAGTGGTATCCATAACCGTGAAAAGTGATTAATATATTTTTGGAAAACCCCCACTAAGGGAAGGATAACCCTTAATATGTGAATAATTTCGGGAGAAGGAAATAAAGAGATGTTTAATAGTATTAATGAACTCAGGACTGATATGACATCAAAGTGATTTATGAAATCACAAATAGATTATATTGAATTTTTTAAATTTATGGTATGTGAGAAGACTTACTTTTTTAGATAAAGATTTTTTCACTAATGTTCTATGGTAGTTCAAGTTATTACCACATTTCATGAAAATAAATGATAATGTAATTGACAAGATTGGAATGTAACTAAAAAAAGATACCTTATGATATATGGGGGATAAATGTTAAGCCATGTTAGTTCACCACTTTCTAAAGTAATGAATTTTTATCTCTCAAAAGGATTATAAGGATATTAATTCATAGAAGGTTTAAGTTAAACTTGGGATGAGGTTTTTTAGAATTAAGTATTACCTCAACATAAGTAGTCTTATTTATATTGGATAAATTGTGCTAACCTTTTAGTTGCGATAAAGATATATTAAATGACCTATCATTATATTTATGGATTTCATGATCTTATAATGCTAGAGTAATGAAATTTTTACCTTCATTTTTTGGAATAGGTGATGAAGTGGAAATTGGTCACGACATAATGAAAGGATGATATTACACCTAATCAAGATATTATTTCATCTAATTATATAAATCTATGTAAGGGATATTGAAAAGAAAAAAAATATATCATGGAACCTTATTTACTGATGAATTATATAGTCCCTTAGATCATAAAAAATTTATAACTTTTTATTATTAACTTTATCATAGGTGAAACCCTATTATGAGTGACTTTCGGTAACCTTTATGTTTCTAACATTCCTTTTTGAAATGAATTTTATAGTATTCACTTTTCAATTGTGGGTTTCTAGGAAAGAAAATTTAATGTATTAATCAATTTATAACCAATAAAAATTTCAAGGGTGGCATTAATCTTAAGTGGGGTAGAATGTAACACCCCTATATTTTTATGAGATATTTTTTTATTTAATTGATTTCTTTTATTGTATGGTACACTAAGATAAGATTGCGCTACACGAAAGATAGAATTAGCTTACGGTATACAAACCAATATGCCTAGCTTATGTTACACAGAATTTCAAGTTCTTTTGAGAGAATTAATTTCAAACAAGACTAAGTTTAAGTGAACAAATAAAAATTATTATTTTATCTTATATCCTGGTCATTATAATTGCGAGTATGAACAATATTTTAACTTTTTTGTGTAAAACTATTTATATTAAATTAAGCGACTTTAAAAAAAATGAATTCAATCTTGATGGATATTATTAGTGAAATATATATTTAATATATTAACTATTATTTTTAAATTTTAACATATATATTATCTAGAAATGATCTAATAACAAATTCAATGTTTTTGAAAGAAGTACTTTTCAAAAAATGCAGTTTTCACCATTTTGATAGCACAACAATTTTAAATTTTTTTTTTAATAAATTTTTATATTTTATTTGAAAAAATAAAAATATTTTTTATAATTATTATATAAAAGTTTACTTTGGATTAATTTTTGATATTTTTTGATAACATTCATGTTTTTATGAATAGTAAAAATATAATAAATTTTAATTGAAAACAAATTATTTCATTGAAATAATTTATATTGTTAAATTATATTATTGAACGGTTTAAAAGTATAAATAGATTATTTTTTTATCAGTTAATATTATGTATGTCAGTGGCGTTAATCTTATATTGAATTGATTTGTAAAAATATTTTAGTCTTTTACAACACTTTAACTTTTAAATCCCGTTTCATATTTTAACTATGAGATGAATTTTAATTTAATAACTAAGAATTATGTGTTTCTAATTTCTAAAAAATTATTCCACATTTGGAATTATTAGGTCCAAATTATGGAGATAGATTAATTTTATTTTTGGGTATTACGAATGGTAACTTTTGAAATTTTTTTTATTAATACAGTGAAAGGGTAGATTAGGTAATTAATGGTACAAAATTATTATAAAATTACCAAAAAACGTGTCCTAATATCATTGGATGACTTTTTTCTACATAAATCATACTTGGGTTATAATAGTATCTTTTTAAAGACACCTTGATGAGATTATGACATTTAATTTATTTTATTTAATGAAATGCCAAATTTGTCTTACTCTAATTTTAATAACTATATCATTTTTAATATAAGGTGATAAAGAAGATAAATTAGACTTTAAATAATCATTTTAAATCTAATATGTTTATACTAATCAATGAAATTTATTTTTAATTTTTGGAAATAAAAAATTACCTTAATAGCTTATACATTAATGATGCAGAAAATGTTTAATTGATGAGAAATCAATAAAATAATTTGTATTAAAATGATAATAACCATCAAAATAAAAGAAAACTTGGAAAATATTATTGGTGAAGTATATTTGAACAATAATTATCCAAGGGACCATTTATTGACCATTTTGAGCAATATGTAATATATTACGACACCTATAATTTTTTTATTTAAAGTGATTTTCAAGTTGTCACATTCAGGTCTTAATAAATATAACATTTTTAATGGTAGATTTTCTCAAAATATAAATCAAATTGAATGTATTCTTATAAAATATTGAGTATTTATCTTCTTCATCATATTTTATGTTAAATTTTTATTCAACAAATAACTATACAAAATTATTACACAAATTTTATTTGAAATTATTTTATTGATGGAAATACCAAAAAAATATTATAAAAAATATTAATATATATATAATGAGGAATAATTAATATGTTATGTTAATTTTATGAATGACCTTGAAATATTAGTTATATAATAATAATTTTTTTTTTCAAATTTAACTAGTTATCTTCATATTTTGAAACAATTATAAATTGAATAATGTCAAAATTGACACTATTGATTGTTTATCAAAATAATATATTTGTAAATTATTTAAAAAATCATAAAATATTTTCTAAAAAGATATAATAATTATTATATGTTCTAAAATATTCTAAATTATTCATTTAAGGTCTAATTGCTGTCAAATAAGAAAATATTTCTCCCTTTAAAAATTAAAGTATTGGATACATTAGTTAAAACTTTTATAGAATAACTAAGTGCTAATTAAAATGATAAGGTATAAATTGATAAAAAAAAGTATTTTAAATATTATTATTTGATGATATTACAACATTATCTGATCTAATATTCAAAGCTAATACATTTTGGAGGTTTTTGGTTGTGTCTTGATTTTATTATAAGTTAATATTTTTTGAGATTCCTTAAGTTTCCTCACCTCAATTATAAAAGGAAACGACCTCCCTCACTTTTTCCCTTCATTTTGAAACTTAAAGCTCAAACATACCCTAACCATTTCACTTATCAACTTAGTAACATTTTATAGGTGTTGTTCGTCTCAAAAGACCAACTCTAGTGCCTTTAAGAGGAGATCCAACATTAGATCATCGAAGAAGAGTTAATCTCCTATATCGATTCTTTCAAACTTCTTTCTTCTTCTACGTACTATTAATTTTTTGTTTCCATTATTAAGTAAAAACACCAGTATCACCTATATAAGTAAATTTTATTATGTTTATGGAAAAATATTATTCAACCTTTTATCTATCCTACAAAAAATGAAATCACCACGTGTGCGTACATACGACTTACCATCTCTACACTGTGACGTAATCTATTTTCACCACCACTTTAATTGGATGAGAATAATTATGGAAATAATAACTATATATGATTATTAAAAAATTTTATTTATTCTAGAACAATAAATAAATAAATATATATACCACCCACTTATATACCCTTTTATAATTAAATCAATGATATCAATACTCGTGCATACGTGCGACCTACCATCTTCACGATGCGATGTGATTAATTGAATAGGAAATCAATTAAGAAATGATTATATAATTGTATAGAATGAATAAATATGATATATAATACATTAATATAATTATTTAAATAATATAATATAATTTATGATGAAGAATCAGAACTAATTTGAAAAAACATGCATACGAAAATAAAACCGTTTATACCCAAATAAAGAGTAATAATGAAATGTTATTAACAAACAAGTGATAGTATGATCATATATGATATCATAAAAATTAATATGATTCTATAATAAGTCACTTAAATTATTTAAATCATTATACAATAGGTTTGGATACACACGATGGACATCAGATCTAAGGTAAGAGATAATGTTTCAATCTCATTATTATACGAGATTGTTTATATGTAGGTATTTTCTGGGTTATAGTTATCATCCTTATCAAATATTCTGAAATATGTATTCCAAAATATTCTTTACATACAAATAAAAATTTTTAAATTAAAATTTACCCATTTGAGAAACTTTATTAAATGATTTTAAAGTAATATTTCTTTATTTAAATATGAGGTACTTTTTGACTTTTAGAAAAAAACACAAGGGGAATTTTTTATTTTAACTTATCCGACATGAATACATTTTTCTATTTTCATAATTACTTAATTACATTAATATTCATTCATAATATTTCAAGTTTATTTTCATATTTTTTTCTTTTAATATCGAGGGACATTTTGAGAAAAGAAAATGTTTTTTAAGAAGAAATGATATTTTTTTCAATATTTCATTTCATGTGTTCTATCAAAATAATTTTCCATATAAGATGGAATTATTTATTTGGGTTATGTTTCTAGTATAATATCCCTATTTTTTCTATAGTTTGATATTTTTATAATGGAATTCTATTTATGAAATCCATTTTTTACATGTATTATATTATAGTGGAATTATATTTGAAAAATCCATTTTTATTCATTGGGTTATGATGAATGATTTATGTTTTTTTGGAATACATAAGATTGATTTTATTACGAGAAGGGTGGGACTACAGATCCATCCGATGAATTGGGTAATGATTTATATCTAATAAGACAAACATATATTAAATGAGAAATGTTCTTAGTTTAGTAATACATGGCTGGAATGAGGAGTAAACTCAGTTCAATAATGGACGTTGTCCACTATAATGGTCTTGGAAAAGAGTATTGACTAATATGAAATGATTTTCTATTCTTAGGATTATTCGAAAAAATTATTGTCTTATGTTTGCACTTTTGGAATTATTTTAATAGATTATTATGAGTTTTTATAATTTATCCCATAACATGATATCATGATCTTTCATATACAAGAGATGATTTTCAAATGTAATGTTCTTATGTCTTATAATTATAATATGTTTCAAATCTCCCATGTTTTCCCTTAGTAAGAATATGAAATCACCATTTTATATGTTTCATTTCCCCAGGTCATGATGATGGGTATTAAGTAAGATTTTTCAAAAAGGTGTTTATTTATAAAGGAATAAGCGGGAGATAATGTAGATGTATTAATTACCCAATTTAACCTTTTTACCAAATTAAGAAAATTAACAAAGTTACAATTAATAATTACAACAAATAAATATTTTCCTTTTTATTTGGCCTTAATATGTTACTGACGTTGATCATCATCAGTAAACTTTTAATTAGGTCATTGTTTAACATAATTCACCATTTCCTTGCATGTGTAGCACTGAAGTGTGGGAGGTGCATTCTATGTATCCATTTGTCTATTCGCACCATTAGATATCTTTTACCCTTGATTTGGTACTAAACATCTAGATGAACTTATTTTTGACACTTAAAACATTTACTAGTCCCTTTAAGTCAATATCAACCACAGTTCTTTCCACAGTTTGATCATAAAGAAATAATCATATTCTTTTAACCATGTTTTTGGTATTCTCGTTGAAACAACATATCCCAATTCATGTCAAAACTATGAGATTGATAGGTAACCCAAACTTCTATTTCTACCTTGACAGCTCAACAGAATATCTCTTCATAACTACTAATGTATATTATGGTAAACTCCCTTCGAAGAATTGGTTTTAAGCCACAGAAGAGTCGATAAACATTACATTCAAGTTAGATGATAATGCCTAAAGTGTACCATGTAAAGATTGTAAAGTTTTCCTCACATGTACCAATAGATTCATCATCCTTGTTCATAATATCAAGGAAGAACTTTTCTATCTCTACATAAAGAATAATAGGAATGTAATTTTTGAAAAAAAAATTCTTGAACTCATACCATTCCATGGATTCAATTTCATCTTACTTCCTCATTTTCTTGATTAGTGTTCACAACTGGTCTACTTCACAATATAAACAATAAAAAACCAAAATTAATTTTTTATTTTCAAAAAAATAAACGGAAAAAATACCTTTATAGTGTTATTGATCAATTATTCAGGAAGAAGTGGATCAGAATACCAACTAATATATGGTGGAAGTTTCCTCATAAAGGACTCAACAGAATGTTGTTCCCTTGTCTACTCATTTGGATGTAATGAATGATTTATAGATTGCATATGTATATCAATATGATTTTTCATTCCATCTACCTCAACATTTGGTTATTTAGGAGGGAAATTTTTGCATCTCACATTGCATTTTTCATTAACAAGATTCCATCTAGTTCTAGCCATTAACTAAAACCCAACAATAATAGTTTGAGAGTAAAAAGTCATACTAGGAAAACAACATAATCAAGGGTAAGTACATTCAAACTATAAAATCGTAGTTTTAATCCTTGGTTAACCATGATCATTTACTATATTCAAGGATTTTAATATATAATTTTACATCTCCTTAAAGAAATCCGTAGTCATATCCTTAGAAATATATCTAGGTATCTCACTAATGTTTTTTCATCCTTGTTTCCAAAGTTTGACCAAACCTTTCCTATGATACCAACTATATCGACCCATACTTTACATACATAGATATTACTCCAATATTGATGAATATTCATAATAAGAAAAAAATTTATGATAGGACCATATAGGTTTCATGTATTTATAAAATAAGATACATAAATAATTTGTTCATAAGACATCTACATTGTCTCCTGCTTAGTCCTTCATATCTAGACCCCTTTTTAACCTATCATTTTTAATACCCTACTTCATGAGTTACAGAAAATAAACATATAAAGGATGATCTTAGATTCACATTAAGCTAAAACAATGGAGATATTAATCATATCATAATCGTGGGACATAAGAACTAAACATTTGAAAATCAAATTGTGCATATGAAATATCACGATATCATATCTTTGGTAAACTATAAAAAATCATATGAATAACTAAACATAATCCAAAAATTCATAACATAAGACATAATTTCTTTGTAATACATTTAAGTTAAGAAAATAATTTCATATTAGTTGATGCCCATTTATAGGACCATCATAGCAGACAAATTCTATTAGTGAATTGAGTTTACCCCTCGTTCAAGCCAAGTATTATTAAAATGAGATCATTTCCTGTCCCATACCTATCCATATCATGAGATAGAAATCTTAAACCAATGCATTGGAGAGATATATAGGTCACACTCATCTCATAATGAAATAATTCTCACGTATTTCACAAAAACTTAAATCATTCATCATATCCCAAGGAATAAAATGGATTCTTTAAACATCATTCCACCATAACAAAATACATGTAAAAAAGGATTTAATAAATTTCATTCCATCATAAAAACCATTAAAACCATTGAAAAATAGGGATAATATACTTAAAAAATCACCAAATTAAATTATTCCAATATAGATGGAAAATAATTTTGATAAAACACCTGAAATGAATTCTTAATGAAAATATCATTTCCTCTCCAAAAATGTTTTATTTTCTCAAAATGTTACTCAATTTTAAAAGAAAATATTTTTTTTGAAAATAAACATAAATTATTATAAAGTAATATTCATGGAAATATGTTTTTATGAAAACATAAATATCCATTCCTGTCGTACAATTTAAACAAAAACATTCTTCTTGTACTTTTGTTGTAATGTCAAAAAGTTCCTCTTATCGAAAACAATAAAGGATTACTTTCATAAAATTTAATAAAGACACACCAATGGGTAAAATTGAATTTTAAAAATTGTATAAGGATTGAAAGAGTATTTTCAAATACATATTTATTAAATATGATCATGGATGATATCTATACCCTAGTAAATACTTATGTATAAACAATCTCGGATAAAATGATATTGAAAAATTATCCCTTACCTTAGGTATGATATTATTTTTATGTATTAAAACCTCATGTATAATGATTCAAATGATTTAATTTAATTATTCTAGAATAATATTCAATTTTATTATATCATATATGATCATATTAGCGTTATTTTGTTAATAACATTTCATTATTACTCATAATTCGGGTATAAACGACTTCATTTTTGTATGCATGTTTTGTCGAATAAGGTCGGATTGTTCTTAATACAGTATAATTATATAATCTCTAGAATGGTATTAATATAATATATATCATATTTATTCGTTGAATATTTTTATATGATCATGCTTTAATTGATATCATATAGAATGAATCACATCGCATCATGGAGATGGTAGGCCGTACGTACGCACGAGCGATGATATAATTCCTTTAAGTATAAAAGGGTATGGAAGTGGATAGTATATATATTTTTCTAGAATAAAAATCATATTATAATAATAATATATAGTTATTATTATCATTATAATACCAATCCATGTACTTTGGTTGTGAAAATAGATTATACAATAGCGTGGATATGGTAAGCCATACATACGCACACGTGGTGATTTCATTTTTCATAGGATGTATAGAACTTGAAAAAAGGTTTATCATTAATCATAATTATATATAATTTTATAGTTGATACTAGGGATATTATTTAATAATGTTAACAACAATGGAAGATGAAGTAGAATAAGAACGAAGTTTGAAAGATTTAGTAGAGGAGATTACCTCTTCTTCGACGAGGCCCTTCTAGATCTCCTCTTAATGTCACATGAGTTCACCTTATGAGAATTCAAAAACTTTTATAACGTCACTAAAGAAGATGATAAAGGAAATGGTATTGTTATGTCTAATAATTAAGGTTCAAAATTAAGTTAAGAAGTGATGGAGGAGGTCAACTTTTCATAATTGAGGCGCGAGACACTTATTGAATCTCCAACAATATTAATTTATCATAAAATCAAACCACATAAAAACCACCAAAATTACTTAGTTTTTAATATTAGATTACATAAGGTTTTAATATCATCAATAAATAAATTTTATATATTTTTTCAATAAATTTTGACCATTTCATTTTAATTAACACTTAGTTATTCTATTTGATTTTTAATTATGATAACTAATGTTTCTATATAAAAATAGCGAAATATTTACTTAATTGATGTAAATTAGACTATAAATGAATAATTTAGAAAATTTTAAAATATATTATAATTATTATAATTTTTAAAAATGTTTTATGATTTTTAAATAATTTAATAATACATTATTTTTATAAACAATAAATAGTGTCAATTTTGACAAAATTCAATTCATTTTTTCAAAAATATGAAAATTAAAAGTAAACATTGAAAAAAATATATTAATATATTTCTAAGATGTCAAGGACATATAGAAAATTCATCATAAATATTAATTATTCCATATTATATTAATTTTTAAAAATTTTAATAATTTTTATTTGGTATCTCCATTTATAAAATAATTTCAAACATATTTTGTTTAATTAATAAAAATAATTATTTTTTGAATAAAAAATAAAAATAAAATTATAAGATTAAGATAAATCCTCAAGATTCCAGAATAATAAATTTAGTCAAATATATATTCTGTGAGATCTACCATTAAAAATGTTATATTTTTTAAAACATGAATGTGCCAACTTTAACAACACCTTAAATAAGACATTATAAATGTCATAATATTTTCTATATGGATCCAAATGGTCAATAACTCGACCCATAGACGAATATGATGAAGATATATTTGAAAAATAAGATCTGGGAAAGTGTTATTGTCTTTAATTGGTTATTATCATTTTAATAAAAATGATTTTATCTATTTCTCATCAATTAAATAATTTCTTCATCATTAATGGAAATGCCATTAAGTAAACTATTTATTTCCAAAAAATTAAAAATAAATTTTCTTGTTGAATAAAAATATAATATATCTCAAATGAGTATTTATAGATAAATTTATCTTCTGTATGACATTATATTAAATATGATATAAGTATAAAAATTTGAGTAAGACATATTTTACTTTTCATTAAATAAAATAAATTCAATGTCCTCATCTCATCCAAATGGCTTTAAAAGGATACCATTTTGAAAAAAAGAAGATTTATTTCAAAACAAACTAATCCAATGGTATGAGGGAAAGTTTTATGGTAATTTTATAATATAATTTTACCCTTAATGAAAAAATTTACCCTTTTACCGTATTAATAAAAAATACATGTGTTACTATTCATAATTCTAATAAATGAATAAACATATTTACATTATTTTTAAATACTGATTAAAAATATGAAATCCATTTTTATGAATTCAAAAAAAAAGTTTCATGAAATAAATGTAAATTAATCCTATTTCGGGAATAAGAAAATGGGTTTTTAAAGTTAAAAAATTGCAAAATATTGAAATGTTTTTATATCTAAATTCAATGTAAGATTAATGCCAATGACCTAAATACAATTAACTGATAAAAATATAATCTATTTATACTTTAAAACCAATAAATAATATAATTTAAGAATATAAATTATTTTAATGAAAAAAGTTATTTTCAATTAAAATTTTGTATATCTTTACAATTCATCAAAACTTGATAATTATTACGAAAATATCAAAAAATAATCCACTATAAATTTTTATATCCAAATTCCAAAAAAATTATTTTTTCAAATATAATATAAAAATTCATTAAAAACATGATTTAAAATGGATGCGCCATCAAAAGGAGGTAAAACTGTATTTTTTGAAAAATACCTATTCTATCTGAAAAAAATGAATTCGTTCTTAGATCATGTCTATAAAATTAATAATATGAATTTTAAAAATTATATGGAATATATTATATATATATATATCTTTAATAAAATCTGTCAATAGTGAATTTATTATTTTATAAAGTCAGTATTTGCAGTTAAATAGTTTTTCCGAGGAAAGTTAGAATATTGTTCATACGCACCATTATAATGACTAGGTTATATGGTAACATAAGAATATTTAGATGTTCACTTAAAATTGGTCTTTTCTAAATGAATTCTATCAAAACAAATTGATACTATGTGTAATACATGCCGAGTATAGTGTTTCATATACAACAAAATAACTCATTGTTGCATGTAGTGCAAGATTATCATAAGGTAGAGTAATATAGTAGACATAAACGAAGTAAAAAAACATATATAATAATATTGGGGTGTTTCAATTATACTCAATGAAGTTGGATTGTTTTTATGTTTCCTTTTTATTGATGTATATGTGGATCTACAGTGAGGTGCTTTATAATGATGGAGTAGTCTACATACAAAAGAGCTATATTGACCCATAGTGGGCCATAGATGGAATTGGTTACATTATGATAAACATGGTTGTTTGATATAGGAATAAGGATCCTACAAAATACACCCCAAGATTTTTATATAAATAGAAATGGTTTTGTTATTTTTAGTTATAGTAACAATCTATTTGGTGTCTTTCCATATAGTTTGGAAAGAAATTCCACATAACCGAATCTATCAACATTAGTCCCTTTATATAGATCATCTGGGACAATGTCATGGGGTAAAACATTAGTATGTGATTCTCAAGGGACTTTATTAGTGTATAAATTCTCAATGAAAATAAGTTATTTTTAAACTATGGATTGGCATGATATGACGACTATGTCCATGCGAGATCACTTCCTTGGGTGGGTTGACATGTGAGTTTCTATGAGTTTTTAGGTGGGAGTGAGAGTGATCTCATGATTTATGAAATATATATGAGAACTAGTTTATAATATAGGTGGGATACCCTATATACCCTTGATATGTGAGTCATGTTTTTATGAGTTGGTACCTAATAGTTTATGAGGGCAACCCATGAGTTGGGTTAATCTAGGTTTATGATTACCATAGATATATAAAGCACATGTTGGTTATTTTGTTTGAGACCAATATACGGGAGGTGATAGAGGGTGGGGGATGCGACATATGATTTATAATTAGTTCATTTAATAATAAATAACCTTGATTTTTTGGGTGTTGATGTTGATTTTGGATGATGGAATCGTTTATATTGTACAAATCTTTTTTCAGGATGTGCTCAAGAAGCAAGATGCATGGGTGGGTTTATTATTTTAGAATTATTATGGAACTGAGTGGGGGTTAAATATGTGGTAATACCATTGATGGGAAACTGTAGTGTTAGTATAGCACTTATATAGTGGGTGATCATGATATAGACCATGGATCAAGTGAAGTGAACAATTTTGAAGATAATTTATAAGAGTGCTCCATTATTGATGAGACTGTAATCTTTGGGTGCATAAACAGTGTTTTGGAACTTAAGCCTAGTTGAATCATGTAAATTTCATTAGATATTATTGGGATGGTTATGATAGGGTGTTAAATCTGTGCACCCCATTATGTTTATTGAGACTGAGATGGTTTATGTGATTTATTATAGTTAATGTGAGTTATAAATTGGATGGTAGACATGTGTCAGTTGAGGATCAAAAAGATTTGTTTGTTCTGGATAGAAAGGTTTCCTTGGTATTTTAGTTAGTAAATGAAATTTTACTCCATGGAAGAGGATACATGGGAAATTAATAATGTGTCATGGGATGACCGACATGAGTATGGGCCTTATCATGCATTTTTAGGGAGACATAGTGTTTGGGGTTGGCAATTGATGAGAGTGGATTGAGAGGAGGGACACACGTCTGAGGATGAAACCTTCTGAGGTGGTCTATTAAGAGCGGTATAATTTAAGACTCATTGTTTCTGGTGAACCCATGGAATTTTGGGGGTGGTAACCCTCACTATTAATGGAATCTTGAAAAATGTCATGGGTGACATATCTATGTGCTAGGAATATGCATCGTTTGATGTTTTGAGTGTAACTTGGGGTGTGAGTGAGTTATTTCATTCAAATAAAATATGTTAAATGACCAAAATGTCGTGGTATATAATCATAGATAATTTATTTATATATAGAGATTACTTGGACACACTTATGCTACGGAGTTTAATATCCGTTATAGGTGTTGACCTTCATGCTGGTAGGAACATAGATGCATGGAAAACTACCATTTGACATTGGTTATGGTATTTTCACAGTAATGGATAAATGGTTTCGAATACATTAATATTACCTAGTGAATGGAAGGAATACATTTGGGTATAATTCTAGATGGATTATGGGAATTGGCATAAAGATCATGATTAATTAAGGTGATTTAGGCATGATTGGATTGAAGGGCATCAATGTTCACAGTATGGATAATAATGAAAGGTAATTTTTGACCAATTGGAGTTTAACCATGAGATCTCAACAAAATTTGGATATGAACTTTGGTGGGGGTGTTTTAAAAAATCACAGAATGCTGAGAGTTGTAAAATAATCTTGATCGGGTAATTTATAAGTGTGCCAATGGCCGGAATCACTTATTCTTAGGTAGTTTAACAAGATTTTTTTGACGTGTCTTATTGCCTATAATTGGATGTGGTAGGCTAGGAACTGCATTGGGCACATCATTTTGGATACAATGACTATGTCTCAGTGTTTGGTCTATACATTTTGAGAAGATCCTAGTGTGTTTTTTATTGCGTTTGGATAGTCAAAGTATATTTATTTTGGGTTGGACATGGGAGATGGGAGTTGATACTAGAATTAAACTGATAGTCTTGTGTGTATTGTGGTATAGTGTGTTGGGAATCAAAACAAGAGGGTTAGTGGACCACTAGGATCCTATTTGGAAGGAAATTCCTATTATGTGGAGAACCGTTGACTTTATTATTATATGGAAAATGGATCTTTTATGTCTTTGGGAAGAAATGAAAAACTAAGTGTGATAAAAGTATTTTTTAATTTATTAAGAGTAATCTATTGGGTTTCTAGTATCCTTATTCATTATGTTTGTGTTGGAATATAAAATCTTATTGAGCATTTAGATTTGGAGTGTGATGAATTTATAGTGTTTTAATGATCGACGTGGGTTGGGGTTTTCATTTGGATGACCACATAGACTTCTCAGAGATTAGAAGTGTTATAGTGGGGAGTTTTTAATGCCATGATTCCATACATGTCTTGAATTATGATGTAATTATGAGTTTTTAATTGAGTGGAAATGATAGATTTTGAATTGTGTTTTGTAATAGATTATTGATATTTTGGCACTTTAAAGTGATGTGTTTGGATAAGTAAAGGGATTCATAAGGTGGTTAGATGAAACACGAAATCATTAGAGGAGGTCCAGGTAGATGAGGTGGTATTTTGAAGCCACTCACCAACCACAGGTATGAAACTAGGTAACTAGTAGCTTGGAACATATCCTAGTAGCTTTATTGGGATCATCAACTAGATAGTGGAATAATACCAGCTATCCAGTTGGTTTAAAAGTGAACAAATAATACTTTCCACCTCAATGTTTTAATAGGGGTAAACCATATCCCCCCTGTTCATTTCTATCATGTGGACAGGGGGCTCCCTCTTATTTTTTTCATCACTAATATTATTTAAGAGGGGTGTTTTAGAGGGATTTTTTCATCGAACCAATGTATGTAGTTGATTCCATTAACCTTAATTGATATCTCCATCCACCTCCCTCTAATTGTATTCTCCTTTTACTCAGTATTCAATTCTGATTCTATCCAGACATGGTGGAATCTAACAAATGATATGGGGATTTCCCTTAGCCTTCGTAGAGGATTTCCCAATATGATGTCTTTCTATCTTGGTCCATTTATTCGATAAAGGGGCATCAAACCAAATATTTATTTTGTTTTATATAAAAATCAAAATTAAATTATTATGGAATCATTAAATAATGATAGGTATTTTAAATAAGATAACATTGAGGGTCTGTCTTGAATCTCTCATGGGTTGTTAATAATAGTCCAATGAAACATGATCTTTCAGTGAGTTTTCAATATTTTTTTTGGTTTGAATTTAATTTTTTATTAGTATAAATTATAGAATTAATTATTGTAGATTATTTTGAATGAGTTGGAGCCTCATATAAGGTGTTGGATTCTAAATAAGTAGGAATAAGTTTTACCAATCTTGGATGAATATCAGTGATCGAAGGAGGATCTTTCGGGACAAGTCTTTAAAAGGGAAATTGGTTTAACCAAGATTTATGTGGTCCTTATACCATGTCTATGAACTTTATTATTTTTCTATGATTCATGGGTTATGTGGTCCCTCCCCCAAGTTCATTGGACTATTTAGTTTAAATTATTTAATGATTAATTAATCTTTAAATTAAATTGATTTTCTGTAAATGTAATAATCTTCTAATGTCACATTAGGGCCTTTTACACTTGCCTTATTCCTTAGGGTAAGATGGTCGTGTCCTTAAAAATTAACTTTACTATAATTTTTAGACCAATTGAATGGGGTAAAATTAAATAAAATTAAATTAATCTTAGTTTGGAGGCCCCAATATAGGTTCCCTTAAACATTCCTTATGTCATAAAGTGATGAGTTAGTACTATTTGAAAATTGTGATACCATGGGGACACTTGTATTCATTAATTAAACTTGGGGAAAGGGTCCCTCCTAGTTGAGATGTGACAACATGTGTGATTAGACATTTATAATATTTTGTTTTGGTGGAGTGTTCATACTGACCGAGAAAGACCAAAAGACGTTGATATGGTCATTGGTCCATCACCATAGGACGTTCTAGTATAGCTTCCCCTATAAGTTTTATAAGATCAGGTATACTTATAACCCTTCCCAGGAGTGGGATACCCTTGGAGATACGAGTGATGACCTTATAACTGACCGAAATTGGGGACCCTAAGTGTGGTGCCCCCATTTTTTGGTGAAATAGCGGACCCTTGTGGGTTCCCTAATGATATGTTGACCCTAGTGAGAGTATTGTATTCGGATTTAAATTGTGATGGTGGGTTAATGAATTTGGTACACCCTTGTTATTTATTTTATTTTAAATTTGATATGGAATGCAACCTCTTAGTGGTATTATTTATGTATGTACAATCACCTTATGAAATTATTTTCTACTTGATAAGAAAGGACCCATAGAGGACATCTGTGTTACTATTTCATTTGAATACTCTTATAGAGGAGATCCATTTTACTATTGGGATTATCCCTTGGTTAAAAACTTCTATATGTGAGTTCCATGTTACCAATTTAGTATACTGAGGAGAGATGAGTATTTAATATTGGGTAGAATGATTAATGTTCTTAGAGACACCCAGACACTGGATGAAAAAATGTATGGTCTATAAGTTTCATGAATCCAAGGATTGATAATGGTATTGTGTGGGGTATATGGGGAGACCTGATCTATGTGATGTGCTTAGTGTCATTCAAGAACTAGATGATGTAGGTTTTTTGTTTTTTTGTTTTCCAATGTTTTTTTGAGCAAGTCACATGACCTTATCACTGCATCGTCATTAATGTGTGGGACCACATTGGTGGAACCCTATTGAGTTTTTTACGATCACTCTTCTTGGGTGATAATGGAACAGGAGGACCAGATCATCCATACACTTATTGTCAGTAAAGGTTTGGATGAGTCTTGGGATTCCACGATCGAGGTGGAGAAGCTCAAATGGATTTTAGGATTGGGATGTGATGCAACTCAAGGATATAGTTGGGCATAGTTTATAATTTATTTGTTCTTTTTCATTCTGTATATGTGATCATTCTATTGGGTGATCAGTCCTCTATTCTTGTATGTTATCATTTTTTATTTTTTATTTATTATTTCATGTTTTATATACTTTATCAAATGTGTACTTTGATGTTATTGATTTTTATATTATCTAGTTATTTCCAGTAGTATTTATACTCTAATATAGG
Source organism: Viscum album (assembly GCA_963277665.1). NCBI lineage: Eukaryota > Viridiplantae > Streptophyta > Magnoliopsida > Santalales > Viscaceae > Viscum > Viscum album. The sequence goes on along the minus strand of OY728126.1, from coordinate 375,779,570 downwards.
GGATATATTCTCCTCAAAATACTACCATAAGACCCTGATTCTAGTCAATTGTGAATATGGGTAAGCATGACTGAGATATAGTGTCGACCACCTTCCCAACCGCTGATTATTGGTCTAGAGCGGCTGGAAGTTTCACTATTAGAATAGGTTACCTATACCATAGGTTTTGTTCATACAACTGGTATATGGATTACACAAACCACTTTACCCTTATGTACCCCCCCTAGACTTTACATATCCCATTTTGAACATTATTTATTCCCCATTAACTATTATGTATTCCCTCCTTCCTCATTTACCAATGGTTTTATTAAAACTATTGGTATATGGTTTTTCCTATTCCAACCAAAACGAACCCCATTATCATCAAAAACAATTTCACCTCCCCTATAGTGTTTCTACCTTCCTTCTTGATTCCCCTCACTCTTCATCTCTTCTTAATAATTTTTATAATGATTTTTAGGAATATTAATAAATGTATGTTTTTTTCATTCACCATATTTTATATCTTATTACCTTCTTCCCACATTTTCATGCCCAAAATTACAATGGCGGTTTAGAGTTTATTTTTTCTAGAATTAAATTTGGTTTTTCTTATTTTATAAGAAATCAAATAAGTAACATTAATTTTTTCTCTAAGTGTATTAATATAGGGATTCATTAGATTTATATTGTTCACTATTTTGTTCTAAATACTTTCTTTGGTTTCCATAACAATGGATTCCATTGAAAATTTAATTTAATTTATCATGAATATTATTTTTAAAATGGTATTTATGATAGAATGTTGATATTAATATCCTGATTATTCTTTGGGTTTAAGGTTATATGTTGTGATTTTTCTTAAAAATGATGTAAGTAAAATATTAAAATAATATTTCTCCCATGTATCTTAATAAAATTAAATTTTCTTATTAAATAATTGATTTTCTTCCAATAAATTATTATGGGATTTTATAAAAAATTAGTTTCATTATTTTGATTGTTTTTTACAAATAGAAATAATTTTTTCTATTAATATCAATATTGTGGATGTTTTCTAACGTTGATAATTTTTATAGTTTGTATATTGATATCATTATTATGGGGTATTATCAAGAACATTTTAGATTAATTTCAATGTTATGGGGGATTTTTGGATTTTAATGATTAATTAAGTGGTTTTATAAACCACTAATATTTTTTTAATTATAATATGTTTTTTTATTAATAACATGAATTTTGTTATAGAATGTTTTCTAATGTTATTTAAATATTGATTCTTTTTTTTGAAACGTCAAATAGGGGATATATATTTGTGATTATGAAGATAATCTTAAGGTCTTAAATTTTCATGTTGCATGGGTAAAATGTTCTTCATTGATAATTATTTTCCAATATAAAAACAAAATTTTGGAAGTGATTATTATAGACATTTCAGGATAGGTGTCCTGGATCATCTGAGTTTTATTTTCTTTTTTTATAACAATGATTTGGGAACTTCCATTCACCATAACCCTCACATCCAACATATATATATATATTCTTATCTTTTGTTTCCATACATCATCAAATTATAGCCTATATATTGATCTTCAATTTCGTTATGTGAAATAACTACTTAGGATCATCTTCAATGTATAAGGTGACCTAAAAATATATACACATTACTTCAAACGAAATCAATATATTTATTTAGTTATATAATTATCCTTTTCCAAATAGGTGTTCAACTATTTATTTTTATTGTGTATTTTCTAATTAGAGTCTACTAGGTTTTTTTAATAGAAGTATATTTTTGGTATCAGAATGGGAAGAATTTGGATGTATAATACTGATCAAATTTCAACTACATTTCAAAATAAGTTTATTTTTTAGATTTTTCATTTGATAATGAATTTATGGAGGAATTATACATATATATTATCATAATTATTTTTAAAGACCTTTGTTAAATTATGAATAAGTGAGATACCATATAAAAAATGTTGGTTTTGAAACGAATTAATATGTCTCGTATCATAATGATAAGAAATGGAAATCTCACACTATTCATGATCTATATGAAGTGAGTGGAATTGGAAATTTAATATATGAGCTATTTGTTTATTCATCACTATGAGAAATAAATTATTCTAATTAAATAATACAATAGTATAAGTTCACACAATGAATTAAATTAAAATGATGATGTTGAGAGACTAAAAATATTATGGTAGGATGAAAGGCATCTCCTATATCTAACATTTGGTGTAGTGGTAAAGTTGGAATTTTAGGAGGTTAGTGGTGATGAAATCTACACCATCCTTGCCACTATTTTTTAAGCAATATATTTAACTTAATGAATCAATTAAATTAATTATCAAAGTTAGCACTGAACCAAAAGTAGTGTTTGATATTATATAAATGAAATGGTGTGTAGTCACAAACCTCTATTATCTTCCCAATATTTTAGTTTATTGAATTTATGTCAAATTAGTAATATCTAAACGGATAAAACGTTTTGGCCACATTTTAGATATTTTTATAAATTTTTGTTGATTTCCAACTCAATAATAATCACTCAAGTCTAAAAACTATAATAATTTATATCATAAATAACGAGAAGTAATCTAATGATGAAAATTGAAATTTAACGCATTAGATGAAGTGTGTTTTCATTAAATTTAAAATATTTAAACTCTAAAACTAGTTTTGTGTGTATTAGAATGTGAATGAAATATCTTTTTTAGACTTATAATTTGATAATAATCACTAATGTTTTTTCTCTAAATATATATATCAGAAAAAACACAAAGTTAAAAAAAAATGAAGAACTAAATTTTTGGATAAATAGTTATAGTAAACTGAATGAAAATTAATTGGATTAAGAATATATTTATTATAAAAAGTAACACTTTAATTCAAATATAAATCAAACATTCCATTATGTATTTAATATAGTTCCCTATATTTTCTAAATTTTATAAATAAGACAATTTATTATTTTATGTATTTACAAGAGTGGAACCCACATCAATTGTTGAAGGGCACACACTCACTCCACATATTCACACACTTCATTCCTGATATTTTATCCAAGACCCACCCAAAGATATTCCAAACTATATTCCCCATGTACTATAAGTTCTGGTCTTCAAAAAATACTATCTATTAAAGTCTTAATGTTTAAGCCAAATGAGGTTTCCCAAATTATAGATTTTTATCTCCATTGATCTATTTCTAGTTTATTTCTTTGTTAACATACTATAACGATTTTATAACCAGATTAAAATGATTAAATAAGAATTATTACTCTATTTCAAGGTTTTTATTTTTATGTTTCCACAATTTTTTTTACTTTTTTCCATCCAATGAGATATGATAATGTCATTTGTGCACATGTGTGGACTACCACCTCCAAAATGTGATGTGATTCCATTTCAATGTTCTCCATACATGGATGGTCATATGAATGGATTTAATGAATATATATTTAATTTATGATTTTTTTCAAATATATGTTATTTTTAAGCTTCCTTTTAAACTTTTTTGGAAAATGAAAACATTACATGTTTATACGTATTGACTACTTCGTATACTAAGTGATGCAATTAATTTTTCATCACTAAATTATATTAATGGTTAAAAAATTTATATAATGAATAAATATTATACTTATAACAAGATTATGAATTTTGAGGTGATGAAACCATGAACAAGTTGCAAGGATAAAAACTATCAAACTTGAACATGCTTTGGAACAAAACAGCTAACACTATAAAGTTCATTTTAATAAAATAATTATTAATCAATTGGTAATTAAAAATTATAATGTGATTATACACTACAATATACATATTAATATGATAATTTTATATTTTTATAATAAATATAATTTTTTTATTCATGAAATCAAGAAATAAGTAGAGAAAATCCAAACCTGAGGTATGCCATTATGTTATAATTTTATTTTTTGTTGGGGTACATTATGGTTGATATGAATTTGAAGAAAATGCATACTCATTTTAGAAGTAAACACAATTTTAATAATTAATCAATTTAATTACTTATTAATATTATTTAATTATATTATATATATATATATATTTCATTATAATTATATTAATTAGTTTTTCGATTAAAAAGAAAATAATATTATTCTTACTATTTTTGATGTACTAAAGGATTTCCTATAAAATATTAATTTAAAAGAATTTGAATTTAAATTTTAAAAAATGATATCATTTTTTAAATTATCAATCCAAATTATCATAGGGTGATTTATTTGGTAATTTTTAGAAAAAAATGATTTTTGATTGAATAGTATAAAATAGATTTTTTTAGAAAGCTATATTTTCTTTTCAAATAATTTAAAATTAATATTATTGTTTTGATTGTTTTTAAGATTTAATTATTTCATTTTTATTATTCATAATTCAAATAATTTCACGTTAAAAAATAAAAAACTTTATTTTGGTTTAAAAACATTTTTAAACATAGTAATGTATTTTTATGGAAAATCATTTTTCATCTCGTCTTGCGAGATTAATTTAAAAATAATTTTTTACACTTATGGAAAATAAATTTGATAAAATTAAAAGTATATTTAAAATAATAATCTAAAATATTTTATTGACACCACTTTCATTTTTGGTCATTACGAATACCAAATTTAGAAATTAATCAATAACCACGATAAGATTTTAAAAAGGTTAAAAGGGTTAAAAGAAAACATTTTAAGGGTTAGCATGACCTAATAACTTATATAAATATTATTTTATTGTATTATTTCTTACCGAATAATATTTTATTTTAATATTGGTCATTTTGGATCTATATTTTTGTACTAATAGATTAATATATTTTAATATTTTGAAAAATTGTATTTGTGTCGTCTCCCTTAATTATCAAATAAAACTCATATTATACATTATTAAAACTTAAAGAGCCTGTTATATCATCCAATAACTACAAAAACACTTTAATAACAAACCTTACATTTTATTATAGTTATTTTTATGATCATAATAACATCCAAAAAATCCTTTATTTATAACCTAATGTGGTTGTCCTTAACCATGTTTTTTCTTTCATATCTCTTAATTTACCTCTTAAAAACAATACTGACCAATATTATATAATAAAATCATTATATTAAATATATATTAATTTTATTATGATTATTTCATATTCCAAATGATTTTTTCCTTGACCAACTTTTTTATTTTCCATCCATTTAAATATGATAACATCGTTTGGGCATAAATGTGGAATGCCACCTCTATAAAGCGATGCGTTTTGTTTTTCATATTAACATTATAAAGATGGTCATAAGGATGAAACTAATAATTAAATATGAAATTTATAAAATATTTAATAATCTGTAAAAGTTATATATTGTTTTATTTATTTCATTTTGATTGGTTAGAAAAATTAAAACGTCATTCATGCGTACTTACGTACTACGCTCTCCATGAAACAACGTGATTCATTTTTCTTGAATTCCTTACATTGTTAGTTTTAAAAGGGTATATAATGTTTATAATTAATAAATAAAACCCATTTTATTGTTTGGATAAAATGGAAACATAACCCCTTTGACCACATTTGACACACACATATGGTTTCTTATTTACAAACTAAATGAGTCCAAAACAAACAACATGGAATAAACCATTTTAGTATCTAAATAAAACATGGTAATAAATTAAATAAATGAAATAATAATAATTAAATTAACATGTAAATGGTGTTTATGAATGTATAAACATAATATAATTTTATTATTCTCTAGTTAATGGATTTTTATAGTTTGACGAGACATATAGTAAAATAATTTTTTTAAACGTTGTTTAAAATGTTTTAAACTCTTTATCCTCAATATCAATTTTTTATTAATGTTTCAAGAATATAATTATTTATGAATAATTGCTTTTCAAAATTTATTTTCAACCTGTTTTTACATACTTTTTAGGGTTTAAAATACAATCTTTTAAATATTTACCGTTAGGATCATTTTGACGTCTTTTTACCAAAGTGAAAAAATGGTTTCTAACTTATATGAATTGTACACCCTTTCCTGATATCATAGAAATATTTTATCTGTATTACTTTAAAGATAACATGTTTTTTCAAATAATAAACTATTATCAACATCGTTGCAATTTTTCATTTTTATGGGGTTTTAATGAAAAATTACATTTCTCTTTATGATAATAAAAAATAGAAAGTATTTTACTAATGGGTTCAAATGAGTTTTAAAAGGGTTTGATGATAAAAAATTGAAATCTTAAAAAAACCAAGATATGATTATTGAGCATTATATATGATAACATGCGAGCTTGATACATCTTATGCGAATGGAAATCCTAAGAAAACATATACGATAGGTGATCCCAATATAGATCTCCAATGCATTTGGTAATATTCCTTATCATCAAGTAAATAAGGACGCATTTAACTAGGGAGGCTTCTCCTATATATTTAGTTAGCCTCTAGTTATTTATTATATGATTTAATACCAATTATGAATATATTTTTATAAATTATATATAAGGGTATCGATTTTTTATCTATGGAGTTTAAAGATTTTATTTGAGAAGTAAGTTTTTTCACTATGTGGATAAGATTTATTTTATGTAGTCAAATAATAATGTGGAATGGTAAACATTTTATGGGGTTTCATGTTTTCATTGGACTAATGAATTTCATTATTTTATGCCCATAATTTAGATTTTTTGAAATTATATATCATTTTAAGATTACCATGTTTCTTCATATAATATATATCTATTCCGAATGGTTTTTTATATAGGATAGGATGAGGTTGTAGTAGAAAGGAATCTAGAAGACAATATCCTTACCAATTAGTAATCTAGAATGGTTGGAATTAGAAAAGAACAGTTTTTTCATGGTGGATAAGTTGAAACATGCTATAAAAGGCAGTGACATCCATGTTAGAGAGAAATAATATTTACCATCGATAATTATGTCATTTTTAGTGTATTTTATAAGAGAAAAGACACTATATTTTGGAGAAACCTCATATCCAATGGTTATTGAAGTATAGAGAAATACTTTAGAAAAGATATTATAAATCATGATATATTCATAAAATCAAAAGATAACTCTTTAAGTTTATCATATTTGAAGATTACATTTATTAATGGTGTTCATTATTTAATAATACTAGAGATATAGAGAGAGAAAATATTTATTCCATGGGATAAGATAAATTTAAGAATTTTTTCGAGAGAATAATTTCCCTATATCAATTAAACTTACAATAGGGAAACAATTATTGAAATTGAGGTAAAAGTGGGAGGATTTAGTAGCCGTGTATGTAGAAAATTTTACAATAATGTCCAGGTATAAACCAAACTTTTTTCGATACATTGATAAAAAAATTGATAGGTTTTACTGAGGATTGAAATGAACTTTTATAATGGAATTATCGTCGATGAAATTTAATTTTTTTTGGGAAAGTTGTTCGTTGTGATGAGAAAGTTGAGTTGGAGTTTCATAAAAAAAAATTCACTTGTGATGATAAGAGTAAGAAGCGGTCAAGGTGTAACAAAATAGAAAAGTATTCAAATAATAAATATAGAGGCTAGATCCTAACATATTTCACATGTGGTGAAAGATGTTTTGTGAAATGTCTGATAGGATATAAAAATTGTTACTATGGTGGTATGTTTAGTCATATGGATCATAAAGACAAAGAAATGAGTCCTGATAACATCACTCTAATGAATACGTATCATATAAATCACATCTAATATTGTTTTGATCATATCTTGGGAGGATAATATTTTCATAAAATTGATCTCATGTTTTGATACTATCAGTTGAAGGTGAAGAGGGAAGATATTATGAATACCGAATTTTATACTACATATGGGAATTATTATTCTATATTTATACGATTTTCGATTTCTAAATGCATTACTTCTAATCATGGATCTTATGAATATAGTTTTCCATGAATTTTTAGATATTTTTTGGTTTTGTTTATTGATAATGCTTTGGTATATTCTAGAAGTCATGAGTACTATGAATGGAACTTAATAAATGTTTTGTAAACCTTGAATAAAAATAAATTAAATTATAATATTAGTAAATATGAATTTTTTCTACAAAAGAATTCATTTTGTGAGAATATTTTTCTAATGAGGGAATAAATATTGACCTTGTTAAAAATAATGTTTTTAAAAAATGGAAAACTCCTAAAAATTTTAGTGATTCTTGGTTTTTATAGATTACTATGTTACTGCCGATTTTTTTTTAAAATTTCTCATTTTTCTAGACCACTGACTATGTTAATTAAAATTGAGTTAAATTCATCTCGACAGAAGAGTGTGATAAAGGTTTCTAATAACAAAAAATAATTTTTTTGAGTGCTTCTATTTTGGCCTTGTCTTTTAGAAATTCTGAATTTATCATATACAATAATGCTTTAATAAAGGGACATGGTTGTGTTATAAGGTAAAATGTTTAGGTTATTACTTATTATTATCATCAATTTAAATATTATGAGATAAATTATCCAACACATGATTTAGAACAAGATAATATACATATTTCTTTAAAAATATATAAAGATAATTTATATAGATTAGTGTGTGAGATATATAATGGTCCTAAAATTTTGAAGTATATATTCACTCAGAAATAGTTAAACGTGACAAGAGAAGATGTCCTCAACTAGTAAATAATTATGATTGTATGATTCATTATCATTTCGAAAAATAAAACAAAGTATCTGATTCTTTGAGATAAAAATATAATGTATCATTAACCATGATACTTTTAGAAGACAATCCTTTGGTAAAACATTTGGTTAATGTTGGCCTAGAAATTTTGTACACTTATACTTCCTCAATTTTGTTTTAGGTTTTAATGAAATTATCATTGTTAGATAGAATTATGAAAACTCAAAAGAAAGAATATTATTAGAATGAAACATGGGGAATGATAAAAAAAGTCAATTTTTATGAATTTAACATTACTAAGGAATGTGTTTTGAGATTTGGAAAATGTTATCTATGGTAGCTATCTCCCAATTAAAAAATTATGTGTCGAGTTAAGCTCACTAATATCACTTTTCTATTTATCATGAAAATACTAAGATGTACATATAAATTCACGAGTATTACTAGTGGGACAAAATGAAGAATGATATTAGATAGTTTACCAAGAAATTCTTGACTTGTAAATACATTAAATATAGATTGAAAATTTAATAAGTGATGATTCAAACTTTTCTAATGTTGGAGTGTAAATGGAAAAATATATCTATGGATTTCATGGAGTGTTTGACAAAAAAATCATGATGTAATAATGAAAATTGGGTTATTGTTGATCAATTGACTAAATCTATAAATTTTATAATTATATGAGATAATAAGTCCTAATATTAGCATTACTGACTTTATATCAAGAAGATAGTTATGTCATATAGATTTTCTATCACTATTTTATATAAACATGGCCCCATGCTTACTTTTAATTTTTGTAAAGGCCTTCCATTTTTTGTGTGTTCTGTATTAAATTTCAGTATGAATTTTCACAATCAATCTGGTAGACATTCAAAGTGAATGATTTAGATATAGATATAAATTATTTGAGAATATTGAATTAATTTTTTAGTAATTTTGGATCCACATTATTTAATTAGTTTAGTTCAATTCTAATAATGTTTTTTATTATTGTATACAGATGAAAGCTTACGAGACATTATGTGGAAATAAGTGTTAGACTCCATCTTGTTGGGACCAAGTATGTGAAACAAACTTGTTTAAACCATAGTTTAGAGAAGATATGACATAAAGGTAAAGTTTCTTTATAATCATATGAGGGTATCTCATAGTAGGTTATTTTTTTATTGAAAACTAGAGAAAATATCTTTTATTCGAGGTAGGGTATCATTTTTTTTAAATTATATCCATAGAAATATTTTTTATGTTTTTGTAGAAAGGGACATTTAAGTCCATGTTTTATTAAAACATGTGAAATTAAAGATAAGGTTCCACCATTTTCATCTTAATTGGACTTTCCTATAAGTTTACCCAAATTAAATGATGTGTTTCATGTTCCATAACTATGGAAATATATTTTGAGCTATTTCATGTTTTGAGCTCTAAAGTAGAATAGTTGGAAGAAAATATTTCTCAAAAAGAACAACTGGTTCAGATTATTGATTTTATATATCATGTGTTATGAAATATGAATATTTTCAACTTATTGTTTTTGGAAAACCATTATATGGTTGAGGAATAAACCTAGGAATCAAAAAATTCTATGAAATAATAATATCCCCACTTCTATAAGTAGTGAATAAAATTTAGAGGATGAAATCAGTAAAAGGGGAAGATTATAAAAACATAGATAATTTTAATATTAAACCAATTTTATTTTTTATTAATATTTATTAATTTTATTTTATAGAATTGCATTCAATATAAGAATATTAATTAAATTTTCTAATAAAAATAAAATAGTTTTATTCCTACAATATTTTTTCACATTGTTTTACTTAAAATGTGGATTTATAAATTTATAAATTTTAATTTTATTAAAAGGATATTATTTTTGATGTCTAAAATTAAATATTACTTTAGAGTGATTTTATGGTAATTTTATGAAAAAATATATTTTTGTGTGGATACTAGAAAGCTCAGATATTTATGAAAATACCTCTTTTATTATTATATATTTACAAAGTAAAATTATATTTCAGATTATATTTAAGTTTTAATCAATTATTTGTTATTAAAAGTAATTCAATCGATTATATTTGAATCAGCATTAGACAGGGTTTTTTATAAAAAAAATTTTATACTTAAAAAATGAATTTTTATGGGAAAAAATTTTCCACAAATTTTGTGGGATTTTTTAAATGAAATTGATACCAATTTTAGAAATTAAATATTACAAAATTGAATTCATATTTTAAATCAAAAGTTTTAGGTTTTTTATAAGACTAATTCCATATTTTGTCTTTCTGGATATTTACTTTGGTGAAAAATTGGTTACCATAGTAAGAGTTTAATTAGCCTAAAATTATTAAAACTAAAATGATAAAGGTTTTAATGACCTAAAAACGTGTTGAACATCTATTTTATAGTAATATTTATACTATATATCTTATATTCTAATAATATGAGTCATTTTTGATACATTTTTCTCGACTAAGACATTAATAAATTTTATACTTTTGTAAAAAAATCCAAGTGTCTCCTCTCCCTCACATAAAAAGGACACCAAAGTCCTCCCTTCTCAATACATTAAATGAATATTTGATCAGATAATACCACCAAAAATAACTTCCTATAATCTATAAACATGTATTATAGGTATTTATTTATCATAAAACAATCCTAGTAATGATTTAAGTATAAAAAAATGATGTTTCCTAAAGAGGAGGTATAGTTCTAATATAAGTGTTTTATTTTTTATTTCTCCTTCTACCAAACCCAAACCTCTCCAATGCATTGTGATATAATAAAATTATTATCCCCAATATTTATATGTTTTTAATTCTTATGAAATAAATAGTTTTAATTTCTTTTCCTTCCATTAAAAAATGAAGACGATGTTCATACATACATGTGGAATACCACCTTCATGGAGCAATATGATTTATTTTTCACTTTGTATTGGTAAGGATGGTCATAAGGATATAAATAATGAATAAATTTTAAATTTATTGAATATTTTGGTCTATAATTAATTAAAATATTATTTACTTTATTTCCTTTCCACCAACTATAAAAATGAAAATTTTATTCTTGTATGCGTACAAACTACCATCTCAATGAAATGATGTGATCCATTTTTCAAAACACCATTAAATGGTTAGTTTAAAAATTATATCTAATGTATAAATATGATAAGTATAACATGTTTAAGACTCGACATTTATTTTAATCACAAAATCTTTAATCATGGTCAACATACATATATGGGTTTGAGATTATAAACTTAATGACCCCAAAACATCCCATGTGAACTAAACTATTGTAAAAGAAAAATAAAAAAGTGTAATAAATGAAATAAAAGGAAACAATAACAATATTAATATGAAAAATGTTATTAAAAAAGTATAAAACTAATATAATTTTATGATTCAGTATTTATAAAATGGATGATTATAGATAGGACTTATGCTAAAGGGTTTTATATCAAAATCTTGTTTAAAATGTATCAATTTTTTATCCCCTATATAAATGTTCCTTTCAATGATTTAAGAATAGTGTTTTTTATTTTTAGATGGTTTTTAAAATTTATTTTGAACTACTTTTCTCTTTATTTTTGAATGTTTAAATAGTAATCTTTTACACATTTACATGATGGTTCATTTTTAATTTTTTTACCAAAGTTGAAAAAAAATGTTTTTAATGTATATAATTTGACCATCTTTTCCAACCATAATAGCAATTATTCATTATCAAGTATTATCTTCAAGTTAAAAATGTGTTTAAACTAATATTTTATTCTCTCCCTTATATTAGTATTTCATTTTAATGTTTTTCCAATAAAATTGATATTCATCTTTATGATTATGAAAAAATTGAAAGTGTTTTAAAAATTGTTTGAGTGGAATTTAATATGTGTTTAATAGTGGAAAGGTAAAATATTACAGTTTTTATTCATTATATTATACTTTAAATTTTTTGAATATGATGATTGATACTAGAAAATATTTTACTATGGGTGAGCTTGGTACATCTAATACAACAAGTGAGTCTGATATATATCTCAAATGCATTGGGAAATGGCTCTTATTTTCAATGGAATAATAGAGTGAGTTAACTAGGGAGTTTTTACCAATGGATTTAATTGGTGTCCATTTATTTATTAAAAAATTGAACTTTAGTTATTAATATAATGTTCCAAAATTACTAAAGGGATTTTAATATACTTTGTATGGGGTTTTATGGTTTTCTTCGAGAAAATAGTGTTTTCAATATTGATATTATTCATTTTATATGCTCAAAAAATAATGTCAAAAATGTGAAACTTTTATGGGTTTTAATTTTTTTTATATAACATTGGATTTATTTCATTATTATCCCTTAGTAAATTTTTTAATAACACAATTTCGAAATTTCTTTAATAGGATATAAGGACTAGTCAGGAAAAGAAGATATAAAGTTGAATTTCATTATTATTAATTAAGAAAATAGAAATTTTTTATTCAAAAAGTTTTATATTATGGTAAAAATTGAAATTGAGTGTTTTTACCTATTTTTAATGGAGTTTGTTAATGATTCATAACCTAGTTCTCTAAAACATTAAACTAAAAAAGGTTCTCAAAATGCAAGAAAATAAATTACTATCTAAATACTCAAGATTGTTTAATGTTTTAAGGATGGTTTCCTATAATATTTTTCACCTAAACCAAATTTATTTTATTCTCTTTTAGTTATTTATGCGGTTTTCATAGTTTTCATTATTTTTCCTGAATTTTATATTAAAAATAACTAAGAAAACATTTTTAAGAAAAGTCAACCTCATTTCTTCTTTGCTTGGAGAATTTATTTTATATATAAATTTTCATTAAAATTATTTTAAAAAATATTATTTTATATGGTACAATGATTATTTAAATTTATATTAAACTATAATTTGTTTTATTTTTATTTGATTAAAAAATGATTTTTGGGAAATTTATTTTTGAACATTTTAATTTTTAATTTTTAAAAAATTGTGAAATTATTATTCTTTTAATATTTACGACATGAAATATTTTTCACACCATAATGAAAATTCATTACTTTGAATATGAGTTTACATTTATCCTTGGATATTTTCAAAGAAAATCCTATTTCCAGTTTTATGGGAGTTTTTATTTAAAATGTTATTAGAAGAAAATGAAATTTTTTTCATGCTGTCAAAGAAAGGTTCAAATTATATTTTCATTGTATTTTTCACCTACTATCAATAAAAATTTATGTTCCTTATGGTTAAATAATAATATTATATAGTTATAATTTTTTTTATTTCTATGGATGGATTATGATGTTGTGGTGTTTAAATCATTAAGAAACCCATTTCTTTTCTATGAGTTATATTATGAAGAATTGATGAATGTTTTTATGATTATGTGTGGAAAAAATATATGGTTTTAGATATTTGATTGGTTGGTCCATTGAGGGCCTCATAAAAATCACCTCTACCAATTCTAGTATCCCTTGTTATCATCAAAAGACCAAACTGTTTTCTTTAATGAGGTTCTCAAGGAGGAAATATTCCGATGGAAAAATCTTCTTTTTTTCTTTTTTGGTTCTCATTTTCATTATATCCCATACTATACTCACCTCCTCCTCTCTAAGAGGAATAATAAATCCTGTAGATTCTATATAATTTAATTTTATTATGTTAATTGAATAATTCACTTTCATATATCCTCCCTCTTTATTTTTTTCTAAACATGAAGATATCATCCATGGTGTGTCTATTTACCGCTACTGTGGACGATGCGTTTTCATTTTTCACTATCACCATCAAGGATAATCATATAACCATAATTATAGTTGAATAAGATTATATTATACGTACTATATGTTATAAAAATTTCTTTAAGATATATATGAACATGATGTTAAATAAAATTATAAAAGCTCATAATGGTCGTAAAACTACAAACAAAATAATTAAATCATTCTCAGTAAAATTATATCGAATAAATCATCCTCATACATTATAAAAAATGAAATAAATGTCCAATTAAAATCCTGTATTTTCATTAATAACAAATATTTTAAATTCTATAGAATCATTTTCATTGTACATGAACATCAATATTTATAAACAAGTAAACTGATCATGAAATCCAAGAAAATAAACACTCTGAAATGATAAAATTGGACTCTATATGTCATAAAAAGGACATAAATGAACTAAATAAATCAATAATAAATCAAATAAATGTATATGAGGTTTTTTATATGTCTATTAATGAATTTAAGTTGATTATCTAAGATATTAAACTAAATAAAAAATTCAGATATAATGTAAGGAGATTATCGAACCCAACTCTCTTCCTTTGGGGTTTCCTTCTTTCACTCCATTTTTTGTATGGATATTCCATTAATGTTCATAAATATCATTTATTTTTTTACTACCATTTTATTATATATATATATATTTTTCTTCTATGAATTTTTGATAGAATCAATGTTTTTTTCAAAATAAGTCTACTTTTGAAAACCCCAACTTTTTTACTTCTTGGGAGATTGTTTCTTTCTCAATTAAGATTTGTAATTCTTATACCAATTATTTTATTCCATCCTTATTTTGGGAACCCCATAGTTTATTAAAAAATATACAATTTCTTAAATGAATCTCATTCTTATCCATGTGTTATTTTATTTATAATATTGATATACGCTATATGTAGCATGAATTATAATGTAAATGATATGATGCGATGGTTGCATGAAAAATTATTTAGCACATGTAAATGTTATGATATAACAGGTGTATTAGTAATTATATAACACTCTAATTAATTTGGTATTGTGATGTATCTCATTATAAAAATTGAAATATATGTGAACATGATGATATCTTGGTCCACACCTATGTGTGGTGGTTAACCACTAAGACATTTGTGCTTTATTTTTTGATTTTAGACATTCCATGCCTTTATCTAATGTTTCCTACCATGATTATAATGTTTTGATGATGATTATTCTCAACCATGTTATATTGATTCATGCCTTTATCTATCCCCATACTAGGTTTTTATCTCACCCGTTTCATTGATGTATATCCATTGGTAATTACTTGTTCTAAGGAGAATTTGAAGGCCCTAAAGAAGATAAAGAAGAAGGAATTTAATAAATTGTTTTTTTATTATGTAAAAGCTATGTATGGTAATTATTTTCCCTTGAAACTAAACCTTTTGATCCTGGATTTTTAGCACTATTATGTCGTTTATCGTTAAAATGATGTAATAGTCATGTAAGAATATGTAGGTTCACTATATATAACTTAATCATAACCCATTTAGAGGAAGAAGGATGATGGTAAAACAATACATAATCAGCATTTCAAAAATAATTATTATTGGTATATCAAAATAAAAGTTAACAATAATTTTCCCCAAGTTAGTTAAAGGGATAACATGATCATAATCAATCAAACTAAAGAAGGTGGATGACCAAACAATACACATCCAACTTTCCAATAATCATGGGTATTTGAATAACAATATAAAAAATTACAATATTTTTCCACATGTACAAATAAAAAGAATCATAACACACCTATAGGAAGATGGTGGATGGTTAAAAATACACAGTTATATTTTTTGAGTAATTAACAAACATATATATCAGAATAAAAATATTAATATTTTAAATAGTTCCTTAATCGATAAATAAAGTATATTTTTATGTAAGCATCCCTCAATATAAAATTATGTGGAGTCTTACAGAAATGTTAGAATCACAAGAACACAATTAACACATAGGAATATGGTGGATGGTTGTAAAATAACACAACCCCAATGCATCAAAAGAAATATAGAAGGATGTTGACATATAATAAAAACAACATTTCCATAGAATCCTATAATGATAACAGTCAAGAAGGTATCAAGAATTGGATTGTTGTTCACCCTGAATATAATCCCTAAATTTATTATATATATATATATATATATATATGATTATAAGAGAATAAATCATGTTACATAAATCCCATGATTTTAACTCCCATTGAATATGAAACGAAAAATGAATTTGAAAAATTAAAAGGGATTTTAGAAATTTTTTAACATTTGCATAAAATAAAAACGTTCATGTCACATTAAAATGAAACTCTTGAAAATGACAAGTGAAATATTTTCATAAATTTTATTTTGGTTAAAAATATCAAATAATGAATCCTTAAAAATTACATAAATATTTCTATAGGAAATATGGATCTAAGGATGAAACATTTGATTATGATTGAAAACTTTTTAATATTTTAAAATTACAATGATTGAAAACCCAAATTGTAAAAAAGAGTAATAAAAGTAAATTTTTATAAAAAAATCATTTTACAAATATAAATTATAAAATGACATGTTAAAAAGATATCAGGTTGGAAGGACCCAAACATGGAAGGAAAAAATTATAAGATATAACTTTGTAACTCAAATAAAGATATTTTAATTACCGAAAACCCTTACGGGAAACATTTCAAAATAAGTAAGAAATATTTTCTAAATGTGTTTATACATTAGAAATTTATATACCCAAAAACTGTGAGATAATACCAAACAAATAAATCAAATAGAATTATGTAACCAATATATATTTAGTAAGTTTAAAAGATTGATCATAACTCAATGATTGAAGGTTGAGTTACCAAAAATCTTTACAACCACGGTGAAAACTCTATCAATCTACATTTAATGACAAATAAATAATTTATATTAATGCTTCCATTAATAAAAAAATACACATTAAATATACATCCATGAGAAGTGAATAAACCATTAAAAAGAAAATATTTTGTATAACATAAATATGTCTTAAGGAAATTAATCTGGACATGGTACCAAATAATACATAAGATGCTACTATACATGGTAAATGATACGAGCCAAATATATTTCAGAATAAAAACTCTAAAGAGATTATAATTGTTAATTTAAATAAAATTAATATTTTATAATTTTAAATTGGACAAATTATCTTCATTTTCCAATTCTATATAAGAAAATGAGCTCAATTTCAATTTTTTAGATTTTTTTTTTAAAATTTGGTTTTTTGTTAATAAATTTGGTTTTCATGAAACTTGTAATTTTTATGACATTATTAGTATATAAGAATGAACTAGAAGTTTAAAAAATCTTATTTCTAATGAAATAAGAATTTATGGAATACAATTTATCATTTTAAAATATTTTTTGATCTTAGATAACACATGGAAAACATTTTCACAAATAAAGTAAAATGTTGGTAAAAATAGTTTTTAGTTCTTTGTTTAAATCATGTGTTTAAAAATAATTTTATTAAAATAATTATCCAATATTATATGATATTATTTATAAATTTAAATATTAAAATTTTCATTTTTCTAAAAATCGTTTTACCCGAATAAGTGTGTTTTTTTAAATTAATTTTTCTTACCTTTAGAATTTTTTTTGATAAAATTGTTTTATAATTTAAAATATGAAGTATAAAATTATGTAAATGGGTCAATATTAATATTTATCATTAAAATTAATTACTGAGAAAAAAAATTAATTACCAAGGAAAAAGTAAATGTTGGAAAAAGTAAAAAAGTAAAAATAAAATTACATAAACACTTAAGGATATCTAAAAATAGTGGTAAATATGAGTTTAAACCCAAAATCACTTTAACCTCCTATTTTGTTCATTTTTTCATTTTAACACTGAATATTAACGTTACATTGTTGATAATGAAAGGGTTACTTTAAAAAAATTCATTCTCTTAACTTACAAAAGAGTAACATCCCCATCACTTCAAGACCCACCTTCTTTTAAAATTTATCCTTTAAATGATAAAAAATTTATATTTATAGAAATATATTCTATTTTTAAATGTTTTTTCACCATTAGTTATCATTAGTTGTTCATTTTACATGGAAAATTCAAAGGAAAATTCAACTCCCCAAAAATAGTGTTGTTAACTAATTAGTTTTTTTATTAATTATATTCATTCAAATTTATTATAGACAAAATAATATAATGCTATTACTTAGTTTATATATTTTAATGTTACTATATTTAGGGTATTATCATTATTTATCCATATATCTAATCTATTAAGAAGAACAATGTTTTCATTCATTGGTACGTGAAGACAGCTGACACTACAAGAACACAAGTAATTTATTATAGACTCCTATCATTGATGGTTCCAAGAATATATTAAAGGAGAAACAATGTTTTTTATGATATTATTAGGGGTTTTTAATTAAAAATTGGTAAACCTTTTAATTATATGATCAATATAAAATCATTGTTAATTCAATCGTTTAAAATAAGTGTGGAAAAGAAAAATCCTTTATTCAAATCGTGTAATATTTTTATATCTATTAATTATTCTATTAATTAAATAATAATTTTTATATATCAAACTTATTAAACCTATATAATATCATTATGATTATTTATAATGATATTACACCAAAAAACCTCATAATCAGTCCTAAATAATTGTATGTACATGTTTGGGTCGATTTAACCACCTACTTAAAAAATACATTGAATTTATATCATGAATGACCATGAGAAAATATTTAACAGTATATTATATTATAAAAGTGTAAATAATTATTATTATTTAGATAAGTTATAAAAAAAATTAATTCATTAATTAAGAAAACACCATTCATTTGTCAAACATCACTAAAACATGATTTTTATCAATTTTATCTTTAAGGATAAGGCCCACAAAAATCATGAATGGAATTGAAGACATAATTAATAATTATAAATGATTCATTAAATTGAATTTAATGACCAAACCTGAAAGAGGAATGAATTTATACACCTCTCTTATGAAACTAGTACAAATCATAAAAACTATAAAATCCCAATGTCGAACATAGGTATAATGCATAAATATAATGACTATTTATGAAGAGTATAAATAAAAATGGATACGAGTAAAGTTATTAATTATGTTATTAAGATATATATTTTTAAGACAGATGATGTAAAATTATATTCAAGGAATTCAGGACCAGTGGTAAGGGTTTCTTCTCAAATTCTTTTCATTGAGACATGTAGTGTATTACAAACCAAATCTAATTTTTGTATAGTATATACCACATATTTGAGTTGTGGAATGATAAAATGAATTTATTAATGGTATTTAAAGATTAATTTAAATTCACATATTCCTGATATTTTTATTTAATTTATACTCAACCCTTAATTGTGGTTTTTATCACATTTTCCATCCTTAGGACACATGTTATGCTCACCACTTATTTAATTTTTGGTGGTTCATTCATTTCCATTGAAGAATTTTACAATATTACTCTTGAAAATTAAGGGAATGATAATTATATGTTGTTAACCCCCCTTATATACTCTTTAATTATAGGAACATAGTTAGATAACCTAAGTACTATGAAAACTTCCTTAATATCTCTAGGGAACACTCTATAAAACATAATCGGTATTATATTTTACAATTCAAAATAATGAGCTAATTATATATATTAAATTGTGTAAATATGAAGACTAATGTGAGGAATGGGAACTGTATCAACACTTATAGTAATGTAGTGATGTCGCCTATATAAAATTAATTGATGCTGAAGTTGAGGCTACTCAGATCATAAACATATAATGATAGTTCATCCAGGTTAAGATAAGTAATCTCACCCATATAGAGTGAAATAATGGTGGTCCATAGAGCTGATCCTCCTCACTTTGGTAAGTAGTGAAAAGGGAAAATTCATCATAGTGATCGATTATCTGAAGGTAGATATGGAATAATGGTGGTAACTAATTAAAAACACTAAATAACAAGATGAGATAAAATATATACGATGGGGTACTTTTAAAAAATGGTTATATGAAAAATACCTTCCTCTTGAGAAAAAAATTGAAATTGAAATGTAGTTCCACAATCTTAGATAAAAAGAGGAGAAGAATTCTACAGAGTATGAGGATAAAATTACAAGGTTATATTGATATTCTACAAACTATGTTCATATACAAGAAAGAAATATTGATTATTTATTTAATGAGTTAAAACCAATAATTTAAAGGTTTTTCGTCTCTCAAAACATTTATTCAAATGGGGTAAAATTCCAAGTGACTTTAACATAGAAAAATATTTCTCTATGACCTATATATTCAAGGGAAATTAAGAGAAGAAAAGGCTGACGGAGAATCATGGGAAGAATAAAGTGGCAAAGATTAATAAACTAAGGATGGGATTTCCCACATGTGATAAATATGGGATAAAACACCCTAGGGATTTTATGAAGGTAAATAGATATTTATACATGTGTAGAAAAAAAGACAATCAAGCTTGTGAATGAAAAGGATAGACATAATTTATTATTTCTCCATGATATAACTAATAGAGAAGAGACATTATATGAACTAATGCTGAAAATATCAAGGGAATTTTACCTAGAAATGTCCAAGGGAGAAAATATAATATTATACGATTACCGTAACAGAAGTTTAAGTTCATAATGACTTGGTGGTAAGTAAATTGATCACAACCACAACTTTAACTAGTATTTTATTTGATTATGGATCTTTTCTCTATTTTATATCTTCCTCATTTAAAAAATATATATAATATTTCATTATCACCCTATTAAGTGTGGTATCTATTATGAAAATGATTGAAAATATTATTATAATAATGTTCTCTCATGAAATTCCAATTATGATGCATGGAAGTAAAAAATTTGAAAAATTAGGTTTATAACCATTTTTTATTGATATAATCATTTATATGGATTAGATTTCAATGTAAAATGAAACAATTATTTCCAACACAAGGAAATTATGATTGATAATGGTGAGGTGGAATATCTTATCTTTATAAGGGAAAACATAAATATATAAATTATATCAAGATCATCTCCCAATATCTATCATTAATGCATTTCTATGAAGAGATCAAGATAAATCTGGATCTATAGATAATGAAGATATATGGCGAATAGAGGATGTAATAATGGTAATAAAAATCATTGATGTTTTTCAAGAATAATTACATGGGCATCCACATGAGCCTAAAGTATAGTTCTCCATTAAACCCATTCTTGATGGAAGACGTATATCGGAAACTCCCAATAGAATGGAACTAATGGTTTTGATGGAGTTAAATAAATAGATACCAGTTTTTTTTGTGATAATATATTTATTTCACTCTAGGGAACCCCTATTTTATTAGTTAAAAAATAAGGATGGGTCTGTTAGATTGTGAATTGGATATAAGTAGATCAATTCCATAACTATAAAGAATAATTATCCACTACCAGACATTGATATCTTATTTTATTAACTTTAAGGAGACAAATTCTTCTCAAAGACAAATCTTTTATCTCTTTTATAAACAACTAAGGGTGAATGAGGATGATATACTGATGACAATATTTTGAATAAGGTATGAACATTATGATTATATTGTAATTACTTTTGGATTAACTAATGCACCGTATTTATTTCTAAATATGATGAATAGAGTATTCATAGATTATATCAATAATATTTTGGTGGTATTAATTGAAAATATATCAATATATTATAATTGTTATGAATATCATTATTGTTATCTACAAATAATTCCAGAGAACCTAAAAAGTTAAATTATATGGGAAATAATTTAAGTGTGAATTTTGGCTCAATGATGTTTAATTTATTGTTTATATTTCCTCTAAGGATAGAATATCTATTGACCCTTCAATAAAAAGGTAGTTAAATATTATCCTAATCCAGTGAAGTTTATCGATATTTGAGGTTTACTAGGGATTTCAGGTAATTATCAATAGTTTATTCAAGATTATTCCTGGTTGGCCAACTCATTAATCAATTTAACATGTTAAGGGTATAAATTCACATAATAAAAGGAATGTGAGTAATGCTTTTAAGAGTTTAAGTGGATACATATTTATTCACCAATATTAATGTTATCATTAGTTAAGGATGAATTTGTAATACATAGAGATTCATCAAAGAAATGACTTAATTGTGACCTAATTTAGAATCATAGGGTAATTTCCAATGTATCAATGAAATTGAAAATCTTTGAATAGTACTATCCTTCTCATGAAAATGAGATGTTAGTCAAATTTTTTTCTTTTAAAATATAGAGACGCTACCTCGTATGTGGGAGATGTGATATATATAGACCATAATAGTTTAATTTATATATTATTGTAGAATGAGGTCAACATAAGGAGAAGTAAATGACCAAAGATACTCCAATACTAAGATATCTTGATAAAATAACACCCTATAAAGGGGAAACAAGGTGGTTTTTTCCATTTCATAGGATGTTCCATGGATATTCAACCACAATGGTTATTAACAAGGATACTATATGCAATGATATTGAAAATATGGATATTCTCATTTTTCGAAAAGGGGATCTCTTTTTACTTTTTAAAAAAATTCTAAAACATCAATTCTAGAAAAGATAAATATGTAAAAATAAGATGGAAATAAAATGTAAAGGAATATCAAAGCAGTTAATGATAGGAAATTGATACATTATATCTATAGAAATAGAGTGTTAACGTTTAGGAAGAGGTTATATATTCCATTCATAATATATTTCAAAGTTGAAATTTAAGATGAAGCACAAAACTAAGACTTATTTATAAACCCTAATGGCACAATGTTTCATAGGGATTTAAGTAAATATTTCTATTTGGATTGTATGAATTAAGAAATTGCATACAATGTCTCAAGTTACATTATATGAAAACATGTAAATGTAGAAAAACCATATACTAACATTGTCATGAAACATGTGCCTATACCTATATAGAAGTGAGACAATATTATAGTTTAAATTTTCTCTAATCTACCACAAACACAAATAAAAAATTAGGTTATATGGTTAATAAATGATCATCTTACTAAGTGTTCACATTTATTATTGATAATATAAGATTTAACCCTTGAGTTCCCAACCATGATTCTTTATCAATAAAATCATGACAGTTAATGGGTAACCTATATCATATTTATCTTATCCTAACCCATAAATCACATTGATATTATGGACGAGTATTTAGATAAATCTCAACACAAATATACATTTAAGCACAAATTATTATCCCCTTAATGAATAGTAGTATGAACGGATTATCCAGACTTTATAAAATATGATGATAACATGTTCTTTTGACTTCCAAGGTATGTGGGATCAATGTCTACCTTTGGTATAATTTTCATACAATAATATATTTTTTTTGAGAATCCATAAGACAACATATGAAGCATTATATTAGAATAGGTGTCGCACACCAAAACTGTTGGGGATAATTTTACAAAATATATCTAGTTGGCTCAAATATTGTGGGCCCCATGACTATTAAATTAAAAACTATTCAAAATCAATTTATAGTATCCTATAGAAGAAAAATATCTCTACTGATAAATAAAGGAATGAATTGGAATTTCAGGTTGGTATCATGTATTCTTGAAGACTTCACCATAGAAGGGAGTTGTTAGATTAGTTAAAAGTTGTAGTTAATCCCTAGGTAGGTTGGAAATTTTTAAATACTACATGGAATAAAAGTTGTTGAAAAAAAATTAAATATGCCATCAAAGCATTATTATGTTACAACATCTTTAAATTTTCATTATCGCAGATATGTGTTCCATATATAATGAATGTAATCACATATAAGGGAATAGAGTCTGAGCACAAATTTTCTTATAAAAAACCTATATAGATTCTAAAAATTTGGGAGCCATTGTTACATATTTAGTCAACTCGGTTAGAGATAATCGTTTCATGAAATCATAGAATACAATTAGAATCAATAGGGTATGAAGAATCAATGATGAAGGAATATCTATATTTATTCAACGAATTATATATAACTCAATTTATAGGATGAAATTATTTAAGGGTGGAGTATATAATACATAATATGCTACTATAGCTGGTAAATACTATATCCTGAAATGGTTGCCTAATTCACACTATCTGGAACTTTTATTCATGAATTTTTTTAAAATATAAATTTTAGAATTTTAAATTGACCAAGTTAAGTTAATTTTTAATTCAGTATGTAAAATTTATCTTATTATCAATTTTTATCTTTTTATAAAATGGTTGGTTTTAGTAAAAAATTACACTTTTCCCAAAACAATAAATTTTCATGAATTTATTATTATATAAAAATGGACTAAAATATTACAAAAAGATTATATAATCAAAAATGAATTTTTGGTACAAAATTAGGCATTTTAAAATATTAACTGGGCTTATAAAACCTATGATAAACATTTATTGAACTAATGTAAAATTCTACATTAATAAAAACTATTTTTAGTATATTCTATTAATCAAGTATTTAAAATTTCAGATTCTTTTTTGTACCCCGTGGAAGCCTAATGAATAATATATTTTTAATAATAAATCTATTTATTTCATTAAAATATGTATCCATGTTATATATAAATTTACATCTTAAAATCATAAATTTTCTCAAAAATAGTTTTTTAACTATTAAAACTATTTATTTTAATATTTCTTTTCTACACCGTTAAAAATTTTATTTTATAAAATTATATTAAAATATGAAATTATAATGATAAAATTTGGTAAAATTTCAAATCATAATATTAATCATTATAATAACTACGGGTTTTTAAAATTAATTACCATGGTGAAAGTAAATTAGGGTAAAAGATAAAACTTTTGATGAAAAATCCATAAAAAACTCAAGGTTTTCATAAACATTTGTTTTTAAGATGATTTTCAACCAATGATAACTTTTCCCTCATATTGTTTCAATTTCTTACCCCCATTGACCCTTGAATTATAACATTACATTATTGAAAATATAATGGTTAATCTCAAAACTACCATTCTATTCACTTACAAAAGATTAACATCCCTACCACTTCAAGTCTCAAATTACCTTCAAACTTATCCCCAAAACTCTACATGTTTTCCCATACTATAACTCTTTCTCATGTTCAAAATAATCTAGTCAGCATTATTTAGTATAAGACCTTCATTTTCCAAGTATAATTCCAAAAGAAAATTAATTTCCACAACATGAGTTTAATGAAGTACATATATTTTCTTCTCAATTAACTTCATGTAAATATATTATATACACAAAAATATAATGATATTAGTATCATTTATATACTATATTAAGTGAATTATCATTGTTTATTCATATAACCCATACATTAAAAAAATGAAATCTTTATTCATGCATACATGATAACTACTACCACCATAAGAAAAAAAATCATTTTTCATCTCCACCTTTCACTGGTTGTTTATTAATATTATTTTATAATAAATTTTATAATTTATTATTGATATGATCAATAAACAATCATCCATAATTTCATCTTTTAAAACAATTGTGCATGAGGAAAACCTTTTATTGAAATTAGAAAATATTTTTATATCCTTTAAGTCATATTGTACATCCTTTATAATTATTATATATCAAAGTAATGAAAACTAAATAAGTTTACCATGATAATTTTAAAATGATATTATAGCGAAACGACCACAAAATTAATGCTTAAATTTGTACAAATTCATTCATAGAAAAGTTTAACCAAATAATTGAACAATTATATGACTTTATTTCATAACTTAATATGGGAACATAATTATTAGTATAAAATAATATAAATTTTATAATAATTATTTGTTTTTTAATTAGAGATTTTATATCAATATTTAATTCATTAATTAAAAAACCATTCATTTTTTAAGAATAACCAAAACACACTTATTATCAATTTCATATTTGTTTATAAAGAATCAAACACTCATGAATGGAATTTGAAACATCATAAATAATTATAAGTAACCCCTAATAGTAATTTTTTACCTATCAATGATGAACTTTGGTAGAAGAATGAATATGGACAGTTGTATTATGAAACTTGTACAAATCATAAAAACTATAAACACCCAATATAAAAAATAAATAGAATTCATAAAGAGAATGAATTTTTATTAAGAGCAAAAAATGAAAGTGGATATGGGTATGTATATTAATTATGTGTTTAGAATATATATGATTTAGATATATGATATTAAATTATATTCATGGAATATAGAAAAAGGTGTAAGGGTTTCTATTTACAATTCATCTCTTTGAGACATGTTCTTTATTATGCACCTGAATTCATTTATGTTGTTTATAAGATAGATATTTTAGATTTTTTTTAAAAGGATGGGGTCGAAGCCTCATTTTTATTATTAAAGAAAACGATAGATATTTTAGATGTTTCATCATTAAATTAATTTATTCAGGGTATTATAAGATAAATTTTAATTATCATTATTCAATATGATTTTTTTAATTGCCACTTGATCCATAAGTTAGTTTTCTGTCTGAATTTTCATTCTTTGGGGCCCTTTTTATAATCACTACCTATTTAATTTTTCATGGTGTATACATTTACATGGAATAATTATCTCATATTAATCATAAAATTTATTTTATTTAAAATTTTTTCATTCATCCTTTGTATTCATTGGAATTAAGTGTTACCAAAACAGTTTTAAAACTCATTCTTCTCAATGGTGGAGAAACCATACTATGTTTTTGAAATGTTAAATTGTGTATAGTTTCCTAGAAAATAAATCCATTTATGGACACTATAAAGTAGAGGAGTTTGTGTAACATATAAACTTATTGGTATTCACTCTAAAAGGGTTTTTTGATCATTTACATGATCATCACTTTGATGCATGGTGAGTGGGACAAATATTGAATACCTGGCAAGACACTCCCTAGGAATATGATTGGGAATATTAACCCACTCTTTACAAAACACAATGAATGATATTTAATACCATTACTATTTTCTCCTACCAATGAATAATATTTAACCCTATTGTCATATTCCATGGATAACTCAACAAATTGAAAGTGCAATCTTTAGTATTTTTTTTATAAGGGTAGGTCCTATTACTTTAAGGATACCCCACATAGCTTCTATATTTTATATGGGATGTTATCCTAGAAATAAAATTTATTTTATTGATTGGGGAAGTATTTTTTCTATATTTAACATTTTTAATATATATATGTTTTCATTTATCTATAGGTTCATTCCGGAATGGTATGAAATGTATTATTGACACTTATGGTGATTTAATTTGAATTAATTAGGTAATGGGTGGGGCCAGGAATTTTATAGGCCCTTGAGGCATTGCCAAATACCATAAAAAATAATTGGGTTTCAGGGTATACCAATTCTTATATTCATACAATACCTTGTAATAATCCATTTAGAGCACTTTTTAATGGATCACATTATGAAATTCATTAGTTGGGGATCAATTATTATTGGTATCCATGTTTTCATTTATTGGAAGAGATATTGAATTATGATAGTTTTAGTTTATTATTACTTCAGTTTTTTTATTTATTCATATCGTATAACATAGTACACAATTATGTTAGGTCCCATTAAATTCTACTCCTTATTAAGCATATGATCTCACCTTTATTTGTTTTCAATTCACCAGGAAACATCAAGGAGAACTATTTGTAGTTTTGAAGGAAATAATGAAATCACTGTCTATTATCTTTTAGTGTGTTCATGCTATATCTTATATTTTTAAATGTAATGTATGTATTTATATTTTTATCGAAGACAAATATGTTGTTGGATCCTACAAGAATTCTTATATTATACAAAAATAGTGTAATATAATTGTCGTTTCAGTGTTTCTAAAGTATTGGGTATTATAGTTGGTATTAGATACACATTAGTAGGAAACATGGGGATTAGATTTAGAGGAACCTTGATATACAACATAAATATTATGAAAATCCCATCAAGAATTCATGGTAAACATCTGGGAAACTTAATTGGAATTGAATTGTACTATTCCATGTCATGAGCTAATTATGTATAAGTCATTGCAAAATGATGGAAAATAATAGGAGGAATTGGAATTTTTTCATAACCCATTTGGAATGAAGGTCTGTTCCCTGTGAAGAATTAAATGAATTTGTAGTTAAGGCTAGTAAAATCCTAGACATAGTTTAGAAGTTGACCCAGATTAATTATTAAAAATCTCACACACATTGAGTGACTTTATGATCCATAAGATGGTGTAAGAATATAAAAACACTTCAAGTAAAATCAAACAATGATATTTGGGGGAAGAATTTATCAATTTGAAGTTGAATAATGAAACCAGACCTAGAAAATATGTTTCTCTATTTTAGTGGTAGTGAAAAGGTAAAATCCTTATGAAATTCAATCATATGAAGAAAATATTCTGACCAATGGTGTGAACAAATTCAAAACACTAAATAGGAAAATATTATGATGTACATTGGATGAGAAACTTTTTAGGAGTTGTTATATAAAAAATAATTCACTCTTGAGAAATGAGTATAACTTGAAAGGTATTTACCCAAATTTTGACAAAACAAGTAGGAAAATGTTATTGATTCTAAGCATAAATTGAAAAGGATATAAATACATGAAATAAACAATTTATGTATAAAAAATAAATAAGATTGTTCATTTCCTTAATGGGTCAAAAACTGAGCATTTGAATGGAATTGGTATCTCAAAAATTTTATTAATATGAAGAAATAGTCTCAAGTTCCAATATGAATAAATAAGAGTTATCTAGGATGTATGTATTCAAGGGAAATTAGGAGAAGATTTGGTCCACTTAGCATCCATAAAATAATAATGTGGTGAATGGGAGAAAAGGAAGGGTTTGATTTCTCACATGTGATAAATAAGGGATGAAACACCCTTGGGACTAGAGCAAGGTAACTTTTGACTTTTACAAGCTCTTAGAAAAAGGCCATACATATCATTAATTTATGTGAATGTTTGAATTTATTGATTTTTAATGGTTTAACTATAATTTTAAGGGATATTATATAAACCAATTCCCCAAATATCATGGTGATTTTACTCAAAAAATCCATGGTACAATGTTTAAGATTATATGGTTACCATAATTAAAGTTTATGTTCACAATGATATGGTAGAAGGTACATTGATCAGATCCTCAAATTTAGATATTTTCTTAAATGATATCATCCTTTATATAGATTTTATTTCAAATTATAATTCAAAAATGTTTTTACCAAGATGAAGAAATTATTATTCATGAAGGTGAGGTAGAATATATTGATTTTACAGTGAAAACCCATCATATAAATCATCAGCAGATCCACCGCCAACAGCTCTCCTTAATAAAAATATTTTAATAGAGGAATATAAGGCACAATATATGGATAATAAAGATATACCAATAATAGGGTTTATACCATTGGTATAAAAATTAATTGATTTTTTCCTAGAATAATTTCCTCATAATACACGAGAGTGGAAAATTGTGTTCTCTATTGAGTGAAATATAGATGAAAAAAACAATATCTAAAAATAATTATATAATGGAACCAATGGATTCAGTGGATATTAATAAATAGATGATGGATTTGTGTGATTATGTAATTATACACCCTAGAATTTAATCATGGAGAGCCTCTATTTGATATATAAAAAGGATAAAAATTATATGATATTATGCATCAATTATAAATAGATTAATGATGTTACTATAAATAATTTGTATCATTTACCATGTATTGATTAATTTTTCAATCAAATTAAAGGGGATAAATAATCTCAAAGATTAATCTTGGATATGTTTGTCATAAACTAAGGGTGAGTATTGATGATATACATAAGGTGACAATTCAGACAAGGTATAAAAATTATGATTTTATGATAGTGCATTTTGAATTAACTAATTCACCTTTTTTACTTATGAAAATGATTAATATGGTATTCAAGGATTATCATAGTAATATTTTGGTGGTATTCATTGACAATATCTTGATATAATCTATAATATTAGAATATCACTATAGTTATCTTTAAGTAATTTTGGATACCCTCAGAAAACAAATATGGGAAATATGGTAAGTGAAAATTATGGATAGATGAAGTTTATTATCTTGGTCATTTCATATCCAAGTATGAAATATATATTGACCATTCAATGAAAAAGGATTTGAAGTAATGTCTAATGTTTATAAATAAAATCTAGATCTAATTTTTTCTAGGTTTAACATGTTAATATCATTGGGTTTTTAATCCTTCTCTTGGTTTTCCAACCCATTATCTATGTTTGAAGATAAAGGGTCTAGATTCACAAGATCAAAGGAATGTGGGGAATGTTTTGAAGAGATCAGTTGGAGACTTAATAATAAACTGATATTAACTTTACCATATAGAAAAGGATGATTTATAAGATATTGTGATGAATTTAATAAAGGAAATGGTTGTGTCCTCATGAAAAATGATTGAGTGATTGGCTATGAATAATAGAAAATTTAAAATTACATAGATATAACTATCTTATTCATGACCTTGAGAAAGAACCCATAATATTTTTTTAGAAAATATAGAATCAATTCCTATATGGTGAGATATTTGATATATATATATATAATACATAAGAGTTTCAAGTATATCTTCTCTCCTATGGTGCCTGAACAAGATGCATTGAAGATTATTGAATCTACTTAAAGACAATGACTGCTTGATACACTACCCCATTGGGAAGGAAGAAAAGGTGGTGGATTCATTGAATTATAGGGATCATGGAGTTTAAAACATCATTGGAATTAATACGGATTATATATATAGATATTAAAAATATGAATATACTGATTTTTAGGAAACATAAGGCATATTACCTGTTTCAATAAATTATTAAAGAATCTTTACTGGAAAATATAGGGAATTATTATGAGTATGAAGATAATATAAAAAGTTTGATTAAAGAAGTAAATCTTGGGAAGTTAAAAGATTTCATCTTTAGAGATAGAGTGTTGACGTTTGGGTAGAGGTAATATATTCCATTAATATCTGAGTTGTAAAGGGAACTTATAGATGATGCACATAGCTCATATTTATCTATAACCATTTTTATTACAATGATATTAAGAGATTTAAGATAAATTTCCAGTGGGATAGCATAAAGTAAGAAATTTTGGACTATGTGTTCAGATTCCCAGTATAGTTATAAGTGAAGGCTAAAAGAAAATATCCTATGGGAGCCGTAAATCCTATTCCTATACCTATATGAAGGAGGGATAATATTACTATATAATTTTTCAATATACTCCCAAAGACTCTAGGGAAAAACAATTCTATATGGTTCATCTTTTATTATTCTATAGTGTCTTCACAATTCATAGAAATAAGATAAGATGTACCCCTTGAGTGCGTTATCTAGCTCCATATTAATGAAATCGTAAGCTTTTCTTGGGGATCCTCTTTTGATTATATTTGATCATAACCCACTATTCACATGAAAATTCGATAATATGATTCAAAAAATAGTTAACACAAAGGCACATCTAAGCCCCTTATCACCCCAAAACTATTGGGTAGTATTAAAGGACTATCTAAACAATCGATGACATACTGAGATCATTTATTATTGACGTCCAATGTATATGTTGTCTAAATCTACTGTTGGTTTAATTTTTATACAATTATATATTCCACTCAAGCATCCACTCAGCATTATATAATTCATTTTATGTGAGGAGGTGTCATTACCAACCTGTTGGGAAGACGTTAGAGAATGAATTTGAGTTTCCTCAAGCTTTGAGAGGATATAAATATTAACATACAGACTAGTTATAATCATATTAAATAATCATAGGCAAGAAAAATAAAAATTCTGATAAAAAAAATCAAAATACTAAAATTTTAAATTAGGGATCATGTATCCCTGAAACTTTCACCATATAAGGGAGTCATGAGATTTGTTAAAATGGTATTTTAAGGCCAAGGTACATTATGACTTTTGAAATAATTGAAAGAATTAAAGATATAGCTTAACTATTTGATATGACAATCAACCTTTCTAAAGTACAATACATTTTCCATGTTTAATTATTGATGAAATACACGATACATTCTATTCATGTTCTCAAATATGATGGAATAGAGTTAGATCCAGAATTGTCTTATAATGAATAATATTTCCATATTTTTCACATTAGAGACAAAGTTTTAAAAAATAAGATAACTTTATTGGTGAAATCCCGTTAGAGAAATCAGAAACTAGAATATGAAATCTAGGATCTAGAATATATATGTGGCAGTAATATCCACATTTTTTCCAATAAATGATATATAACAATATAATTGGGATAAAATTATTTATGGGGGGATGAAAGAACTAAGATACTACTATAGAAGGTTAATGTTACATATTGAAACTATTACACAATGCACATTAAAAAGATATATTTTTGATGAATTTATTTAAAATTAAATTTTTAAAATTTTCAATTTATCAGATAAACTAAATTTTTGAATCCATTGGATCAAAATAATTAAAGTATTAATTTGCGAACTTCTTCTAAAAAGGATATTTTTAGTAAAAAAAGACAGTTTTTAGTAAACATTTTATTAGTATGAATTTATCATTATATAATTATGAAATGTAAATTTAAAAAAATCAATAATGTAATAACATATTAATTTATGGAATGAAATTATGATTTCTAAAATATCTTTTCAACTTAGAAATTCTAGAGAATTTTTTTCAAAAATAAAGTAAAACATTACTTTAACAAAATAATTTTTTTGTCTTTTCAATGAATCAATTATTTAGAATATGATATTTGTATTTGGATTTCCTTGAAAGGATAATAAATATTAATTTTTATAAAAAAATCAATTTATGTAATTAATATTATTTCAACGTTATTAATATGTTATATATAAATTAAATCAATAAAAACTATATTTTTCAAAAAACAGTTTTTACGTACTTATGTTTTTTTATTTTAATAATAATTTTTCACAACATTATGAATTTTTTTTGATAAAATTATTTTTAAATTTTAAATTAGGAGGGTCAAATTATGAAAAAGGGAAAATCATAAACAATTTCATTAAAATTAATTACTATGGTTAAAAATTAAATTACAAGGAAGATGTAAATCTAGGTAAAAGTAATATTATTAAAATAAAAAGACTTAAAACACTAAATAATGTATGTAAAATGAGTATTTAATATGAGTTTCAACTGAAAATAATTTTCCACTACTATATCGTCAATTTTGTATCCATTGAACATTGAATATAATCTTTTAATTCTTCAAAATGTATGGGTTACTTCCAAAACAACATTTCTCCGCACTTATAAAAGGGTGACATACCCACCACTTCAAGACTCACCTCACCTTATAATTTCTCATTGAAAATTAAAAAATATTACACACCCCTAACTATATCCCACATTCAAAATATTCTAGATACAATAATTTACCATAAGGTCTTCATTTTTTAAGGATATTTCTAAGAGATGTTCAAGTCCCTAATGTGAGTATTATCAAATACATAGTTTTTCTTCTTAATTAGCTTCATTAAAATTTATTATAAGCAAACATTTATATATTAATATTATTATAATTTATATAAATAAATTTCACTATATTAAGGGTATTATCAATTCATATTCATCTATCCCTCTCATTAAGAAAAACAAAACTAGCCTTCATACGTATGTACGGACTGCCACCACAATGGGAAACAAAAATAAATTTTCTTTACCACCCATAATTGATGGTTCCTATAATGTATTTATTGAAAAAATATTATTTTTATTATATAATTATGTATTTTTTTCAATATATTTTATAAGGTATTAATGATATTATTAATAAATAATCATTGTTTATTCAATCACTTAAAACTAGTGTGTTAAGAGGATTTTTTTTCCAATTATGAAATATTATATTATCCATTAATTATCCATCTACTACCTTACTAATACTGATATATCTCACTAATGGAAACATAATATGTTCATTATTGATTTTTTATGTATATATTCAGACAAAAATATAGAATATTCATTCATTAGATCAAGGATTCTTCATGTATGGGTTGATTTAACCACCCAATTGAACTATACTAGGAATTTATATCAAGAATAAAAACATGAAAAAAATTACTCATATAATATAATATAAATGTGTAAAAAATTATTTTTTATTATGTAGATATTATATCAATATTTAATTCATTAATTAATAAAACACCCTTCGATCATCAATAAACACCAAAACAGTCTGGTTATCGATTTCATCTTCAATGATAAAGACTAATCCACTCATGAAAGGAATCTAAAACATCATAAATAATTATATTTCATCCATAATAGTGAATTAATCATCTAATTAAGGATTAAATATAATTCATTAATGAATACATATAACTCTTTCATGAAACTAATACAAACTATCAAAATAATAACACCCAATTTGAAAAATTGGTAGAATTAATATAGAAAATTCTTCTTTATAAAGAGTATACATGGAAATTTATATGAGTATACTTCATAATTATATTCTTATATAGGTATTTTTATGATACATGATTTAAATGTATGTATGTGGAATCTAGGATAAGAGGTAATTGTTTCTATCACCGATTCCTCTCTTTGAGACATGTTTTGTATTATGAATAACATATCATTTAGGTAGTGTATGTACTACGTTTTTGATATGTTAAATGAAAAAAATAATTTATTATTTGTATTTATCAATAAAATTGATTCCACATTATAATATGTCTTGATTGAATTTCTAATTAATCTATAAGGGGGGGTTTCATTCCCGCTTGAGGCTTCTCCAGATGACCTTTTCGTGGGGGGGGGGGGGGTCCTGGGTGTGGGGTGTTCGAAAATACCACTCTTGGGAACTCGCTTCTTCTAAAACGTTCATTTTGTGTAGTGGAAACGTTTATATGAAATATTTTTTCAATATTACTCATGAAATATAAGGGATTTATAAGTCTATGTTTTTTCCTCCATCATATTTTTTTTATTCAAGAGTTACCAAAATCATTATAAATGTTAATCTTTTCTATGGTGGAAAACAATCCTATGTTTTGGTAAAGTAAAAGTGTATATAGTTTCATAGAAATTACATCCCGATATAGATACTATAATGTATATACATGTTTGGAATAGATTCTCCTAGGGGTATTCACCCTAGAAAAGGGTTTTTTGGGCATTAAAACAGGTATCCCATTGATGCATGGTGATTGGGACTAAGATTTCACACCTACCGATACAGTCTAAGTGGATATTAATTGGAATTTTCATGCCCTCTTTTTGAATAATGATGTTGCATTTTTCTTATCATTAATGTTTTCTCATACTAATGAAAACTATTGAACCTAATTACTATATATTTTAGACAACTCAACATATTGAATGTACCCTTGACAAAAAACATATTTTACAATATTCTTCCTATTATATTGATGATACCCAAAATATATTTTTTTTGTTAATGGATCTTCTCTAAGCCATAAAAATTATTCAATTGAATGGGGATATATTTATTTTATGTATTTCTCATAATATAGATAACCATATATTTATTCATCCATAGTTTCCTCAAGGATGAAATGAATTATTGATTTCTCTGGTGAATACATTGGGCTTAATCCGGTGAAGGGTGCGGCATTGAATTATATTTTCCATAAATTCATATATAGGTCTCATGAGACAAAATTACATGGGTTTTTCTTTATAATTCTCCCCATATCAATATATTATCTTATCATAAGTACTAAGAAACATGTTTTCTGGTCCAAATTATGAATTCCATCAGTATAATGATAATGATTATTTTTATAATGTCTTTATTTATTATAATGGATATATAATTCCATTAGTTTTAGTTAATTATATATTCATGTTGTTTATTTAGTCCTACTATATAACTTATTCCATGTTTATTTTATGATAGATTACATTGTATACTACTCCTTATTAAGCATTTGAACTCACAATTACTTTTTTCATTTCCCTATGAAACCTACATGATAACTATGTATAATTTTCTTGGATACGATTAAAAAGATAATTATGTTCTTTCATTGTATTAATGGAGTGTATTATATTTATAGATTTAATGAACATATTTATCTTGTCTTCTAAGACAATTAAGGTGCAAGATTCTACAAAAAAGCTCTTATTTTGCACCTATAGTGTAATATAACTACTAATACTTATGTTTTTAGGGTTCGAGATGTTACATAACATCTTAAAATACTTCGATAAATTGAATTTGAAAGGAAAGTTCTAGATAAAAGTCTTTGAAAAAGGTTCTTTACATGATTCAACTCAAGTTTTTTATTACCTTATATGATTTTTAATAATTCATTTATGATTTATTTATAGAATGTTTCTAGGGTTTGAACTCAATTAAAAATAATTTTTTTATCTTTACTGTTAATAGACCATGTAAGTCCAATGGGTTATGTTATTCTGGAAGGTCTATGATGATAGAAGGCATAAAAGGTGTTTAAATGGTATAAGCGTAAGAGATTTGTTAGATGATATAGTATTACCTTGAAATTATTATCTCCTTTACATCATTATATTTTTTTGAAAATTATTTTTTATATTTGAAGGGAATTTCCATGGAAAAATTATACTTATTTGCTATCTTATATCTAGGATACAGAAGTTACCTAGGAAACCCACTATTCGATGTTTTAGATATCAGTTTTAATAAAATTTAATGAGTAAGATGAGGCATGAACGAGAAGAGATAATAATGAGGGTATTAATTTGATGAAACCAGATTTGGAGTGATTAATTTATTTACGAAGATAAAATTCCTCACACATTTTTCATTCCTTGAGTTTTCAAATTTTATGTTGATTTTTTTATTATCATTCATGAAATGAGTGATTTTTTGATATATTAGGTTTCCAATTCCAAAGATGTTTCTGAGAAATATTGAAATATTTTTTATTATACTACTTTATTGAGAGATACTTCATGAATTTAGACCAAATAAAACATTAGTTGACATTTATAGATGATATAAAAGAAAATTTACACATTTATATGATTGAGAAATTTATGATTTAATCCAATTATAACAATTTATTCCAAAATTTACATTTTATATTGATATTAATTTTATCGAATCCATGAATGAATTTGTTAGGGAATCTACCTCACAAGATATTTTTATCCATCATACCCCATAGATGGAATTTTTTCTAATTTTGAATAGATTAAGTGTGGGGTCAGAGTTTGTTACATAGTCTTAAGGGAATGTTTTTTATTTGAAAATGTGAATATTTGAGGTATTATCAGTTAATGTCAAGTAATAGTCCAAAGATTTACTTTTATTACGATTCATTTCATATGATCCAAAAAAATAAAATATCATTTTCAAAAAGTAAATGAAGAGGAATTTTTTTTAAAAAAAGTTTTGAAAAAATATGATTTTTTAAAAATATCGAAAGTGAGGATATTTACTTCATTATTCATATGAACATGGTTTGAGATCCATTAAATTAGATGAAAAGTGGAAGGTTATATATTTTTATGTGAGAGGGGTTTTTGGGTTTTTTTTGTATACCTTGAATGATAATTTTGAGTTTTACCCCCTTTTTAAGTTTTATAATTTTTTATATTAATTACCCACCAACCATCAGACTCATATTAATTTTTTTTAATTTCCTTGAATCCCTAATGATTAATATTTATTTTCTAATTCATGGGGTTTGGATTTTAGATTCATTATAGGTCTATGGTTATGATGAATGTTTTCAATGTAGGAGTGTAACTATAGAAAATAATTAAAAATTATTGTAAATTAATTTTCTAAAAAAACAATGGTTTGAAAAAATATTTTCTTACGTAATGATTGGAAGTTTATTCTTTATTGAAATTTGTTTTCTTATGTTGATAATAGTGTTTAAATATTATTATTATGTGTTTCCTTTGCGATAATGGGTATATTTCATGCTTGAGGAAAAACAAGAGTTTTGGTGTGTATGAATTTGATTGCTATAGTTTATGAATGGTTTTTTTTATTTTTTTATTGTATTATTTAAATAATTATTCAACCCAAATTATATGTGTTTTCAACATTATTTTGGTTATAAATTTTTATATTTTAGTTTGTAGGAAATTTATAAAATAAATAAAATTTAGAAATGGAAACGAATAGTTTTTAAAGGTTAAAATGGTTTTAGACAAGGCCATCACCACTAGGGAATGAAAAACTTAAAGGTAGAAACACGATTCAATAAAAATGATATCCTAGATATATTAAAAGTTTAATATTCCCAAATGTTGGTATGTGGGGGGGAGGGCTTTTTAAAAAGAATAACTATTCTGGGGAAGCACCAATGGGATAGTGGCCATTGTCTGGGGTGACACTTTAGAAGTTATATTGAAGGATGAGTATCAGATTGTACGAAAAAGGAGCCAACTAGTATAGTGAAAATTTATTTGTTGGATGTGGAGTAATGGGGTACCATTCATGTAAAGAGGAATTCACAATTCGTCGAAGTGACTTCAATTTAGGGAACCATCTTTGTATGTGATATAGGGTTTGTAGGTGTAATTCCACATATACATGGCTCACACAGTGAAACTCTATGACAATCGTAGTGAGAGCTCAAGGCTTCAAGAACCTTGTTGATATGTAAGATTTTATTACACCACATTGGGGGATGTCACACCCTGACTCACAAGGGTTTTTGATACGTAACTCAAAGATCACAGAGAACATAATGATAATTAAGTATATAGAGAATGAGAAGAGTTATGTGTATAATTTTATCCTTTGTGATATTTGGATAAGTTTGAATACCATGATAGTATTCTTCATGACATACTGTATATTCTTGGGGATGAGTTGGAGATTCATTAGGTTACCTTGGATAGATAGGAGTTCAATAAAACCAATGTGTGTGATGTCATGAACATGAGGATAAAGGAAGAGGTGATATTTTTCAATGAAAATTGTTCACAACCTTAAGGTTTTGTGTCACAACACATTATGAAAAATTAGTATAGATGTTGATGTGTTGATAAAAATTGAAGAAAAGTCAGAAGTTTTTATGGGACCAGTTTCAATACTTCCACGAAAACAAATAAGAATCGAATATTTCGTATTTTTTGGATAAAACATTGCAACATTTACATAGAATCTTCAATTCCACATCAACACAGATCCATAAAAATAAAGTAATTAAGAAATATTATCCTATCTTAATGAAATATTTTTCACCACATTCTTACAAGTAAATGAAATATTTTTTAGATAATGACCATATTGTTCCTCCAAATTCAATTTACATAGTATTTTTTTAAATCTTGAGAGATATGTTAGTTTGATATTTTCCCAATGTCTCTCCATGATAGTTTTTTAGATATATTTTTAGGAGACATATAGATTTTATTCCATTGAAATTTGGGCCCCTATATTTAAGGATTATGAGTGTAAATAGAATTGGTATCTATAAAAAAGATATGATAGAGATATATTAAGAAACAAGGGGGTATTATGTATATAAAAAGCAGATATGAGCTACTTATTTGTAAATAAAATTTTGTGGAGGGTCAAGTCTTAGAGAATGTACCCTTATAGAGAGTTTATACATTCTTTAATTTTATTTTATTTTATCCCTACAGTGGCTAGAATGAGTGGAAGTATTATTTATAATTCCTTTAGAAATAAATGGGAATGATTTTTGAATTAGATTTATTTTTAATGACAATTGAGGTTGTATTTTTTATATTTTTTTCAAAATAACTTCATCATTCATAAATCATGGTCATTATTTTTTGATTGAGGGAGTGGTTTTTATGCATTTAATAGGGTGTAGTTTTATCTAGGACCATTGGGGTAATTGATTTCATTTTCTCAGTATGTCTCAATGTTTACCAATTTTGAGTGATATGATGTACCTAAACAAGAGAACATAAGAGAATATTGATTAGATAGGGATTACCCAGACAAATATATATTCTTAGATATTAATCCAACTACATCATAAGTATCTACCATTTATTTTATGATTCAATTATCCATGTACATATATTTTCTATTTCCATGTTACATAATCATAATTCATTATCTTCTCAAAATATAAGTTGTTTTAATATATTTTATAGTATTTAGTCTTAACTATTACGTTAGATTTTCCAATACCAAGTTTCCAAATATTTATGGGTTTGACCTCAGTACAGATATATTTTATGTTATGTCATAGAATTCTTACTAATTTTGGGTATTATTTATAAATTTCAAAACATTATTAACCTTATTAATTAATTACACCCAATGAGGTGTCAAGTATAAAATCATCATACATAGTTAATTATAGAGTATAATAAAGATAAAAAAATGATTCATAGACGTTTGGTTTTTTTAATTTTTATGGAAACAAATTCCAAATATATTGACCTCAATATCATGAATCTAGTTTCCTAGAGAGACATGTTAGATGAAATTAAGTTTAATTTTTGGGATTAGATAAGGGTAATAAATTTTATTAACTTAAATTATATATTATTTTTATATTTATATGAATTAATATTTTTAAATAAACATCACAATTATTTTTCTGATTGGTATGTGATGATGTATAAAAGATAGATTAAATTATTTGAGATATAGAGATGATATGACAATGATTTTTATAATGGGTGTGTCAGTAAATATGGAATATATTTAGAAGGTATACCTGTTCAAAATTATTTTCTAGTCCTATAATACCATGAGACGATTTCCTATTGAAAGAGAAACCATATTATGGTATTACTACAATTTTATTTTTTTTGATTAAAAATAATTATAGTTTATATTAATATTTTTATTATTAAACATGTTATTTTCTCTTCCAAGATTCTTTATAATTGAAAAAACAAGAGCGATATGATGTATTTCTACACTTTTAGATGGATGAGAAAGCTAGAACATGAGAGAAACTATGTGAAATTATTATTGTTACTTTTTTATCATTAATATATTGATTGGATATTATTTTCTTACATGCGTTAAATTTTTCAATGAGGGATTTTTAACATTAAAGGGTACATACCTCTAGAAATATTTTATCAAGTAGAAAAAAATAACGTGAGTGTTGTTAATTCTATGATGCAACAAAACATTAAAATATTTATAATATGGATTAATATTAAAATCAGTTATTTATTAAATATTTATTTATTTAAAATTTTCAATTGCATGATCTAGAGGCTATTGTTGACAAAAAAAGATGACAACTTCAACATTGATGATCATTTGAGACTCGTATTAGGTGAAGAGAATGAAGTGATGGTTTACAATCAACATGAGAACTCAATTGTTCCAACTAGGTATTTAAAGACATAATGATATTAAAATACATCTATTAGTAATGATAAATAGTTATAAGACTCATGTGGAAGCAATAGTATATTTATGTATATTTATATCACTATAATAAAAATTTGTATTAAAACAATGAGAATTTCTTGAATGATTTTAGCTACTAATATGTTAAAAGTACTAAAAACCACTATGAAAACATATGGTGGTTAATAATAATATTAGTGACTAATTATGTTGGTATTTAAAGACTATAAAACTATAAAATCTATTTTTTTCATTTCCTGCTCTCATTTTCTATCTTATTCTCTTCCCCTCCCTCTACTAATTACTCATGACACACCTCACATATCCCCCCTTGTATCCCTCCCCTTGATATAATCCCCAACTATAGTTATTCACCTATAAAACTAAAATACTATCCACCTTTAATTGAATAATCCTTTATAATAATCCCCCCAATATTTCTTACTTCCATAATAACTCCCCCTTGTCAGCCAATCTATTGGTGTACTCCATCCTTCAGCCAAAACCTTATGTTTTATTCATTGTTCCAAATTGTAGATCATGTTGTTAAAGAAATTATTTTTGGTAGGAATCTAATTATAGTGTGTGAAAATTTTTATAGAGTTATTTTATTAGAATAATTTATTTTATAAAAAATATTATTTATGTATTACTTATTACAGTGAATTAAGTTCCCTTTCTTCAATATGACCACCAAGATATCAACCCTGAATTATTGTCTTTTAATATATAAAATTCTTATAATTTAATTTCAATTTTATATATGAATTTATAGTTACAAATTTATAAGTTAATTTTATACATTTAATATATATAATATTGTGAAAAAATTTCTGAAAAAATTAAATCATTTCACTATTGACCATGAATCCTTTTCTCACTATTCTTATTTTGATATTAAACTACTATTTATTGATTCTTGTATAAATTCATTACCAATAAACTCAACACTTTACCTTTATTTTTTTAATTAGTTCAGTTTTACATTTTTATAAATTTTCATTTAAATTTTCATTGATTCACTACATAATTTCTCTATGAACTTGTATTCATTATGAATTATAAATCATAGGGATTAATTCTATGGGAATTAACCAATTAAAAAGGTTATAGTACTTGATATATTTCCAAATATATATAGATAAATATTGATTTTAAATATTCAAACAATTTTATAATGTCTATTCAATGATATTGAAATTTTTCAATTGGTTTAAGTTGTTTATGAGTACTATTTATTTTGTATCTAATAGGACTAACTATATTATACTAAATTATTTTTCATTCAGGTAGTGTGAATTAACCATTAAATACTCTATAGATTCACCATGTTACATTAAAAAATGACATAAATAACACCTAAATTATTAATCTTTTATCCTCAAAGTAGTTGTTAAAAAAAATCAATGTGACTCATTATTTGGATTTTTTTTAAAAATTAAAATTAAAATACTTAATAAAACTCTTGTTATTACCAAGAAAATAATATTATATAGGTTAATTATGTTTAAATGATTGTAAAAAGTTTTTTATTTGGGGAAAATCCAATATCTTGGTTAAAATTACAACTCTAATGTTATTTTGTTTATTTACTAAAAAACTGATGGAATTAAGGTTATGATTATAACATAAGGGTATTGTTGAAGAACCTATTCACCTGGAATGTAAAACAGAAAATACATTTTCTAGTGTTTTGAAAAAATTTGTTGAAAATTCAATTGTTGAAATTGGATGTGAAAACAACATATTTCAAATTATGGTTTTGAATATTGAAGAAACAAATAGAGACAATCAATGTATTATATATTGTTTGATTAATAATTTGGGTAAAAGAGTTGGTAGAGTGTATATATCCCAAAAAATGAAGGTGGATACAATATAATGGTGTTTTTTGTGGTGTGATTTGTTTTCTCGAAAATCTATGATCAGTACAAGGAAGAACTCATAGTTATGGTGGTGGAGTTACAAATTTTTCTAAGATAATCTATTGTTATCTTCATGAGACATGATATCTAGAATTGATGAATGCCACACTATTCTTTAACAAATATATGTAATTCAAAAGATAGAGAATGATACAAATATTGGAGAATAAATATTTGGAAAC
This sequence comes from Viscum album, assembly GCA_963277665.1. NCBI lineage: Eukaryota > Viridiplantae > Streptophyta > Magnoliopsida > Santalales > Viscaceae > Viscum > Viscum album. Next base: position 375,735,588 of record OY728126.1, on the reverse strand, counting down.
ATTTTTTTTTTCAGTTTCAATGGTCTTTCAACATAACTACATCTTGGGCCAATAAACCATGTCATGGTTTGGGTTATACAAGTTCAAAATGTAATATCCACTTATATTTCAATTATGGAAATTCATAAGACTTTATTTGGTGCCTTTACTAAGATATTAATAACTAAATGAGATGTTTTTGACCCATAATTAAAGAGGTTATATGGTGTATCTTTTTATTTGAGTTATATTTGACTAATTGAAAAATGAATAAAATATAAATATTGAATTTTATTTAAATATATTACTAGAGATAGTGAATTTTCTTGATTATTAAAATGTGTTTCTAGAGGATTTTTATCTAGTAAATATGGGTGTTTCTTGATCTGCGTCCCATTAGGGGATTGACCACAATTTTTTTCATAATTTCCCTATAATTAAATTTTGTGTAGGACTTTTGGGATCTATATAGGCAGTGGTATTTCTTAATGCACAATAAAAGAGAAGGGAACATACTTTTTGTGAGTGGTGATATGATCCCCTGTCAAAAGAGGTGTTAGTGATATATGTTAGGTCCATTCACATAGTGTTTGGAGTATGGAGGGGTGTTTTCATCGCATGGATGATAAATATATATACACCTAATGATGGGTCAAGTATCATGCAGTGTTACCCAATGATGTGGCCGACATAGGGGGAAGTAACCCCATTATAACATAATAGAAAGTAGTGGAAATGAAAAAAATAAAATGGGATAATGGGGTGGTTTTTCATTACTTTTCCCCCAAAATTACCACTCCAATTATGAAAATTATATAAGGATAATAGTCAATCATTGAGGCCCACCTCCTTTAGGCCTTGAGTTTGCAAATTGAACTGATGGTATATCGTACATTCAAAAGGGAGGAATTACCCAGAAAGAGAACATATAGAAGGGAGATATTAGAAATATTCCCTAATCAAAACCTACATATAATGATTAAATAAATCCCATGTTCATACTTGAAATTTTATACAGTATTAAGACAAGTGAAAGAAAAAATTTATGTACCAAAAATTTAAACTCGGTAGTGACCACAAAGCCCAAGAAGCTCCTACAAAACCAAAATCAATTAATATACATCCTGATAAAAAATCATATATTTCTAACTTAAATATTAGTTTATATATACATTGGGTGAGAATTATAGTATGATTAGTAGGATCCTCCTCAAAGATTCACATGAAAAAGATAAAGAATACATACTAAATTCCATTGAACAACAAGTGAAATTAATTCATTGCCTAAATAGGAATATTAGGTTAACGTCTTTAACATGTTTATATTTTATAAATAAATGGATAGATGATATTTTAAATTATTATAATAAAACATTAATGGTACCATGATAGTTCTTCCCCATTGGGATTCTTTTTTTCATTAATATTTTATGTCTTGTTCCATCTCTCTCCAAAAGTAAGACTATCCAAAAATACCTAGTCTAAGTATAATTACATTAACCTTCTGAATTACATCATTACATCATCCCATATCACATCTATATATAGTAACCAACTAGTTTTCGTGATGGAACATAGCTTGTATGACACAAATCACACATCAGATGTTTTACCAAAATTCATAGCATCCCATACACCAAAGAATGTTCCACAATCCATCACATACTATATATATCGTACCTCTAATAATACATAAGAAACTACATCTAGAGAAAAATATGTGTTAAATAACTATAATCTATTACATATCCCTACACACATATATGGGAAACTAATCTTTGTGCATAATTTAACCTAATACTACCAAGAGAAGAGAGAGAGTCCATAAATGAAACAACCATCCATTCCTCGCCAACCTAGATGTTTTGGAACTCACCCTTCTAGAAGTACACTAGGTGTCAGTCACCCAACTGACATTGGTGGGCTAGTGTATGGAATCACAAAATATACAACACATAATATATCTCACATCCATACTATGGGCATATCCTATTTCTAGGTTCCACTTCAGCTATTATCACTCAGTCACATGACTAACACTACTATGGTCTATATATACTATAAGAATGTAATAATTTAAGTATAATTACATTAAATTACTTATTTCAATTCAAAAAATTTAATTTATAATAATTATTTCATTAAACATTTATTAACATCATTATTCAAAATTACACATTTAATTTTCTATCAGAGTGATTTCTATGCCTTCTAGGCATAATCCGAACCGAGTCTATAGTTTCTAAATATAATTTCATTTTAATTCATGAGAAAAAATTACCATTGTTTAAGAAATTTAATTAATCATTACCATTAACATTGCATAAATCTATATATACTAAGAAAAAAAGCTAATTTACCATCAAAGAGTTGCAACCAAGAAGATCCAACTACCTATTGAAGTGGGGAAAGTAATGATGATAAAAAAAAACTTGGACATCCAAAAATTCAATAGATTCATAAAAAACATCCCTAATTAAGAACAACAATGTTTAATCCTCACTTTAACACATTCCATTATCACTTATACCATATCCAACACCATAAAACAACACCGTTCTTTGTGTGGTTCAGTGTTCGAATCCTATGAGTCGGCTTTCGGGGCTAACCTCTCCCTTGGGATCCACCCACCTTTCCAGGTCACCCGGTTTCTAACTTGGTGGAAAAAATGAGGTGCAACCCACATGTGTCGATGGATTTCTTGACGAACTATCCCCGCATGGGTTATCACCCTCCGAGACACTCTGTCATCTCGGCTGGCAACGACTCCTTCCCAGCTGGGGCTCTCTCTGCAGTGACCTCTTCTTGGGGAGGGGGGTTCCCTCATGTGGAGGGTTCGAGAAGGCCACACATGGTAATTCCATTTTCTCAAAGAAATCATAGCTTTCAACTACTGAAACTACCTATGACCTCCCCACACATATATCATCAGTCCACCCAAGCTCATACAAAATTTCTTAGCAAGAATTATATCTATATAACATCATAAAAGGAAGAAAACATAAATCATTATCAATAAAGAAACTTTGACCTAAAAAATACATTCATATGTTGTATGAAAATGAGCTTGCTCGACCCCAACACAAGAAACTCAACCTTCATAATAAAATGAGCTATGTCAACCCTAAATATTTATTTTTAACAAAAAATAATTTTTTATTCCATATTTTACTAAAAAAATTCATTACAGGTTCCAAGAACAGGAAACCTAATGAATCATCTTCAACAAGAAATGAAATTTTTTTTAAAAATTTATCTAGCATAAAATCTATTTTATCAATCAGTAAGAATAAAAATACTCAATTTAAAAACATTATATTATTTTAATCATTTATAATAACTACATTATCAATTTCATTATTTATTCCATTAAAAAAAGGAATAATAAATTTAAAAAAGAAACTTTTAGTATCAATTTGATTAATATCAAATTTTAATAATCTAAAAATTCATTAAACGTACCTCTTAATATATTTCACCAACCAAAATAATTCCATATTTATATGATTTAATATTTTTAAACACAATAAATGTGATAAAAAAATAAAAAAACATTATAAAATTATATGATAGGTATCATACTATCTATAAAATCAAGTGGCATAACTTTATCATTGTATAAACCCTGGGACCCCTAACCATAATAAATTTCATTATTTAATCTATTTGATTCTTTATCAGGTTAATTCCACAACCATTAAAATGGGTATAACATTGTTAATTTATGATACAACATAAAGAAACATGATAAAAAATGAATCCATTACCTCGAAATCATACTCATTTTATTTGATGGGAACAAATCAATATGGCAGATCACCCATCACATTTCCCTCATGAAATTACATACCACTAAAAAAACCACACCACAAAAGTGAAAACAAAAAACCATGAAAACAATATTATAACAATGGAGAGAAACCTCCATAAAATTGTAAGAGTAAATGTTAGAAAATGATGTTGATCTAAGGAAAAACCTTTAGAAGTTATTGATATAATGTACATCATATTGTTGTAGATCAAACAAAATAATACAGGATCAATCCGTATCAAAAGGGTATTCATAGTCTTTAAAAATCTACCCATCGAATCCAAGGGTTTGAGAGAAATAAATATGATAAAACCAGGTTTAGATGGGTTTCAGGATATTTAATTGTGGATGAGTTTTTTTAAAATCGTGACATATCTTTTGGGACCACACTATAGCCTTTAGGGAAAATTGGATGACTATGAAAGAGTGGATGGAGACAATGCTGAAACAACTTAGTCAATGTTACATCGATGATCCTTGATGACCTCTATTTCATTGATTCTATAAATCGGGGAAAGGTGCTACAAAACAACCTTAATGATCACCCTCAAACTATATATGTTCTATGAACCCCTAAATGTCAACATATTTATTACGTCATAACCACTTGACTGCCTACACCACAGGAAATCATTATACTATACGGTGGAAACTGATCCTACACAGTATCCTCTTCCCTATAATGTAGTGATTCATGAAATAATAGTAGCCATATTTTCTCCTCTCGAGCTCTCCTATACCATAATTACCTCTCTACGCCACAAAGGCCAACACTATGGAATAATCAAGGGCATCATGCAGTAGTCTACCGTATTTTACCACTAACTCCTATGAATCATTTTAAACCCCATAGAACAACTTTGAATAGTTATATGGAACCTATAATTCCAAAGACTCACAAATGAAATGAAACAATTATTTGGTTCCAAGCATAAAATTCCTCTCAAACCATTTTGTTTCTCAAGAATCAATAACAAAAACTTGAGATAAAATATGGGAAAAGGTATGTATGAAATACCATCCCTCGGGATACCTCTCAAGGATCTCAGTATCAAAGGAGCTAAACCACCTCACTTAGAGAAACCAATTACAAAACCACATAAACCACTTACATGCTCCAACACATTCCCAAGGTATATTCCTTTTAAATGAGAGTAAGGACACAAAATGATACAAGATAAAACAATAAGGTAAACAATAAAAGCATCATTATACATAATAATCATTATAGAAATATAATAACTAAAAAATGACATATGAAACTAAATAGATATCAATGAATCATGTTCCCAGGTACTCTCCTCTATTAAACTATGTCACAATATAACACCGAACAAGGGAATAACACACCCATAAAAAACCTACTTTTGGCAGTGTTGGATCTCTTAATACTTCTCCTCGAAGGTCACATCATTATAAACATTTATCTTAAAATAAAAATTATGTGGGAGTTCTCATGAAGGTAATGATGAAGATATGACACATGAAAAATCAATTATCCACCTCATCTATAGGGAATGTGCAATCTGATATTTTATGGCTCTAGTGCCATCCAGCACCTTTAAAGTCCCAACAAAATGGGTAGAAATCCAACTATGATGACCAAAACTTCACTATCCATGAGGAAGTGTCTCATTCAAGAACACATAATATCGAAAATAAAACTCTAGAGGTATCCTCCTATGATCGACATTGGATTTATGGTGATCGCATAATGCTTTAATCCTCCTGAAAATTAACTGAACCATCTATGTCATATTCTATACTACCTCCAGCTTAAGATTTTCTGACTCTTTGATGACTATCAAATACAATAGAGAACAAAAATTCAGGAAATACACATACTTAAACCGTTTCATACCAATGGTGGAGTGAAAAATATTCTTTTAACAAAACACAACCAATGTAAGGTTCCTTATATATGAACTTCAAAAATAATGGACAAATCGACATAACATATTATCAAGAGTCGTGATATTCCACTATGTATGAACATATATATGTGGATGCAAAGTAGTTATAAGGCATAAATGAGAGCCCAAATCATATTGGGGACCTCTCCACACCTTAGAGGTAAAATCATTCTCATGATCAGAGATAAAAATACTCAAGACTCTGTGGAGTCTCACCACCTCCTCTAAATACCTCCTCAAAAAATACTCCACTTATATTGACTCATTAACCACTATAAAGTTGGATGATTTTCTAAAATGATTAACAGTCACCCAAATATAATCATAGGATCACTAATATTGAGGTAAAATTTAATGAATTCCATCAAGATATCCTACACACCCATTTAAGAACATATAATGACTGGAGAAAACCACCAGAAACACTATGCTTAGACATCACCTTATAGCATACCGAACTTCGAGACACAAAATCTATAATTTCATACTGCAACATAGGTCAGTAAAAAACACATCTCAGAGAATGATATATATTTTTTCATACTAAGATATTCTTCTAAGGGTGAGTTTTAGAACTCATGGATATCCATCTTAGGTATAGCTAAAGAGATTAAAATATTATCTGTGAAAAACACCTGTTGTTTTTCATCATTAGAATAACGATAAGGGGAATCACCAATAACAACTTGGTCTCTCTAGACCTCCACCTCAAAATACACTACAGGGAACTCATCCCACTGATCCATAAATATTACTTCACTATCATATGGAAAATAAAACCACTACTATTAAGCTCTCCCATATCAAGATGAATCATTGAGAGCTCTTCTATCACTCTCTAAGAATCTGTAAATTCAAACACAACATCAAAACATGAATTATTTTTTAGTAAATCATCCATAAAGTTACATTTTCTTGGTGTGTATGAAATATTGATATTTCAATTCTATAATAATTCAATCCACCACCACTATTAGAAGATAATGTAACACTTAGAGAAGACAAAAGTAATTCTTTTATGATCAGTGAAAACCAAAAAATGATCAATGAAGAGTTAATTGCATAAAAACATCATGGAAAATACAACTGATACATTTTGGATATCATGGGTGGAATTGTTATTTTTAAGGGGAAGAAACATTCAAGACCCATAAAAAATAATTGATCTCTCCTATATCAGAACACAACTCAACCCAAGATGTGTTTCATTAAAAAACATCAAATCGAACTCCCTCTTCAGGAAAACATAGAACTAGAGAGTTATCCAAATTCTCATTCTGGTACTCAAAATCTATGTGACTTTTGTAATTACACAATAATTCCCAATACTTCCTAGATATATTTATTAGAGGAGTCACAAACAAAGATAAATATTTTATGAATATCTTTTAATAGCTTGGAAAACCCATCAATCTTCTCTCTAATGCATTTGTCTTAGGGGATTTCTAGGAAATGACTACATCTATTTTTGATGTATATATGGACACTCTTTTTTGGGACACAAAATTCTCTAATATAAAAACATCAACGGTCCATAACTCATACTTTAGCATTATCTTTAACAACATCTAGTGATTAAGAAATCCCAAAATTAAAATAAGGCTCTCAACATGACCATCCTCAAACATTGAGTGTACAAGTATTTACTCAATTAAAACCAACATAAAATTATCTAGGAACTCTCTAAACACTACATCCATCAAAACAATGAACATGATTGGAGTATTTGTTTCAATAAACATCATAAAAATAAAATCATCATGAACATAATAATATTATAATGTAGTCTTTGAGATATATTCATCCTTCACCTACATATAAAAATATCCTAGACAAAGATCGATTTTTTTACAACCAACAGGTTCCTTTTATCTGAATAAATAAATAATCAATCAATATAAGGGGAAAATGGTTCTTCAGTTTCACTTTATTCAAGCAAGGATAATTGAAACAAATTCTCATACTGACATCATCATCCATTATGGAATAAACTAGTACACTAAAATGTCACTAAATAGAACTATAAAAACCAAAATACAATAGATCATCAATTTGTACAGACATATATATCAACTGAAAATAAAATATTCTATTTTGATACATTGAGTTCAGATGAACAACTAGTTGTATTTTTATCATAAACGTGATCTATCATTGAGGGGGTAACTATCCAAACTTTTCAAAAAAAACATCAGGGTGCTCTTCTAAAACATTTGGAGAAACTGTTAGTTGAACCTTTAATATACTCAGCATCATAGAATCCATCATGGAAGATAAATACGGATCACACAACTGACCCATATAAGGTCATATCTCTCCATTGAACATTGAAGACTCACCGTTGGCATCATAGGACTAAACATGTATCCTAAAGCAATCTAAAATATCCTACATCAAATATATCTAATCCATGCCAATTATAATTTCATATAGATGTATCTGTAAACATAGGAAGTATACCCATGAGTGGTGCTTCTCTATCCCCATATCAATGTCTGTAAATACTTCATACAAATAATATTGACTTCCGACTAGAATAGTTAACTCCAAGGGAACTAGATGTCTCTCTACCTCAAGTCCCTAAGCATGGAATAGGGAATTTAATAGAAGAGTGTGTAGCTCCAAAATCAAACAAATCATGAAACCATGTACAAAACAAGAAAATGGTACCTCAAACAACATCTGTATCTCCTGGTACATGTAACTTCAAGAAATGAAGCTAACTAGGACTTAATCCATATTTTCTATGAACCTTATTATGACAACCCACATAGTCATGATCTAATGTTTGAGTACTAGGATCATCTAAAGGGTTTCCAATGAATTTCCCATCACCCCTATACAGATCCAAATCCAAATCACCCTAATGATGTTACATATAATGAAAACACCTTAGTGGAGTAACTCGAAGTGGACCACCAGATGCATGATGACTATTACTAAAGGTTGGGAAATATCACAACTAATGAAATCATACTTCTTAATAAAATCATTCATATAATTCCATGTCAAAGGATTAATGGTCATCACCCTAAGATATATGAGATGATGAGGGATGAGGCCTACCCCTGGCTATCCCAAATTCCTTTTGTCTAGGAAATGGGAACCACAATCCACATATCTTCTTTGTGAGGAATCTTGAAAACTAACCTATTATGATAATATGGTTTTAGCTATAATCCTCTCAAAAACCTCTAATGTTACCAACACCTGGAGTAATATCTTCAATACAAATGGGATGATCTGTTTCTAGATCACTAGATGAAAATTATCCCCAAAATTCCTCACCCTAGACTCCTCATATAGAATTAGGTTTGACTAATATCGAAGGAGGGTCTTGAAAAAGATCAAAAACTCCCACACACCAAAACCCCCTTTTTGAAGGGTAATGAGCATCTAGTGACTTTATTCCTTTATTGTCAATGAAAGAAACTATGATCAAAAGTTGTCATTGAACTTCTCCCATGCGACATTCGACTCCTCATAATCCCCAAGGAACATGATCAACCACTGAATCACTACTCTATATAGTATCATCATGGCCAGAAATACCTAGTGATCCGTTTATGTATAGATCATGATAAAATTAACCTCTAAATTCTCTAACCAGTATTATATGAAAGATCCTAAAATAGTTTCATCATACCTCTATAGAGTCTAAAGATAAAAAAATTTATGTTTTCTCCTCTATGCATTTTCATCATCAATATTTACTCTATAATAATATATTGGAACATCCTGCTAATCATCTTGTATGTGAACCTAATAAGAATGTTGACCTGGATCCACACCAATAAGAGTAAAAAATGGATAGAATGATAAACCAGGCATATGGAATATTTAAAATTAATTAGTTAATAATTTTATTTTATTCTTTGAAGGTTTATCCATTCCCATGGGTTACCCTTTTTGTACATAAACATAATTAAGAATGATTCATGATCCTTTCTTATGTGTCTACCCAGTAACCAGTTCCACTTCACTTTGTAGGCTTAGTAAACTTAAAAGACAGTTCATTATATTAAAGGAGGAACTAAATAAATATGTCTGAACAAGAGTACCCCCTCTTGGGTTAAATTAGCTGACATTGTTGCCTACCAACTCATGTAGTCTCACCTATGCATAAATCCAAACTCCACCATATCCCTATAACTGAACCTTCAATATAGAACTATCATAACCCTCTCCCCCAATATTACCCCCTCCTTGGTAATAAATGTGAAATGTAGGGTGGTGACCACCAGAATCCTGCCTCTAGTAGGCATCAGTTTGGTGAATAGTGTTGAGGGTATATCATACATACAAAATGGATGTGGAAATAAGGAATTGGATACTAAAATACTTTCCTTTGAGAGATATGGTTAGTAGATATGACTTGATAAGCTTCCTTAGTGTTATCATTTTTTTAGGATGAGGTTGAAAAATTAGAGAAACAATGGGATAGACTATGGCATAGAACCCATGGTTATGTCATAATATAGGCCTATATATCATAGAGTGGTCACTATAGTGTAGGGGAGATTAGGAGGAGAAGATAGAGTTATTTCCCTTTCATGCATGGATATAATTTTGTGAGAAGGAAGTAGTTTAGTTCATGTGGTAGCTACAACGTGGAATGGTTGAGTGCAGTGTAGGTATTCGGGTGGCTATAACTAAGGGAGGATGCTACATCATAGGGATTCTAGGTTCATCTACCATTTAAGGGGTAACTTTGGCATGGTTCTTAAATCTCTTTCATAGACACTTTTCCCCATTTATAAGATCGATGTCATTAGGGGATTCTTGGATTTAGGACAAACCTTTGATTGAGGGTATATGGGTGGTCTCCTTCCACTACGTTATAGTCCTATTTTTTTAAATAGGCTATGATTTGGAACTAGGGGGCACCATGCCCTTAAAAATCACTCTTTCTATAAATAACCGAACCCCATATAAACCTAGTTTTATTCCACTTCATTCTTTCTAACACAATGTCCACAAGTGTTGTTTTTAAATGTCTTTAAACCCACTTTCAATTTGGATTGATCTTGGATTTTTGTGTTAGATCTACAGTAACATAGTTACATTCCACCTCTTATCTCTCCCATTCTTTATTAGATCAATTTTTCCACTTGTTTCCTATTTATGTATTATGGATATTCTCTCCACTATTCTAAAAGTGTTTTATTTGTTCATCTTTAGCATAGTTACAGTGAAACGTACTTGGATGGATGCATTTTTTTGGTAATTTTATCCAATATCCATGTCCTTTATTCATTATTGTGTGAATAACGTTTATTCATTTTAGGTTGAAGACTAGCTGCTTCTAATATTTATTTATATGCAATCATAAATTGACCATTATTTATCCCTTCGTATAATAGAGGAATTATCCTAATAATGATTTATCTGGTTTAAAGACTGAAATTGGTTATGGTTATCGATCACATGTTTTATAACAAGATAATAGTTCTCCAATGGATTTTCTATATAGTGTGCTATTTACCATACCCATGTTAGAATATTTTTTATTCATGGTTTAGTATTTTTATTTTGTTGTAAAATGGTAAGGATTATAAACCCAAAATTAATTTGGTTTTCTAATGATCATAATTGGAATGTTTAAAAAATCCTTAGATTCTTATAATTTGATAGTAATATAATTGATGTTTAGTTCATGTTTTTTTAAATTTTTTCGATCCATGAGTTAATGGAAGTTATAAATAAAATGACATTGGAATGTCTGTCAATGAAAAAAATAATAAAAAGGCATGTTTATTGATAATTTATCTTCTCATAGTTTGATGAAAGTAGTTTTATGATATAGAATATGTTTAAACAATTAAATAACTTATTTTAGTGGATAACTTCAGATTCTCATAATTGGAACCTATAATATTGAATCAGTTAATTCATGATTGAATAAAAATTGTTTGTTTGATAAATATAATTGTTTATGGTTGAGAGAGATGATTTTATTATGAAGGATGAGAGTCTTATGTTAGGGATGATAGATCACATTTTAGGTGAAAGATAAATGACTTATTTTTGGGGCCCTGTTTCCCTTTTGACAATGTTTTCTATTTTATAAAATCTATGATCTTCTCTAGATGTGGATCTTGATATGTGATGTGATATGATCCAAGGATGGTTGATCCTAGTATGGATGATGAGATATAGATGGAGAAGCCTATGGTTGTGGTAGTAGAAGCCACCTGGGACGGTGAGACACATGGTGATATACATGTGGATGTTATGGATGGAGCCAAAGATAATGGAATACGTTGAACGTGGTGTCACCCATTGCTTCTCTTAAGATGAGGTGCTTGCTTGTGAATTTTTTGAAAGGCTAGAGAAATGGGTTTCTTGTTTATTGGATTTTCTTTCAACATTATTTAAGGCAACTAGATGTGCTTTGTTTCATCTATTTGATGTTAGCATTGGATTCTTTCATGGAGAAATATATAATATATAATGATAAAGATAATGATTAAATATATTTCCAAACCCATGGGGTTAGTGTTTCTAGAATTGAAATGAGATACTCTTGAGTAACCATGGACTTAGTTTAGACTACTCCTGGAGGTCATGGACTTCACTTAGATGTGTAATGAAAAATTTAATTTGGAATAATGATTTTAATTAATGGTTAATGAATTAATTAACATAATATTTTTTTAAATGAAATAATTAATTTAATTTATTTATTCTTAAATGACCTTGTGTTTATAGTATTTTTAGTCTATAGTTCTAGTAATTGGGGTTTCAAGTGATAATAGTTGCAATGAAGCCTAGGACAATGCAATAACCATAGTCCAGTTGTGTGATATATTATATCATATATATTCAGTGATTTTATACACTACTTCGACCATTTTCATGGGGTTACTGACATCTAGTGGACCCCATGATGGGGTTTTCCCTAATATACAGGTTCGTGAGGAATAGATGGTTGACTACCCCCTCTGTACTTACTGCCTTATCTAGGTAGTGTTATATGGTGGTATTAATTGTAGATACATTACAATATTTGTTTATATAGGGATATAATGGATTTTGATTATTTCATACACATGTATATCTAGATATACTATAAAAAATATTATTATAGGTTTGACATGTATAGGCTGTGATGGCTTGAGGTGCCTTACTCTGTGTATATGCTATGATGGATTGAGTTATAATACCCAATGTATGATACAAATCATATGGGATATTGTATATCTCTAAAACTACGTGGATAAAATATATAGATGTGATATGTGATTATGTGATTGTGTGGTGCATGAGGTTCATGTTTTGATAATTATCCCCAAGAATTTTTGGGTTAGTTTACTTTTGGAGAGATATGGATTAGGATGTAAAACATTTTGGAAGAGTGGAAAACCAGTGGGGAAGTGATAAAAGGGTGCCCTTATTATATAATTTTTATAACATAAGATTTCTTTTAAGTGATTCTTGGTGTTATATAGCTATGGTCAGGCTTGGAACGTAGTATATTAATTCAGGTGAGGAGTTATACCAAGAAAGATTAGTCAGAGGCTATGCCACTGACCATTTATTAAAAGAATGAAAAGAAAAGGCACAACAGAAAAAAAAACATGACAGAGAAACAACTACAAGTCATAAAATTCATACACGTCACCACATCCAGGATAGAATGATTCATCCACAGTAACCGACTCCCACTCCGAACTTTCATAATGCCTCAGGATCTTGGCATATTTCCTTCTAAGATTCAACTTCTCCAAAGAAATGAACCCCTTAGGAGACTGCGTATTCTTTTTCACACCCAAGGCTGTCCCACATTCCTTCCCAACAGTAGACCTTGTAGATATAGACTTGGGAAGATATGAATAATCTTTCCTCGATTGTCTTCGTGCTGGGACAGACTTGGATCCCTCACTCCTAGATATCTTCTTCTTCCCACCATATACAATATCAATGTAGGAGTGTCGGATGAAGCTGCCAACATTCTCCTTGCCGCTATCAGATAAGTCTCCCCATTTTCCAGCAAGTCACACCTCTGGATATCCCTCATTCACTCCCCACTCCTGCTGAGTAAGAACATTAGAATCAATCATAGCCAAGCAAAGTGGCTATTCTACAAGTTCCAAAGTGCCATGAGGCCCTTTCTCCATAGCCATGTCACCTGAAAAATCTTCCATACTACCACTTTCATTCAGAGAGCTACACCACTCAGCATTATGGGCCTCCCCATGCACTAATTCTTGATGAAATTACCTGTGGGAACACTTAGAGCCACTCCTCCAACACCATCTTCCTTCCTTTTCAACTCCTCAACAGAGACATCTAAATCCCCTAGATCTGTGTTGTTTCCAGAAGTTTCAGGGTCCAAGTCTGGCTGATTAACAGGTTCTGTCTTCAAAGAACCACCAAGTGATTCAACTAAGAGAGGCTCCTCAATACCAAGATCACATCTTACAGTATTAAAAACCAGCCTCACCATCAGCTTTTGATGCCTCTACTGCTCCTCCTTCTGAACAGTACCACCATTTATCACTGCAAGACTAGGCTGTCCCATTCCCTCAACTACCTTCACCATAGGTTGCATCCCATCTACAATATGCTCCATGGACTTCCCTTCCACACAAGAACAATACTTCTTAGAAACTGCAACAGAATCATGCCTTGAGGGAAGGCTTTCCATTGGAGTCTCCAACACCGGCACAGCCAAAATAGGCACATCACTGCCACTATTACCCTTCCTCATCACCCTTTTCAAAACCTTATCCAATCAATTAGTACAAAAAACTGTGTCCACATGTACAAACCGACCACAAACAGAACAATAATGCATCCAGGAATCAAATCTTACCTCTTTCTTCCTCCGAAATTCCTTCTTGTCCATGATCCAAACGCACATCACAGGAGGTCGTGCAACATCGATCTCAAAAAAATATATGGACAGATGGGATGACATATAACCTCCATTCGATGACCATAACACATATATCTACCTATCATGTTTCCAATCGCACACAGAATGGCAGGATTTTGAAATGATAGAGGAAGGCCAGGAAGATTCACCCACGTTGCCATCATCAAGGGATCACGCCACATGTGAAAATCGAAACTCCATCAAAACAGGAAAAATGAGTCTCTATTGCAACATTGAGGGGCTCTTGACCAGTCTGTAATCAAACCATCCTCCATCTCAAACCAAATCATCAGATGTCATCTATCAATTAAGCCGACTACCGCACACTCTTGAAGATCCCAAAAGTTGAAAACAAACCGGTCGAACTCATCAACCAAAGGATGTTGATGTCTAAATTGAGCCACTAGTGTGAGATTGCAATGATCCGAGGCACGATTGATCTCCAATGGAGATAGAAGGATTTGTGGCGCTCCCTGTATGAGGTCATGAACGTTCATGGAAAGCTGGATCTTTATGAAATAATGAAGATACTCGGGATTGGAGAATGTCAAGAACTGATTCCATCCATTACTGTGTGTATCCTTATGATCACCACTTGTATATATAAACTATTTTTCAAGTCAATAGAAGAAGTCTTGATATGAAGATGTATATTACTAGCTCATGGTTTTGTAGGACCTATTTGGGATTTTTGGTTTCTACTATGTTTACCTTTATGGTAATTATAGTTTTCTATATAGTTATTTTAGTACTTTTTGGCATTATATGTATACACATGGTATTTAATCTCTCATAATGAGTAGTTTTTAGGGGTGTATTTGTCTTAAATATCTGTTATACATTTTCTATTAGAGGGTAATTCCTCTCTTTTGTATATATGATATACCCTCTATGATATTCTCCAACCCTGGCCCCTCAAGAGGTGGGGCCTAGTCAGTCACTATCCTCATTCACTCATTTCTTTCCCAAGAGGGTTATTCTTTGGTGGAAGGGTGGCATGACATGGAAGATGACAAGGGAGAATTTTCCATAAAAAAATTATTTTGGTTTCTAATATATACAGTAAAAGGAATTTGTCCCCAATATATTTAGGTCATTTGAAATAATAAAATATGTACGACATGGTGTATACCATTTATTGTAGAGAGTGTTGAGGCATGACCCATTAGTTTTGTAGTTTCATACATATTTGGTTTTTTATAATATATTTTATCTCATTTAATAATCACAATAGTAATACAATTTTATAAAGGAGTAGAAGAATAATAATATATATTTTATCTATGTGATGAATATGGAGATCATTTCTACACTATGGGAGGTGTGATATTTCATTATTTTTAGTTCATAAAGAAAAATTAATTCAATTATATAATAGTGCATTTAAACTAGTGAGAGGGTGAAGTGAAATTTCTAATGATTGAGGATATAAACTAAGAAGGGTTTTTAGTATTACATAAACATATAACATGAATTTCACTTTAGTGGACATGTTATACTGGTAGATCAGTTTTTTTCTCCATGGACATAGCTCCATGTAGGTGAAAGATGTAAAATTGTTTATCTCTTAGGTTTTTAATACATTATTAATCTAAGATGAAGAGATAAGAGTTCATGATAATTGTTTAAAAAGATTATTAAAAGGGATAATTTCAATTAACATACCTAAATTCACCATTCCACATATTATTTTATAATTATTAGTGGGATTAAAAAGCGACATCAGAGATAATAGTTTTTTTGGTATTTTGTTTTCTCTATTTAATGGTTATGAAAGTTATTGTTAATCAAAATAGGGTTTTAATATTTAATTTTAATATATTTTAATAATGCAATAATTATATGAAATATTATTTTTGATAACTTTAAATAGATATGACAACAATTTTCATACAAGGAATTATGATAAACACACAAATTAAATCACTCATAGAAATTGATCACCCACAATTTGATGGTGAATCCAAAAAGATCACCAATTATATAGATTAGATATAACCTATTTTGAAATAACTGTAAGATAATGTTTTGAAGGAATGGGTATTGACCATAGTATATATCAAAATAGAGTATTTTTATACACTGATGAATATAAGGCTCTATATGACTTGTTCCTAGGGGAGAAACTAACACTGATGTATTTTTGAACCTTAGAAGCATATATTTAAATCTAATGAAATATAAAATACCTTATAGTTTTTAATATTGAGTGGATAAAGGTGTTTTTACTAGATATTATTCAAAAAACTAGTCTTGTAAATGATTGAAAAAATTTATTAGAAAAGTAACTTAATGTTAAGATAACATTATTGTGGAAAAATAGATTTATTTTCAATAAATCATTTATGAATTTAATGTTGAAACTAATGTTTATGTTCTCATTTCAAAGTTAACATATCAGTTTGATAATTACATAGAGGTATCTATTAATGGTTTTGATGTTTGATAATGTTGTTCACCATAAAGGAAGTCAAGAGGTAGTGTTTAAATCAATGCTCAAAACATTTTTTTTAACATAATAAATAAATTTCTTAATTAAATAATAGATTCTATTAAATAATTAATATCTTTATAATAATTCGGTCTTAATAATTTGAAATACTTTGATCAAGATGATAGTTGCATAAAATCATCGAATGAGGAGCTAGACTAAATTTATAAAATTTATATTTGAGAGATTTTTTATGAATCTAGTAAAAATAATATCACCAAAACCAAGAGGGGTTTTCAAGATAAATTTATTGAATAAGGTATGGTGTTTTAAAACAATGAATGAATTGTGTTCTAGTGAGACTCACACATTGAATTTATAGATATTAATGAAACATTTTCTCTAATGGGAAGGTTGGATATAATCTAGTTTTTTTCATATTAAATTCCAAAGGAATTTGAAAATATTCATAATAGTTTAAAATTATTTTTTGTTTAATGGAATTAATGAATAATACCTATAAATTAAACAACTAGATTTATTTTATATATATAAAGATGATAAAAATGTGACTTGAATAAATAAAAACTATGTGGGTTTTACATAATTAGTAAGAGAATTGTAATCTTGGGTAGATAATTTTTAAAAAATATTAGGCTATCATGATGAGGAGGTGATCAAAATATATATGTGAATAAGGAGTGTTATCAAAGGATATTGGCTCTCATTTATCTGTATAACCTAATTCTTATAGGCTCAAGTGTTTTTCAATGTAATTATGTCCTTGAATTCCTGAGGAGTGAATTTTATTTTTCTATAATTAGAGAACTACTATTTTCCATAGATTCCAATTTACTCAATAAAAGAATAGGAATTTCCTCAAAATCAATTTTTTTAATTTTATAAAAAGCTAGTTTAATGATGACTAATAACTGTATAGATTAAATATCCAAATTCAAAAAATCAGATCCAAAATGTAGTACCTAAATATTCTAAAACTATCCAAGTAGGGATTTGAAAATTATTGGTTAGCTCTTATAGTTCTACTATCAGCATCTACTCACTATATAGGAGAGGTACCATACCTCATTGAAAGTTATTGTATTTGTGGTATTGAATAAATCATAATTAATTTTGTTATTTATACTTTTTTTATAATATGATCCTTCAATAAATTCTATTTTTTATTGAAATAAGGTAAAAAATAATAAAATGTTTACTTATAAATGGGTTGAGTTCCTCCAAGTTGGTGATATAGATTTGGAGAAAATGATTTAGATGATTAATCCTCAGAATAAATATATCACAAGATGAGTGGTAATAAAATGAAGAAATAGATGTTCAAGGAGATTTTCTATAAAGGAGAATAAAGTGAGTGAGATAATTCATTAAAAACATTCATTTAACTCATATATCATAGAAATAAAATGAATCGTGTGGGTTTATATTTGATTTTTATTTATTTATTGAATACATTATTAATAATATTCGCATGATGATGACGATGTATACTAAATGGAGTTTTAGATGGTAAAGGTTTTTTTAAAATTTGTTAAAGGTAGTTTTTAATAAACTCAATAGGTGTGACTTTTTGAAAATATAAAATTGGGTATTTTTGTTTATATTTATTAAAAATAATATATTAAAATACTTCAACAGTCTTATAATGTTGTTAGAAAATCATTTAATGGATTTTCATGAAGATCAGATAAATATATAGAGGTTATGTTCAGAATAATAGAGACCATATCTAGTTAACATTGTTATGTCATGGTTGGAGAAAAATCGATGAAATTTAGGTGGTATAATAGAAGTATATTATTAATGAAACTATTCACTATGACTAAAAACCAATTGGTAGTTTGTATTTGATTTGAAGACGCCTTTGTAAAATATATATTCCAAACTAGCATTGAAAATGTATATATATATTTTATTATACTTTTGAATCTTATATAAAAAATGGGGAGACATATAGGATTATGCCAAGGTATATATTACTTTAGTGTATAATATTTGATATTGTTTCAGGATTCCATAACATACAATAGGATACCACACCATGGTTAGTGTCATGGTGTAACTTGTGTTTACACAATCTATGATCAAAATGAGGACTAAATCATGGTTGTAGTTGCAGAGATTCTTGTTTTCACTTGAAAAACTTTTACATTGGTCCTGAAAATACTATATATTGAAGGACTAAATATATATCATGGTTTGACACAAATATTTACTTCAAAATATCAAAATTATAGAAAATATATAAAAATAACGATTTTGGGACCATCATTTTAGGAGTTAGTGGTTGACCAACCAAACCAAATCATGTTTCATTAAAACACATTGTTGTTTGGCTTATACTTGAAAAAAATTTAAAATTTATATATATTTTCATTATATAATAATTTGGGCCTTAATTTTGTGATTTCTATTTGATTTTATAGACATAATGCAACATTTTTAACCATTAAATAAATAAAAGATATGATTTATCTCTTTAAATGATATATTAATGATTGAATATAAAATAATCTAATATAAAAAAGATATTCAATTTGTATAAATTCTAAAAAATATAGAACATCGGAACTCAATGGTGCACTTTTCAAAAGAATATGATGAATATGAATGAGTTTTTTGATGCAATCAATATATATATCATTTCTACACGAATGGAGGTGTAATTGTATTTTGATTTTGTGAAGATTGATTTAAAAAGAAAGTTTTAATATTTCTAATGATTTGAGTTTTTAAAACAAGATAGATAGTGATAATTATCTAAACAAGCAATAAAAAGCCTGTTAAAATGGATTTGGTGCATCATCACATTATTAATATAAGATCATTGAACATATCTAAGTTTCGGTGAATCAATTACAATCAATTTCTCTTATGAATTTTAATTTTTCATAATAGGAGAGAAAGAAATATGATTATAAATAACTTTTTAAAAATATCATTGAAAAAAATACTTTTAATTAGAATACACTAATTTACCACCCACTCAGTGTATAATCCCTAGCGGAACTAATAATTGTATTAAATTTTTATTTCTACTATACCATTTTTCCTTTCATATTTTACGACCCTGGCTGCATAATTATTTGATGAGGCAATTATTACTGATAAGGATGTTTGATGACATTTTAATAAATAAAATAAATACATAAATATAAGAGTATTACAATATTTTGATAATTTTTTTGTTAAAGGTATTCAACTAGATTTATTATAAACCACAATGATAATAGAAAATAAATAATTACATTAGTTAAATTAGAAATAGTACATTTTAAAAAAAGTGTTGATGTAGAAATTCGTACTATATCACACCTATAGTTGTGAGGATAATTATTTTTGCACCCCATAAGTAGGTAGTGTTGTTGGCCGGGTGTTACCCTCAATAAAGAGATGTATAATCTCACAAATAGCACTTTTAGAATAGTGTTTCTCATGATAGAATTATAGAAAATGTATTATACTTGACATAAACCAAGGAACTGGAATATATAACGTTTAAGGATTAATGATTATTATGTTAGGAGGGTGTCTTATTAGATTTTACAAAATGAGAGTAATGATCCTTGTAATGAAGGATAGTAGATTGTATAGATACTTTATAGAGTAATTTAATGAAAATTCTTAGGGAATAACAATGATTTTGTATTAGTGTATTGAATTTCATAGATAATTATTAAAGTTTTACGTTTTTTAAGTTACACAACTCTATTTTTTGGAATAAAGCAAGAAGGTGAAATTTAGATAGTTTAAAGCGATGAGTGTTAGCAGTTTGTACATCATTAAAGACTTAAATGGGATTATGATTTTTCTGCTTAGTGTGAAAAAAGTAAATAGGATTAACATAAACAAAAGTAGGGTGGGGGTTCACTACTTAGGTTTTAGACATGGATAGTATATTTATAATTTAACCATATACATTATAATTAGATCAATTTCATTATCATATGAATATACTATTTAAGTTTTATAAAAAATATTCATTAATAAAGATTATTGTGTATATCATTGGTGGTCTAAATCGTCAAAGTTAAATATTACCTTAACTGTGTAAAAATCAAGGAGTTGGGTTGTTACCTTGATCCATTAATGAGAATTTTAAAGATCACGGGGAGTATGGAATTTTGTGATGAACATGAGCAATATGTTCAGATAAAAATGGAAATATTTTTGGTGATTACTTCTAATACATTCATGGTGGATGAAAGTTGTAAGTTTTTTCCCAAGGGAATTTTATTATCATGGAGATAAAATATGGTACTTTTTAGGTAGTGACCATATTAACTCAACAAGATATAAATAAAGAAAATATAAACTACATGAGAGAGAAAAATGGAAAGTATAAAACACATAGAGAAAGATATTTTCAATAATAATCCTTATTGGGAAGCTGAATTGGGGGATTTAATATAGTGAAGATATAAGTAAAGGAGCATCAAATCTATGAAGTTGTTTTTCAAATTTATTTTAACTTAATTTTATATTTGTATTGGATAAGGGTATTGAGTCAAACCTAAAGTCAGTTAGAAAATATAATATTGATAGTGTTTTTTTCTATATCATTTAAATTATCAATATGTTAAATTATAAAGGAACTAGTATAGGAGTAATGATCACCCTCACAGCTTGGATATTGTCCTCAATGATTATACAATGTATACCATTGTATTAATTATGAGTGTATTCATTTCCAAAAAAAATTTGTGTTTGATGAGGTTTGTCTAAGATAATAAAAAATAAAAGATCTATTGAAATATAATATACATTCATTGAAAATAAGTACAATAAATCTGAATATTAGATTCAATCCAATTTCATTTGATTTCATATCTAGTGTTATATCACCACCAACAATTAGTTTTTTATTTTTACTTTCAAAAAAACATTTCAATCTTATTGAAGACATACATCTAGTTCCCTCTAATGTTATAAAAATATAATATTTTATAGTGAATATATGATCTAGATTTTTGATATTCTTGTCATTTTGGATTATAAGTTGAAATAAATCAGAGATCTACAATTTTTACCTATAAATACCTTTAAATCCTTAATGAAATTTATTTTTACATAAACCAAAATATAGTTATAAAATATTTTATTATGTCAATTATGGGACAATAAATAATATGAAAAATATCACTAAATTTTAAAATTTTCTTTCTTTAATTAAATAAATTCATCCTCATTAAATTATTGATTTATTTGGGATAAATTTTTTCCTTTTAGTTGTATGATATGAACATTTATGATGTATTTATAGATGAAAATAGCTATAAAATGGTTTTCAGAATCATTTTATAATCGTATTTTTACATTTAATATATTAATACAAAAAAATTTAATTATGCAATTTTTAATTTCTTGTTTTATTTTTCATAAGATTGTATTTATAACCACTTCTATCCATTCATTCTCAATATATTTAGGTTGAAAACCATACCCATTCTTTTTGGAATTCTATAAATATTTTAATATAATTTTTAACATCTAATTTCCCATAATAGATATAACTTATATTTAATATAATTTTCCCATAAAAAAGAATTTGAAATAGAACATCACAGAGTAATGTTTATTTATACCATGGTGTACATATAAATCTTGGCACACTTATGTATATTTTTTACCATAATTTATTATGTGTGTTAACTATATGAATTCTTTGTTGGTTTCAAATAGATTAAATAAATGGTACAATATATTTATGAGATTTATTTTTTTCTATATCTATTTTAAATATATTTATGTTTAATTATAATTTAATTACTATTATTAGTGTAGTTCCTTATAAGTGATAAAATTAACTTTATTTATTATTTAGCTTTTGAATAAAAATATTGGGGTCATTGATAAACTCTAAGAATATACCAAACATGAATCCAATTCTCAAGGACTGTTGAATATTCAACAGTATATATAAGGAATTAATTTTAACTTTTAATTGTTAAACATTCATAAAATCATAAGAATGATAAAATAAAGTATGTTTCAAAACAAAATTATTGATAATGACTATTAATTTATTTGAGTTATCTGAAATAACTATACATAAATAGAACAACTATTGTTATAAAATTGAAAACAAATTATTTTTGAATATTAAATATGAAATAATAATCCAATAATAAAAGGATAGAAAATGATTTAAATTTTTCACGAGCATACATAGTAATTTTTGATCCATTTATTACCAAAAAGAAATAATCACACATGAATTTGTTTTCTGATACTCCCAAAATTAATCAGAGTATAATTAATGAGTAATTTTCATATTTAGTTTTCAAACAAATATAAAAATCATGATGTTGTATCATATTTTTTTATTTAAATTTTTTACAATGACGTTTACTTATTTTTTGACATATATGAAGAACCCAAAATTATAACCAATCCTTAACAAGATCAAAATTTGAAAAAATATAATTTAATTATAAATTTTCCTTTTAATGTTTAAAAGGAAATTTGATAAATCTTATGTGAGAATTAGATTATAAAAAATAAAGAAATTTTTACTGATTCAAATTTATTATAAAAACCAATAAACTGATTATTTTGTCATTTTTAATTTATAGATATAATATGTTATTTAATTTTATGTATGCGGTGATCACAATTATCTAAAATAAATTTTAAGGATTAATAAGAATCTTAACATGAAATTAATTGAAAAACCTTTAAAAATTGATAAAATGAGAATAGATTTCATATAAAAATTATGAAAAACATTGTTAAAAAGAATTATAATATATTGAAACAAAAAACTATGGATTATAAATTCTAGGGTTCTAAAAATAATTCAATTTACCCTTTAATCATTAATAATAGTTTATACTTATCAAAGATGCATTAAATTATGACAAAAAGATCTATTTTTAAAAATAAAATAGAACTAAGTGCCGTAGTTAATTTGTGATCTATAAGAAAAAAATACATTTTATTATGATATTAAAGGTGTTTAATATTATTAATATTAACTTTTAATGATTAATATTATCTGTTGAGTGTATAAATAGTGAAATATAATTAAAAATTGAGTTACCGTGGTTGAAATTTTGTGAAAATGTCACAAAATGATTTTCAAAGTCATTATTTTCTTATTAATGGTGATAAAAAAGATAATGGTATATTTACTGAATTAATATTAGTTGATAAAAATAAAACAAGTATTATATATAAATATAATATAAAATAGCTTGGTTTTCCCTCCAAATTTATGACAATAATACCTGAATCATTTTTGATTTGGAAACTCTAACACTAAAAACCTAACAGTATCCGAATCAGACTTCCACTATGTAAGGTGAATTCCCCAAACCCTAGTGGATAAGGAATATTGTTGTTGGTCTAAATATACGATTGGGGAAGAATTTATCCACTTTGGTTATAATCATAATTCATATTGGGATTTTACTTAGAATCCGACATTGCTTGTTTATAAGTTTGTCATTCCCAAATTAAATCTCAATAAAAACATGTCATATAAGAGTTGTAAAAAGAACATACATTCTAATTATATTTATGTATATTCATAGAGGTATGACTATTAGGAAATAAAAAATGAACAATATAGTATATGATATATGTCAAATAAAAACATGGCCTATGTTGGGAGAGACGAAATAAAGTATAGGTGATGAAATGAATAAGAACTCCAACAATATCTCCAAAAAATACCACTCTAATATGGTAAAAATCTATCATTAATGAAATTATTCAAAAAAAAGTCAAGGAAATCAAAGCTCTTAAAATGTGCCTATATGTATATAAAATTAAAAGGAAAACAACATGTATAATATGTTTTCAATATTAGGTCTCATTATAAGATCTTATTAGGTTCCGACTAACGTGCCTCAACTCAATAGTGAATAAAAAAGTGTATACATGAATGTTTATACAAATTGAGATAAGTATACACCAAAACAGTTTCAAAATATATAATAACACATAACATTAAATCCTTGCACTAAAAATTCATATATCAATATTAGCTACCACCAATAACTCTCTATAATTCTTAGGTATGTATTAGTCTTACCCGCTTCTAGACTACTTTGATATCTAAGACATCTCATGTATTCCATCCCATATGGGTGAATGTTCTCAAAACAATATAACCACTAATCATGTACATATACAAACCTATATATATATAAAAGTTTGTAATAACCCATCCCAAGAATTTAACATATATGTCGATGTCCAATACACCTTCTCAAACAATTGAAGAATACTATAACTATATATTCTCTAACATTCCAAACAAGGTATAAACATTAACCTCAAGTTATAATTAATGATCATTACAATTGGAAAATATTTTTCTTTAAAGGTGAATCTTCACAATTATTATATCATGATATGGATCAATGTAGTTAATAAACATCAAAGAAAGAAAAAACTAATCATTGGATAATTTAAAACATGGGAAGAAACAGAGTATATTAATATAAAAAAATTGACATTTTTATAAAAAACATTTCCTCACCAAAATATAGTAGAATTTAGACCAAATCCAATATAAGGGCACAAATCCATGTTTTATGTTGACCAAGGCCTTTAAAATTGAGGCTGTATGTTAAGTTAGTGAGATAAATACTCTATACTTTTGGTGAACCATGATAATTATTTGATATAGAATTTACCATAATTAATGTGGCCCCTTTTAACACTAATGAGGTCTAAGATGTTTCAAAATTAACAATTTTAACTTCCAATAAGATAAATAGTTGTTTTATGTACAAATAAAGTACTTCAAATTTAAAATTAAAATTGTGAAATAATTATGGAAAAGAGTTTGTACCAAAAGGTTTTAACATTTTAGTCCTTCCTTATTTAAAAATTTATGGGTTTGATTTACAGTATAAATTGATGACTTGAAGAAATATAGTAAAAAGTGCAGTCTTATGGATTTATTATTTTGGAAGACCAAATGTAATGTTTTAACATGTATTTAAAATCAATTCATTCATCATTATTTTGGTAAAAATGATTCGAATGAGAGTATGTTATTTTTAGAAAATTTATGATAACAAATGTGTTATACAACTAAATCAATCCTTCTAACTATATTATCCCAACTATCAAATCAATAAAAATGAAATTCCTTAACCATAATTTATCATTAATATCTATCTTATAAATCATATATGATAAAGTGTGAATAATTGTTTTGGTTCATAAAATATTTTAAAATATCAAAAGATGAATTCTTATGAGGAAATAAACATAACATATAAACTTATTTAATGAAAACTCAGTTTACTATACCATAGGTCTTAAGAAAATATAACATAAGCCATGAATTCAAATTATCTTCATTAATTGGATCATTCCCAAGACAAGTCATCATCCAAGTTTCTTAATAAAATTAATATTAGTCTCATATCTAGAACTCAGGACATATCATTCTTATATAGATGTCATGGCTATTCAAACATTTATTATACTTCTTAGTATAAAATTATATAAATTAAATTATATAATTAATTAAATATCACAAGGACATGACCTTAGATCTTGGAATATATAATACAAAATATTAATACTTGTTTCATAGAATTTAAATAAGATCACATAGATGAATATTCAATAAATAAAAGGTATTCATATATTAATAAAGCAATAATAAATTCTAAATTCTAGATAAAAACAATTTAATATAATTTAAAAAAATAACACAACCAAAACATTATAAACATACTATAGTTTTTGAGTATCAAATTAATTGTTTATAGAAATCATAAAACCATTCTCAAAATAAAACTTTTAATAGTTTTAAATCAATGGTTTTAAATAAAAAACAGTTTGACCATAACCATCACATGGTTTTAGGTCAAATTCATTTATAAACCTTATCAAATTATAAAAAAAATTCATCAACAAATGATCCCTTTATTATTAATAAATTATGAATCAAATTTTATTATTATGTTAGAACAGAATTATAGGCACATCATAAACCTAACTTGAGTTTCAACAGATGAGTTGAGAATAACATACCAATATCAATGGGAATATTTCTATTGTCACTTCTTCATTTTGAAACACCAACATATGGTTACCTAAAATCCAATATAAACTATTCGAAGAAAAAATCATAAATAATGTTTTTGATATAAATAACCATCATAACTAAAGAATAATAAATCTATATTAATCCCTTGGTTGAAAACTCATAATGTCCACTCAATATTATAATATCCATAATCCCAGATTGATTTCAATAAAAAAATATCAACGTTATTCCATAAAATCATGGAAACCCAAAAATACATCACATCTAAATTGCCTCATGACAAAACAATTAACAGTGGGTGGTAAAAAACGCACATGGACATCCTTTAGATAGGGGAGGATAAATCCCTAAACTTAGTGGGGATTTCACCATATCATGGTAATATTACAAAACAAAACCCTAACTATGAAGGAAAAAAGATGGGAAAGATAAAAATAAAAATGCAGAGGAGGAGGAGAGGAAAAAAAATTTACTTTGAATATGCTTGAAAAATCACTTTTAATTCACCTTAAGGAATGTGGGAAATGGGTGGGGAAGGATATGGGTAAGAATAAGTCCTCTGAAGACACAATCCCATAAGATAAAATAAGGTTTAGGGGTCTTAATGTGGACATTTAAATTAATTAGGTGTAAGAGGTAAAATTTATAATATTTTTGAAACAAACTTCATAGAGCCCGCTGGGGCTCTTATGGTATCCCCAGAAACTAAACTGGCTGTCATATTTTCTACTAAATGGTCCACTGATCTTTTGATGGTATCCACTAAAACCTCTATATAACCCCATTTTCTAGCCCAATGGGATTTTATTTTCCAAAAAAACCCCAAATACCCATCCCATATTACAATCCCTCTCCCCAATATTATAAATTATTCTAAATAACCCCTATAATAAAATCTTTAGACATCAAGATAAAAAATCCAAGTTCCAAAATTAGAAACTCCTTTATCTAAAATGAAAACAAAAATAATAAAACCCTTTTACAATTAAATTTATCCACTAATCACTAAATTTACACTTAATTTATCTCACTATAGATATAGTTATAAAAACCTCAACACCATAGAACTTCTCATCCATAGAAATCCAAACTGATTCCATATATAAGAATCTACTACATCTGCAAGTCACCAATTCCAATATAAAATAAAAATATAAATTCTCATATCACCCCTCTATTGATGCATGACTCGTAATACCAGTAGAAGTTCACAATTACTAAAATATTCGGATTAAAAGAGTTTCAAAATAATTCATATGATCCTAAAAATATTCATTATCATTACCACAATACCCTTATTCTCATGGTTCTTCCCACTATAAAATGTTTTTAGGAACTGTGTGAGTATGACCTGACACAATTTTTCACTTTATCAAAAATGTTTACATATTGACTATTTTTATTGAAATTTATATCTCCATTTCAAAAACCACATGAAAAATCCATTTTAAAAAAACATTTCATTTTTAAATTTTTTTTACAATTTTACAAATCAACTTTTAGAAAGATCTATCATAATTTTACTTAGTAAGAGAGAGTCATCCTCGAATAACTAGAGATTTTCAAAAAACACATTCCATTTAAATAATAATGTTATAAAATGGATTCTATTCACTTATGATATAAAATATTTTTTACATAACTCCGCATATTGACTTACAAATAAATCACATAGGCATAGCTAAGAAACCATACTAAACATGCTTAAGAATTAAGATTATAAAGTAATACCAAAAACACATTAATGATATAGAATCTATAGTATGCTAAAAACATATTTTTTTACAGTTAAAATGATACATGGACAATAAGAGAAAACATAACGTACCTAAAAGTTCAAATTTTAATAGTTTATATAATAAATTAATAAATAAGAATAGAAAACAACTCTCTTAGTAGGTAAAAACCAATTTAAATCAAGTATCATTCTTCAAAATCAAATGTATACTCTAATTCTATAATAAAATTTAAACATAAAATTGATAGTAAATAAAAAAATATATGTATATGTGAGTGAATTCATCTAATTAGATAGTACATAATATGGTATTTAGGAAAATATTGACAAATTTATTAGTTAATATTTAATTAACTAATCCATTAAATAATACTGATTATAATATTTATAAAATTCAAATTCTGTAATGTAAAACTAGACTATATTATTCATAAAACAATATAAAGAGTTTATCATAACTAATCCATAACCCTCAACTTTATTTTTTTCAGAATTCCAATGGTAGATTATCTAAATCAAAATTGCACTCATACCAATGGTGCCAATCAATAAGTCCTTGGTAACATTATCTTCTTCCACAAATTGGTTTACTAGGAAATTTTGTTTGATAATGATCGAGTATATAAAATTCTATCTATTTTCTATATTGAAAAAAAAACAAAAAAATATATTTGATACCACTAGTAAACACATACCCTAAGGTAAACTGGACTCACACTACAAGGTCTAATACTAAAAACTCATAAATTAAAATCTATCTTCAATACCATGTGATATTTCCCCAAATAAAATTCATGATTTTAAAATTTTCCTTAGTAATTTAGACATTAAATCTCACAAAAAATTACACAATACAAGGAATGAAATATTTAGTGTATTTGAGGATCAGTGGCGTATAAGGAAATTATTTTATAGTACTTGTGAACATTTTTCTATAATTGAACCACACATAACCAACTTTTAAGATATCTATATGTTATACTCATCTTCATTACCTAGGGAATAAAAACAAAATAAATTAGTGAGATAAAATATTTACTAGGAGAAAAATTATAAATTATTAATAATTGTAACATCATAAAAATGTGAGGAAACGTGAATATGTAAATATTGTAATAAAAAGATTATTGAATTATAATTGATAATTATGAAAGTTTTCTGATCATTAAGGGTCAATTTATTTAAACATAATAATATAAAAAAGTCTTCATGATATAACCTAAATTATTACATGTCTCATAAGAATATAATAATGATCTTGAATTTTTAGATCATAATGTAATAATGTGGAATAAAATAGAATATTAATATAAATAAAAAATAGTTGTTCAAAAATTCACATACATGTCTCCCCTAACACAGTGGGCTAGAAATTCACAGACCCGCATACCATAACTTAGTCGAACAAGAATTCATTTCCTTGTCTCCTATAACATATGGCTTTAGAATTCAATTCCCTATCTACAATAATTATTTCAAGTGCTATGAAGTGTTAAAAAATACATTGAAGGGATTTAATAAACCCAAATAATCTCTGGGATGTAGTTGACCCAACATATATATGGGATTTAACTAACTCACCCCATCATATAAATATAAACTCTACAAATTTGTTCCATAAAATATAAATCATATATCATCTCATGAAGAACCCATGGAATGAAATTGGGTTTTATAACATTTCAAAATATTAACATATATATTAACCTCAAGAGTAAGATGAATTGATACCTATAATTAAATCACCTAAAGGGAGTTTTTTAAAATGAATTTCTGATTCAGATTTAAAAAACATATTCCAAAGGGTTTAGATATTTTAGAGTTATTCTATAAAGTGGGATCTAAATCATGAAAACATTTTCGTAAAATATTTTCAACATTTCTAAAACATTTATATTTCGATTCAACTTAAAAAAACTTTTCAATAAACTGACATGTTTTTAAGAAAACCAAATTTAAAATAATTTTTAATAATAGAGCCTTGGAAATAAAATTAATATTTTATATAGTACATTTGTAGTGGAATACAAAATACTCAGGTGTGAGATGAAACCCACTTTAGTAATTTAAAATACATTTATTTAATCTAAAATATTTTAAATTATAAATAAAGATTACTTTCGAAATTACTTAAATAGAATTATGAATATCACTAGAAATAATATAGATTTAAATTTCAAAAAATATGAGGAAGAACATTGGTAGGAGGAGTTAATTGGTTAATAAAAAAAGATCTTATTTCAGGTGAATTGGAATTATTATCAACAATGTAATAATTTTATGATAAATAAATTAATTAGAGAAAAATATTAGAATAAATAGTGTAGTTTTATCTAAATAGAAAGAAGATATACGATTTAATAGAATATTATAGTAGAATAAAGTAAATATAGAAGAAATAAGTTCTATGAGAAACAATATATCTCAAAGAATGATATTTGAGTTTATAAAATGCCTTAATGCATTGGTAAATCTCAAATAGAAATCCCATGAAAGATAAAAGAAGATATTAATTCCTAAATCACTTGAATTTCTTGAAAGTGTCACAAATATGTCCATAGGTAAATATATACACCACACAATATAAAACATGTGGTGAATATTGTTGAGCATAACATATGTTTTTATGATCACAACCACTATGGTTCTTTTAACTTCTATCTGTTTTCGTGTTTCTTATGTATAGTGTTGAGAAATATTAATAGGGAATATCCGAACCTTGGGGATTCGTCCAAAGGATAATGGATGGACAGTTATAAGGACATCACAACCCCAAAGTATAGATATACTGATAGTGTAGATAGTAGATCCTACAGCTCTGTCAAGCCCACCAGCTAGCTGTTGGAGCTCACTAGCCACCCAGTGGGATCTGGAAAGAAGTGGAAACCTACAAGACTATCATTGGATAGCTGGTGGCATCTAGAAACTAGATTGTTCCTTATATCAATCCCAATAAAAAGGAATTAATTAATGTATTTAATGTCTATGAATTACCTCTTTAAAGATATAGATCAAACCTAGAGGCCTTTAACTCTAATAAAGACTATATATGGTGACCTAGTGAGTCTTTAACCTCAACTGTGAATAAAAAAATACTAAAAAAATAATTTCTTCTAAATCAATCCCCAAATTACATTTTCAAGAGATCTCAAAAAATCTTCCAATTTTTAATCATCAAAGGAAATAATGAACTTCAACAATTACAATCCATTTTCTTTTTTACTAATTATTTTTTAGACAATTTCTAAATTTTTTTATAATTTTTTGAAGGATCATCCTCTTTTAACCCCTCTCCCTCTCTCTCGTTCATGTTCTACCAAATATTCTAGAGAAAATTTAGTTTTCTTAAAGCGTTTGTAAAAATAGTCCATTATCAACTTATTATTTTTATTTAGGTTCCCACCATTATTAAATAGATATATAATGGTTCTTGGTTTCCTTTATAACCAATGATCCTATTTTGGATCATCATTTCCATTAAAACCAAGAGACTCTTTCTTCTTCATTGGATCCTAGTATTATGCTAAAACCAAGGGTGTAATATAAACCTCTCAAGCCTTTTATAGGGTAGGAGATGTAGGGTCTCATTCTTGAACTATTACCGAACACATTTACCTATATGTTCCCCTTTAAAGCATGAAATTTATTTTTTTAATGCTAAATGTTTTAATTTGACCTACACTCTATTTACACTGTCATTTTTATTATTACATTGAATACTTGCATCAAAATTTTTTTTATTTGGTAGAATCATTTTATTTTTTTAAAATTTCATTCACACCTTGTATTTTAACTTTATCTCCATCTTAAATTTTCATTAAAAGGTAGTGTTTTTATCTCATAATAATATTGTTTTAAATTTTTGATTTTAATTTTAAATATCTTAAATGATTTAAAAGTTCAATTTTTTGTAAAACAGAAACATTTTAAAACACTATAAGTGGTCTCAAAGCACAGTACATAGGTCCTACACCATTTTTAATGGCTCATACTATATATATTAGAAAACATGAATTTCCACATTTCTTGGTTGTATAAGATATCTTATTTTCCAAACTGTTATCTCTTTTTTTACACATTTTAATGAATTGAAATGAAAATAGACAGCCAATAAAATAAATTATTTAAAACTTATTGACAAATCTACGAATGATTTACATTTTTTTTAGATCGTAATGATTTTAATCACATTTATACATGTAAAAATACTCATTAAATATATAAATTACTAGAAGAGAGTCATATAAAAACATATAAAGTTTAAGATACTAGAATTTATATGAATATAAAACTTTTAATAGATTTAGTATATTACTAAATGAATCTATTACTATGATGTTTATGCAATTAACTAACATTTTCAATGGTCTAAAGTCTCTTAGGGATGATTTGACTATAAAAACATTATTGAATAATTTTTTTTGGGTCTTACCAACTAACACTATTGAAAAAATGTCCTATACCCACAGTTTGAAACATTTCATATAACCCAGAAAACCATAGGTATAGGCTATAGCCATGGTTTTGGGAACCGTGAGAAACCGAGGCATCGGTATATGTCTCCAACCTATACCCACTATCTTACAAACTGTGGATATATCTTTTTTCCACCATGTGAAAGACTCATACCCAATTGCCCTGCTGTCAAAGCCTTATACCCACGTTTTTAAAATTGTGGGTATGAAGAGTATAGAAAAATGGGCATCTATTGTTGAACCCGTTGACTGCATTTTTAATTCTGGTCACCTCACCACTCAAGCTATGTCAAATATATATATATATATATCTCTAAATATATTAATAGAAATCCATTTTAGAAAAAATAAAGCATGTGGGTTTTGATCCCGCGTCTTTATATTTATACTTCCAATGCCAAACCAACCCACAAAACTCACTAACATATAAATATATCTATATTTTTCATAATATATTAATATCACTTTGTGTATTGGAAAAAAATTAGCCAGCGTGATTCGATCGTGCGACCACAACGAATAACAAACAGTTCCCCACCAACTCACCTACGAATCTTATATGTTTATATATTTATATCTACCAAAATATATTAACCAAAACCTTTGGTATAGGAGGGAATACCATAGGAATAGGTTTTCCGGCCAAATATTTTTTTTCCTTCAGAATTTATTTCCCTCCCTAACATGAAAAATCTATACCCATGGTGTTATAAAACCATGGGTATAGGGCTTAGAAAAAAAATCTTATACCCAGGGTTTTTCCAAAACTGTGGCTACAAGCCTTGAAAAAAATTATTATACCCACAGTTTTTATCAAAACCATGGGTTTAGATGTTTTTTCCCATGGGTTTCCCAAACTGTGTGAATATGTCTTCAAAAAAATATTTAACCATGGTTTTTTCCAAAACAATGGGTATAGGATCCCCTACTCCCCTTATACCTACGATTTTCAAAAACCATGGGTATATAGATTTTTTCTAGTAGTGTAATTAGGCACCCAAAGAAAAAATGAAAGGAAAATAAAAGGGCTTAGATAAAATTTATTTTTAGAAGTTGATCTGATGTCTCATCGCCTCTGATATCACAATTAATTGAAAATCTGATAAAGAAGACAATGATTTGAAGGAGAAAAATGATATTTATTTCAAAACTACCATTGATGACTCTCATAATGATGTTTAAATGATGAATCTATCCAAGAATGTAAAATAATTATTCAAAATAAATATATATCATGAAAACATAATAGAAAAATTATTATCATTGTTAAAAACAGGTGACATGATATGACTGCAAAAAATGAAAAAAAGGCCAGAATACTCCATGACCAAAAAATAAAGAACAAGGATACTAAAAAATATAAAAAATAATTAAATGTTTATACATAGTGTACAAGTTATTAGGATCACTTCTTATGAGAATAAATGGATGAATGTTCTAGGTGTCTCATGGTGCATGCCAGTGTTAGTAACAAAGTAAACTCGAAATCTTCTTCCTCATATTCAAATTCTTATTCCACTTGATCGAATTCTTTTTTTAATCACATGTACTAGATTGATATAAAATATGCGCACTATAAAATTAAAGATGAATTTTTTAAACTAACTTCATTGTAATAAGTGCATAGAAATAAGTATAATCAATTTCTTAAGGAAAAGTACAAACTCAAATTAAAAATAATCATAAATACAGAATGATCAATCGAATTTTCTTGAATTACATTCAAAAATTAGTGATTAGAAAAATTATATTAAAAATTCCATACAACCTAAATAAAACTACAATAAAATTTTAATTTTACTCAAAATGAAAAAAACCGCATTGGATTTTTTTTGAATAATAGTAGTTCTACTAAAATTAATTCTTTTTCAAAAGGCATTTTTTCATAAAAGACTTTTAATTATCATCATAAATATTGGCATTTAGTTCATGAATTAAATTTCAAAAAAACTCAATTTGGTAGAAAAAAAAAATTCATATTTTATCTCATATGTCATCTAAAAATAATCATAAAAAAGGGTTCAAAATACCTATTAAATGAGATATGATGAAAAATAATTTAGGTACTATAAAGAATAATTTATTACTCTTATATAAAACATTTTTAAAGAGTGAATAATAAAAAAATAATTGAATATGGATAGTGTAAACTCTCAACACATGTGTGGTGACCCCTCTAAATTTTATCAATTTAGAAAACTAGATGGATGATACCTAACATTAAGTGAAAATTCATGAAGTAAAATCACTGGAAAAGGTATAACATTTTTTCTAAATTCAATGTGTACAAAATATATTTTCTTTTTTGATTATTTAAAATAAAATTATCTAATAATTATGCTATTATTCAATAATGGTTTTCAAATATCCTATGAAAATAATTTTCCCAAAGTCTTTATTTTCAAAATAATATATTTATTTACATATTTCCTTTTTAAAAATGTTTATATTATTGATTTAAAACATATTTTTTCCAAAATTGTTAAATATATGAGTATTCAAGATATCCATAACTGGATTTGGAAAAGGCTCCTTCATCATTTTAGCAAACACACACACCCATTATTCTTATTTTAAAAAAACCGGCATGAAATTTACAAAAATTTAATTTCAAAGATAATATTGTTTATAAACTAGGAAAAATCATATAACATAAAAAAATTAAACTTAAACAAGATTTATTTACCTCTAGATCCCTTAAGTATGTTCAATTGGATATTTTTTGACCAACTCAATTTGAAATAATTGGAGGCAAATCATACTAATTTTTTTTTGTATAAAATATTCACTTGGGTATTTTTATTAGCATGAAACTATGAAGATTGTAATGTCTTTATAGTATATTCCAATAAGTTTCAAAATTAAAAAGGAGACAAAATAATTTATATTTAAGTGATCATGGGAGATAGTATGATAACAATTAGTTTTATGAACTTTTTTCATCATAAGGTTAGAAAAAGAATTCTTTTTAACTCATAACACCATAATGAAATGGTACTGTTTAATGTAATAAATTAACTCTTCCTGAAATATGAAGATCCATCTTGTAGAATTTTAGACTCCTATAATACTTTTGGGCTAAGGTGGTCAATAGAACTTATTTTATCATATTCTATGCTCTTAAAATACCCTCTATAAAAAATACCCCTCATTATGTTTAGAAAAATAAAATTTCAAAAGTTGATTTTTTTGTTTTTTAGATATAAATGTTGTATTCTTATACCTAAAGACAAATAGGAGAAATTTGATCTGAAATAATAAAAATAATATTTCTTTATTACTAGAAATCATACATATCCTACATTATATTAAGTAAAAGAAACAAAACTCATTAAAGATACCACTAATATAAAATTTAATGAAAATATTCATAAACCTTCATTCAAATTTGAAGATTTAGAACTCATTGAACCTTTGATAATGAATAATACACCATATCCTAAAGAGACAAACATTAAGAATTATATTAATCCATTACTTAATGTCTTAAAAAATACAAAGACCATCCCTTGGAAAATATCATCAATATTTTTTAAATGTAATATATACGAGAATATTTATCATAAATGAAGCTTAGGATTATTCTTAGAACATTTTTATAGAACCTAAAAACCTTCTAAAATTTTAAATGATAAAAATTGGATTTTTTTTCTAATATAGAAGATCAAATTCAATTACAATGGAATGATGTTTGGATTCTTCTAGAAATACCTAACTATCATCTTGTTATTCATATAAAATGGGGTTTTAAAAATCAACTATATGAGTAAGGTTACATCACAAATAAAAATGTTAGACTCATAGCCAAAGACTATAATCAATATGAAGGCATTGATTATGGTGAAATACTCACCTCATTTATTAGTTTGAATCTATAATAATTTTATAATTATTTTACACCAATATAATTTTCAAACAAAAAAATCCAATGGAAATTAATAGATATCATCTATATTTTTTTTATTTATGAATATGTTTTTTTATTAAAACCACCATATTTTGAGAATTAGTTTTTTTTTAAATATAGTTAACCAAATCAACATATTTTTTAAAATATGACCCTCGATCTTAGAATAAAATTTTATCTTGTTTTCTTTTTTAAATATATTTGAAAATAGGAAAATAATATTTTATATTATTCTTATAAAATGTTTCAAATTATCTTTTATTTTTAAAAATATATGTCAATGATCAAATTTTTAAATTAAAAATATTATTGTCTTTACAATGTATTTTCAAATATTTTGATAATCAAATTTAAATTGAGAATTATAGGTGAGTTAATGTTATTTCATGGTTATCAAATATATAAAAACTGTGATGTCACTTTTCATAATGATATAAAATACACCGAGGAAATACTAATGAATTTCAGAATATATATATCTAAGGAAATTATAACACCTATGGATTTGTCTGGTAAGCTAACATTGGATTAAGATGATAAATTAGTTAAAAACTTGTCCTGTAGAACTATTATTGGGAGTCTACATTACCTTACTGAACCCCAAAAACATTTTATTCAGTGTTTGAATTTGTGTTCATTTCAAGATAATCTTAATGTATCACATTTAAATGCTTTTAAAAGGATTTTTAATTTTTTTAAATGTTCTAGAAATTATGATTCATTTTATCCTAAATAAACCAATCTTAATCTTTATAGACTTACTAATTCTGGTTTTGAAATACATCCACTAGATAGAAAATGTAAAAGTATGATTTGTAAAAAAAATTTATTCAATAATCACTTAGAGGGTTATGAAAAAATTCAGTTTCTATTTCAACTACTAAAGAGGAATATATATGTATGGGGAGTTATTGTAAAAATATTATATGGATGAAGCAATCTCTCTTAGATTTTGGGAAAAAATTTCTTCATGTTCATATTAAAATTCATTGTTCTAGTTTTATATGAATCTCTAAAAATCATGTTCAACATGAAGAAAATGAGCACATTGATATTAGGCAGAAATATTTTGAGATACCAATTTCAAAAAGGTTATATATTGTTAAAATATATTGTTAAAAATCCACAATTAGCTGATATATTTTACAAAAACCCTAACTATATAATGATTTAATATTATTTTATAGAATCATGATATAGTATACATCAAATTATTATACATTATCTCATATTTTATATGTCTTAATTTTCCAAAATCATCATTATTTTTGTAAATTTTTTTTAAAAAAATTGTTCAAATTTCCAAAATAATATTTTCATGATCACTTGGATTATAATGTACATGTTTTATCTCATATATATCTAACAATCTAATTTTTTATTTTTTTAATAAATAATTTTTAAATAGTTCAATGTTTTCATCGGTGACATGTCTAATGTATGGGGATCAATATTCAATTTGTTGAGGAAAGTATTAATTATTTGAAAAGGATGATGTTATCTAATAGAAAGAGCTTTTTCCAAGGTGTAGCTTGATTTATTAGAAACAAATATTTCCAAATATATCTCCATTATATTTCCCTAACTATTTTATCTTTCCTCATTAACACCATATTATCATTCATTAATTTATTTTAATCTTTTATTTTAATCTTAAATGAGTGTTTGTAGTCATTAAAAGGGGAGATTACCAAACCTCTCATGTTTTTTAGGGTCACAACCACTAAGGTTCTTTTAAACTCTATTTTGATCTTATGTATAGTGTTTATCTATCTTCCTATGGAAATTTAGACCATGAGGAGGCATCCAATGACCATTGAGGGCCAATGTAAGGAGATAACTTCTCAACAATACCAGAAATTTAGTAGAAGACCACTGGACTACCATTGTTGCTAGAAAAAATATCATGAAGCTCAATTAAGCCCACTAGTTAGCCAGTGGTTCTCACCAGATAATAGGTTGCATCTAGGAAAAGATATAAACTTAAAATAGATTCATCGACTAAAAAAGGAATTGGGTTTCTTTCTAGTGTCTTCAATACAACCCATTCAAGAAACATTATTTATCATCATTAAAAGAACAGATGTGGTTTTTTAATGTGTTGGATAAACCCTAGAGACCCTAGATTATATAAATTCTATAAATATATACTTATATTGGATTGCATATAAAATAAAAATAACAATTAACATCTATAACAATTACCTGCTTTTGAATTAATCCTCCATGTTATTTTATAAGAGATCTCCAAGATTCTTTCATTTCTCAATCTTCAAAGGAAAACTAGGAATCAAGGACTTAATTTTTGTATATTTTCCTATCTACTATTTATACAATTTATCCCTTGTATAAATTTAATAAAGAAACTTCCTTTTCTTCCTTCTCAATTTCTCTCTCTCTCTCTCACTCTCTTTCATGTTGTTTTAAATTTATAGGGAGATAATTGAGAGATTTGTAAAGGGTTTGTAAAAAATCTTATCATTATAATAATCTTTTACTTTAGGAGGACACTATAAATAAGGTGAGGAGTTTAGGTACTTAGTTTCAGTTAAAGCCTACGGTCTTCTATGGTTTCATGGTATTCATTAAAAATAAGGGATTATTTATTCTTCCTTGGTTATTGGTATTCAATTAATACTAAGGGAAAAATATAACCCTATGAATATATATTGAGGGGAGGAGATGTAGGGTCTCATTCTGGAGTTAGTGTCAAGATAATTTAAGAAATTATTCATTTTTTAATTCCTATAATTTATTTTTCAAAATTCTTAAAATTTTAATTTCTACTATGATAACATTACTTTGTTTTACTCTTAAACTTATTAATTTCATGAAAATTCATTTTTTTATAGTACCATTTTAATATTATTTGATATGAAAATTTACCAACATATTCCATCATATCTCTGACCTCTATTTGATATTAAAGGGAATTTTTATATAGTTCTAACAAAAACCAATGTTTTTATAAGTTAGTTATTCTAAATAACACAAATGATTTCAATATTTGATCTTATGAAATTGGAATATTTTTCAAACACAGTTGGTTCCGCTAAAAGACACTCTCTAGGTTGTGACCCATTTTTAATGGTTTGCACAATACCTATTAGGAACATGAATTTAAACTTCTCTTCTCAATATTGGATATCTTAATTTTAAGGAAAAAATATGTATGGATTTACACCTTTTAAATAATCTTCAAAAATGAACTTTTGATGAAATAATTTTTTTCAACATAATAATAAATTTAGGAATTATTTTCATTTTTTTTATATAATTATGATTTAATCACATTTATACTAGTAAAACCACTCATGAAATCTTGAAATTTCTAGAAGTTACTCATGAAGGAACAAATAAAATTAAAGTTACTAGACCTGATATATATACACACACAAGAATTTGAAATTTTTAGTACGCATCTAAATGAATATATTTATGATAAGATTATATGAATTACTATAATTTGAAATGGTTGTAATTCTATTAGTGATGATATTTTTAAAGAACCAATACTTTAAAATTTACTTTGGTTCTTACTGAGAATCTAGGAACCAAAGCGATGACAATACATGTAGAGACCCGAAGCATGAAGTACATGAACATTACATTACTTTTGCGGAATACTTAGTACATAACAAAGATAGACACACAAGGACCATAATAGTTTAGTGTCTTTAGAAACTCGGAATAAAATCTTCTAATCGTGGTGAAAGAACTTCAACATCTCCCAATAAAGATCTTCCCTTTTTTTCTTACCTAAAACCTTTTTTTATATCCTGGGGAAAAGAAAACGAAAAAGGGGTGAGCTCAAATGGCCAGTAAGGATAAACATAGAGAACATAAAACAATCTATAAACATTTTAATGCAAAAACTTGAACATAAAATCTAAACATCAAAATCTTGAGCAAAGACATGAATCCTGGAAGTACGTAAGGCATATATCATAAGGGAACATCAATCATGATAAAATAACATGGGAATAAAACACTTAATTTCAGAAACCATTAAGCACATGATATGATTTCCATAGTAGCCAAGGCATTAATGCCAAGACCATCTTAGTGGACAAAGTCCCTTTCTGAATCGAGTTCACTCCTCGTTCCAGTCCTGTATTACTGAACCGGTTTAACTTGCCATTCCATCTATGTATATCTCATGAGATATAAATCTTACCCAATGTATTGGAGGTAGATATAGGTCCCACCCATCTCATAATGAAATCATTTTTACTTGTGCCACAAAATAAACATACATCATTCATAATAACCAAATAAATAAAATGGGTTTCATAAACATCATCCCATCATCATATAAAATAAATGGATATCATTTCATAATAAGAAAAGTGAAACCATGTAAATCATAGAGACATGATACTTGAAACATACACATATGAAATAATGTCATCTTAGATGGAAAATGGTTTTGATAAAACACTTGAAATGAATTCTTGAGAAAAATATCCTTTCTTCTTCAAAATCATTTTCTTTTCAAAAAATGGCTTGTAATTTTAAATGAAAAGGGTTTTGTTGAGAATAATCATGAAACCTTGTAGAGGAAGATTTATAAAAATGAGTCGTTATGAAACCGTAAAAATCCATTCATGCCGTATAAGTTAAAAATAACATTTTTCTCGTACTTTTGTCAGAAAAGTCAAAAATTACCTCGTATGGTAAACAAAAGAAAGGTTCCTTCCAAACCTTGTG
This sequence comes from Viscum album, assembly GCA_963277665.1. Lineage (NCBI taxonomy): Eukaryota > Viridiplantae > Streptophyta > Magnoliopsida > Santalales > Viscaceae > Viscum > Viscum album. The sequence continues at coordinate 375,693,704 of OY728126.1, read as the reverse complement.
GTAAAAGTCATAAATGGGTAAAAATGACATTAAACACACTTGTATGAATACTAAACATTTTATGAAAACAATTTTAGAAAACATGTACATGGATGATAAACATAACCCCAGTAAATACTTACGTATAAGCAATCTCGGATAAAATGAGATTTGCAAAATTATCCCTTACCTTTGGTCCGATATGCTTCGTAAATAACCAAACCTCCTGTATAATGATTTAAATAATGTAATTGACTTATTACAGAATAATATTCATTTTTATGATATCATATATGGTTCACTTATGACTTTATATTACCCATTTTTTTGTAAATTAATGTTAAAGTAGCGTTTTGGGTAAAATCATCTTATTTATCGTATGTGTTTGGACTTGTTTTTCTTGATGTTATTATTACATATAACATGATTTAATTACTTCAAAAATTTAAATCATGATTTATATATCATATAAATTCATTATATATCCCGCATATACAAGCATTTATAATAGTACACAACATATGGAGGTAAGAAATGAAACACACCGTTCATGGAGACGGTAAGCCGTACGTACGCATGAACGCTACATTCATTTCTATTTATTATTTTAGTGGAATTAAAACATAATGATACATAGGTATATTATAATTCCAGTATAATATCATATATAATATAATTAACTACATCGTTTATACATCCCACATAAGGTATTAACGAATCACATCACTTTGAGGGGGCGGTAGTCCGCACTTCCTCAAATGAGATTATCGTATTTACCGACTATGAAAACCGTAAAGGCTTGATATAATTTGGAAGTAAATAAGAATAATGAAATAATAAACAAAATATATATTATATATAAATATTGTGCCATCATAATGGCCACCATGAGAGGCGGTAGGAGAAAATCGAACAATCATCGTTTCATGAGGCGTTAGTTTTCCATCACAGAAACATTATGTTCTTCATCCATTAGATGGAGGTGTATGTAAGTGTAGTTCTAATAATTCTCATAACAACATCCTAGTATTTTTAGGATATTGGTGTTGTCACAAAATAAAGTATTAAAGAGATTTTATGGGTTGGAGAAGTAGAATAAAAGAAAACAACCTAAGAGAAACTATTACCTTTAATTTGGGTAACTTTCTTTGGATTGAACCAAAAGAACTTCTTGGAGTGTCTTCTGCCTAATGTAAGGCTTCAAGGGGGAGGATAGGAATGTAAGGAGCTTAGTTGGGAAGAGTTTGGATGAGCCAAAAGTCTTGAGAGGTGTGAGGAATTGAATATAAGTTGTCTCCTTTTATAAGGGAGTGTAGGGACTCTTTAGGAAAGTGTGAAACAATTATTTTATTATAAACTTATCTTCGGTTTCAAGAGGTCCAAAACACATTAATGTCGAATAAAATATGACTCATATTCGAAATAAAATCATCCAATAGGAATTGGACAGGTTTTTGATGATATTTTAATCATTTTAATCTTATTTATTTAAATCATTATTATTGAGGTTAATACTGCATCATTATTGTGTCATAAATAATTTAATTTATTTGATTTCTAAAAATTATAAAAAAAATTCAAACATGTAGGAAATATTTTTAGATTTCCAATGAATATTTATATTTCAAAATATAATTTATATATCCCCTTATAAAAATTAATTACTAAACGATTTTTGTTAGTTCCAATTTTGTCTTTACATTAAATTAATTAATCTAATGTGTCATTGTCTTTCATTAGTGGCTCCATGGGGTCCCAAAATCAACCCAAGGATGCCCATGGTCGGCCACTACTCATCCAATAAGGTTAGGACAAGTTTCAACGTAATTTTTAATTATTATAATATTCTTTTAACCTTGAATTACACTATTTACCTTTAACCATAGTAAATAAAAATTACCTTAGTTACTATTCATAATATCAAAAAAAGTAACCTATTAACATAATTTTGACCCACTGATTCCAAATATGGAATCCATTTTTCAAAATTCAAAACACATAATTTTCAGTAATTAATTTAAAATTAATCTCGTTGTTAAGTAAACGGGTTTTAAAAGTTAAAACATTGCCAAAGATTTAATTTCTTTAACCAACGAATTCAATGTAAAATCAAGGCTAATGACATACATTATATTAAATGGTAAAAATATATTCTATTTATACTTTAAAACCATTCAATATTATTATTTAACCACATAATTTATTACGATGAAAAAAGTTGATTTTAATTAAAATATAGCGTGTTTTTACTATTCATTAAAATATGAAAGTTATCAGAATAATATGAAAAATTTATCCAAGGTAAAATTTTATATCCTGATTCAAAATAATAATTTTATTTTGTAAAATTGAACTTATAAACATGTCAAAACTAGATTTAATGTGGGTGCGCCATCAAAAGGCGGCAAAACTGCATTTTTTGAAAAATACTTATTTTACCCGAAAAATATATTTTGTTCTTATACCATGTTCTAAAAAAAGTGTAAGATGAATAATAATTTTATAAAATTAAAATTTTAGTTAATACTATTCATAATGGCTAGTTCATAATAATATTATAATAATATATCGTTGTTTAGGAAAACCCGGTATTGCGTACAACACACGCTATCGAGGAAGGTCGTGATTACGTGTAATGCAAGCCAAGTCAGGGTTACCTGTTGTGCAAGAATCCTTCATTGTTTTGTATAATAGAATCCAACCATATTTCATTTATACATTGAATATAGATATATATATATACATATACACACACACACACTCAATGTTGCATGGAATGACTATTATAAAACGAACATGAAATTGTGTGTAACACGATCCAAGAATAGCGTTGCCTATACTAAAAGCTAATACGGTGTTGCGTATAGTAGAAGCTAAACTTGGTGTGCTGTATAATAAAAGACATCAATGAAATTAAAAGAATATTTTTCATAAAATCTCAGGGTGTTACATTCTACCCCCCCTTAAAATTAATTTCGCCATCGAAATTCGTCGGGGTTAGAAATCGTTTATTACTCAAAAGTTTCTTTAATAGAAACCCACATCGTAACAAGGAATACCAAAACATGGCTTTAAATACTAAAGTATGAAACGTAACGGTCACCCAAATTAACTAATCACTGGGTTTCCACATATGAGAACATAGGTGATAATATGGATATGGAAGAGAAATCTAACCATCATGTTCTGATGGAGAGTGGTAGAGAACATGGATATGAAAAAGCCAACAGTCACAAAGCCGTAAATTTGTGATGATCTAGGGTACCATCTGATTCATCAGATATAAGGGAACTAGGACAACATTTTTGGTTTTCAAGAGCATTTCCCTAAAGTTGAAGAATTTGAATTAGAATAAATACTTACTTTATTTTGGTACAATCTCACTGTTGTTCATGATTTGAACAATTTCCACTTCATCTCTTAAAGAAATGAAGTTGAATTTTTTATTTGTGAAGTGTTAACAGATCATGTGATAGAATGATGTGTCATTCCATCTGTTTCAAACAAAAGGTTAGAAAATGTTATCAAATATACATAAGTCCATCTATGTTGAGTTTAATCGTATATGATTCCAAAAATGATCTTATACTTCATATATCATACCGCTTAATAAAATAAAACCAGTTTCTACTAACCAGGGACTTCCTGTAGGCCAGTGGTAGGCGATAAAGGCTAGTCGCACTTCGGTTGTGGTTTCGATTCCCACAGCCTTGTCTGACGCGATGGGTTGTCGCCCGTCCTGCAGGTTGTCCTTTTTTATAAAACTACATTACTATAACATCCCATCAATAATATCAAAAAAACTTCTATCCTTAAACAATACTATCTTATGTCCAATGTAATCCATTCCAATCTTTAGGCTTATCCATAATACTACAGTCCACTCTCATATTATAGTGAAAACGATTACCAGAGATTTCATATAACAAGCATGTTAATACCATCATTGATCCCCATATATCATAAGATATGTCTTGTGGGTCACATTCCAAACATTCGAAGGCCTTAATCATGTATTCTCTTGAAAAATGAATACCCATTGAACCTTAGTGAAAACATGAATGCAGTTAAAAGTTAACACTTTCCACATACCAAAACCCCAAAATTCTTTATACTCAAACCATGATATATCTATTTGCTTATATCAGTCATGAGCTCATGAATACTGTCAAACATTCCATTTTCTCCTTATCCCTTCATTATGAGCATATCATCTTCTTTCCCAAAATATCTCAATCAATTTCCATGGTTACCAGTACCATAAAATTATTTAAAACCACAATAAACCAATACATAAATATTCCAATAATCCATGATAATATACACAACATTATTTTGGAATACCATTACATAAACACTTAATCATTCCACCACATCGTTTTCATATTCAACATCTCTAATAGTGATCGCATGTGACTTCCCTTTGTCCTTTGCTTTAAGTGGTTGCTCATTTCGATCATCATTAACCCTTGTATTAGGGCATTGATTAGCATAATTCCCCATTTCATTTCACTTGAAGCATTGAAGTGTTGTTGGTGCTTTGTCTACAATATTTTCTTTATTCACACCATTAGAAAACTTTTTTCTATTACTTCGACACTCAGCTACTTGATGACCTTCTTTTCCACACTTAAAACATTTTCTAGTCCCTTTAAGACAATCTCCACCATGCTTCTTTCCACACTTTGAGCATAAGGAAACATTCATCTTCTTTTCACCATTATTTTGATATTCCTCCTTGAACTCCATCTTTCGTTTCTTGTCAAAACCATGAGATGGATATATAACACCAACTTCCATTTCTACCTTAATAGCACATCACACAATCTCTTCATAGCTACTGAAGTCTCTTATAGCTAATTCCCTTCGAAGATTTGGTTTTAATCCACTGAAGAAGCGATCAACTTTACTTTTAGGTTGGATGATAAATCTAGATGCATACCTTACAAGCCTTGTAAAATTCGCTTTGTATACACCAACAGATTCATCATCCTTTTTATTTAGTTCAAGAAACCCCTTCTCCATATTTGTTCGAAGAATACGAGGGAATTACTTACTGAAAAATAAGTTCTTGAACTCGTCCCATTCCATGGACTCAATTTCATCTCTTGGCCTCATATTCTTGATAAGATTTCACCATTGATCAGCATCACCTTCCAAAAGATACACTGCTAAGATGACTTTATCATGTTCAGAACATTGAAGAACTGAAAATATCTTTTAATTAGTACTAATCCATTGTTCAGCAACAAGTGGATCAGAAGACCCACTGAAAGAAGGTGGACGTTGCCTCATGAAGGACTCAATAGAATATTGTTCCCTTCTATGCTCATTTGGAAGTCCAGAATGATTCATAGCTTGTGTAAGTATAGCAATAAGATCTTGCACTCCATCTCCCATAACATTTGTTTGTTCAGGAGGACACTCATTGCATTGTCCATTACATTGATCAACACGGTTCCTTTGGGTTCCAGCCATCGTCTAAAACCTAAAAAGAATAGTGTGAGAGGAAAAAATCACGCTAGGGAAAACAACATAATAAAGGGTGAGTACCTACAATATCTAACATCTTAGGTTACCACAATTCTAGTACTATAACCTATACTTATACTTAACCTTAGGGAAATCCCTAGACATACCTTATAAATATATCTAGGGATCTCACTAAAGTTCTTGCATCATAGTTTCCAAAGGTTGACTAAACATTTCCTCTGATACCAACTCTAGATACCCGAAGCTTGACATACATGAACATTACATTACTTTTGCAGAATACTTAGTACATAACAAAGACATACACACAAGTACCGCAATAGTTTAGTGTCTTTGGAAACTCGGAATAAAATCTTCTAATCGTGGTGAAAGATCTTCAACATCTCCCAATAAAGATCTTCCCTTTTTTTCTTACTTAAAACCATTATTTATATACTGGGGGAAAGAAAACGTAAAAGGGGTGAGCTAAAATTCCCAGTAAGGATAAACATAGAGAACATAAAACAATCCATAAACATTTGAATGAAAAAACTTGAACATAAAATCTAAACATCAAAATCTTGAGCAAAGACATGAATCTTGGAAGTACGTAAGGCATATATCATGAGGGAAAATCAATCATGATAAAATAGCATGGGAATAAAACATTTAATTATGGAAACCATTAAGCACATGATATGATTTCTATAGTAGCCAAGGCATTGCTGCCAAGACCATCTTAGTGGACAAAGTCCCTTTCTGAATCGAGTTCACTCCTTGTTCTAGTCCTGTATTACTGAACCGGTTTAACTTGCCGTTCCAGCCATGTCTATCTCATGAGATATAAATCTTTACCCAATGAATTGGAGAGAGATATAGGTCCCACCCATCCCATAATTAAATCATTCTTACTTGTGCCACAAAATAAACATACATTATTCATAATAACCCAATAAATAAAATGGGTTTCATAAACATCATCCCATCATCATATAAAATAAAATGATATAATTTCATAATAAGAAAAGTGAAACCAGGTAAATCATAGAGACATGATACTTGAAACATACACATATGAAATAATGTCATCCTAGATGGAAAATGGTTTTGATAAAACACTTGAAATGAATTCTTGAGGAAAATATCCTTTCTTCCTCAAAATCATTTTCTTTTCAAAAAATGGCATGTACTTTTAAAAGAAAAGGTTTTTGTTGAAAATAATCATGAAAACTTGTAGAGGAATATTTATGAAAATGAGGCGTTATGAAACCGTAAAAATCCATTCACGCCGTATAAGTTTAAAATAACATTTTTCTCGTACTTTTGTAGAAAAAGTCAAAAAGTACCTCGTATGGTAAACAAAATAAAGGTTCATTCCAAACCTTGTGGTCAAAGTCATAAATGAGTAAAAATGGCTTTAAACAAACATGTAAGAATACTAAACATTTTATTGAAACAATTTTAGAAAAAATGGACATGGATGATAAACATAACCCCAGTAAATACTTACGTATAAGCAATCTCAGATAAAATGAAATTTGCAAAATTATCTCATACCTTAGGTCTGATATTCTTCGTACGTATCCGAACCTCCTGTATAATGATTTAAATAATGTCATTGACTTATTATAGAATAATATTCATTGTTATGATATCATATATGGTTCACTTATGACTTTATATTACCCATTTTTTTGTAAATTAATGTTAAAGTAGCATTTTTGGGTAAAATCATCTTATTTATCGTACATGTTTGGACTTGTTGTTCTTGATGTTATTATTACTTATAACATGATTCACTTACTTCAAAAATTTAAATCATGATTTAAATATCATATACATTCATTATATATCCAGCATATACAAGCATTTATAATAGTACATAACATATGGAGGTAAGAAATGAAACACACCGTTCATGGAGACGGTAAGCCGTACGTACGCATGAACGCTACTTTAATTTCTATTACTTATTTTAGTGGAATTAAAACATAATTATACATAGGTATATTATAATTCCAGTACAGTATCATATATAATATCATTAACCACATCCTTTATACATCCCACATAAGGTATTAACGAATCACATCACTTTGAGGGGGCGGTAGTCCGCACTTCCTCAAATGAGATTATCGTATTTACCGACTATGGAAACAGTAAATGCTTGATATAATTGGGAATTAAAGAAGAATAAGGAAATAAAAAACATAATATATATTATATATAAATATTGTGTCATCATAATGGCCACCATGAGAGGCGGTAGGAGAAAATCGAATAACCATCGTTTCGTGAGGTGTTAGTTTTCCATCACAGAAACATTATATTATTCATCCATTAGATGGAGGTGTGTGTAAGTGTAGTTCTAATAATTCTCATAAAAACATACTAGTATTTTGAGGATACTGTTTTTGTCACAAAATAAAGGATTAAAAAGATTTTAGGGGTTGGAGAAGTAGAATAAAAGAAAACAACTTAAGAGAAACTATTACCTTTAATCTTGGTAACTTCCTTTGGATTGAACCAAAAGGACTTCTTGGAGTGTCTTATGCCTAATGTAAGGATTCAAGGGGGAGGATAGGGATTTAGGGAGCTTATCTGGGCAGAGTTTGGATGAGACGAAAGGCATGAGAGGTGTGAGGAATTGAATATAAGTGGTCTCCTTTTATAAGGGAGTGGAGGGGCTCTTTAGGAATGTGTGAAAACATTATTTTATTATAAACTTATCTTAGGTTTCAAGAGGTCCAAAACACATTAATGTTGAAGATAAGATGACTCATATTAGAAATAAAATCATCCAATAGGAATTGTATAGGTTTTTGATGATATTTTAATCATTTTAATCTTATTTATTTAAATCATTTATTAATGAGGTAAATACTGCATCATTATTATGTCATAAATAATTTAATTTATTTGATGTCTAAAAATTATAAAAAAATACCAAGATGTAGGAAATCTTTTTAGATTTCCAATTAATATTTATAGTCCAAAAAATAATTTATATATCCCCTTATAAAAATAAATTACTAAACGATTTTTGTTAATTCCAATTTTGTCTTTACATTAAATTAATTAATCTAATGTGTCATTGTCTTTCATAAGTGGCTCGATGGGGTCCCAAAATCAACCCAAGGATGCCCATGGTCAGGAACTACTCATCCAATTAGGTTAGGACAAGTGTCCAGGTAATTTTGAATTATTATAATATTATTTTAACCTTGAATTACCCTATTTACCTTTAACCATAGTAAATAAAAATTACCATAGTTACTATTCATAATATCAAAAAAAAGTAACCTATTAACATAATTTGGACCCACTGATTCCAAATATGGAATCCATTTTTCAAAATTCAAAACACAGAAGTTTCAGTAATTAATTTAAAATTAATCCCGTTGTTAAGCAAACGGGTTTTAAAAGTTAAAACATTGCCAATGATTGAATTTCTTTAACCTACGAATTTAATGTAAAATCAAGGATAATGACATACATTATATTAAATGGTAAAAATATATTCTATTTATACTTTAAAACCATTCAATATTATTATTTAACCACACAATTTATTACGATGAAAAAAGTTGTTTTTAATCAAAATATAGCTTGTTTTTATTATTCATTAAAATATAAATATTATCAGAATAATATGAAAATTTTATCCAAGGTAAAATTTTATATCCTGATTCCAAATAATAATTTTATTTTGTAAAATTGAACTTATAAACATGTCAAAAACTATATTTAAAGTGGGTACGCCATCAAAAGGCGGCAAAACTGCATTTTTTGAAAAAAAACTTATTTTACTCGGAAAATTTATGTTGTTCTTATACCATGTTCTAGAAAATGTGTAAGATGAATAATGATGTTATAAAATTCAAAATTTAGTTAATACAATTCATAACGGCTAGTTCATAATAGTATTATAATAATATATCGTTGTTTAGTAAAACCCGGTATTGCGTACAACACATGCTATCGAGGAAGGTCGCGATTGCGTGTAATGCAAGCCAAGTCAGGGTTGCGTGTTGTGCAAGAATCTATCGTTGTTTCGTATAACAGAATCCAACCATATTTCATTTATACATTGAATATATATATATACACACACACACTCTCAATGTTGCGTAGAATGACTATTATAAAACGAACATGAAATTGTGTGTAACACGATCCAAGAATAGTGTTGCGTATACTGCAAGCTAATACAGTGTTGCGTATAGTACAAGATAAACTTGGTGTGCTGTATAATAAAATACATCAATGAAATTAAAAGAATATTTTTCATAAAATCTCGGGGTGTTATAATATAATAAAATAATGAAATATAAAAAACTTGATTAAGGAGATAATCAAATCTATCATGGCCTATGATATCAAAATTATGTGACATGATAAAAAGGATTACAATAATGTAAAGGGAAATATGAATATACCTTTGGAAGAAATTAATAAATACTCTTAATATGATGAATAATAGATCATATTTCTAAGAGGATGAACAAATTCTTCAAATTAAATAAATCATTCTAATGTTCCAAAAAGTAGGGTGATCAAATGGAACAAGAAGTAAAATTTTTGTATTAGAAGAATAAAGGATTCAAAAGGTTGTTTTGAGAATGTTTACCTCAAGGGATCTTGGATAAATATATAATACTACTAGAGTCTAAAGGTGGATATATTAAACTTATCTATTTGAAACTGTAATGACCTAATGTTTTATCAATTCAAATACCGTTCTTATAATTATGTCGTATAATCACATGAAATCAAAATACCATGAACAACTAATTATTATGTGACATTTAAACATAATATTTTCACTTCTGTGATTTGAATTTTGAAAATATGACATACATGGTTTCGATCAGTAATATGTTTGGAGTCTGATTAGGCAAACTTAATTTTTGGTGAAAAGAAACAAAACCATATGAATAGTATTGTTACCCTTATGAATATTAATATGACCCTTATGAATCTTAAGTCACCCAAAATACTAGTAACTTCACCCATCAAAGTATAAATAAAATTTAGGCATCTTATAAGTGATAATATGACCATAGTAAAAGTATTGGTATATCTGTAAGTCATAAAAAATTATTAAAAATTACCTAATTAATTTAAAATTAAATTTATCTTCTTAAAAGGTATTCATAAATTATCAATTTTATGTCTTTTTTAAGGATAATTTTATAATACCTAATGGAATTTTGGAGAAAATTATAAAATCATTTATAGTTTTAAAGTCTGTATTTTTTAAGTAAATTGTGATTAAATTAAAAATTAAATTAATGTTTGTATAGAATTTTTTTTTTGAAAAACGAATTTTATTATTAGATTCAACACATAGAAATATTTTTAGTGCGATTTTTTGGGATTTTTCTAAAATACATGATTTTTTATTAAAAATAAAATACAATATTTTTCAAGTTAAGCTAAATACATGATTTATTGGGTCGTGGACAATGTCATGATGATTTTATCCCAATTTTTTTGAACTCACATGAACTTATTAATAATATTGGTCATATAATAATCATTATTTATGTTCTTGAGGTAAATTAATAAACTATGCACTTAAACATAATGAACCCCCTCTCCTCCACTATAAATACCACCCCTCTTTACATTTTCTATTCACTCCTCTAAATCAAAGATCCTTACCTAAATTCTACCCAAATATCTCCCAAAGATCTTCCCCTATGTCTAATAGTGCTTATTCACTTTAAAATACCAAATCCTCTCCCCTTAAGAGGATCTCAAGGAAGATTTATTCAAGAGGTAAATTCCTATTTTAAATTATTTTACTTTCTTTTCAAGTTCATTTGTTGTCTTTTCTATCATTAAAATCTCCTCGTCTAAATGTTATGAAAAATTCAGTACCTTACATGTGTTGGAATTTTTTTTATGATAATGGAATAATTTATTAGCATCTCTCCTTTAATCTTCTATTATACTAGTAGTAAAGACACCATCAAAGATGTGTTAATTTACCACATTCAAATAGAATGGGTTTTCAATTTCTTTTACCATATTCTATTATAGTCATGATACCATTTTATCTATTGAACCATATTATTATGTAATATTTCCTATTTAATTTTATATAATCTTTTTTTACACATGATATTAAATTATAATGACAAATGAGTTTGTAGAGATCAAAAATCGCCAATAAACCCAAAAGGTTATCACAGAAGTTTTATATAATGATTCAAATTCACACCAAGTAAAAAAATTAAATTTACAACCATGAAACCTTTTGGATGTTTAATAATAATATATAAATACAAATTTTGACAACCATCCCCATGTTACATGATTCTCTATTTTGGAAAATAAATAAATCAATCTTAAAAATCAAGAAAACAAACAGACCCGAATAATGAAATTTAACCTCTTAACCCATCAAAAAGGTCATGAATAGAAATACGAAGGTTATAATAAATATTTTAAATATATACAAGGTTTTTTAAATATCAATTAATGAACCTTATTTAATTATTCTAGTAATTAATATCAATTGAAGAACACCCTTGGACTTAAGGTAAGGGATTCTTCCTATTCCACTATTATTCAAGAATGTCCTCTATGTTTTTATTTTTTATGTTTAATCCATAATTATGTGTTATAATTTATAACCTCCCCCATACATCCCTCGTTATTTATAAGTGATTAAAAACACCTTTATCTCTCATTAATCTTTATTAAGTACACCTGATACCATGCTGATAGTCCGTAAGGGAATCTACCTGAACCTCCTTTGTTTCATTGAGTTACCTTATCTTCCTTTTACCAAGAAGAAGTTATCCTATCATTTTATGTTCATATTCTACATTTTTTTACATGTACCAACATAATTTATCAAGACCCTTTCACCATTATATTTTGGGAATATACGTGTTTTTACGTGATTCTGTCCTCAGTACTTCCAAAATAGAAAACCTATTTTGAGGGATGTTCCCGAATTCATAAGAGATTACAAGTGCAATATATATTCTATTTTAATCCACAATTGTATTTATAATATTAGTTTTTTAAACCTTATTGGTTCAATTCTTTTTTTTATAAAGTATTGTTCCCTTTTCCATTTTAATGACCCTTTAGTATTTTCCTTAAAACTGCACAAAAATGTTTTAATGCTAAAATTTTTTAACTACTTTTCTTAAAATTTGTCACTTCTACATGAAATAACATAACATGATACATTAATGTCTTACCAAATTAATTTCCATGTACATTTTATTTCCTTCCATTCATGGACACTCTTATGATACAACCATTTGTTATGCATTATGACTTGATTGTGGTACCAAATTATTTCCATGGTTAACCCTTATGTTTATGTAAGATTTATTAAGTATGATTCTTTTTGTGGAAAACATATTTATGAAATGTTAATATGGGTGTTCCCAAATATCACTCCAATGAATTGGGTAAAATTGAGTCTCACGAGACATTATGTGCGATGGTCTTGGCGGTTAGCCTTGTCTTGTGCTACCATGTCCGATGATCTTGGCTGTTAGCCTTTGTTTGTGCTACCATGTGTAATGGTCTTAGTGGTTAGCCTTGAACCATGATAAGGTCATGTTTTATGTTTCATATATATTATTATAACTACATGTATATATGATTCAATGTTTATATGTTATTATTCCATATGTTACATGCCTTTTTATAGCATCATGTCACTACTTCTATACCAAGTGTTAATCCTCTGTTCTTATGGTTGTTCCCTTACTAGGATATTTAGCTCATCACATTGTTCATGTGTTCCCCAGGGTACCCTATGTTGATGTTTGAGCACAATTTATGTTAGGAGCTCAATTTGAAGATTAAATAAATAATTTTTTAATCCTATGTTTTCAATTTTATGTACCTAGTATTCCAAGACACTAGACTTTACGATCCTTGGCTTGTACTCTGATGTATAATTATTCTTAAATTGATGTAATGTTATATGTTAAAGGTTAGGGTTCCTATAGTTGGTATCATAGGATGGTCTAGTTATTTTTGGAGATTAGGAATATAGCACTTTAGTAAGATCCTTATAATTAAGACTAAGCATGAAAACCCATATCTAGTTTTTGGTAAGTATATAGTTAGTGGTTTATAAAGAAAATACGTACTGGTTTGGATAAAAATAGGTAGAGGTGGCTCTGGAATAGATGTATCTAAGGGTCAAACCTAAAACAGAGCTTTGATCTAGACTCGAATGGGAACTGGTATACAATAATGGGCCTTGCTGCACTCTTGGTTTGACACTCCTAGGGGATTTTCTTTTTTAAATTCATGATCATGGTACAAACCATTATTAAGGGAATAGAAAAAAACCCAAAAGAATATAATTTGAGATATAGATCAAGGATAACCTAGATTGAAACATAGGTAATTAGGGTTTAGGATATACTTATCATTTATAAGGTTATCCTCTTGTGTTTAAGGTTTCGTTTTTTATGCTCAATAGCAAAGTATTCAAAACATCTAATTGTATGTTCTTTTTCTTAGTTAATGGTGGGAAATATAAGAACATGTGCCAATGATCAATGTGATAAGGAATGTGACTATTTCCAAAATGATATGCTAAATATAATGTAATCAAGTATTCAAAACTTCATGAAAGTACTTGCTCAGATGGATCAAGTTATGAATAATAACATGAATCATGTCAAAGATCCTATAAATCTAAGGAAAGAGAATGTTTCCATTGAATCCTTCATGTTGAAAAGACCTACCATGTTTAGTGGATCTTCCAATCCCCTCCTCATAGAATAGTGGATTGACACCATTGAAAAGATATTCTCTATCCTCCAATGCTCAGAAGAAGAGAAAGTGGTACTGACGGTCTATTGTTTTTATGGGGATGATGATCAATGGTGGAAACTAATCAAGAATATGAAGCCCCTGTAGGAAATTGATTCCCTAGATTGGGAGGTATTCAATATAATGGTTTTCAATAAATATGTTCCTCGAACCCTTCAGATCTTGATGGATAGAGAGTTCCTCATACTCAAGAATAAGGAAGATGAGTCCATCAGGGCGTATGAACCAAACATCACAAGGCATGCAATGTACGCCAATGGATTTTTATTGAACACCTAAAGAAAGGTGGATTGATTCTTTAATAAACTAAAGCCATGTATAAAAAAATAGTTGGAAATTATAGACTTTGAAAAATATGAGTAGATTATCTGTCGTGCCCTTAATGTTGAAATAGAGATCTAAGACTCTCAGTGGTATCGATGGACCAACCAAAAAAACAATAAAATTGAATCTAATGTAGGAAGTTATGAAAATAAATTCCATGATGGAATGAATCCCAATCATCAGACATGTAAAAATTGTTGAAATAAGCATATTGAGAATAGTCTTAAGGGAACCAGGAATTGCTTAAAATGTGGAGAGTTGGGATATCTGGGTAAAAACTGCTGAAGAGATATGAAAGATTCCACTAATGTGAAAGAAGAACGAAATGTTCATATCAACACTCAACATGTAGAGGAGTTTTATAACTATTAGGAGCATGACCTTTATGCGAACAATTTCCCAAAGTTGAGTGTTGTCAGAGGAAATAAACAACAAACTCCAAGGAAACAAGGAATGAATTTTTCTATCACTACTGTTGAGGTGGAGCTGGAACATAATGTGTTGATAGGTTCCCTAGTTAATAATTAAAGAATAGCAAATGTACTATTTGACTATGGTTCTAGACATTCTTTCATATCTTGAAAGTTTAGTAAAAATATTCAAACACCACCTCAATATTTGGCGGATAAGTTATCTGTGATAATTCAGAATGAGAAAATTATTGAATCCATGGTTTTTAACTTGTCCTCAATGAATATTTGTGGATTTAACCTCCCATAAAATCTTTTCATACTTCCATTAGTGGAGTTGGATTCTATAATTCTCATGGATTGGTTATTTTTATACAAATCCAACATAAACTGTTGGGAAAGGGATATCACTCTTCATATCTCAAAGCATCCTCCATTTCATTACAAGTGTAAGGAGCAAGATGAATATACTTTAGAATCAATGCCTCAAGTGTGGATATTAATTCATTATGAGAAAGAATTTCTAGCTAAAATTATTGAGACAAAGGAGAAAATCATGATCGAATACATTCCCATCCTAATGGATTACACTAATGTATTCCCTAAAGATTTGCTTGGTCTTTCTCCTAATTGAGAGGCTGGGTTCTAAATTAAACTTATTCATCGATATCTTCTTATATTAAAGACACCTTATAGTTTGGACACTATAGATATAGTGGAACTGAAGAAGTAGTTACAGGATAATCTAGAGAAGTGTTTTATACGCTCGATTGCTACACCATGGGGGTGCCAGTCCTCTTTTTCAAGTAGAATGATGGATCATTGTGCCACTATATTGATTATCGTGAGCTAAATAAAATCATAATAAAGAACAACTATCCCCTACCATGGATAGATGAATGTTTCGATCAGCTTCATGGGGCCCTCTTTTTTCTCTGAGGTGGACCTTCACTCTGGATATCAAAAATTAAAGGCTATGAAGGAATATATTCCCAAGACTTCATTTTGAACGAGGTATGGACACCATGAGTTTATAGTGATGCCCTTCATACTCAATAATGCTCCAAAAAATTGCAGAGATTTATTAAATAGATACTTTATAGATTACCACAACAAATTTATGTTAGTACATATTAACGATACTGTGATATACTTCAAGAGGAATGAGAAACATGAGAATAATTTTAATACTATGTTAAATTCATTGAGTAGGGAGAAATTGTATGAAAAGTATAGAAAATTTGAGTTCTGGATGGAGGAAGTAACATTCTTAGGGAATGTTATCACCAACAAAGTGATATCTATAGACCCTTCCAAGACAAAGGTGGTTGAAGAGTGTCCCATGCCAACATCTATAATAGAGATCCACAACTTTTTAGGTCTAGTTGTGTATTATTGAAAATTATTGAAGAAATGTTCACGATTTTAAGACCCAATGACCAAGATGACAAGGAATTGTGTAAAGTTTGTGTAGACTCAGAAATGTGAAGAGTTCTTTAAGAAGTTAAAAAGTGGTTTATCACTGCACTAGTACTCAAACTACCAACAAGTGGATAACTCTTTGTGGTGTATAGTAATGAGTCAAAAAAGGGCTTAGGCTGTGTACTGATGTTAAATGATAATGTGATATCCTACCCCTCAAGGTATTTTAAAATACATGAGAAAAACTATGTGACACATGATCTCGAGTTGGTAGCAGTGATCTTTTTCATTAAAAATCCTGCAGCATTATCTTTATGGAGAGAAGTGTGAGATATATACTGATCAAAATATTCCCAAATATATATTCACAAAAATGATCTTAATATTCTCCAGTAAAGATGGATGGAGGTCATCAAGGATTAAGACTGCTCAATCTAATGCCACACTCTTAAGGCAAAAAATGTGGAAGATTCTTTGAGTAGAAAGAATCATACATCTTTATCAGTAATGATAAATGTAAAGGGTCCAATATTCATAGAATTATAGAGGATGGACATGAGAATAATTAAGGGAGGTAAATAGTTATTCATTTCTCAAATTATTTCTCAACCATCCCTCATGGAGGAAATAAATTATTCTCACTGAAAATATGTGAAAATTATGAAAAGGGTGGAAACCATTAGAAATGGGAAATACACTATGTTCATGATTTATGAAGAAGGAGTAGTAATATTTGGGTCACAATTATGTGTAACATATGATCAAAAGATAGAAAAGGAGATTCTGAATGACACACATAGCTCAACCATATCTATTCACCTAGGGAGAACAAAGATGTATCGAGATCTCTGAGAGATCTTTTGGTGGGACAATATGAATAAGGAGATTGATGAGTATACATTAATGTGCCCGGTATGTCAACAAGTTAATGATGAAAGATATAAGTATAAGGGGATGATGCAACCACTACTGATACCTACAAGGATGTGGGATAATGTCATCACAAACTTTCTCACTGGAATTCCAAGGATGTCCAGAGGAAACAATTCTATATAGGTTATTGGGTACCATCTTATAAAGATATATCACTTTATCGTGATTCAAGAGGACTTCTCATTGGATCAAATTTTATTGATATATATCCAATATGTTGTTAGGATATATAGAGTACCACTATATATTGTATCTGATAGAGATTCAAGATTCACATTGATGTTCTGGAAAAGTCTTCAACATACTCTAAGCACTGAACTGAACTTCAATACGGCCTATCATCCTCAAACTGATGGCCAATAATATAAAACTATTCAGACACTAGAAGATATGTTTATAGATAGTTCTGTGGACTTAAAAGGATGATGGGACCAACATCTTCAACTGGTTTAATTCTCCTAAAACAACATTTCCACTCAAGCATCTGAATGGCACCAAACGAAGCCCTTTATGGGAAAAGGTGGAGAACAACAACATGTTTGAATGAAGTCGGTGAGCAAAAGATACTAGGACCTGAAATGGTCGAAGAAAAAGTACAGTAGGTGAAAACCATGCAGAAGCACATCAAGGCATCCCAAAGTCAATGAAATAGTTATGCAGACAATCGTCGATGAGAGCTTCAGTTCAAATTTGGATACATGGTATTTCTATGCATATCTCCATGGAAGACGGTCATGATGTTTGGGAAGGAAAGAATGTTCTATCCTAGGTATATTGCCCCTTTGATATTCTTCATTGTGTCAGGGATTTGGCCTATTGACTAGCACTTTCACCTACCTTGTCCAAAGTACACTATGTCTTCCATGTATCCCTCTTGAGGAAGCACATACCATATCCTTCACATATACTCTCTTCAGAGGAGGTACTGTTGGATGGTGATCTTTCTTATAGGGAGTATCCAGTGAAGATCTTGGATCATAGAGATAATGTTCTATGTAATAAGACTACTCGCCTGGTTAAAGTACTGTGGAGAAACCAGAAGTAAAAAAGTGGAATCATGGGAACTGTAGGAGGAAATAAAGGAAAATTACCCACACCTATTTATGGATTATAATGAAAAGTCAAATTTTGAGGGTGAAATTTTAAAAGGGGGAACAATGTAATGACCCCATGTTTTACCAATGGAAACCTCCTTCTTATAATTATGTCATATGATCACATTAAATCACAACACAATGAAATAATAATACAATTTTAACTTTAAATATAATATTTTTACTTCTGTGATTTGAATGCCAAAAATCTGACACAAACGGTTGTGATTAGTATGTTTTTGGAGTCTGATAAGAAAAACTTAATTTTTAGTGAATAGTAACTCACCAATATGAATAGTAATGTTACTGTTTTGAATTGTAATATGACCCTTATGAATAGTATGTCTTTTAAAAGAATAGTAACCTCACCCATGAATGTATAAATAAAATTTAGACATCTTATAAGTTATAATATGACCATAGTAAAATTATTGGTATATTCGTAAGTCATAAATAATTACTTAAAATTAATTACTTAATTTTTTTAAAAAAATATTATCCTAAAATGTGTTCATAAATTATCAATTTTATGCCTTCTAGTTTGAAGATAATTTTTTAAGACCTTAATTAATTTTTAAAACCATTATAAAATCAGTTATAGTTATAAAATGCGTAATTTTTATATAAATTATGATTTTAATTAAAAATTAAATTAATAGTATTTAGAAAATTAATTTTTAAAAATGGAGTTCATTTTTGGATATTACATGACGATTAATGGATAGGGTGAAATTTTGGGATTTTTCTATAATACATTAATGTTTGATGAATAGTAAAATACAATAATTTTCAAATTATGCTAAATACATGATTTATAAGGTTATGGATGAGGTTCTGTTGATGTAAGACCAATTGTTTTGGACTCACATTAACTTATTACTATATTGGATCATGGAATCATCACTATTTCTGGTCTTTAGGTAAATTAATAAACTAAGGAATTAAATATTATAAAAACCCTCTTCTCCTTCACTATAAATACCACCCCTCCTTACCACTTATCTTCACTCCTCTCAAGCCTTGATCCTTGCCTAAATTCTGACAAAATCTCTCCCAAAGATCCTCCCCCATGTCTAACATACCTTATTCACTTAAAAAGACGAAATCATATCCCCTTAAGAGTCCCTAAAGGAAGATTTATTCAAGTGGTAAATTCCTCTTATCAATTATTTTACTTTCTTTTCAAGTTCATTTTTTCTATTTTCTATCATTAAATCTAATTATCCAAATGATATGAAAACTCTAGTACCATACCTGTACTGTAATTTTGATATTATAAAGAAATAAGTTAATATCATCTCTCCTTTACTCATTTTTATACTAGTACTAAAGCCACCATCTGAGATGTGTTAATTTACCACATTCAAGAATGCTGGGTTTCCAATTTCTTTTACCATATTCAATTCTGGTGATGAAACCATTTTTTTATGGTTGAACCAGATTATTATGTAATATATCCTATGAAAGTTTCTATAACCTTTTTGACACATGATGTAACACCCGATACTTTTATGTGAAATATTTTGTTTTTATGTTATATAAATCATCAAAGGAATCCTTCACTACACACAACACTAGCTTGGCTTGCTTTACACACAACCGCGACCTTCCTCGATAGCTTGCATCGTACGCAATACCGAGTTTCACTAAACAATGATATGCTATTAAAATATTATTAAAACTAGCCGTTATGAATAGTAATAACCACTTTTTGAAATTTTATAATTTTTATTTTTCAAAATGGACTTCATTTTTGGATTCGGAATATCGAAATTAGCCTAGGGTGAAATTTTGGTATTTTTCTAAAAACTTTCAATTTTTGATGAATAGTGAAACCACTAAGTGGTTGTTAAAAAAACTGAATTTTTCATAAAACATAATTTTACCGCTTCTGTGAGTGGAATTTCGAAAATCTGAGAGACACGGTTAATATCAAGGACTAAAATGTGGTTCAATGAGACGAAAATAATTTTTGGTGAATAGTAACTTTTTACTTTTTTTTACCACGGTTAAAAGTAAATAGGGTAATTCAGGGTAAAAGTGTTATTATTATTACCCTAAAACATGTCCTAATTCTATTAGATAAGTGTAATTCGACCAAAAACAACCTTATGAATAACATATGACTATTTAGGCCCACTTGGATTAGATTAGGACATTTATTATTAATTTATTTAAAGAAGGGTTAAAATAGTTAAAATCAATGTTTAATAAGTAAATCATTTTTAATATGGGGTTATACATAAGATAAATTCGACTATAATTATTAATTAGAAAGCTAAAAATATTTCCTACATAATGGTATTTTATTTGTAATTTTTAGACATTATATAATTAAATTTATTTATGACACAAAGATGATGCAGTAATTATCTTATTAATGAAATATTGATATAATTGATGTTATAAATACCCAAATAAATGTAATTTGAGACTTTTTATGAATTAAACTAATTTTATAGGTTAATATAACATGTTATTATTGATTTAAGTAACTTGGTTCGAACTAATCATTCTTTTATGATCTTCACAAAAATCAATTACTAAATAGTGTCAAAATTGACATAAAATAGTTTTTAAAACAAATATTATATTACTAATTGTTATTTTATTCCTAAAAATCTAAGGTTCGGCCAAATGAATTATATAAGGCTATATATATTAATAATAAACAACATGGGGTTAGTTTGGCTTGATATAGTAAATTTATTAACCTTATAGTGTAAGAAAATAAGAAGTCACGGTAAAAGTTAAATTATCTAACTTACAGTTAAATCTAAATGATAAGGTTAAAATTGATACCTAAACTTGTCTAAATTATATTGGATGAGAGGATTTCGACCCCTACCCACCTTATATTCGAAATATATCAATTTGGAGCTATTAATAACTGAATTTGACTTTATAATAAAATAATATTTTTAGTTATTTCAAAGGTGCCCCTCTCCTCCCTTATAAAAGGGCACCTCCTCCCCCTCTTCCTCACACCACTTTGAGCCTTCAAGCTCGTCCAAACCCTGCCAATTTCTTCTCTCCACTTCCCTAGAAACATCCTAGAGGTTTTGGTATTCTTCAAAGACCTATTTTAGTGCCCTAAAAGGAGGTCTCAAAGAAGCACTTCAAAGAAGAGGTAATGTCCGTTACCGATTCTTTCATCTTTATTTATTCTTACACTTCTTCTTCTTTAGTTGTTTAATTATGAAGTAATAACATCAGTATCACTCACATACTGATATGTTATTATAAGTATGAAAAAACCCTATTTCACCATCTATCCATCCTATGGAAAAAGAAATCACCATGCGTGCGTACATACGGAATACCGTCTCCACGCCGTGGTGTAATCTATTTTCCACCACCACCTTACTTGGATGGGTATAATGGTGTAAATAATGACTATATATGACTATTATAAAGTGATATTGATTCTGAAATAGTATAAATACACTCCAATACAATTCAACGATCATAGGAAGGATATCATCACTCGTGCGTACGTACGGAATACCGTCTCCACGATGTGATGCGACTCGTTCTACATGATCTTCATTTCATAATGATTATATAAATGAATTTAATGAGTGAATATGATATATATTACACTAATAACATTCTGGAAATGAGGTAACTATAACCTAAAGAGAATAATTAGAATTTATTCGACAAAACACACATAAGAACAAAATGTAAAAAACACCCGAATAACAAGTAGTAATGAAATATTACTAATAAAAAGCTAATAATATGACCATATATGATATCATAATAATAATTATTATTCTGGAATAATTAAATAACATTATTTAAATCATTATACATTATGTTCGGACACTTACGAAGCAAATCAGACCTAAGGTAAGGGAAAATATCACGATCTCATTTTTATCTGAGATTGTTTATACTTTGGTATTTACTGGGGTGTATTTTATCATCCACATCCATGTTTCTTCAATATGTAATATTTAAATCATTCTACAAAATTTTATATCCAATTTTACCCTTCGGTGAGTTTTTAGTAAAAGATATGAAAGGAATCTTTTGTCGTTTTTCATACGAGGTACTTTTTGACTTTTCCGACAAAAGTACGAGAAGAATGTTTTTTTTAAATTATACGGCATGAATGGATTTTTAAAATATTATTTCCAAGAAGCTTCCTTTACAAGTTATCATGTTTATTTATAATAAACTTCTTTTAGTTTATAATTCTATGACATGTTAATAAAGGAAAAGTTTTTTTGAAGTAGAAAGGATATTTTCCTCAAGAATGGAGTTCAAGTGTTTTATGAAAATTATTTTCCATCTAAGATAATAAAGGATTCTGTTTTCATCCCTATTATTACATTTATTTGATTATGTTGTGATGGAATTATTTTTATGAATTCATTTATTATATATTAATTGTTTTATGATGTCATGATGTTTAAGATTCCCATTTTTATTACATGGGTTATGCAATGATGTATGATTTACGATTTTGTGGCACACATAAGAATGGTTTCATTATGAGATGGGTGGGACCTATATCTCCCTCCAATTCATTGGGTAAAGATTTTATATCTCATGAGATAGACATGGCTGGAACGATAGGTTATACCGGTTCAGTGAAATAGGACTGAAACGAGGAGTGAACTCGGTTCAGAAAGGGACTTTGTCCACTAAGATAGTCTTGGCAATGAGTCTTGACTAAAAAGAAATGATTCTCTATGATTATGTGTTTGTGCCACAAAGTTTCATGTTTTATGTTATGATTATTGGGATTTCACTACTATGATTTATCCCATGTTATGATATTATGATCTCTTTTGTAGGTTAAGATTTCCAAAATGTTATGTTCTTATGAATATGATGTGATAGATATTTATTTTGTTTACCCTTACTGAGAATTTGAACTCACATTTTTGTATGTTTTCTTTCCCCAGGTCTGGAAGAAGGTTATTAAGTAAGATATGCCAAAAGGGACTGTAGATATGATGAAATAAATGGGACACAGTGTAGATGCTTTGTGAACCAGTTGTTTATGTTTCCCAGTTTCTAAAGACACTATACCTATACGGTCCTTTCGTGGTTTTGTAATATGATGTAATAATTTCGCTTCAATTTTGAAGTATTAACAATGTATGTAAAGTATGGGTCGTTATAGTTGGTATCAGAGGAAAGGTATAGTCAACCTTTGGAAACTAGGATGTGAAAGCCTTAGTAAGAACCCTAAGGATAATTCTAAGCATAGAACACAATCATTGTGTTTTAGAAATGGCCATGAATAACCTAGGATAAGACCTTAAGTGTGAAACATTATTCTTGATTATGTGGTTTTCCTATTATAATTAGTGTTGCTCACACTATTCTTCTTTGTTTTAGTCAATGTATGGAACCCGAAGGAACCGTGTTAATGCGGAATGCGACGGGCAATGCAATGATTCTCCCCCTGAGCAACCAAACATTATGGGAGTTGGAATACAAAATCTTGTAGCCATGCTCACATAACTTTCTCAAGCTATGAATCATGCAAGACTTCCAAACGAGCAAAGGAAGGAGAAACATTCTGTTGAATCCTTCATGAGACAGCGTCCTCCTTCATTCAGCGGGTCTACTGATCCATTAGTTGCTGAACAATGGATTAGTACTATTGAAAAGATATTTTCAGTTCTTCAATGTTCTGAGCATGATAAATTCATATTAGCAGTGTATCGTTCGGAAGGTGATGCTGATCAATGGTGGAATCTTATTAAGAATACGAGGCAAAGGGATGAAATTGAGTCAATGGAATGGGATTAGTTCAAGAACTTATTTTTCAATAAGTACTTCCCTCATATTCTCCGAACAAAGATGGAGAAAGAGTTTCTTGAACTGAAGCAAAAGGATGATGAATCTGTTGGTACCTATGAAGTAAATTTTACAAGACTTACAAGGTATGCTTCTGGTATTATTATCCAACCTGAGAGTAAGATCGATCGATTCTTTAGTGGCTTAAAACCAAGTCTTCGAAGGGCCTTAGCCATAAGGGACTTCAATAGCTATGAGGAAATCGTTCGATGTGCTCTCAAAGTTGAGATGGAGATTGGAGTAACCCATCAGTCATATGGGTTTGATAAGAAGAGGAAAATGGAATTCAAAGGAAAATATAAAGAGCACACTGAAAAGAAGATGAGCTTTCCCTTATGCTCAATGTGTGGAAAGAAACATGGAGGGAGTTGTCTTAAAGGGACAAGTAAATGTTTCAAATGTGGAAAGGAAGGTCATCGGGCATTTGAATTCCGCGATAATGGGAAGAAGATGTCTAATGATGCAAACAAAGGAAGGGATACTCATAATGAACCTACTACAATTCAATGTTTCAAGTTCAAGGAGATGGGGCATTATGCCAATAAATGCCCTAATCCAAGGGTTGATGATGATGGTCGACATCAACAAACTCTTAAGGCTAAAAAAAAGGAAAGTCACATGCAATTTCTATCAGCGATGTGGAGTACGATAACGATGTGGTGAAAGGTACACTTACCATCCACTCTAAAGTAGAAAATGTTTTATTTGATTCTGGATCCACCCACTCTTTTATTTCTGAAGAATTTTCTAAGGGTATCACCGTATTACCTCAAAAATTAGATGTTGAGTTAGCTGTGACATCCCCTAATGGCACAACAATCACATCAAAAGTTTATAATTCTTCTCCGATCGAAGTTTGTGGGAAAGTGCTTCCTGCA
This sequence comes from Viscum album, assembly GCA_963277665.1. NCBI lineage: Eukaryota > Viridiplantae > Streptophyta > Magnoliopsida > Santalales > Viscaceae > Viscum > Viscum album. The sequence goes on along the minus strand of OY728126.1, from coordinate 375,668,543 downwards.
AATCTTGTGATCCTTCCTATAGTAGAATTTGATGTGATTCTTGGCATGGATTGGCTTTCTTTATATGGAGCTCAAATCAATTGCCAAATAAGGGAAGTCACATTTCATATTCCAGATCAATCTATGATCGTCTATCGATGGAAGGATGAACATAACCTTCCAGTGGAAATTTCTTCCATATTATGGGTCTTGATTCTTCTAAATGAAGGTTATTTATCTCAAATGGTTGGTGAGAAACTCACGATTAATAATATTCCCATTGTACGGGAGTTTGATGTTATCTTTCCGGAGGAATTACTGGGTCTTCCACCAAATTGTGAAGTTGAGTTTTCAATAGAACTCGTACCGGGAGCTTTGCCTATTTCAAAGACACCTTATAGAATGGTCCCAATTGAGTTGCAAGAATTGAAGAACCAACTCCGAGAGAATCTTGATAAGGGATTCATACGCCCTAGTGCGTCACCTTGGGGAGCACCTGTTCTATTTGTTAAGAAGAAAGATGGATCAATGAGACTCTGCATTGATTATCGAGAACATAACAAGATCACTATCAAGAACAAATATTCTCTCCCACGCATTGATGACTTATTTGACCAACTACGCGGAGCTCAATACTTTTCCAAGATTGATCTTCGTTTAGGGTATCATCAATTAAGGGTCAAAAGGCAGGATATACCAAAGACGGCTTTCCGTACAAGGTATGGACACTATGAATTTATAGTGATGCCATTTGGTCTTACTAATGCCCCTTCTATCTTCATGGATCTGATGAATAGAGTCTTTAGAGACTATATTGATCAATTTTTGGTAGTCTTTATAGACAATATTCTTGTCTATTCAAAGGGCAAGGAAGAACATGAAGATCACTTGAGAATTATATTGAAGACCCTGAGAAAGGAGAAGCTTTATGCCAAATTTACCAAGTGTGAATTTTGGCTTCAAAAAGTTGCATTTTTGGGTCACATAATCTCAAAAGAGGGGATATCTGTGGATCCATAAAAAATAGAGGTTATCGAAAGATGGTCGAGACCAACAATAGTAACTGAGATCCGATGTTTTCTTGGTTTGGCTGGATATTATCGACATTTTGTGAAAGATTATTCATGATTATCTAATCCACTCACCAAGTTGACTTAGAAAGGAGTTAAGTTTGTTTGGACGGAGGAATGTGAAGAGAATTTCAAGTAGTTGAAAAGAAGGTTATCCAGTGCACCTGTTCTCACACTACCTTGTAGTGGAGAAAGGTTTGTGATCTACAGTGACACATCCAAGAAGGGATTGGGGTGTGTTCTTATGCAAAATGATATGGTGATAGTTTATGCCTCACGACAGTTGAAAATCCACGAGCAAAATTACCCAACACATGATTTGGAGTTAGCTGCGGTAATCTTTGCATTAAAGATTTGGAGGCATTATCTTTATGGTGAAAGGTGTGATATTTATACTGATCATAAAAGTTTAAAGTATATTTTCACACAAAAGGAGCTGAATATGCGCCAAAGAAGATGGTTTGAGCTGATTAAGGATTATGACTGCTCAATCCATTACCACCCTGGGAAAGCAAACAAGGTGGAAGATGCATTAAGTAGACAAGACCATGCCAGTTTATCCATGATGAGGATCACAAAAGATCCAATATTTATGGATTTACAAAGGCCGGATCTTGGAATTATAATGGAAGGGAAAAAATATTATCTTTCTCAAATGAATATTCAACCATCTATACATGTAAAGATTAAAGAGGCACAGAAAGAAGATGTAGAGTTACAAAAGAAGGTGAGAAATGTTCCTGAACTCAACCTTGATTGTGATGGGATAATAAAGTTCAGGAATCGGGTTTGTGTTCCTCCCATCTCAGAATTAAAGAAGGAGCTACTGGATGAGGCTCATAGTTCTTCATTCTCTATTCATCCTGGAAGCATGAAGATGTATAGGGACCTGAAAGAGTACTTCTGGTGGGATGGCATGAAAAGAGATGTTACTGAATATGTCTCTCGATGCTTGGTTTGTCAGCAAGTTAAAGCTGAGAGACAGAAGTCTAAGGGGATGTTGCAACCATTACCCATACCCGAATGGAAATGGGAAAACAACACTATGGACTTTGTCACAGGACTTCCTAAAACATCCAAAGGCAATAATGATATCTGGGTCATTGTTGATCGTCTTACCAAGTCTGCACACTTCATTGCTATTAGAGAGGATTTCTCTCTGGATCAGCTTGCCAGGATATATGTAAAGGAAGTGGTAAGATTGCATGGAGTACCACTTTCTATTATATCTGATCAGGATCCGAGATTTACCTCGAAGTTCTGGCGAAGTCTTCAGTATACTCTGGATACAGAGTTGAGTTTCAGCACTGCTTATCATCCTTAGACAGACGGTCAGTATGAGAGAACAATTCAAACCCTAGAAGATATGTTGAGGGTTTGCTCTATGGATTTCAAAGGTGGTTGGGATCAACACCTACCTTTGGTAGAATTTTCTTATAATAATATCTTTCACTCCAGTATTCAGATGGCTCCTTATTAATCTCTCTATGGAAAGAAATGCAGGACTCCAACTTGCTGGGATGAAGTTGGGGAAAGAAAGCTATTAGGACCTGATCTCGTTGATGAAATGGCAGAAAAGGTCAGATCTATTCAACAACACATAAGAGTAGCTCAGAGTCGACAGAAAAGTTATGCCGACAACCGAAGAAAAGACCTAGAGTTTGAAGTAGGTGATAAGGTGTTCTTACGAATATCTCCCTGGAAGAGAGTCATGAGATTTGGAAAGAAGGGGAAGTTGAGCCCTAGATATATCGGTCCTTTCAAAATACTGGATCGTGTTGGGAAGGTAGATTACCGATTGGCACTTCCACCGAATCTCTCTCAAGTTCACTATGTGTTCCATGTATCTCTCCTGAGAAATTACATACCAGATCCTTCACATGTACTTAGCTCAGAAGTTGTACCGTTGGAGCAAGATCTTTCTTATGAAGAACGGCCGATAGAGATTCTGGATCGTAGTGAAAATTTCCTATGAAGAAAGACCACTCGATTGGTGAAAGTTTTATGGAGGAACCACCAATTATAAGAAGCTACATGGGAGCTTGAGGATATGATGAGAGAGAGGTATCCTCATCTATTTGTTACAAAGTGACGAATTTCGAGGGTGAAATTCATTTTAAGGGGGGTAGAATGTAACACCCGAGACTTTTATGTGAAATATTTTGTTTTTATGTCATATAAATCATCAAAGGAATCTTTCACTACACAAAACACTAGCTTGGCTTGCTTTACACGCAACATCGGCCTTCCTCGATAGCTTGCATCGTACGCAATACCGAGTTTCACTAAACAACGATATGCTATTAAAATATTATTAAAACTAGCCGTTATGAATAGTAATAACCACTTTTTGAAACTTTATAATTTTTATTTTTCAAAATGGACTTAATTTTTGGATTCGGAATATCTAAATTATCCTAGGGTGAAATTTTGGTATTTTTTCTGAAAACTTTCAATTTTTGATGAATAGTGAAACCACTGAGTGGTAGTTAAAAAAACTGAATTTTTCATAAAACTTAATTTTACCGCTTATGTGAGTGGAATTTCAAAAATCCGAGAGACACAGTTAATATCAAGGACTAAAATGTGGTTCAATGAGATGAAAATAATTTTTGGTGAATAGTAACTTTTTACTTTTTTTACCACGGTTAAAAGTAAATAGGGTAATTAAGGGTAAAAGTGTTATTATTATTACCCTAACACATGCCCTAATTCTATTGGATAAGTTTAATTCGACCAAAAACAACATTAGGAATAAAATATGACTATTTAGGCCCACTTGGATTAGATTAGGACATTTATTATTAATTTATTTAAAGAAGGGTTAAAATAGTTAAAATCAAAGTTTAATAAGTAAATCATTTTTAATATGGGGTTATACATAAGATAAATTCGACTATAAATATTCATTAGAAAGATAAAAATATTTCCTACGTAATGGTATTTTATTTTTAATTTTTAGACATTAAATAATTTAATTTATTTATGACACAACGATGATGAAGTAATTATCTTATTAATGAAATATTGACATAATTGATGTTATAAATACCCAAATAAATGTAATTTGAGACTTTTTATGAATTAAACTAATTTTATAGGTTAATATAACATGTTATTATTGATTTACGGAACTTGGTTCTAACTAATCATTCTATTATGATTTTCACAAAAATCAATTACTAAATAGTGTCATAATTGACATAAAATAGTTTTTAAAACAAATATTATATTACTAATTGTTATTTTATTCCTAAAAATCTAAGGTTTGCCCAAATGACTTAGATAAGGCTATATATATTAATAATAAACAATTTGGGGGTTCGTTTGGCTTGATATAGTATGTTTATTAACCTTATAGTGTAAGAAAACAAGAAGACACGGTAAAAGTTAAATTATCTAACTTAAAGTTAAATCTAAATGATAAGGTTAAAATTGATACCTAAAATTGTCTAAATTCTATTTTATGAGAGGATTTCGACCCCTACCCACCATATCTTAGAAATATATCAATTTGGAGCTATTAAAAACCGAATTTGACTTTATAATAATATAATATTTTTTGTTATTCCAAAGGTGCCCCTCTCCTCCCTTATAAAAGGGCACCTCCTCCCCCTATTCCTCACACCACTTTGAGCCTTCAAGCTCAGCCAACCCCTGAAAATTTCTCTTCTCCACTTCCCTAGAAACATCCTAGAGGGTCTGGTCTTCTTCAAAGACCTATTTTAGTGCCCTAAAAGGAGGTCTCAAAGAAGCACTTCAAAGAAGAGGTAATGTCTGTTACCGATTCTTTCATCTTTATTTCTTCTTCCACTTCTTCTTCTTTAGTTGTTTAATTATGAATTAATAAAATCAGTATCACTCACATACTGATATGTTATTATAAGTATGAAACAAACCTATTCCACCATCTATCCATCCCACAGAAAAAGAAATCACCGCGCGTGCGTACGTACGGAATACCGTCTCCATGCCGTGGTGTAATCTATTTTCCACCACCACCTTACTTGGATGGGTATAATGGTGTAAATAATGACTATATATGACTATTATAAAGTGATATTTATTCTGAAACAGTATACATACACTCTAATACAATTCCACGATCATAGGAATGATATCATCACTCGTGCGTACGTACAGAATATCGTCTCCACGATGTGATGTGACTCGTTCTACATGATCTTAATTTCATAATGATTATATAAATGAATTTAATGAATTAATATGATATATATTACACTAATAAAATTCTGGAAATGTGGTATCTATAACCTAAAGAGAATAATAAGAATTTATTCGACAAAACACACATAAGAACAAAAAGTAATAAACACCTGAATAACAAGTAGTAATGAAATATTACTAATAAGAAGCTAAGAATATGACCATATATGATATCATAACAATAAGTATGATTTTGGAATTATTAAATAACATTATTTAAATCATTATACAGGAGGTTCAAGCACTTACGAAGTAAATCGGACCTAAGGTAAGGGAAAATATCACAATCTCATTTTTATCCGAGATTGTTTATACTTTGGTATTTACTGAGGTGTATTTTATCATCCAATTCCATGTTTCCACAATATGTAATATTTACATCATTATACAATAGTTTATATCCAATTTTACCCTTCGGTGAGTTTTTAGTAAAAGATATGAAAGGAATCTTTTGTCGTTTTTCATACGAGGTACTTTTTGACTTTTCCGACAAAAGTATGAGAAAAATATTTTTTTTAAATTATACGGCATGAATGGATTTTTAAAACATTACTTCCAAGAATCTTCCTTTAAAAGTTATCATGTTTATTTTTAATCAACTTCTTTGAGTTTATAATTGTATGACATGTTAAGAAAGGAAAAGTGTTTTTGAAGTAGAAGGGATATTTTCCTCAAGAATGGAGTTCAAGTGTATTATCAAAATTATTTTCCATCTAAGATAATAAAGGGTTCTGTTTTCATACCTATTATTACATTTATTTGATTATGTTGTGATGGAATTATTTTTATTAATTCATTTATCTTATATTAATTGTTTTATGATGTCATGATGTTTAAGATTCCCATTTTTATTACATGGGTTATGCAATGATGTACGTTTTACGATTTTGTGGCACAGATAAGAATGGTTTCATTATGAGATGGGTGGGACCTATATCTCCCTCCAATTCATTGGGTAAAGATTTTATATCTCATGAGATAGACATGGCTGGAACGGTAGGTTATACCGGATCAGTGAAACAAGACTGAAACGAGGAGTGAACTCGGTTCAGAAAGGGACTTTGTCCACTAAGATAGTCTTGGCAATGAGTCCTGACTAATAAGAAATGATTCTCTATGATTATGTGTTTATGCCACAAAGTTTCAAGTTTTAAGTTATGATTATTGGGATTTCACTACTATGATTTATCCCATGTTATGATATTATGATCTCTTTTGCAGGTTAAGATTTCCAAAATGTTATGTTCTTATGAATATGATGTGATAGATATTTCTTTTGCTTACCCTTATTGAGCATTTGAGCTCACCCTTTTGTATGTTTTCTTTCCCCAGGTCAGGAAGAAGGTTATTAAGTAAGATATGCAAAAACGGACTATAGATATGATGAAATAAATGGGAGACAGTGTAGACGCTTTATGAACCAGTTGTTTATGTTTCCCAGTTTCTAAAGACACTATACCTATACGGTCATTTCGTGGTTTTGTTATATGATGTAATAAGTACGCTTGAATTTTGAAGTATTAACAATGTATGTAAAGTATGTGTCATTATTCATGATACTAAATTATAATGAAAAATGAGTTTGTAGTGATAAAAAATAGCCAATAAAACCAAAAGGTTATCACTAAAGTTTTATATAATGAATCAAGTTCAATCCAAGTAACCAAATTAAATCTACAACCATGTAACCCTATAGATGTTCACTAATAAAATATAACTCCAATTATGGAAAACATTCCCAATTTTATATTATTTTACATTCATGAAAATAAGTAAACTGATCGTAAAAATCAAGAAAACAAACAGACCCGAACAATGAAATTGAACCACTTAACCCATAAAAAAAGTCATGAATTAACATAAAAAGGTTGTAATAAATATTTTAAGTATTGTATAGGTTCTATAATTATTAATTAATTAACCTATTTTTATTATTCAGGTTATTAATATCAAGTGTATAACACCATCAGACTTAAGGTAAGGGATCCTCCCTATTCCACTTTCTTCAAGAATGTCCTCTATGTTATGCTCTTTTATGTGTAAACCCTAATGATGGGGTATGATTTTTAACCTCATCCATAAATACATCATTATTTATAGGTTATTATAAACCCATTTCCCTCTAATTATTCCCACTTAAGTACACCTGATACCATGTTTATAATCCGTAAGGGCATCTACCTGAACCACCTTTGTTTCTTCTAGTTTCTTTATCTTCGTTTTATCAAAAACAATTTATCATATAATTTTATTTGATTCATATATAATCTGTTTAAATGTACTAAATTCATTTATCAAGACCCTTTCATCATTCTCTTTTTGGGATATACATGTTTTTAAGTGATTCCCTCCTCAATGTTTTCTGATAAGAAAACCTGTTTTGAGGGAACATTCTAAATTCTTACCCGATTTCAAGTGAACTATATCATCTATTTTAAGAAACAATTGTATTTATAAAATCAGTTCACTTTATTATAACCTTCATGTTTCACTTCTGGTTTTATATGAAGGATTATTCCCTTTTCTATTTTAAAGGCTCTATAGTATTTTCCTTAAAACCGCACAAAAATGTTTTAATGCTAAAATTTCATAAATACTTTTCTTACATGTGGTCACTTATACTTGACATCACTAACAAGATACACGCATATTCCATCTTATGAATTTTTATGTATATTTTTGTTCTTTTCATTCATCAAAACTTTTATGATATGACCATTTTTTATTCTTTATGACTCGATTATAGTACCCAATACTTTCCATGGGTAACCCTTATGATTATATAAGATTTATTATGTATGATTATTTTAATAGAGAAAATATTAGTGAAAAGTTAATATATGTGGGACAAGGTAGTGCTCCAATTCATTGGGTAATGTTGAGTCTCATGAGATGTTATGTACGATGATCCTCGTGGTTAGCCTTGACTTGTGCTACCATTTGTAACGGTCTTGGTGATTAGCATTATCTTGTGATACCATGTGCTATGATATTGGACGTTAACAAAAAATCATGCTAAAGTCATGTTTTATGTTTCTCCCATATTATTATTATTCTGTGTTTATATTATTCCATGTTTATATGTTATGATCCCATATGTTAGATGCCTTTTTATATCATCATGGCATGCCTTCTATACCATGTGATAATGCTTTGTTCTTAGGGTTATTCCCTTAATGGTATATTTAGCTCATCCCTTTGTTCATGTGTTCCTAAGGGTAACCCATGAATATGTTTTAGCATAATGAATGTTAAGAGATCATTTTGAAGATTAGATAAAGATATGTTTTCTATGTTCTATGTTTTTAGTTTTATGTACATAGTCTTCTAAGAGAGTAGACTTTATGATCCTTGACTTGTAATCTAATGTATAATTATGCCTAAAATCTTGTAATGTTATATGAAAAAGGTTATGGTATCTATATATATATTTAAAATATAATATTCAAGAGAATACTGGAAGAGATACTAACCTCGTCGTGTACTACCTTGGTTGAATGTGCATCAACAAGTGTATTGGCTTCATGAAAAGCATGTGTAATGATGTATCTCATTGAGGAATGAATATTAGGGAAATGGTACCATTTCATAGTCAACCTAAAAGGGAGATAAACCTGTCCAGTTTGGACTTCCTGAACAATAGTTTTGGAGTTGCATTCAAACCAAATGTTATTCATACCACTTTTTTGTGAAATACTTACTGTATTAATCAATCCCATAATCTCTACATATAATGTCATTGCATGAACACATGATCCCTAATGATATTCCATTGTATCCCTAAAATAATCCTTGAAAATGGAACCATAACTAGCTGTCCCAAGGTTTTTATGCCCCATAAGTGTTACACATTACCAAGACATCATGTGGTGGTTACCAAAATTCTTCCAGCATGTTCTGATGAGTAAGAAAATACCCAGGAACCATCAATCACTGTAGTATAGAAAAATCAGGGGTAGGGTTACTAAAGAACTCGAAAAATACTGAGTTTGAATGCTGAGTTTCCGATAGAATATCATCAAAAACATCCTTAATGATGAAGACAGTTGGATCATGAATATCCTTATTCCGACCTCTCAAAATGACATGAACCCTCTCAGCACACGCTTCCATAAAGGGAATAGTGATCTTCTATGACAAAGAAATGTTGAGGATTACAGGAATTAATTCATTGATAGTACCAACTTGATGTGACCGAATCTCAAATATTTTGAAAAAAGGTTTTCCAAAGAGACGAAGTAGTATAATAATAGTGAAATAGATGGTCTATTCCTCTCAGTGATGGTGAAAAAGTAAACATAGAGAATAAAGAGAAATCAAACCTTTCTAAATATTATATTCCACGCGAATTTTATTAGAGAAAATCCTCCATATAAGAGTAATCCCAAAAGGAATAATCCCTTTCATATTGAAATTCACAATCCATTTCTAAGGACACTATAAAGCATTCTTGTAGAATTCATTGGAGGTGATCCCCCCATTCAAAGTTGGATCCGGTGTGAGAATGTAATCCTGGCATTAAAAATCATAACTTGAAACTTTTTTATGAATATTAAGGGGTAGGGTGTCGTGATTGGCTATTTGATTTTTAATGGATAGGCTATAATAAATATCATTATCCTTGGTATCAATTATACAAATATGTGGTCCTCTAGTCCAATTACCAATCCAAAATTTAAGGGAGGAACTAGTATGGACCAACCAATTAGAGTCCATGAAAATCTATTGAAAAATATCTTTAAGAGCAGGCGAAGTCAAGGATTCCATGTAGAAAGTGTTTCCTGTTTTTAGTTTTTTAATAAACCTAGATCTTAGGAAGGATAAGGTATCATATTTAGAAGTAAGAAATTTCCCAATGAATTTAAAATGGGAAGATTAATTGAATTGGGCCAGATTATTGATCCTAAGTCCCCCAATTGCATCGAACATACAACATTGCTTCCATGATACAGTGATGATATTCTCTCCAATATACTTCCACTCCTAATGAATATTCTCAATAAAGAATTAAAGGAATCTATAACTGAGGTAGTCCATGAGTAAAATATAAACGAGTAAACATTTGTGATAATATAACATGCTTAAAAAGGCATATTCTTCCAGCCATGAAATTGATATCCCTATCCAATAGGCCATAGTTATTATAATCTATCTCACAATAATTGTGAACTGAGATGCATGTGGTCTACCCCAAAACATGGGTACTTTAAGGTATGTAAAATGAAAAGACCCCTCCCTTATTCCCAACTCATCGATCGTACTAATTTTTTAATGGGCTAATAATTTATAGAAAAATTATATAAAATAAATACCTGAAATAACTCCCTAACATGAAACACACTCAAAAAAATGAAGGGACTGTTTATTTTTTTTTTATTTTCCTCCAATAACCCTGAGAAAATATAATGATTTTATCAACAAAAAATAGGTGAGATAGTGCATGAGTACCTAAATCACCCCCAATGGTTTTCAAATCATCAGTATCCACCATGTGAAGTAAGAGCCAGCAGAGATAGTCTTTAGTCATGAAAGAAATGACAACTAAAAAAGGGGTCTCATTTTGTCACCCCTCTCAAGGATTTGAGATAATATTTTAGGGATCCACTACTCATGATAGAGATGTTAATTAACCCAAGAATAATTTTGATCTTGTAAATGAAATTTCCATTAAAGAAAAAACATGTAAGGAAATTTGATAAGAATCCCTAGTCTCTAGGATCAAATGATTTTTTGATATCATTTTTGAGAGCAATGTTACCTCCCCTAATTAATTTCTTGGGTAGTTTCACACATTCTGAAGTGGAAATAAAACAATCATGTGTGTTTCTACTCTGAAAAAATCCAAATTAGTTCTAAGGTAATAGCTTATATGGATTATGAGAAAATGTGTTAGCCTGAATTAGGGTGATTCTCTTATAAATCACATCAATTAGAGAAAAATTATAAACTTATTAATGTCACTAGAATTTTCAATCTTCGAATTAAGGGAAATTAATTTAGCATTGAAACCTTATGAAAATGATCTACCCTTAAGGAAATGTTTGACTAGGTTATAGACATCTAGCCGAATGACCTTATGAAAGTGTTGAAAAATTGATTCGTGAACCCATCTGGGCTTGGTGAGTTTCCCTTGTTCCTACTGAAGAAATCCTCCTTAATTCCAAACTCAATAGGAGTATAAGTAAGAAGAAAATTATCATCCTAACTGACCAAAAATGGTATAATACCATCCTTTAGGTCCACATTATTTGATGGACCATTGAATAGATTTTCCTAATAGGAGACAATATGAGCAATGATAGCTTTCCTTTCATTCAAAATATGATCACAATCATTTAAGAGAGATAGAAGTTTATTTATCCTTCTTGTTCATTGAAGAGAATTAAAAAACATTGTGTTCTAATCCCCATCAATGAGCCACTTGGACTTAAAGGTGTCTTTAAGCATGTTTTCTTTGAGGCTAATAATCTCTTGATGTTTAGAAGCAATATCTTCCTCTTGATCAATTAATCTAGGGAAGTTTTTCCTAGATATAACTTTTTACATGTAGTTGAGGGAATGTACCATAGCATTAATTTATTCATCCTATTTTCTAAATCTTTTTATTCTTGAATCCTTCATAACAGCTTTAATATTTTTCAATTTGAAAATGAAAGAAAGTGGATTGTTATAAAAACCAGGACCAGCCTAATAATCCTCCACAAGTCTACTGGATTCCATGATATCAATCCATTTATTGTTAATCCTAAAAGGTATGGAAATATTATTTTCATTATTGAGATGACTCACCAAGATAAAATGATGTTTAGAGTTTTTCTTTGCAAGATTGACATAAGAAATGGATCGCTAATTCCCCAATATGGCATCATTGAAAAAAGCATGATCAATCCTGCTAGCTCTTATACCACCTAGATGTCTTCTATACTAGGTTTACTTGACACAAACAAGGATCACTTTGGATAAATTAGAATTATTAATATAATAATTAAACTCTTTTATGGTGATTTATCTATGTGTAGATCCAATTTTATCATCATCATAGAGAATAGAATTAAAGTCCCAAATGAGAACCCAAGACTCCATAATTGAGCTCACAAGGTCTTGAATTTGATTACATAGAAATATACTGTCAATATAGTTATTGTGAGAATAAAGTCAAATAAATAATAATTTCTTTATTCTCCCTTTTGATATAATTGGTGATGCTTTGATCCTCCTGCTGAAATATATTGGAACTATACACAAAATTAAGGAAAGATAGACAAATCTGATCATGACTAGATTTGTTTTGACATTTTACAAAAACATGGTACCCACTACTAAAATAAAGATCTATTCTACATAAGAAGACTTATTTTTGGGTCAACAAATACAATAATCCCATGTTTATACTTACTTTCAAGTAGATTTGGGGAACCTTCAATTTCAGGGTTGGATATGCCTTGGCAGTTCCAAAAAAATTGTCTTCATTTTTAAATTTTCTTGGGGGTGTTGGCCCTTTTATTTTGTATGTTCCATTTTCATTATTATGCTAGACCACCTGTTAATTTTCTTTGTGTCTGGAATAGATGAATCATCAACTACCTGGGCTTGTTCATCCAAGAGTTCTTTACCAATATTCATTGTATTTAGAAATGACACTTCACCTTCTATTGTGTTAGAAAGATGGTGTGCCTGTAGTAGACTATTATCATTTGGTTTCTGTTCTATTATATTAATCTTGATAATAATGATCTGTGTGTTTCAAACATTATTCCTGTGCATTGATTCAGTATACTACCTTCCATCCAACCCATGTTCCATACCATCAGTGCAAGCCAATTTTTATAGTTCTGTATTGATTTCATGGGAGATAATACCAAGAAGGAATTCTTATGATTGAAGAGATTCAACTATGGAGCATATTTATGATTATAAACTTATAAAATCATCAACTTAAACATTTTTTTCATTACCTTTGATATCAGATTTAGAATTCTTGGTGACCCCGGGATGATTGTCTTAGAGTGGTGGAGTCTGTTTCTTCTCCTCCTCTTCAACCAATTTATCCCATGAGTTTCTTGTACAGATAATATTTCTCCATTTAAAAAATTTAACCAATTCATGCCTATAATTGATTTTTTAACTAACTTAGCCTTCATACCTCTAAGAACATCTCTCCAATACATAGTACCTGGGACTGGGGCCACTATCTTTTTGACAAGTCTGAAATTATTAATGGCATGCCCCACCAATTTGCAATGATCAAAGAAATGTGTAAGATTATAAAATTCAATATTGACCTCAATCTTGTGGTCATTCTCAATGAGGGACATATGATGTTGTTTAGGTGATTAAATTTTAATTTCATCATGAATCCTCATATAGAGACCAAGATCCCCATTGAGGGCCCTTTGGTCAATTTAAAGAGGTGTGACAAAGATAATTGTAGGGATTTAACTTTTCCTCCCATTTTGAGGGTCGTAGTATACCATGCTTCATATTAATATTTCACATCCCATAAACCATGTTTATTTCCTTTTACATCTCAAATATGATGTGAAAAATAACCCTTTCTAATTAGAATGAGCCTCCATTTATCAATGTTCCCGTAATGCGGGATCTTATCCTTAAAATATGAGTAAGACCATAATTTAACACCTATTTAAAAAGAAATATTCCTAATAAAAAGGAAGTAATAGAGATCCATCCTTTTCTTAATAACTTCTGGATTAAAAAACGCTGATTTTTCACCATAAACAGAATGGTTTGTAATAGTCAAGCTACTAGAAACATTTGAAGATCTTGTGGATCCACCAAGGGTTTCTACAAATGAAATTATTTTAAAATTGTAACTATAGGGTTTTCTTTTCGTGTTTACTTAATTAGAATATGAGATGAATGATCTCTACCATTCTACATTGAACAAGTCCATATATCCACAAGACCAAAATTAGTATCGATTTCTTCTATTCCTAATTTGAAAGTCATGCACGCACATGAGCTCCCATACTTACCATATTCCTCTCCTTTATTTATTATATCATGATTAGATACATAACGTTATAATTCCCCATGATCGATAATAAAATGGAGAAAATATTAAAAAAAATAAATCCTTCAAGGATTCAACCTAGAGTGCAATCAATGAGTGGCTCTCTTCAAGAGAAATAAGTGAAAAAATTTCCAATTTCCTCATGTCTCAAGTCAAGGTTAATAAACAATTAAACTCGAAAACTTTTTCTTCCTCTACAAATTATTGTTCTTCATCCTCAAATTTTTCTTCTTCTAATCACATAAGATATAAAGATCTTAAATATTCTCTCAATCAACTTGATGATGGTTTTCCAATCCTATCTTCATTGTACCAAGATCATAAAAATAACTATAATCTAGAACAAAAAAAATTATCAAATATGAATTAGGTTAGATGAATTATCATCAAAATTGAATGATCAATCGAATTTCCATGAATTAAAATCAAATGTTGATGATCTAAAAAAATTATGTAAAATTTCACACAATAAAAAAGGAAATTTAAATATAATTTTGAGTTCTCACTGACCCATAAAAAATCCTTTTCGATTTGGTTATAAAAAATGATAGTTCCTAAAAAATGACGACTTTTATAAAAGGAATTTTTCAAAATAAGTTTTTCAATTATTCTAATAAATATAGATAATTAATTCTCAAACGTAATTACCAAAAATCACAAGATGTTAGACTAAAAAGTATCCATATTTGACCCCATATATCATCTCAAAAACTATTTTTAAAACAAATTTGGATTCTGAAATCACTATTAGCTAACATCTGTGGGCCAAAATGTGGGTATTTAAAATAATAATTTATCAATTTTTTAGGAAAAATATATGGTATATGTATATTTTATGTTATTTACACATGTGTTGTGGCCAATTTAAATTTAATCAACATAAAAAACTGATGAGATATAAATACCTTTTCAACAATTTAATCAGTAAACTCACCAATATATGTATAATTGGGGTTTTCAATTAAATGATTATGAAATATTTTTTTATTTTTATATTTTTTTAAAGAATATTTTATAAATATTATCCAATTATATGATAATGTTTATAAAATATATTTATGAAATTATCAATAATGTTTTTTTAATTTCAAAGAAAAACTATGGTTTTCATCTTTTCATTTTCAAAATCATTAAATTATTAATTTTAAATTGCATTCTTTATAAACTGTTTAATTTCTGATATTTAAAGATATTGATTCATGGATTTGACTTATAATTTTTTGTCATTTTAGCTTGCACACACTCGTTAAACTTAACTCACATCAACTACTATGAGATTTACCAATATTTTATTTCAAATATAATGTTGTTTTTGAGTATTTCAGACAAGGAAAGAAACAAAAAAACTATTTTAAACATAAAAAAGAAGTATCAAACTCTAAAAAAATTATCTTGTTGACCTGGATCTTTTTTGACCCACTCATGCTGGAATTATCGAAAGAAAACCATACTATTTTTTATTTTCATTCATTTTACGTGATTCAATTGGGTCTTTTTCTTAACACACAGTTATGAGTCTTTTAAAGTCTATATGATTTACTAATAAATTCAAAATAAAAAAGGTAACATAATCATTTATATTGGAAGTGATCTTTGGAGATAGTTTGTTGATAAATATTTTTATGAACTTTGTGCTTAAAAATGTTATAATAACACTTTTCCTACTTTTAAAACACTTAAAAACATAATTCAAAGAATCTCAATATTCCTATTATAAATTTTCAAAAAATAACTATAATTTTGTGCCAAGGTGGTATATAAACTTTTATTTATTAGAAACTATGTTCTTGAAGGATCCTTTCTCAGAAAGATACCCTATAAACAGTGGAAGAATAAAATTCTGAGAGTTATCCTTTTAAAAGTGTTTAGATTAGAATTTTATAATCTTTATAGTAAATTCATACTATAGAAATTTTATCCATACTCATATAAAGGAATATTTATTGGATACTCAAACTCATGTAAATATATTGAATAATCAATAAAATAACCACAACCATTCAATAATAAATTCATATCAAATTTTATGAAACAAATTATAAACCTTCATTCTAGTTAAAATATGTATATATCCTTGAACCATTGAATTTTAATAATCCAACTTCTTCTAAAGATCTTATCATTTAATCTTCTTTTATTTATTTACCTTAATGAAAAAAAATTCAAAAACAATCCCATGGAATATACAATCATAGATTTGAAAGATAGTACTATTACTAAAATATCTATCCTAAATGAAGTTGAATATCATTCTATTAATTATTTTCAAGAACTTGATAACCTTGATGACAGTATTAATAATGAAAATTAGGATGTTTTATAAAATAAGAGAAAAATTGATTGTAAAGAGATAATGTTTGGAATCTTTTTGAAAGACCTAAATATAATTTTGTTATTTAAAAATAATGGGGTTTTATAAATAAATTAGATGATCAAAGTAACATCACATTTAAAAAAATCTAAAATCATATCCAAAGGAATTAATCAATATGAATTAATGGATTATGTTAAAAAATTCTCTATATTGTATCATCTATAATTAATAACAATCATTTCGGAATATGACACCCTTCTTCATTAGAAACATTTTCCAATTGACATTAAAATTTACTTTCTAAATGGATTTATTTTTAAAATATTTTTGTAGAACAAACACATGGATTGAAAATTCAAAATTTTAAAATTCTATTTTCAAGATAACTAATTCTTTATACGGTTTAAACCATGCCACTCGGGTTTCGTATACATGATAAACAAGTTTTAAGTTATAAAGATATTTCTTAATGGGAAATCGGTATTCAAATTTATTTATTAAAAATATATTTGATGATCCTTTAATATTTCAAATATATGTAAATAATAGTTTTTTTGGAATATATCATGATAAGGAAATATCACACCAATGATTATTCCACATAAGATGACATTTTATAAATAAAAACATGTATAATGTTATATTTATAGATGTATAATTTAGAGTCTACTTTTTCTTACTCTGACCTGGTTAGGACATTTATTTACTATTTTCCTTTATGGTTTTTTAAATCAAATCCTAAAGAATAAATTTTAAAATCACCTAGAACATGTTTTATTTTTTAAAAAGGTTTTAAAAACCATGGTGTATTTTATCCTAAAGTAACCTCTTTAATTATTTCTTGTTTTTATGACACTGATTTTAGAGGATATCAACCAGATATAAAAATTACAAGTGTGAATTGTCACCATATTGGGAATTTCATAATCTCTCCATGTAGTAAGAAAGAAAAATTATATTCTCTTCCTGTAGCTGAAGAGGAATATATCACCATATTAAGATTTTATAACATAATTATATGGATAAAACAAACTCCCTTTCATTTTGGGATAACATTTATTCTTGTTCCTATTAAATTTGATGGTTCTAATTCAATAAGTATCTATATAATTCATGTTCAACATGAAATTCATAAGCACATTGATATTAGGCATCATGTTTTGAGAGACCAACTTCAAAAAAGTGGTTATTGTTAGATTATTTTATCACATATCATTAATTTGGTTATATGTTTAAAAAATATATTATTTCTGAGTGTTTTTATTTTATTAAGGGTGGGATTGGAATTGAATTTTTATTATTTGTTCCGTTATCTCTTCTTTTAAATGTTATAATTTTCCCAAATATTGAATATTTCTGAAAATATTTTCTATATTTTTAACACATCCTTTTCGAATATCCAAATCAAGTTCTTCATGATCACCTTGAGTATATTGTACAAGTATTGTCTCTTATCTATCAAGCCTAATTAATTTTTATGTTTTTTAAAATAAACAATAATGAATATATTTTAATGTATTTGGTGGATAAATTTATAATTATAAGGGAGAAAATATTTAATATTGTTAAGAAGAGTTTAATGTTTTCAAAAAGAAGAAAAATGTCTAAAATAGGGATCTTGTTCCAAGGGAGTGATTATTTCATGGAAATGAGTAATTCTAAATATCTCCCCCATAAATTTTATGACCTATACATTTTTTATTCACCTCTTTATAATCCTTTTATATTTTATTTTAACATTCTATTTTAATATTAAATTAGTTTTTGTGATCTTAGAAATAGAGAGATTATTAAACCACTTATGTTTTTTATGGTCACAACCACTAAGTTGCATATCTCTTTAAATTTTTGAGTATTTCCTCTGTATACTATTAAATAATATTATTAGGGAACAACCCAACCCTAATAGAGGTGTCTAATAGATCATGGAAAGAAAATTACAAGGATGACAATATAACATAACACTCACATGCAAGTAGACGACAACCATCCAATCAGTTGTGATGGACGTAGCTCATGCATCTCTGTTAAGCCCACTTCGTAGAGAAAGGAGATCATCAAATACCTAGTAGGACATGGAGATTAGTAGAAACAAACAATAGTGTCACTATCTAGTCAATGGTCTCAGGAAACATTCTAGTGGATTTGATTCAAAAAAATCAAGATGTATTAATATATGGATTTAAATTTGTTTAGTTTGACCATTAAAGAGTTATCTCATCCCTAAAGAACCCCAAATCTAATGAATGATATAAATAGAGACCCAAGGAGGTTTCTATATAAAATAAATTAAACAAAAATATCTATGGTGACTAATTTCTACCATATTTATCTTGTAACACATTCATATTTTTTTGAAATATTTTTTTCTCAAACAGATTTAATTTCGATAGATTGCATTATAAGAAACACCAAACATTAAAAAACTGAATTATATAATAAATATTGTTATTGAAACATGACCATTTTAAACTGATTGTTAAACTTGGTGGTATGAATAGGAATAAATGAAATCAGAAAAAATTAATTTTTTATTAAAAAAATATATTGATAAAAAAGTACAAATTTTTATTAAAGTATTAATATGCTTTGAAAATATATTTTTTCTAAAAAAACATTTTTTATTAAATTTTTTGAGGAAATAATAAAAATTATTAATGCTACTTTTAGAAATTTTTTCCAAAAAAAATTTGCTTCATTTTTAAAATCAGCATTCTCAAATTAACTTAGAGTGAAATTTTAAAAAAAATCTTAAAAGCTAAATTTTTCAATTAATAGTGAAAATTTTAATTTTAATTGAAACTTATATTTTAGTTTATATAATTTTCTGAATTATATATTTTTTTAAAATGTTTTTGAAAAAACAATAGTCCAATTATGTTTGTATTAATCTAATTTGCACCATTTGAATCCAATCATGTTGAATTTCGATATCAAAACATTTTTGACTTCTTAAAACATTATCTTTGGAAACCAATTTTTTCATCATGTAGACATATTAGATTTTAAATTAAATTCTACCACTTACGTAAATTGAATTTGATAAAATTGATTCCATATTTTGAATAGCCATAATTAATATTATATAATAATTTAAACTTAATTTTTACTCATAATGAATATTAAAAATACTAAAAAATATCTTTTGTGGTTAAGGATTGAATGTGTTTACAAGGGGTTAAATAAAAAATATATTGGTTAAAATGACCAAAAAACTTATCCAACTCCTATTTCATAAAAACAGTTTTCCCTTACCTCATCTATGGTTCTATAATGATCCATGGATCCATATTTCATGGCTAAAATGTGGGCATAAATTTTTCTTTTAAAGAATTCAAATTGTGTCCCCTCCTTGTTTTATAAAAATTTTCCCACTCTCCACACCTCTCCCATTAAATGGGAAATGAAACCATCAATCATGTGTACAGTGGACCACCACCTCACAAACCGATAAAAATTGTTTTCCATTGATTCCTATCATGGAAATAGATAACGGTGTCTTTAATTTTTATATATGATATTTGTGAAATATTTATACTGTTTGAATTATAATATCGCTTATTTGATCCTACCTTACAATCCATTAGAAATTGATAATGTTTCTTGTGTGTATATGTGGACTACCACCTCCATGAAGTGTTGAGATTCATTTTTTATTTTATTCTGATATCAAAGGTAAAAAGATATATTTTATGAAATATATGATATCTTTGACATACCAATGATTTTGGAATGGTGATATAGTTTTAAATTTCTTTCCTTCAATCAGTTTTGGTAATGGAAAAAATGTTTGTGTGTACGTATGACCTACGACTCCATAAACAATGTTATTCATTTTATATCTATAAATTTTATGTATGACTCTAAATATATAAACACTTATAATATAATATAATTATTTAATGATTGAAAATATTTATATAATGGAATGATAATCACATGAATATTATCGAAACAACTAAACCAAAACATACATGAAAAACAAAGCAGTTATTACCAAAAAATTGATTTTAATAAATAATTATTAATGAATGAGAGATAAAATATTATAATTGAATAGTATATCATATTATACATATGTGTATGGTTTTAAAATGTATGAATAATAAATATATATTTATTATAAAGTAGGTTTAAACATGTATGAAGACAGTCATGACTTCAGGTAGGGGATTTTTGTCAAACTTTTTATTCTATGGGACACTGTTTTCTTTTATTGGTGTCTATAATTACCTTGAAATTATTTTATGATTATTATAACAAACATTATTTGATATACAAATCTATTTATGATTAATTCTTTCATGTTTCTCACAATTTAAAGGTTACCAAAGTGGTAAATGTTTTATGTTACAATCACATTGTTTATCATGATTGTTTATGATTATGATTCAGATGAAGAAATATTATGATATATCACAAAATGAATTCATTTTTTTGTTCTTACACTATTATTTTGGGAGAATAAATGTTTCCATTTCATTTTCCTCTCTTTAATTACTCAAGTGAATAAAAGAATTTTTTTAAGAAAAATTGATTTATATTTTAATTCGGACATAAATCATGTTTCTTACATGTTCATGTTTTGAAAAATATTTTAAATAAAGTTTTTAAAATTCTGAAATAATTTTTAAAAGTCATTTTCACCAATGTTGTAATTTTCAAAAAATGGTTGAAAGTAAATCTTTTTGTCATTTTTTGAACAAACCACTTTACCTTTATAACTAAGATGTGAAAGGGGTCTATGTTTTAATGTAAATAGCATAAATTATATTTCCCTCTCTCATAATCATTCAATTATTGGAATATTCCTTGGAAAGTATAAATGGTTATTTAAAAATAATTAATTTTCATAAATATTTTGAAAAAAATAAAATTTTATATAACCAATCCCAAAATACTAGACCTTTATGGTTCTGTTGTGTCTCATTATGTTATGTATTAATATTCATCTACTAAGTTTCTATATCTATGTAAAAAATTATAGGTTGTTATAGTTGGTATTAGAATAAGTTTTAGTTAAAATTTATAAACTAATTTGAGAAAACACTAGTGAGAACCATAAGGAAATGTATATTTATAAGAAAATAGCCTATATTTTTTGTGAAAGATAGAGTTAGTGTTTTACAAGAAATTACATTGATGTATGGATACTATAGGTGGATGTGGATCTATCACAGTTGTAACTGTGGGTAATAACTATAAAAATGGATCCTTGGGCTTCAAATCAGACTTTAAGTGGTGTGTGATAATGGGTGTTGATGCACATGTAGTTTCAAACATTTGGGTGATATGCATTTTTAATTCACAAACCCCTTATGAACAATCATAATGGATTTTAAAAGATGGTAAACATTAATGACCTAGGTTAAAACTATGGTGTCATAGATTGAAAATATGGTGTAGTTATTTATACATCCTATAAATTATTTTTCATTACTATGTGGTTACCCAATATTATTATTATTACTCACACTATGATTTTTGGCTTTAGTCAATGGTTAGAACCTGAAGGAACTGTGTTAATGATGAATATGATAGAAAATTCAATGATTTTCCCTTATATTAACAAGAAAATTTGGGATATGAAATGAAAATTTTCATATACATAGACACACAAATTTATCAAGATATAAAGAATTCTGAACTTCCGAATAATAAAATGAGGGAATAACATTCTATTGAGTCCTTCATTAAATAAATCTTTATTGCATAGTAATTATATTGATCCAATAGTTTCCAAGAAATGAATCAATAACATTAAAAATATATCTTCCATTATCCAGTGTTCAGAGCATGAAGAGGTCATTTTAGATTTCTATTGATTGGAATATTAAGTGGATCAATGGTGGGATCTCATAAAGAATACGAGGAAAGTTGAAGAAATCAACTCTATAGAGTGGAATGAGATTAAGATATTATTTTTCAATAATTATTTACATCATATTATTTATATTAAAATGGAGAAGGATTTCAATGTTCTAGAACAAATGGATGTTTAATTAGTTGGTAACGAAACAGTAAATGTTATATGATTTTCATGGTACACATTTGTATAATCTTTAATTTGTAAAGTAAGGTTGATTGATTCTTCAATTGATTAAAACCACATATCTAAAGGGTGGTGTTTATAGGGGACTTTGGAATCTATGAATAAATAATTTTTTTACTATATAGGTTGAAATGGATTTAGGATTTTCCCATCAATCACATGGTTTTGTTATGAAAATAAATATTAAATTCAAGTTAAACTATATAAACCATAGAGAGAGGAAGATGATCTTTTCATCATGCTCAACGTGTCGAAGGAAACTTGGAAGAAATTGTCTTAAGGGGACTATTACGTGTTTTATGTTTCAAAAGTAAGTTCATTGTTTGGTTGAATATAGAAGTTATGGGAATAAGTTATATAATGATATGAATAAAGATAAATCTTCACATAATTTACTTCCAACACTTCAGTGTTTCAAATAAAAGGATTTTGGGAAGTATGGTAACAAGTCCTAAAATATAAAGTTTAATGACTTTGGAAACCTCTAAATATTAGAGACAAAAAGAAATATCATGTGATCACTCTTCCTGATGAGATTTATAATAACACGTGGTAAATGTTACACTTATAATCCATTGTAGAACTACTAATTTATAATTTAATTCCATATATTCCCACTATTTTATATTTTTTGAAGTTTATAATGGTATCAAAATTCATCTCAAATGATTAGGTGTTGAATTAGTTGTGAAAAACACCAATGGTACAACAATCACATCTCATGTCTATGATTATTCTCTAGTTAATGTATGTGGGAATGTGACTTTGGAAAATCTGATTATTCTCCATATGGTTGAATTTGATGTTATATTAAGAATGGATTTTCATTTTCTATATAAATCCCCCATAAATTTCTAATCAAGGGATGTTTTATTTTATATTCCACACTAACAAATGATCTTCTATACATGTGCTGATAAATATGAACATATGGTGGAAATTTCAAATATTTTATGGGTCTTAATTCTTATTCAAAATGGGCTTTTATGCCAAAATGCTAGGGAGAAACTCAACCTTAGTTACATAAAAAATATAAGGGACTTTGGTGATATATTTCTGGAATAGTTTCCTAGTGTTCCACTAAAATTTTAAAGTTGAGTACACAATATAACTTATACTAGGTGTACACCTATTTCAATGAATACCTATTGAATGACCACGATTGAGTTTCTGGATTTGAAAAATCAAATACATCATAATATTGAAAAGTAAATTCATTCAGAGAAGTGTATCTCCATGGGTTTCATCAGTTCTTCTTTTTAAGAAGAATAATTGATTAATGAGACTTGAAGTTGATTATCAGGAACTGAACCATATTACAATTATGAAAAATATTTTCTACCTCATATTGATGACTTTTTTGATAATATGATTGGATCTCAATACTTTCCCAAGTTTGTCATTATATTTTATTTTATCAATTAAGGATCAATATGGAAGATATACCCAATACATCATTTCATATAATATATGGGTACTATGAATATATAGTGATTCTATTAGTTCTTACTATTTCCCCTTCTATCTTCATAGATTTAATTAATATAGTATATAAAGATTACCAAGATTTGTTCATTGTACAATTTATAAATGACATTCTAGTTTATTAAAATAGAAGGGAATTGAATTATGATAAAATTTGGATTATCATAAATACCCTAAAAAAGGAGAAACTATATGAAAAATTTACAAAGTGTGAATTATAAGAATTTTTTTTCATTTTTTGGATATATAAACTAAGAAAATGGTATATTGTTAGATCCATAAATGATAAAATATATTAAACATTGGATTATACTATACAAATTGACTAATATCCATAGTTTTCAAGGTTTTATGTAAATTATAGTAACTTTATTAAAACATTCTCAGGGTTGTACAATCTACTTACAAAGATAACTTGTAAGGTAGCCAAGTTCCATTCGAAAGATGAATGAGATGAAAATTTAAAGGAACTAAAGATAATTTTAGTTAGTGAACCAATATATACACTAAAATATATTAGATAAGGGTTTTAATTATATAGTGATTTATTTAATAAGGGTCTGGGATTCATTCTAATGCAGAATGACATAGTGATAACTTATGCATCAAAATAATTGAAGGTGGATGATAAAATTTACCCGACTGATGATTTAGATTTATATTCACTATTTTTTATGTTAAAGATATATAATAATTTTATTTATAGATAAAGGTGTGATATATATAATTTTTTTAAAAGTTTAAAGTATATATTTACATAGAAAATGATGAACATGTTCTAGAGAATACGGTCGAAGCTTATTAAAGATTTTGACTGCTAAATATGTCACCACCTTGGGAAAGCAAACAAGGTAGATGATTATTTAAGTAAACAGGAGAAAAATTTCATATGTATGATGAGGATAAAAAATGATATAATATTTATAGACATTCAAAAGAGGGATCTGGAAATCTTGATGGACATAGATAAATATTATCTTTCTCAAATTTGTGTTCAACCATCAACCTGAGTAAAGATTAACGAGAAAAGTAAGGAATATTTGTAGTTATAGAAGAAGGTGAGAAATGTGCCTAAATATAAAATTGATTATGATGGAATAATAAGGTTTAGGAACTCTATATGTTTTTCAACTATACCTGAATTGAATAATGATTTGTTCATGATATTTCATAGTTCTTTAATCTCTATTCATCCTGGAAATACAAAGATATATAGATATTTGAAAGATTATTTCTTATTGGCTATCAAGAGTGATATATTACAATGTTTTTATCTTAGTGCATAGTATTTTAGAAAGTTAAGGATTGATGAAATTTTTTTGAGGGGATGTAACAAACATTACCCATACAATAATGGGAATGGGAAAACCTCACCAATTATTTTTTTGTAACATTCCACAAAACAACTAAAAGGCACAATGTTATTTGGGTTTTTGTTGATCACCTTAAAAATTTGGAAAACTACATCACTATTAGATAATATTTATAAATAGATCATATTCATTGGATATAAATTAAGGGAGAGTTATGGTTTAATGGAGTACCACATTATATTATATCTAATCAGGATCTAAGGTTTACCTTAAGGTTCATGTAAAGTTTTTTGTTGGATCTTGATACTAAGTTGAGTTTAAGTTACCCATATAAGACCCATAAAATATTCGATCAGATATCTCCATTAAAACCCTAGATGATATGTTGATATCTTTTTATATGGATTTCAGAGGTGGTTTTTATCAAAACATTCCTCTAGTTGAGTTTCCATACAACAATAACTTTCATTCAAGAATTCAGATGGATCCTTATGAAGAACTCTATGGGAAGAACTATATAACTCGAACATGATATTATGATGTTGTATAATTAATGATATTGGGGCCGAATCTATTTTAGAAAATGGTAGATAATGTTTGAGTCATTTAACAGAAAATCGAGGTATTATAGAGTCGATAGAAAATTTATGGTTATGATTGTAGGCATGATTTAGAATTTAATGTTGGGGATAAGTAAATTCTATGGATTTCTCCATAGAATAATGTTGTGATATTTTGGAAGAAATTATAGGTTATACTTCTATATATTTTCCATTTCAATATTATCAGTTAAGTAGGAATGGTTTCTTATCACATGCCACTCCCATTGAACCTCCCTAAAGTTCATGATGTGTTCCACACATCTCTCGTGATGAATCACCTACCTAATACTTCACATTTACTAAAATTAGTGGTCATAAAATTGAAGTAATATCATTCTTATTAGGAAAAACTGGTTGATATTATGGATAATAATGATATAGTTCTATGAAACCAAACCACTCACTGGGTTAACTTTTGGTGGTGAAACCAAAAATTTGGTGACGTTATGTGAGAACTTGAGGATATAATGAGGTAAAATTAACCTCAATTGATTTTATCACATTGATGTAATTTTAAAAGATAAATTTATTTTAAGGGGGTTTAAGTTAAGATATTTATATTTTATTAAATATTTTTTCCAAATAAGTTTAATATTTATACGTTATGTTACAAAAAAACATCGATCTTTAATAAGCCATAATAAACTATTAATATTATTATTTAATCATGACCATTATAACCATGACGTTAAACATGGCCAAAATAATTGGTATAACAAAATTAAAATTAATTATTATGGATTTATTTAAATGTAACATATTGATAAAAAGATACCTAATTTTATGTAATGTCTTTATATACTTAGAAAATACATTTTTTTCTAAAAAAATGATTTTATCTAATTTTTTGAATATATAATGAAATTAGTTTTTTATAATTTCAGAATGTCTTGTTCAAAGAAATTAATTTTTTTTAAAAAAAATTAAAATTATCTAAGAGTTATTTTTATTTAGAATTTTCAAAATAGATTAATTTTTCAATAAATAGTGACAAATACAAATCTTTATTAAAAACATTATTTTTCATTAAATAATTTACAAAGTTACATATTGTTATAAAATGATTTAAAAGAGTTATTATTTCAGTTATATTATCATTAATCAAAATTTATATTCTTAATAAAATACATGTTTAATTTTGATATAAAGAACTTTTTTATAAATATGAAACCATTTTCTATAGAAAACATTTTTTTGTCATGTCTACGGGTTTAATTTTAAATTAAATTCTACCAATTTTATTAATTTAAATTGAGAAATTAAATTTATTATTTTTAATGATCATAATTAATACTATATAGTATGTTCAACTTAATTTTTGGTCATAGTTAATAGTAAAAAAAATAATTATTATGGTTATGTTTAAAAGGGGTTTACTGGGTGTTAAACAAAAAAGATAAGTGATAAAATGATTCAATAAAATTATTGAAACCCATTTAATGGAAATATTTTGAATTTTTATCATATAATGATTAATATGGATGCATTTTTAAGCCTTTTTCATGATTAAAAAATGGGTATAACTTTTTACTTTCTAAAATTCCAATTATGTCCTCTCTCTCACTTTTAAAAAGTTACCCCGTCTCCCCTACTCTTCACACTTCCAAATACTTTTGGTTCATAAAATACCTTACTATATCTGATAAATATATTCATAAACACTCTCTATAGGAATTATTTCTATTATTATGCCCTCCTAAAAAGGATTTTGGTGAAAACTTAATGATGTTGTCTGAAGGAGTGGTGTTGTTCCTAACAGAATGTTTTTGTTTACTTATTCTATAAACTCTTTTAAACCTTATTATACTATGATAACATAATAACAATAGTATATTAAAAATAATTATATATTTTTTATTTTAATTTCATTACTTATATCCATATCATATCCTATTAGACGGGAAATGAAACCATCGATCATGTGCACGAGGGACTGCTACCGCATGTACCGATATAATTCATCTTCCATCGCTGCCTATCACAACGGGAGATAAGTTTGTATTTATTATTTATATATGATATTTATGACATATTTATAATCTATTAATTATAATATCACATATAAATTCTTACCTTCCAATATTTTTTGACATGATAACGCCACTCATGAGTACGTGAGGACTGCCGCCTCCATGAAGCTTTGTGATACCTTTTTCATTTTATTTTGAAATGAATGGAGATAAAGATACATTTATGAATATATATGATATATATGGAATAAAAATTATTATTTAAATTTTATTTATTATTTCCCTTATTTAATTCCAATAGTTGGTAAATGGAAACAATGTTCCCTTGTATGTGTGTCCTACCGTCTCCACGAATGGTCTAAATAAATTTCTTTCTCTAAATTTTAGAGAAGACTATAAATTTTTCAATATTGAATTTATATGATATTTATATCCTTATCAACATTATAAATATGATTTAAATATAATCAATTTACATTTACTGAAACTACCATACAAAAACATACCTGAAAAACAATTTTGTTATTACCTATATCAATGATTTTAACAATGAATTATTAATGAATGAGTGATAAAATGTTACATGTGAATCATATGTTATATTATACATATGATTATGGTTGTATAATATATTTATAATTTTAATATATTTAGTATACATGAGGTATTAATGTTTGTGATGAAATTAAATATTTAAGCTAAGGTATTTTCGTCTCATTTTTATTCTTCTGGGACACATGCCATATTCACCACTTTTTTCATTTATATGGTGTATATACTACCTTTGAATGTATTTTATGATTAATTTAACTAATATAATATGTTATAAATATTCATTTATGTTTTTTTATTCTATGGTACTTATGATTCAAATATAACCAAAGTAGTAAAGGTTTAATATTTCAATATCATTGTTTGTTGGGATTGTTTATGATTATGATTCCAATAATGAAATATTTTAATATACCTCTCATGAAACTAATTTATTTTCGTATCCTATACTTATTTCTATAGAATAAATGGTTCCATTTAATTTTCCTATCTTTTTGTTCTCATGATACCGAAATCATGGTTTTAATATAAACCTACATTATATCTCTCACTAGTTAAAATTAATTTTTCATTGATGTCTGTGTTTTCTAAAACTATTTTGAAGATTGTTTTTACAATTATCCTACAATAATTTAAAATTTTTTTAAAATTTTTTTAGTTTTTTTTAGAACTCTTTAAAATAAATATTTTTGTTATTTTTATGAAAAAGGCTCTTTTGACATTTTACCTAAAATATGAAAGGGTCCATTCGTTTTAACGTGTACCACATGACCAAACTTCCTTCCATCATGACCACTAAATTATTTAAATATTACATTTAATGCTTCCATGATTATTTTAAAATTCAATTTCTTTATTAATATTTTGTAAAATTTAAATTTTAAATAAGTGATTCCAATGATTCTAGACCTATACAATTCTAGCACGGGTCATTATGTTATGTAACAAATATTAATCTACTACAATTTAATATCGATGTATGAAAATACTAGGTTTTTATAGATCCTAAAATTTATTTTGAAAATTAAATCAAATAATATTCTAATTTTCAATCATTAAAATAAAATTGGGATTCAACCTTGTTAATCCATTTTATTTTTTCTTATTTATTCCTTAGCCAACTTCTAAATTTTTATAATTTCATAACGGACCTTACTCATCTATCTGCACCCTTTTTATCTATCTCTCCCATTATTTCTCTTATAGGTCTTCTAAAGAGATAATTTTTTAATTTATAAAGGGTTTGTGACAATAAGCCTCTATAATAATATTCTTCTTCTTTGTGTTCTCAGCACCATTAAATTGAGGGATCTTGGTCCTTGGTTTCCACTAAAACCAACTTTCTTTTTTTAGTTCCTTGTTTTTTTAAAACCATTGGATTATTTCATACTCTTTGGTTATTAGAATTATATTATAAAAAATTTACATATATAACACTCTAGATAATTATTTATGGTATAATTGAAAGGGTATCATTCTTGAGAGATTTTCAAACACATTTGACAAAGTGTCCCTTTTTAGTTTCCTCTGTTTATTGTCAACAATGCTTAAAATTTTAATTTCTACAACACTCACTTTATGTTTATTGTTTTATTTTTAAATGTAATACTTTCAAGATAAAATAATTCATATTATATTATCATTTTATAATATTTTATAATGTCAATTGACCCCCCTCTTTCTAATTTATCTATGTCCAAAAAATATTGCATATATCTCAATGCCTGAAAAGTGTGATTAGAAGACCTTTCATTTTACCCTTAAATTTTAAAAATAATATCTTTAGCATCCTATATAATTAAAATAACCATCTAATTAACATATTTTTTAAACTAATTAATATATATTTCCTTTTATAAGCTTTAATTATAATAATTCATTATAAGTTAATTGGAAAGTTAATTCTTATTTTTATTTTCATATGTCTGTAATTTCAATTGTTTAACATTTTATAATGATGATGTCAAACCCTAGTTTTCAGTACCACTATCATGACTAATATTTTAGAAATTATAACTAAATCATTGAGTTTTAATGACTAATTCATCCCCATGTTCATTTTATTGAAATTATGGGCATTATTTATGTTAATAGAATCCACGAAGAGGTTGTTTTAGGTAATTTACAAATATTAATAAATTACATTATAATTATTGTATAAAAATAATACCATTAAAACCATATTCAAGATATTTTTGAATGATTTATATAATATATATATATATTCAAAATATATATATTTCATAAACATTCTAGTAATTTAATGATGATAAAAAAATATTTCTCCCCTTGGAGGTGGTTGTCTGCACATACACATAGATGAGGTTCTTTCCATAAGACATAAGGAAGTTATATAATTTTCTAACTTCATAGAATATTAATAATGTTATAAATATAATATTTATTTACTAAATATAGTTTTTAAAGCAACCAAATAAGGTGATTATGAATAATAAAACATGTCACTCATAGAGGCGGTAGTATGCAATTAATGAGAATCACATTTGAAATTATTGAATGGTTATTAGTGGAATAGATAATAGATGTTCAATAAATATAATAAAACATTTTTATAATAAACAATGAAATATATTTATTTCATCATTTTATAATATAATTTTACGTATAATTAGATGACTTAAAGAAAAAAATGAAAGTGGGAGATTTGGGATTTTTACTTTTCACTTTCGGAATAACTTCTTTTTAAATTTGATTAATCATTTTAGATGTGGAATTTTGAATAAACTAAAACCTCTATGAATTTTTATGGAATATTATTAAGATATTTGGGTAGATAATTAAGTATAAATAATTTCTTTAGTGTGTATGAAAATGGGTGATGGGTTCCACCTTTTATAAGTGAGAGAGTGGCAACGTTGAAAATACTCTTAACTTCATATTAATGTCCCATCACTGTCAAAGGAAAGTGGCTTCAAAAGTAGAAAAAAATGGATATGGGATTATAATTCATTAAGATATTACTCAACCACTCATTTTTAGGCATTTTTATCTCTTTATTTAAGGGGTTTAACCTTTTTATAACCATTTACCACTGTGAATTTTATCATGGTAACTAATATTTGACTATGTAATTTATTTTTAACCCTAAAAAAATTGTGTGCCTTATTTGATAATATGGTAATAATGATTATTAATATAAAATAATTTTTTAGTGATTATTTATAAAACAGAATAAATTAATTATATAATATTAAATTTAAAACACATTTTAGAAATAGTTTTTGAGAAAAATATTACTAGAGTTCTAAAAAAGAAAATATAAGCTAA
Organism: Viscum album; assembly: GCA_963277665.1. Lineage (NCBI taxonomy): Eukaryota > Viridiplantae > Streptophyta > Magnoliopsida > Santalales > Viscaceae > Viscum > Viscum album. The sequence goes on along the minus strand of OY728126.1, from coordinate 375,636,657 downwards.
TGATGTCTGAAGATCTAGGGTATTTTCTACTATTCAAATAAAAATAAATATATTCAGAAAAATTCCAAAAATTAAATCTAATGTTATATTATTATATTGAATCAAAAAAAGAAAATAAGTTTTTTTAAACTAGAAATCAAAATTTTTATAATTTAAGTTCTGAAAGGGAAGATAAAATAAAACAAAAACTATTTTTATAAGAAAATGAAATTTTAAATATTAAAAATTATTTTTTAATTTTATATGAATTTCTAATTAATGTAATTTTAATCCATTATTATTGAAAATCCTTTTGGATCATTAAAACATAAAAGTTTCATTTTTCAAAAATAATAATACATTGCACCAAAATAGATAAATTTTAGAAGTAAAAATGGTCTTTTTAGTTTTTTAGAAACACTAATTGAATTTTATGAATTAATAGATGTTAAAAAGGGACCCTCAATTTATTAATTTATATATTTAAAAATATGTTTAATTTTATGTATACATTCAAAAAAAATATCTATATTAAATTGTCACATTTTATACTTATAATATTATTTTCACAAATTATAATATGAAATGTTTTGATTTATTCTTTCATGTGAAAAATAATCATAAAAATAATATATAATTGATTGAAAATATATAAAAACACATCTGGGAGTTAGATGTTAAACCCTAAATAAATTTCATCCAGATAAGTTTAATTATCATTTAGTAATTAAATAATATAAGAAACTATATGAAACCCATGGTATAGTTTTAATTTTGATATAAAACATAGAATTTTAGATAATAAGAAGATCATATTTTTCAATAGAATAATAATTTGTTGAGATTTTTCTTTATCTAAAAAAATTATACTAAATATGATTCCATTTTTGAAAGAGTTTCTAAAGACATACATTTCAAAGCATAAAAAACATGATCATATTTCCAAAAAAATACTTAAACAATAATTATTAAGATAAAGTACAATAAAATCATATTACATGATCATATGAATATAAAAACTCAATAATAAGATTTATTCTACTATAAACCTTAATTTTATCTTATAATCCTTTCATTTTAACTATGATATAATTGGACCAACCTAAAACTCTTTTCCTTTTACCTGGGTTTTCCCTGGACATATTCTTATTATTATCCCCTCTATTTATATATTAAATCCTAAATTTCTATTTTATTCCTTTACAATAGTTCATAAATATCATGTGAATCAATGAATCATATCACATGCGAGATTCAAACTAGGTGTGTAGTTATTCCAAATTGTCATTAACCAAGTGGAGAATGATTTTATCCTCACTAAACTTTTTCAAGATTATTTCCCCTAGATACATTTTTTTCTAGACCATATATTGACTTGTTTCTATCCAAATAGAGATTTAATTTCTAGAAAACCACACACTCTATACTTTAAAAATATTTGAAGATGTTTTTATTTATCCAATAACATCCCAAGGGGTTTTACTCATGTAGATTAGTCTTAATTCATAAAATTAGCTATACTAATACCAAAAAATAACAAAACCCTACTCTAAAATAAAAATAATTAACCAGATACCGAAGTACACTATCTAATGAAAAATAATTCATTACAATTTGTCTTTGATTCTATGTTATATTTTACAAGATAAAATTTCATATTTTATATGTTATATTTAGTGTTAAATCTTTAAAACAAATTAATAATTTCAAAATCTTATGAACATAAATTTTTATGTCTTTGAGGATCATATGTATGAGAATCTTATTTTATGATACCTATGATTATTTCTCAATAATAAAAACTATTTTATATACCCTTCTAGGATCCTCTTAGGTCATACTCATATTTATAACATGGATTATGAAATCATAAGGAATGGGTGATCTCGAATTCTCAATAATGGAAAACATACCAAAGGAACATATTTTTTAGATCATAAACATGTTATAAAATAATAATCGGAGTGACATATCATATTAAAAATATTATAAAATCATAATAGATAACCATAAAACTTTTTCGATCATTAAGTATCATGATATAGAAGAGTAAGACCATTAAAAAGTCATCTAGGAATTATATTAGTTATAATATATCATATAATCATATATAAATAATCTTGGATCATATTATCATAGACCAAACGTATTTAATAACATATAAATATAGAAAAATAAGAATATCAATCATTTTCACTGTGGGTGATGAATTTAAATCCCTATCACTAATATCATAATTGGTTAGGAATTCATGTACATGTAACCCATAACATATTAGGAATTGAATTCATGTACCCTTATTACATAACATAGTGGTTTAGGTATTCATGCCTTGTATCCCTTAATTATCTCATGTGATATGATACATTTACCAATGTATTGAAGGTATTTAATGCAATTGACCAATATCAGAGCTTCAAATAACTTAAATTGACTTGACAATTTAATGGACCCAACCAAACTCAAATATTTAGTCAACACAACACATCTCATAAATAAAAATCATACATATTTATTCCACAAAATAATCAATCATAAATAATTTCATAAATAACCTATAGAAAAAATGGGTTTCATAAAATTTTCAAATTGTATCACATAAAATAACTTCAAGAGTTAGATTGGTTGACACATAAAATTAAAAAAACCAAATAGAGTACTACAAAAAGGAATTTATAGGGAAATTCATTAAAAAATACTCCAAATGTAATGACCTGACCCCAATTACCCAGAGTCAGTGCATTATTACATAACATTGGAATAATTACATAGAATCATGTCCCGAAGGACAGATATCTTTTGCAGGCTTGGAAAATATATTACATACATGAACTTTACATTACACCTTAGAAAATAAAACTCAACATAATTGATCCTTTGAGAATTCCATTAATCCTATAGCTTAAGCATGCTTATCAATCATAATACCATATATCAAATTGGGAAATGCTTCGGCCAATTCAATGTCTAATTGTATCATGAGACCTATAGATGCACTGAGGATCAATAAATGGATCCACTCATCACTTACTAAGTCTAATACATTCCTCATATGAAAAGGTTGAAACATAACATAACATTTTTATTAAAACTAGCATACCATATGTCAATACTATATCCATAAACCATGAATGGTATAAAAATAACACATCCACGGTCAAACATATCACAAAATCGTCAATTCAATATGGAATATTTGTATCATAATAAATCAACTTCAAACAAGTTTTAAATCCATCAATGGATGTTGACATAGATTAAATGAAAACGATTTGAAAGAAATACTTATTTATATTTTTAAACAATTTAAGATTCACGTAATTATAAAAGAAAACATTTATTTTGAATAATATACTTATAATATTTAATGGGAAGAATCTAGGATTTTATAATGGTGGAAAATAGCTTCACCCGTTGTATAAGTTAAAAAACATAATTACCTTAATTTTGTCTAAAAGGTCATAAAGTACCTTTTTTGAAAAATGATGGAAAGATTAATTTCAAAACATATAATGTCAAATAAGAGTTAAAATTACTTTAAACCATATTATAGTAAATTTTTATAATGTTTTGAAATATGTTTTTAATAAAAAAATGAAGTGGATGATAAATAGGTCATAGTAGTTACTTACATAAAAACAACCTCGGATAATAAAGAGATTGTAAAATTAACACTTACCTTGTACTTTTCCTTAGTTGATGGTATGTTAAAATCTAGTATAATAGATAAAACATTGTTAATAAATTATAAAATAACTATATACATAAATATGGTATCATATATGATCCTCTAATATTTCTTTGTTAATAATATTTCAGTAGTATCATCGTTTTGGGTGTTAACTGGTTCATTTTCCTTTATATGCCTGGTTCAATAAGCCATGTTAGTTATGGATAGGATGTATTTGATTCATATAAAGAATGATATTATTTTCACAAACATTATTTTTAATCCAAAAATTAAAATTATTCTTGAATGATTACAATGGGGAAATGAATCTCATTATGTTTGTGGAGATGGAAATCTGTAGGTACGCATAAGCGACAATATCATTATATTGATGGTGAAATCATATTTAATTAGATGTTATATCATGTATAAAGAATAAATAAAATATTATATATATTATTTACATCAGTTATACTCATTATTATACTCATCAAAATAATGAAGTGTTTGAATAACAAACTGCACCATGATGTGGAGATGGTAAGCCGTACGTACACAAGTATGATGACTTTTTCATTCGTATGATGGATAGAAAAATGAATATTGTTGTACCATTTTTATAACAACATCATAGTATATATAAGATACTTGAGTTATTATTTTATAATGGAAACAACAAAGATAGAGGAAGTGGAAGATGAAAAGTACTTGAAAGAGGTGATGAAATATTTACCTCTTCTTCAGGTTCTTCCTTTTGATTTGATAAATAGGGCTCCTTAGGTTGGATTTATGACAAAGGAAAGGCATCTAGGATTAAGGGAGTAAATTTGGAAAGAAATTTGTGTGGGGCTTGGTTGAGCCAAATGGCTTTGGAGGTGTGAAATTAAGAGGAAGGAATGTGCCCTTTTATAAGAGAGGTCAATGTCACTTCAGGAAAATACCAAAAATTCCGACAAAGCTAATTTTTATATTCGGAATTCAAAAATGAATTATATTTTACCAAATTCGGAACATAGAAGTTTCATTTACAAATTTAAAATTAATTCTCGTTGTCAAAACTAAATAGCAGGTTTCTAAAAAGTAAAAATCATCAAAAGATTGACATGTGTTTATGTCAAATTTTATTGTGAAATTTCTTATAATGACCTAAATTATTTAAAATGATAAAAATATAAACCTATTATACTAAAAAACCATTAAAATTTATAATTTAACACTATAAATTATTTTGATTAAAAATTTTGTTTTCAATTAAAACATAGTATTTTTCACTATTTGTCAACATATGAAAGTTATCAGAAAAGTACCAAAAATTTATCCAAATTTTTTTTATGTCTTTCTTATAAATAAGAATTTAATTTCATCAAATTGAATATATAAAAGTTTCAAATAATGGTTTTAAAAAGGGATCTCCATTAAACGGTGGTAAAGTTGCATATTTTTAAAATACTTCTTTTATCTAAAAAATGTATTTGTTCTTATATAATTTCTAAGAAACACATAATATGGATTTTAAAATTATATAGAGTATATAGGATTAAAAATGCAGTCAATACTATTCATAACCGCCTTTTGAATGTCTAGTTTAGTTAGTTGTGGTGCGCTTGAACTCAGTGTTGCATGTAGAGCAAGCTATTGAATTACTTTAATTGGATAAGGTACAATGAAATCTTGGGGTGTTACATTCTCTTCTCCTTCAATAAATTGCATCCTCATAATTTGAAATTTTTCTTCAAAAATAAAAGGTTAAAAATATAAATATCTATTTGTGGTAAACCCACATCAGAAATTGGGTAAATAAAATGTAGTCTTAATAAGAGAGAAAGGGAATGAAAAAGATACTACCAAATTATGATCTCTATTAGGAGAACATTGGTAGTAATTAGAGACACATAATTTGATGAAAAATGTAAATATTTATAGGGAGTGATTGAGTTCATCCATCACAAACTAGTGTAAAATTTAGGGCCTCAAAGACATCAATCTATGGTGATTTAAAATATCATTAGTTCAACAAAACATAAGGTATTAGGATAACAATTTTTTTATTTTAAGATCCCTTCCCTAAAGTTTAAGAATTAATTTATTCATAGAATTAGAGGAAAAAATATACTTGACATGTAGAGTATCATACTTCAACTAATTCCTACCATAAACTCATCTTTCACTTCAAAAAGATAATACAATTAAAAAATAATATTCTATTTGACCTAATTGTATAGGGTTCCAATAATAATGAATTTATAATTCATTTGTAATACTATTTAAAAAAGTCTATGTTATACAAACCAGGACAACACGTATACCAGTGGTAGGTGATCCAACCTTGACACCCTTCAGTTGTGGGTTCATGTCTCACGGATTTTCTAGACGTGACGAGTTATCGCCCGACCTCTAGGTTGTCCTTTTTATAATAATCCAAAAATAATCTCAAGAAATGATTTAACCGTAAGAAAACATAATCGATTCCAACCATTAGACTTATCCAAAATACTTCTCTCCAAAATCACAGTCCAAAATTTATAAGGTGAACACAATGAATATCCTTTTTTCCTTGTAATAACATGTGAATACCTTCATTGTGTATTATTTTAAAACACTGTAACACCCTGAATTACCATAAAACCTTATTGATTACATTCCCGCTCCCTTATTCCATAAATAATACTAAATATACTCCTTCTATCCAAAAATTTTCTAAACTCCAATAATGACAGAGTATACAAATAATTAATCAGTTTCAAGTTAGTCAAGAATATCCAATATAATTTATCCAAATCAATCATATATTATTAAATAATCACTACCTCAATATCAGAACCATATTATGGTTTATCTTTCTCTCAACTATATATTTTCCAAATAAAATTAACCCTCTCCTGAGTTAGTTTTCTTGGTTCCACACAATCTCAATTCCTTAATGAAATAGTACTACGATACAATCCTTTTATACTCTATAATTATTATAACATATAAATCATTAATAAAATACTCAAATGATATAATACTTTAATAACTGACTGAAAATTATTTTTTTATTAAGAAAACACTTTTGAGGAAAAGGTGAGAAACCTTAAGTTCCAACAGACACAAACAGCAACAAACATAAGATCAGAAACACCCTCACCCAAGCACAGCAGCATCCGCCAACTCCAGAGAAGGACCACTCGGCGATCCCATGCAAGCATGGTCCCTCCCGATGGCAAGCCATCCCTCCGTATCCACCACATCCTTAATGGACTGCAGAGGAACAAGCAGCATGCTCCAGCCCGACCGAGCCGAACGGACCCTTCCGTATTCCTCCCACATCCAGAATGAAAACTCAACACAACATAAGTTAAGAAACAAGTAAACTAGAATCATTGAACACCAGAGGTATTTTACCAGAGTCAGTGACTCTGAACAGTTTCCAGGATAAACTAGATACCTTCAGGAAAGGATCTCCCCTTATTAGGTCTTCAAAGGAGGAAGTTAGTGAATTCCAGACCTGCGTATATTCCTTAAGGCTGATCAACCCCTTATTAAAACCTCCAACTAAAATCGAGTCCTGTTTATCCACCCAAGCATACTGGTCCTCCTTAAGCTCCACTTCAAGGTTCCTACCCATAATCTTGGCTGCATCTTCTTCCGAGGCGTTGAGATACAACACCTGTTCTGACACCATATCGCCAGAGCTTAGGACCAAATCCAGGGACGGATCATGTTGTCCATCTGCCTTTTGGTTATACCTGGCCTCCTTATCTATCTTCTCCACCAAAATTTTCTTTGCTGAATGGGTCTTCATCAGAGGAGGTAAGGAAGATTAATCCTTCCTACCCCTCCTACCCCGCTTCTTCCTGACCCTCCTCAATCCCGATTCTGTTTCAGAGAGACTTCTACAGACCACGTCACATTCATTTCCCCTTCCACCATCCTCATACTCTGAATAGTTTTTTCCCTTAATCCGACCTTCCAACAAAAACCCACCATCACTCCCCCTGCTGTCCTTACCATCCTCAATCCAGGTAGATGGTTCAATTCTATGTTCATCCTCAGCCAGCAATCCATACCTGTTGCTCAAAGCCATTGTACTCCGGACTGAAGAACAAACCCCTAGCAGACAGGCAGAGCTCAACCCCCTTGCATCTTCATAGTTAGACTGAGCCTGCACCTCCACACCGGTCCCTACCAGATTGCTAGGAGCACCATCCAGGGCCGACCCTACCCCATTGTTCCCTTCCTTCCCCAATACACAAGTTCTCTCAACATCTGATCCCTCCAGGGAGGTGGGTTGCTCAAAACCCCTGCCCATATATTGAGGCTGTGGGTTCAGAGACTCCCATCCTCTGGCAGGCACACAAATGGCCTTTGACCTGGAAGGCTCACCTGCAGGTAGAGAGGAGCTCCCTAACGCCCCCGCCGTAGGACCCCGGTCCTGTAAACTCATGCTACTCGATGCCTGAACACCACCCAGATCCTTTTTGGGGTCATCAACCACCGCCTCCACCTAAGACACTGGCTCCTGGACACCCCGAAGTGGCTCACTACGGTCATTAGTATCCACCTGACTCTCTTGTGTCCTCAAATGGAGCGTAACAGGCTCAGAATCGATACCAGTACAAGCCCCATGACCTTCAACATGACCAGGGGCACCCTTGCTCCCCGAAGAAGCCTCAGCCGCCATTGTTGCAGCCCGTTTACGACAGTCCTCCACACGGTGACCCTGTCTATGACAGAATGAATAGAACGAGGTCCACGATTCATAGAAAATACTTTACACATACCTGTGCTGCCCTTCAATCACGATCCATACCTTGTCGGGTGAAGGGCGGGATAGTTCCATTTCCACACAGATGCGCGCTACGATTGGATGCACCAAGGCGTTGGTCTTCCAATCCGCATAGAGGAAACGGCCTACAGAATTGCCAATTGAACGAAGGAGAGATGGGTTCTGAAATGGGAGTGGTAACCCTGGAAGTTGAATCCATATTGCCGACAAGGAGGCGTCGCGATTCATGTTCAGATCGAACGTCCAGCGATGTAAATGGAAAGAAAACCCCCTAACAGATCTGCTAGCACGGGACCAAGCCAAAGCCAAGTCGTCTTCATCTGCGAGACAAACAAGAATTTGGCGCGGTCCAAGGAGACCGACAACCGCATAGTGGTTTAGACCCCATTCCTGATTCACGAACTTTTCGAACACCTCCACCGGAGGTCTTTGTCGAGTGAACTTCGCAACCAGATCCGTGGATAGATGCGACGAAGCTTCAAGGAATTATTTAGAAGAAACCGGAACAACCGGATGACCGTTGCAGAGGCCAGGTACCTTTGGGGAAACGTCAATACTGGGTAAAAAGGAGCGCCTTCTGTGTACTGCATCCCGAGGAGGAGGAGGAAGAGCCTGCCCCTCCCCCAGACGGGGAGGGGCCATCACCGCCGCCATGCTACTAGGGCATCGCCACCGCCGAGAGCTAGGTCCTACTTTAATAACAACAGAAGAAATATAATCATTCCTCATCATCTCTAGTAAAATCATAACGTGATTATTATCAAATAACATCTTTTGGGGTATACTCTGATGATTTGGACAGTGCTTCGCATAGTTTCACAACTCCTTGCAGATGAAGCATTGTACATTTGAAAACATTTTCTTACCCATGAAATCACGTACATGGTTTCATTTTTCTCCACACTTATAACAAACTCCCATTCCATTCAAGTATTTACCAAGGTGATTCTTTCTATAGTTTTCACATGTGGGAAAATCCTTCTTTCCCCTATTCCCTTTATCCATATTTATCTCTTCCATCCTTTTCTTCTCTTGCTTCCCATCAAAGCCATAGGACTCAAAGAATTCATTACTTATCTTATTGACACATGATATTATTTATTCATATGATGAGAATACATGGTAGACTATTTCCCTTTGAAATATTTTCTTAATACCATGAATGATATGAAACTTCTTAATCTTCCGATAATGCGTATTACTGTAATTCTTATTCCTTCTACTAGGCGCCATTTCAAAACAACGGAATACACTAGATTAGTTCATTAATCGCAATACATAATTACAATATTGTAAAACAATTAACATAAATTGAACTATTTATAGATATAATCCATAATCATAGATATGTTTTATTTGAGGATGTTTATACTCATAAAACCTTTATAATGATTTGTAAAGGAAATGATAATTATCCTAAGTATATCCCCCAGGAGTGTCGTAACCAAGAGTGCAGCAAGGCTCGTTGTCGTGCACCAATACATGTTTGAGTCTTGCTCAATGTAGTGTTTTTAGGTTTTACCCATAGGCACATCTGTGCTAGAGCCACCTCTACCTAATTGTATACAGACATGGATTTATTTCTTGGAAAACTCACAAAATCTATAAAATACCAAAATTCTAGGAAGTTCTTCTATACTAATCGTCAAATTCTATCTTAGGGTAATGTTATCTAATCAGAGTTTTTCTAAATCTATTTTCCATGGTTTATAATAAAATTCCTCTGACACCAACTATAATTCCCCAACCCTAGTTACCCATAGTCACTGAATTGTTACATATCATTGGCATGGTTATAAAGAATTAATTCTCGAAGGACTGATCATTTTAGCAGTCTTAGAAAATAGATTACACACATGAACATTACATTAAACTTTAGAAAATAAAACACAACGTAAATGATACTTTTAAAATGCCATTAATCCCCTAGATTAACCTGGATTATTAATCAAAATACACTTCTTGGAATCCTGGTAAAATAAAACATAAGAAAGGGGTGATCTAAAATGCTCATTAATGGTAAGAAATACTCTAGAAGATAATATAAACATTAGGCATGATGAATAATTCAAAACACATTCCTTTACAAATAATAAACATGAACAATTTATGGAAGGAATATGAGCGGAGGAAATAATGAAATAATAAAAAATTGTCATGGCTATTCTACTAGTATAATAACCACAAGAACTTCCATTATTAATTTTATATTGAGGGAATGTATAATGTTTGACATTCTGAAACAATTTGTCAAGGACTTGGTCAAGACGTCTAAAAATGATTAAGGCCTTGGACAAAACCATATATCAAATTAGGAAAGTCCTCATCCAATTCCATTTCTAATTGTCTCATGAGTCCTACCATTGCATTGAGGAGCAATAGTGGGATCCTCCCATCATTTACTAAGTCTAACACATTCTTCAGATGAAAAGGTTAAAAATAACATAACATTCATATTAAAACTAGCATACGAAATGTCAATACTTTATCCACAAACCATGAATGGTGTAAAAATAACACATCCACAGTCAAACATATAACAAAAACTTCAATGAAATTTGGAAGATTTTTATCATAATAAATCAACTTCAAACATGTTTAAAATCCATCAAAGGATGTTGACACAGATTAAATGAAAACTATTTAAACGAAATACCTATTTCTATTTTGAAACCATTTAAGAGTCACATAATTATAAAAGAAAACATTTATTTTGAAAATATTTTTATAATATTGTATGAGAATCTTTGATGATGTTATAACAATGAAAAATAGCTTCACCCGTCGTATAAGTTAATAAAAACATTCTTACCTTAATTTTGTCGAAAAGGTCTTAAAGTACCTTGTTTGAAAAATGATGGAAAGATTCATTTCAAAACATATTAGGTAAAATAAGGGTATAAATGAATTTAAACCATAGTCTAGTAAATAGTAAAAAAAATTGAAATACATTTTTATGAAAACATGGATGTGGATGATAAAGTGGTCCCATTAGATATTTACAACAAAACAACCTCTGATAATAAAGAGATTATAAAATTAACCCTTACCTTGTACTTTTCTTTAGTCAATGGTATGTTAACCAAATATATAATAGTTAAAACATTGTTGTTAAATTATACAAGAACTATAAACATAAATATGAAATCATATATGATCCTCTAATATTGCTTTGTAAATAATATTTTAGTAGTATCATCGTTTCAAGAGTTAACGGATTCATTTTCCTTTATATGCTTGGTTACATAACCCATGTATCTTATGGATAGGATTTATTTGATTCATATAAATAATGACATTATGTTCATAAACATTACTTTTAACCATAAAATGAAAATTATTCTTGAATGATTAGGATGGGGAAATGAATCTCATCGCGTTCGTGGAGATGGTAATCTGTACGTACGCACGAGCGACAATATCATTATATTGATGGTAAAATAATATGTAATTGGATGGTATATAATATATATAGAATCAATAACATATTATATTTCTTATTTACATCAGTTATACTCATTATTATACCCATCCAAATAATGAAGTGTTTGAATAACAAACTACACCACAATGTGGTGATGGTAAGCCGTACGTACGCACGTATGGTGAATTTGTGATTAATATGATCGATAGAATAATAAATATGGTTGTAAAATTTCTATAATAACATCATAGTATATATAAGATACTGGAGTTATTTTTTTAGAATGTAAAAAACAAATAAAGAGGATGTTGGAGAAGAAAATAACTTGAAAGAGGTGATGAAATATTTACCTCTTCTTCGGGATCTTCTTTTTGATTTAATCAATAGGGATCCATAGGTTGGATTTATGACCAAAGGAAAGACTCTAGGATGAAGGTAGGAAATTTGGGAGGATATTTGGGCAGATTTTTGCCGATCCAAATGGCTTTGGAGGAGTGAAATTATGATAAGGGAAAGTGCCCTTTTATAAGAGAGGTGAAGGTCACTTTAGGAAAAGCCTGAAATATTATTTTATAATAAAATAATTTTCGGTAACTAATGGCTCCAAAATGATTTTTAAGAGAATAAGGTGGTGATGGGTCAAAAATATCTCAACCAATAGGTTTTATATAGGTTTAGGTAACCATATTAAACATTTCTTTTAGATTTAACTCTTAGTTAAATAGTTTGACATTTACCATATATCTTTGTATTTTTATATTATATGGTTAATAAACTTAATATAAACTACCATGAGAACCCCAAGTGCTTAATTATTAATATATATAACCTTATCTAAATCATTTGGCTGATACTTATATTTTTAAGAATATTTTATAAATTAATAATATAGTATTTGTTTTAAAAACTCAATTTTATCAATTTTGACACTATTTAGTATTTGATTTTTTTTAAAATCCATTGATACTTTATCACTTCAAATAAAATTTATTTATCCCACCCTAAAATGTCATATTATCCTATAAAGTTAAAGTAATTCATCAGAAGTCTCAATTTACATTTATTTGGATATTTATAATATCAATTATTTTCATATTTCATTAATAAGGTAATTAATGCATCATCATTGTGTCATAAATAAATTTAATTATTTAAGGTCAAAAAATAATAAATAAAACACCATAATGTATGAAATATTTTTATATTTCTAATTAATATTTATTGTAAAATTTATAATGTGTGTAACCCTATATTAAAAATGGTTTTTCTATTAAACGTTGAATTTAACACTTTTAACTCTTCTTTAAATAAAATAATAATAAAAGTCCTAATCTAATTCAAGTGGACCAAAAACGATCAAATTGTATTAATAATGTTGTTTTTGGTCTAATTATACATATTCAATAGAATTAGGACATGTTTAGGGTAATTATGATATCATTTTTACCCTTATTTACGCTATTTTCTTTTAATCGTGGTAAATTAAAGTCAAAAGTTACTATTCACCAAAACAAAAATTTATCTTATTGAACCAAATTTTACTTACTGTTGTTAACCATGTCTCTCATGTTTTTTAAATTCAACTAACAGAAGTGGTAAAATTATGTTTTATGCAAATTTGCAAATACTCCTAAGAGGTGGGTAAAAGAGGTTAAAAAGTTAAATAAAATTTAATACATCTAATTTTATAATAAAATGAATCCAATGAATTACATTGAACTTATATAGGTATTATATATCTACTTTGACTTAAAATAAATTTAAATAAAATAAATAATTATTTAAATAAAAAGTCGGTTTTAAATAATAGCTCAAGGTTTTTCACTATTCATCAAAAATTGAAAGTTTTCAGAAAATATCAAAAACTCACCCAAACCTAATTTTGATATTCCGAATTAAAAAATTAATTATGTTTTTATAAATTCATTACATATAAGTATTATTTATTATTTTAAAATTAATTCCCATTGTCAAAACCAAAAAGCGGGTTTTTAAAACATAAAAACTATCAAAAGATTGACATGTGTTTATGTCAAATTTAAATGTGAAATTACTTATAATGAAATATATTGTTTTAAATGATAAAAATATAATCTAATTATACTTTAAAACTTTTCAAATGCATAATTTATCAATATTAATTATTTTGATTAAAAAATGTGTTTTCAATTAAAACATAGTATTTTTTACTATTCATCAAAATATGAAAGTTATCAGAAAAGGACCAAACATTTATCCAAATTAAATTTTTATGTCCTGATTCAAAATAAGAATTTAATTTCATTAAATTGAATACATAAAATTTTCAAATAATGGCTTTAAAAGTGTTCTTCATTAAAATGCAGTAAAGTTTCATTTTTTGAAAAATACTTTTTTATCTGAAAAAATGAATTTGTTCTTATATTATGTCCAATAAATACATAATATAGATGTTAAAATTATATAGAGTATATAAGATTCAAAATTTAGTTAATCATATTAATAACCACCTTTTGAATGACTATTTTAGTAAGTTGTGGTGCGCTCGAACTCGGTGTTGCATGTAGCGCAAGCTATTGAGTTACTTTATTGAGATAACGAACTATGAAATCATGGTGTGTTACACCAAAATCGGCTAATATTTTAGATATAAAAAGTAATATAGAATCAAAATCATGAAAATATATTTACCAAAACATTTTTTACATTTTGTAAAAATATGAAGTTATGAGGAACTATAAAAATCATTTTCCTGAAAAGTAACATGAAAATATTTTTAATATAACAATTTAAAATAACTCAAAAAAATAATAGAGACAATAAAATTAATTATATTTTTTACAGAGTAAATATATAGAGGAAGAAAAATGATTTGATCCTAAAAAAACAACTATAGTATTTCAAAATACCATTATTGAATGTCGTATCATTAAGAAGTGAAATAATCCTTCCTTTTTAAGGTATGTAAATTTGATTATGAAGATGATAAAAAATAATAAATATTTGGATTTAAAAAATAATAATTATTAACATTTTTTATGAATAATTAATATACAGGTAGAGAAAAAATCTTATTTTGGGTTGATGAGAATTATTCTTAATAATGTTATATTTTTTTGACAATGAAATTCATCAATGATGAATCCGGGAAATAAAATATAAATGTTCCTTTTAGGGAAAGACAAATTATAATATAAAAAAAATATTATGGTGTAAACAATCATATATATAAGAAATAATTTCATGATAAATCATTATAACTCAAAGAAAATAGATTCAAGTTAATCAAAATCCCTTCAAACATAAGAATCTATCTAATAATGATCCCATGAAAGATAAAACATGATATGGTTTTTTAAATATATTTAACTATAATAAATAATAATAATAATAAACCCTTAGGGATGTATAAAAACTAAATAATATTCAACAAGTGGAAAATATGGAATATGTCTCAAAGAATGAAAAGTGAGACAATAAACCCTTACCTTTTACTCCAAATTTCCAAAAAACAATATTTAACCTCATTTATATTAAAAATAATCATATTAATGACCTGTTTCATAATCATCTTCATATATAATGTATTATTTACTCTTTAATTATAATCTTTCTTTATTTTTTCAATGCTTATTTTAATCATTATATGTTCGTAATTTTGGTTGTTTCACATACGTTATATAAACACGATGTCAAACACCAGTATTGGCAATAAATTTATTGATTAAAAGATTTTTAAATATTTTTAAATATTTTTTTTTCATCCACACATTCTATTCATTGAATAATGCGCATGGTTTGTGAGAATGGAATCCATGATGAGCTTGATTTGGGGTTTTTTTACCAATATCAACAAATTGCATTATAATGAATGCCAGTGTTTTATTTATTTCCTTAAAAAATATATTCATGATATATATGAATCCATTATAATATATATATATATATATCAATAAAATATATTTCCAAATCATCTATGTATGGTAGTGATGAAAAACAGAACATGTCTCTCTATAGAGGTGATAGCGGACACATAAACAACGATGATGTTTTCATTTTCCATAGGCCATAAGGAAGGAACAAAATGGTTATAATATTAAACTATAAAATATGTCATAAATTTAATATTTATTTAATAAATAAACATTTTTATCCTTTGAAATGAGGAAATTATGAGCAATATCACATGTCACTCATGAAGGAGGTTGTCTGCACGTAACACAAATTTCGTTCTAATTTTTCTAATGGTTGGGAGGGGAATATATAATGGATGTTATAAAAATATAATAAAATTTATGTAATATAATTATTTAAATGTTATAATTTTTTAATTTTTATAATAAAATTAGAGTTATAAGAATAATACTAAACGACATAGAAATGAAATAGAGTGATTTGTGAATTTTACCTTACAATTTTGAATAACTCATTTGAAATATTTATTATTCTTTTATGGGGTTGAATTTTTAAGATGTGGGACCCTTAAGGATTTGGATACTAATTTTGGGGATGAATTTTTCTAGAGGTTCAATTGGAAATAAAATTGGTAGAGAGTTTGTTATGGGGTGGTGGAAGAATCATTTTATTAGTGGGGATAGTGGCACTATAAATACTAATGATTTTATATTATTTTTATGTAACATTCAAAGTAAATTGGATCCAAAATTTGAATAATAATAGAGTGTATGAGAGTGTTGTGTGTTCACATATTTAACCAGACATTTGGATACTCATGTTTTAAAAAGCATTAAATTTTTAATCCTTTATTTTAACCTTTTACCATTATGAATTTTATTGTGGTACCAAATTTCTACCCAAGTAATTTAATTTTAAACATAACAATATATTAGCCTTTATTAGAAAATGTGTACCTTATGATTCCAAATATTGTATCCATTTTATTATATAAAGTTTATAAAAGATATATTAACTGATTCTGGAATAATAAAATTGTAGCGGAAAAAAACTGTTTTAGGGGAAAATATACCTTTTGTGCTAAAATATCAAATATTGGTTTCAAAATTAACCTTAATATTTTATATATATAATTTTACATATTAAATATAATTTACTTTGAGAAAATATTTCTTAAATTTTATATTTTTCTTATATCTCATGGATTTTAGAAAATTTATTGTATTTTTAAAAACAATATTTTCCACTATTCACATAAAAATAAAAATATTCTGAAAACACCCAAAAAATAATCCTAATATATTATTTTTATGATGAACATATAAAGGCAGTGAATTTTTTAAAATTATATTCTATGTTTTAGTAATTAAACTTTTAAATTGAAATATAAAATAAAATGAAAAATGTTTTTATTGGAAAATGAATTTTTAAATATTAATTTTTATTATTCTGGTTTCCTTTGAATTAATAATTAAATTAGTCATATTATATTAATCATGTTAATGATGTATTTTATAACCATTAATTAATAATATATTTATCTTCTTAAAATAAAAATATATAGTGCCCAGAAATAATTTTTTTAGGAAAATTTATTTTTATGTATAAAATTATTTAGTTTGTTATTTAGCTAAACTAGTTGAATTTTTTCAAGGAATTGGTATTAAAAATGACCCTCTAATTTCATTCCTATGTTGATTTTAAAATATGGTTACTTCTATTTATACCCACCAATTCAACATCAACATAAAAAATTTCAATTTCATAATTATACAATTATCTTAATAAAATATATTGAGGTTCATTTGGGTTCAATATTTCTTATTAAGGAATATATTGAAAATAGTATTAAATTATGTGAAAATATATACAAAACATTTGGGTGTTATAGACAAAGATACCCAAATTGAACCTGTATTATATTTCCATAAACTCAGGTGCAATCCCTGATCCCCATGCAGCAGCCGACTATAAATATAAGTTTGAATTTACATTTGGGGAATGATTTATTGTCTTTGGTTATAGACGTATGAAAAGTATGGGAACTACTAGAAACTAACATAAATCACCTGTAATTCAGATATTCTAAAAATAAATGTCAATACTATAAATTCATATAATGGAATACAAATGTACATATATATCAAAAATAATTATATGTATTCATACAATACCAATCCATATATAGTCTATAAAAAAATATGCCATAGGATATATGTTCAAGAAAAACAGGGCCTAACATGGGAGATATGAATTGAATGATATTTAATGATTTAAATAATAAATTTAACTATATATCAAATAGCTCAATATATGATGAGAAAACTGATCCCCCTTCAAATACATAAATGATAATGAATTAAATGGAATCTAAGAGTTGTTGTATTAGTTGTTTGTACCTAAAATTCCATAGTGGACCTGGATTTTCTCAAATGTTACCTTAGAGTGTGTGATTATAAATATTCATTATGACACCACTAATATGCTTCAACTAAATAGTGAATAAATATATATATTCTTGAACATATCTACACATTTACATAAGTATATTACATAATAGTTCCAATAATCAATAGATAATATCTAACATCAGATCCATATTACAATAATTTAAATATGAATTGTAGATACAACCAATAACTCCTCATACCCGAAGGTTCCACACCCGTCATTGTTTCTTTGGGACTTTCTTAGAATATAATTCATTGCTTTAGTTCAATCCCATATGGGAATCTATGATATTAATTATATAATATAAACATTGGTAAAAATATAACCAACTATATATGCAGATGTGTGTAATAATGTTTTTGTCCTAATAACCAATCAAACATGGAAAGGTAATTAGGTATACTATATCATATAAATATTATAACTCATCCCATTAGAAATAATTTAATGGATATAAAAAGTTAGGTAATTCTAATCTAGAGCCTTACCATCAACCTATATACATAGTTGGGGCATAATAACCCATCCCATCTATTTAAAATTTACACAATTTATCAGGTACCATCCTATAACTCTTGATAATAAGAAAATATATATATACTGTAACATGACTATTATGGTTAATAAATAAAAAATAGTTATAAGGATGACACGTTATAAATAGAAAATAACATGCCCTGATGGGAAATCCCAACCGTAATTATATAATGATATAGAACATCGCGTCAAAAAACTTCATAGAAAGACACAACTAATCCATTGATAGGTTTTGACTTGGGAACCAAACATGTATATCAATATAAAAATATAAATGGATCAATGTTGAAAAAATATTTATTAACAAAAAATTTAGTAACATTCAAATAAAATCCTATATTATATCATTAATAAAAGATATTGTTTTTCCAATGCCATTCCAAATGAGACACTGATAAAGGATAAGGAGACAACTATATAATACTTTTGGTTGTCCATGTTTATTATCTAATATGGAATATTCTATAATTAATGTTGTCCTATCCAAAACAATGTTAAATATGTAAAATTATTACAACACACAATTTAAACTATTATTAAGAAGGACAAAATACCAAAACATTGTTCAGTGGGGTCTCTAATAGTGAAGCATGAGGGTATCCCCATGAATAATGATGTCAAAATCTAGTGAAAAGTAATATGTTATGTAAAATTTATAAAATATTCATATGGATTACCATTTCATGCCTAGTTTTCCACATCATTGTTACCATTATTATATGTGTGTTGGATTACCAAACTTTTATCAATTAGTCTCTCACATTACCTTATTGGGTAATCAATAGACCAGTGGATATGGGAGAATCCCAATGATAATTTGACAGTAAGATACGAATCTGATTCTACAAAATAAAAGATGATATTATAGAGATTTTAAATAATAAAACCACTCAGTATATCCTAGAATTTTTTGATAAGTGATTTCCCATCATCATAAATGGTTTCGAATATGAACACAACTAAAACCTTAGCATTGTGAATGATACCATTTCTATGAATGATCTTGTTTGCACATTAATCTTCTTTATTGAGCTTCAGATCTATAATAAGATCCTTTCAACCCACTCAATGGAGTTATACTACATGAACATCACATGTACAGTTCTAAGATGGTTTCAATACCAACAAATTAAATAGTTGTCTTGAACTATATGTATTTCCCATTTATTTCTAAATAGATTAATTGGAGATATTCAATTTAATTGCCATATAATCCATTAAATATTTTTTATATAGGGTATCTTATCTAGAGCCACATAAATGAATAATTTAGTTCATATTCAAAATGTTCCTAACATAAGTAACATTAGTGAGCCTAATCTAATAAACTTGTATAATTTCTCCTATAAATTCCTTGAAAACATTATCTATGATATGCTCTTACATATCCTCCACAACATTGTCTCATAATAACTTCATAGATTTGTGAATGATTGGAATATTCAAGGGGCCATCATATGAGGGAATGAGATGATAAATGACATTAATTTTATAGTTACAATTTCCAAAATCAAGTTCATAGGGGATGTATTCAAAAATTATAATCTATAAAAGTGGAATATAACTTTAAAGGTCATATGGAGATGTGCCTTCTCATAATTGGACAATGAACTATTATTTTTATGATACTCCTTTTTTTATGGTCATCCCTCATGAATTGGGGAAATATATTCAACTTATTTATGTGAAATTTCATCATCCCTCAAGGATATATCATCTATTCTACTCTTTTACCTCTTTTTAAGAATTCACTTAGCAATGATGTCAACCGAGTATCTTATATGGGAAGCTTCTTCAATTTTGGAGTAGATATGTATTTAACGGCATATTAAACCTTTTTTATGATGATTTTATTTTTTCTAAATTGAATAAATTCTACCATTCATATCCACAAATATTTTCGAAAATATTATTGATTATATAGTGGAAAATAAATCAGTGAAAGCAAATTTTGTCTGTTTATATCTAGTATCTACATGCTCAGAAGTATATGTTGGTTAAAGCATTGATGTGTGTTCCTGATAGGAACTTTCTTGTGATCTATATTTGATATATTATTTTCATATGAAGGATATAAATATGAAAATTTTATTCTCCGATGGAGATAATTGTTGGATGTCCCCCAACTATAATAGATGATCACATTCTTTAATAGTTAGAATTATAATCATCATCGGTGTTATTACTTCTATATAAATTCATTTTTATCAGTTCTTAGAGCTCCCAAATCAATGAATTGTCCTACTAAAAATACCCTAACTATACTTCTTTTAGATTGATACCAAGAGAGAAATTAATATTGTGTGATATAGTCTCTCCTAGAGAACCCCTTCAAAGAAGTTGGAATCAATGTTATGAACATTGAGGAATTCGTGAAAAGAATACAAAAAAATAGGAACTTTGGATACTCTTATAGGTCATTTACAATGATTGAAATATGTTCATTAAAAATATGATAGGATCAAGTAGGTGTTATTTATGGATGATTACTTATCATATAATGTATGTGAAGGTCACCAATATAGTTTTCATAATATTCTCAAGATCTCATACTAAATCATGGGTAACAGTAATATTTTATTCTTGAATGAAAAATGTTTGAGCAGACTTCTGATGTTTCCAAGGTTCTTCTTATCAGACATAAGTAGTCCTGAGTCCATGAATCTGGCATCATATCAGTTTTTCATGATTTATATTGATAATAACGAGATTCTATTTGATATTTTCTTGGAGGATGAGTCATATCAAGCTATCTTCACCCCTTTAAGATTGGGTTTATTATATACATTATATTAAAGTAAGCTTATCCACATTTAGAAAATATCATATTAGTGAGAAATGTATCATTAAAATAATTCCATTATAATTAAATATAGTTTATTAATTTGGAGCATTCCACAAAGATCACACCTCATAGATTCATAAATTTAAAATAAATGAATTACCATAGCATCAATGTGTCTTTGTTACTCAAACTCAACAGCTGATACTAAATGTAATATTTTCTTGGGAGGAGAATGGTTTTCAAATATTGAGCACTCACATAGGTATTTCAGGGGAATTTCCATTTCCTTGAATATATTGTTCATTAAATCACACCTTGGTTCAATATTTTGGATGTCAATTATATTAAATCAATAGATCATAGTGTGTTTCTCACCATTGGAAGTTGGGATTAATGGGAGGTGCAGAAAAAATCATGGAATTTGGCCTCTCTATCATGTCGAAAATTCTTTAAAACTATGTTCTAATATTTGATATCATACATGGGATGGATTTTTTTTATAAAGTAAACAATCCAAGTATAAAAAACCTAAATATTCTATTCAAGTAGACCCATAAAAAAGGGGAAGGTGATGTGCAGGGACATCGAGTGTACTAACATTGGTCTGAAATGTGTAGCAATATAAACATAAATGGTGCATGATATAATAGTATTATGTGTTTTTGTGGAATTATTCATGATGATTCAGGTTCAATAGTTTTATTTTTTATAGGATCCCTATCATGGTAGATGGTTGGGATATACTCAATGGGGGTCTACTCAGAAGGATTAAATAATTCTTTATGTCCTATATTGAATAAAATTATTTATTACTTGTGAATCTTTTATAAATATTATAATCGATTTAGTATTATAAAACATATCTAGTTGGATAATTTTAAAGAGTCATTGTTCTTGATACAGTTATCCTCAATACTTATAGGGAATGAAAAAGTCATCTGATCCCCCTAATGATAAAGGATATCTTAAAGACTCTAACTATTTATTTACGAGATTAGGCTATATTCACCCTAATTATAAATAAAATTTCCAAGGGGTTTTTCTAGTGATCCCACAATTTAGACCCTCTTGAACTATTATTTTGGGTTTTACCTAATTTTAATATCTAATATGATTAAAAAATAAATTCACTATTCACATTAAACCCAACTCAATGATCAACAAGTGAATTTCTGTTTCCAAGAAATCAATTTTAGCACGAGAGACTTGTTTTCATTTCAATCCATCCTAACATAAAAAGTGATATTCTTGATTTAAATTGGAATATAATTAATAGAATATATATAGTAAATAGGTGTTTCTTAAGGATTTATAGTTTTAAAATCCCAAATATAAAATTGAACACACACATATATATATATATATTTATAATTTATAATTTTTATTGTTAACAATTAATCAATTGACTGTATGTGACTTTTAGTTTAATTTAGGAGGAAAATATGTTACTGAACAATATCAATTCCTCCAACATGGTCATCCCAAACATCACCTCATCACTAATGAAATTTCTTAACCATGGTTAATTTTTTACCGATGACTTATAAAGCATTCAATATAAAGTGGAAATAATTTATTACATTCATAATAAAATTAAAAAAGTAGAATATAAATTCTTACTATGAAATAGATATACAATGTAAAACTAATTTTTTAAGTCTCGGTTTTATATTCCATAGTAATTTAAAAAAACAGACTATAAGCATGACTAAAATATTTTCTTCATAATTGGCTTAAGTGAATGATATTTGAGTAGTTATGTTTTTTAGTAAAACTAACCCAAGTAAAAAACCTCTAATTCAAAGAACATAGACCATTTAGGTATTTTAATATTGTTAAGATCCTTATTATTCTCTTAAGCATGAATGTTATAAATGAGAACATTTAAGAAATTAAGGATCACATGGGCACACACATGGCTCATGGAATATAGAATTGTAAACCCAAGAAATTTTTAATGAGCTTGACATGAGAAATTATGTACGAACATAGAATGTATGAAATCTATTTATAGATAAATAATTCATTATAGAATTATAAATTCTATATAAAAAAATGAACGGATAAAACAAGCTACCAATACAACCAAAAAATTTTAAACATGATGTGCTTTATGAATTTGAAATTAGTATTTAACAAAAAAATAAAATCCCTTTATCAAAACTGAACTTCCACATAGTTTGGTATCGGTGTATTTAAGTAAAACACTAATAAGAAAAAACCATCATATGGTTTTAGGAGAAATATATTTAGAATGTTTTTCCTATTGAAAGAAACTAAATAGTAAAACTAACCATTCTCATTTTTAAATTTTGTGTTTAATGTTATTATTACATATGAAAAATAGTGGAGGAATTCCAAAAACATAGTTTGAGTTTAACTCATTAATTTTTCAACAGCCTATAAATATCAGTGGAAATATTCCAATACCCCAAAAATCACCCAAAAATTCATTTCATTAGTTATGAAACAACACCTATTAACCATTACTAAAATACCCATAACAAAAAACATAAAATATAAAACCACTATAATTAAACCATCTTTAATCTCTAAGTAAAAAAATAAATATAGATCTTAAGATCCACCGTAGATTATAAAAACCTTAATTCACATTATTTCCATAAACATATTCCCAAATTATAACCTAAAATTCATCGCATCCCAATTTTTTAAAACCAAAAAATGATTAATGGAAGGTAGATATACAAGAGGACATCAATTATAATAGGGGTAAATCCTTAATTTTAGATTATATTTTACCATGTCTTGGTGAAATAAAATATAAAAAAACAAATAAAATGAAACTAATTAGAGAAAAGAATAATAAAAATAAATGGAATAAGATTAGAAGGGGGAGGTTTTACCTTTAATTGGTATGAAATACACTCATCAATACACCTTTAAGAAATGGGAAAATGGAAGGGAAATGTGATGGGTTTGGGATATCCCCTGGGTTTTTGTTCTTACATGAGAAAATGAGATTTAGGGTCTCAAAATGGTGTTTTATAAGAATTAAGTAAAAAATAACTATTTTTATTCATATATAAATGAACTCCAAGGGACTCATAAAAATCTGGTGGGATCCACCTGAACACTATTGGGATCCCCTATTACTTTGGTGGAAATCCAGTTTATTATTGGATGGTCTACCAAATATTTTGTAGTATCCACAAAAACCTTAGTGGCCTCATGCTTCCACCCCTCATATGGGGTATTTATAATATTTTACCCTAACTAATTCTATAGTAAATTAATCAATGATACACATGACCTCAGGAACACCACCTCTTATACCAGAGAACAAACTAGCAGTGATGGTTTTTATGGTGATAGTGGGGAGACTAGATCCTCTAAAGATATATAATAATAATAATAAAACAAATATGGAAGGAATACTAAATAAATAGTAATAAAAAGAATGATCACATATTTGACATGAAAAGTAAACATATATAATACCATGGGAGCCATACAAGTGTCAACATATATACCATAAGATAATCACATCTATTCATAGAAAAAAAAAGTAACCAAACAAACTATAATTTTATATTTGAGGAATCAACTTGACCATATTTAAAAAGATAGTGTTCAAACTATACACCACATCCTATACTATATCTACTACATTATTAATGATGAGACCTTATTATTATATATGTAATGATCCATAATGTTTGGACTCATTTGGAAGGGCATGTGTGGGGTGTGAATATGGATTCACTAAGACATAACTAACTTTTTCCTTTGATAGTATATATATATACAAGTGTAAAAAAATTAAAATAAATTAAAAAAAAATCAAACCACTTAATGTAATCAACTCATACTCAACAAACCATGAGTGATCTTTTACCAATTTCGACAAGTTTTAGGGTTGAATGAAATATCCATAGTCTTTCATAAAAGAAGTTGATTATCATTCGAACTAATTTCATGTCATAAAACATCACACACACACAAAACTAAATAACCAAATTATTTCTGTCAGAATAAAACCAGGGGTATTTCCACAAACCATATCACAAATCCTAGGTTTATCTAAACCCTTAACCAATCATCGTCTCAATATCCCAATGAAACCCAAGGTATAATGATGCCCCTTATTTACAAAGACTAGATAATTGTCTCTTATATACCAAAAATATATGGAAAGAATCAAACTCACAAATATTGTACTTAATCACCACCAAGATTACACAGCCACCTATGATGTATCCCTACTGTATAATGATAGTAAACACCATCACCCCTGTGACACTCAATATAGAGAGAATATTTCCAAAACAAAGTTGTAAAATAAACATTATGTGTCATGTATTGTGAAAACAATAATCAAACATCCTCATCCCCATGGATATAGGAAATCACTAACAACCTATGTCCACAAAAAACCCTTCGTTATAACCCATGATAATGGTCAACACCATTTGTATCACTCCAGTAGACCATGTCACCCAATTAATAGTGGTATATACCACTTGAATTCATTTGGGATATACGAATAATGTTCCCAAGGAACTACATCAATCACCAGGACTAAAGACACTTTTCCTCAACATACAATATCATTATCGTCAAAACCTCAAACCACAAAACTATGAAAACCAAACTAAGAAGGACACAAAACTATATAAAAAAGTCTAATCCTTTGTATCTAAAATGAACACTATAAACCAATAGTGGTTCCACTCTAGATAACTTATATGAACCCACCATGACTCACTTATCACATGACACATATCACCAATATACAATAAGAAATAGCTAGTACCAACCTTTCTAGAGTTTATAAGACACCACTCACCATGTAAATCTATCTAAACTAGCTCAAATTTGAAGAAATATTGTAATCTATAAAAAAATAGATTTATGAAATCACTAATTGAAATTAAGGAAATAATGAGAGAAATTAATATTATATACCCACGGTTATCTATCCTTACCCATAGCTACTTCCAAACAAGAATGGAAGAGAATATTTGTATTAAAAAATGATGTTCATTGAAGATGGATGAGAGAAATAGAGAGAGGGTGAGAGATAGATTGATAGATAGATAGATAGAGAGATATAGATAAAGGGAGAGGAGAGTCAAGGCCAACCAACTATAATACAATAAAAAATGGATAAACCCTATTTAAATATTTAATTTAACCAAAATATTAATTATTTTAAAAAACTATTTTTAAAGAACATCATCATATAACCCTAGAAATTATGGCATTATTACCCTTTCCAAACACCCCTCATGTTGTGACTCCCCATTGTTTATCACAATAAATCTTTTTCATATTTAGGATTAAACCTTATATATTATATGGCTCAACCCTTACATATCATATAGATTAACCTTTATATATCATCTAGATAGACAACTATTATCTTCATAATAAAACCTTTTATATAAGGTAATTAACCAATTTTTAATTCTAATTTTGGTAACCCTTATGCATGATATGGAAAATTTTTGTTGACCTTACATATCAAATACTCAAACATGTTTCTACCTCTTATATATATAAGTAACCCTTGTGTATCAAATTAATTAACATTTTTATGATCTAACTTCATCACTTACCAATACATATTATCTAGAGAATAATATTAAATAGTATTTATTGTCCATATCAACTCTTACATATAGGGTGTTTACTATTATGTTCGAGTTATGTATGCTTTCACAACAAGATTTTACCCATTTTTCTCTCCCAACCTACTCAATAGCTAACACTTTCAACCTTCATCCATACCTTCTTTGACCACCACAAGACTTCCAATTGATGAAAATTACAATATTTTAATTATACCATATATGATATTCTTCTTATAAGACGAACATCACTCCATGGTGACCCTTGAATATGGCGAAATTCTTGGTTATCCTTGATAATTAATTCCATATGAAACCCCTTACTACATTGTGATCCATTACCTAAAGAAGTAGTTTTCTTCCAATTGAAAAACTCTATCTCCAAACTATAGAAAACTCTGAAACTCTATTTCTATTCAACACGGTCACTACATAATACTTGATAGGATCCAGATATAGATGTTTGATTTGATATCCAACTAGAATTACCAGTTTATAAAACTAGGTCTATAATTACCACCCTGCTATATGGTAGCTCTTCCATAAGATAACTTACTATACCCACAAGTTAAAACATAAAAAACTGGAGTGTCCCACATATGTCATTCTCAAACCTAGAAAAGGATTTTGAATTCATCCCTCTCATTATTTTTTACCTTGGATACCCAAATCAATCTAACCAATTCCTTTTGTGGGATCTCCCCACAATTAGGGCCACTTAATGTGTCACATCACAACTAAAATATCAGACATGATGACAATACCATACCCATCCATCATTTATAAATGAAAATAATCAAAAAATTAAATATCCTACCTGATGTCAAAACACCAAATAGTTATCGTGTATCATATCCAATGCCCATAAATGAACAACTACTTGGTTTATAAATTTTTCACATATTGACATCATGCACAAGTAATCTTCATGTAAAAATAACTGACACACTCAGGAAATCCCATTGACAATCTATAGATCTCCAATCTACTATATGTATGGCGGATTGATCATATGCAGTTGACTCAAAACCATAATTCCAAATATTTGTCCTCCCTATAACATAATGATCACTATTAACTAGTTCCCCCACTCCTAGGTTCCCATCCACTAAATTAACTCATGCCTATAGAGGAGTACCAGCCATTGGATCTTGGTACTACTTCTAATCCTACTTTACAGGGATACATCTGACGTAGTCCCTAACATTTAGTTGAGTGTGAGGTTATCCAACAAAGCTGCTCCAGATGACCCATCAATCCACATACCTAAAACTTATTCAATGATATATAACACATAGATAAAACATACCTTCTAAACATGTACAAATGAACTTAATCAATTATATAATCCATGATGGTATTATAGAACTTTTCCTCTAACTACATAGTTGGGTCTCCTCATCTCTCTTCTTTTGGATATATAGAGCTGCACTACCTCACTTTCAAGACACCATCATTTGGATCTCTGAACTTTATTGTGCTAATTTTATCTCTACCTTTTGTTCTTGGTTCACCAACTCTAAAAATGAGTTTACCCTAAATATGTCTATCTTCACTCTGATAGCATGCCACATACCATCCTTGAATCACCACTCTTTACTGATCACATATCCAACATAAATCAGAAAAATCCAAAAAAATATAGTAACCAAATGATATAATAACTTATTAATGTGTGTCCCCACACCAGGTGTGTCAAAATATGTGTCCTATTAAACCTAAATATCATAAGGAGTAATTACTCAAAGAATCACTTTTAAATTTACTTTATTGTCATTCCCTCAAAGAATCAGCTTTATAGATCAGCTTCATCGATCATCTTCACGGATTGGTTTTACTGACCAGTTTCACCCAATCAGTTTCACAGATCGGTTTCACCAAATTAGTTTCACAAAACGCTTTCACCAAATCAGTGTCATAGATCGGTTTCACCAAATCGGTCTCATAGATCGGTTTCACCCGATTGGTTTCATAGATCGGTTTCAGCAAATCAGTTTCAAAGATCGGTTTCACCAAATCAGTTTAATAGATCGGTTTTGCCGAATCAGTTTCACATATTGGTTTCATGAAATTGGTTTTAGAGATCGATTTCACCAAATTGGTTCTAGAGATCAGTTTCACCCTATTGAGTTCACAGATCTGTTTCACCAAATAGGTTTCATATATTGCTTTCACTAAATCATTTTCACAGATTGGTTTCACCCAATCGGTTTCACAGATCGATTTCACCAAATCTGTTTCACAGATCGGTTTCACCATACTAGTTTCACAGATCAGTTTCACCAAATCAGTTTCACAGATCGATTGCAACAAATCGGTTTCACAGATCGATTTCACCAAATCTATTTCAAGAATTAGATTCACAAAATCAGTTTCACAGATCGGTTTCCCCAAATCGGTTTCACAGATCGGTTTCACCAAATTGGTTTAAGAGATCGGTTTTACGAAATCGGTTTTAGAGATCAGTGTCACCAAATCTGTTTTAGATATTTGTTTCACCAAATCTGTTTCACATATTAGTTTCACTAAATCGGTTTCAAGGATCAGTTTCACCCAACCGGTTTCACAGATCAGTTTCACCAAATCGACTTCATAGAATGGTTTCACCAAATCAGTTTCATAGATAGGTTTCATCCTATTAGTTTCACAGATCGGTTTCAGCCAATCAATTTTACAGATTTATTTCTCCAAATCAGTTTCATAGATTGGTTTCACCTAAACGGTTTCACAAATCGGTTTCACACAATCAGTTTCACAGATCGGTTTCACTGATCAGTTTAATGGGATGACCTTCATGAGATCAGCTTCATGGGATCAGCTTCACCGGATCAGCTTCACCAGATCAGCTTCACCAAATCAGCTTCACAGGATCAGCTTCACCCATTTAGCTTCACTTCTCAATTTCATGGGATCAGTTTCACAAGATCAGCTTCAGCTGATCAGATCCACCAATTGGTTTCACCTATCAGTCTCACCAATCGGCCACAGAGGTGTGTCAGGGTTTCCTTCCCCATTTCTTCCATAATGCCACATTTATGTCTTTTAACATTTATAATGTGGTTCAAATATATTTTTAGATCCATAAAAACATTTAAAATATCCTAGCAGTTGGGACACCCTCAACACAACCGTTTTCTTCTCTTTAAATGAAATCTGTTAATGCACATTTTTTTGGCCACCCCTCTGATGAGAATTTTTAAATAACAATTAATTCCACCATTTGTAACTGTCTAACTATGAGGTGATACCATGATCTGCCTTTAAATCTTTTCAATATTTTCATATCCCATAACTCCAAGATCTCACCCTTTTTATCACACTAGAATTCTATGTTTCCTATTTTGGAATGGTTTCTTTCTTTCCTTGCAGCATTTGGAGTCCCCTTTCCTGAGGCCAGTGGTGTGCCTGTGCCGGAGCCTTTCTTGCTCATTCTCGGAGTCCTCTGAGTTCCTCCCCTTCAATTCATGCATCCCTAGTTGTTGGAACTAGGATAAAAACTTAAATCATGGATCATCCATGTACGGATCTTCCTTCACCTCTCTTTACTGTGTATCATGCGGGGTGGGTATGAAAATGTATCCTATGGGGATGAATGAAACGAAACCATAGCAAAGATAATAAATGGATTTAAAGAATGAATGGGGGTGTTTTATAATGTTGTGGTACACCTTTATCTTTTCTTATATGTTGTGAATTGAATGAGACTATGTCTACTAAAAATCATGGTTGTTAGTGGTCCTTTCTTGCGCATTAATGAACCCTTTTTTATATACATTTATGTGATTGAATGGAAGTAACATGAAAAATAGTAAATCAAGTAAACTTGGTTGATTAAATGGATACCGAATGAATAAAAAACCTTGTATTATCACCCCGGTTGACCAAACATAAAAAACGGAACTAAATGAATGGTATATTCAAATTTAAAACACCATTACTCTGTTCTGGTAATATTTACAGTTGATTTTGTGAGGTGACGTGGATGGGGATGTGATCCCCTATTTAAGATTTGTCTGCTTGTGGACCTATGGAAGTGTGGGGCCATATTTTGGGGCTTGGTTTGGTTCAATTAATTTTAGGGATCTCACAGATCCCTTTGGTTGTTGTGACTTTACAAGAGAACCGGGTGTGAATGCTTAAAATTCTGCTTGACTATTTTTCCTTCCTTGACTTGTGGATCTACCTTTTAGTTCCATGATAGTGAATAATTATCTAAATGGAATCTCTTGATTAGGGAAAAAATAATGGGTTCATAGGGGAATTTTTTTCCAGTAACGAGTAATGAAATTTTTGTCGTGGTGGAGATTCTTATGAATGAATAACAACGAGGGTGTTTGTATATGAGATGGTTTTTGAACCACTAGGATGGAATGAGTGCTTGTAACCTATATGTATAATTTAGTTTTTATGTTTCCCATTCATACCCCATCCAGGTTGAGCACTTCGTGCTGAACACCACCATTTCATAGAGGAGGGTGTTTTCCCAACACTCTTATGAGAGGTTGGTTATTGACTCATTTTCTGATCCATTTACCAAGTAGCCCAAGATTCTTGAAGAAGACTATGACAGCCTGATGTCCATTATTGCCAATGATTCTTCGGGCAGGGTACAATGAGGTGGTTAGAATAGGTGTGTGCGGGTAGGTGGTTTCCCAAGTGCCTTCGGGATAAGGCCCATGTGTCTTTCGGCATGGTGATAGTTGTCCTGGCCTAGGTGTCTATGTGTGTGGTTTTGTGTGGTTGAAGGGGCACTAGTGTCTACTGGCAGGATGTGTGGTTGCGGTTTCCCAGGTGTTTGTGGGTAGGGGATGGCAATTAGACTTCAGTTAGAATACCGAGAGAGGTTTGACAAATAGTATGTCTCCGATAACCAATGGGAAAGTCGTGTGGGGTACCCAAATATCAATGTGCTCTTATTATTACATTACTTTTCTTGTGTTATTTTGGGAGTGTGCCTTGGTGAGGTTGGGTGGATAAATCCCTTTCTAGGTGCTTCAGCTATTTCTTTTTCTCATGGGTCATTACAATGCATCCCCACTTGTGAACGAGAGATTATGGTTTTTCTTAATGAGTATACCTTTATACTCACCCTACATATATAAAACCACTTTTAGGTTTTTAGGAGGACTTTGGGGACCATGTGGGATCATACTAGTTCATGCGTTGGGACATTTGTTGTTACTGTTCTTATTTTCAATGGTACTTTCCCTTGGAGTTTTCTTGTACTTTGTAGCACTTACTTTTGGAACATGGATATGAGAATGCTTCGTTTTGTCTTTACTTTTACCTCCAGTTTTGGTGTTGTTTGGGATTTACTATCTTATCTCCCAATCCTACTAAACAAAAAATAAATTTTAATGCCTTCCATTTTGTGGTTGATTATATACCCTTAGGGCTAGTCCCCACTATGGGACCTATTGAAGGTGGGTTTCAGGGGTCATTATCTCTCCTTCAACTTGAGAATGGAAGGGTCTATAAATCCATTGTCCCTTCCCTCATCTTGGAGAAGGCGGGTCGTGACAGACTAGTATCAGAGGAAGGTTGAGAGATAAGATGAATCTCAGGGTTAGGCATTGTGAGGATTGCATGGGATGGTAATGAAATAGTGTTATGAAATCTTGGTGCTTGAAATAGACAAGTGAAGACTAGTTAGGACATCAGATTTTAGCCCCCCCCCCCCATGTTCCAAGGCAGGGACTCGGGACCTACCGAATGACCAAGTGAGACTACACTGATTGTAGGGTAGAGACCCCAGGAAAGGTACATGCATCATAATTACTTGTGTTTTTGTGTGTTCTGGGAATTTAAATAAATAAAAATTTTATGAAAAATATAAAATCAATCTTCTACTGTACTCAGGAAAAGGCATTCCTTATTTATCTTGCAGCTATTGCACCCGGACGATGACCATGAGTAGTCAAGGTGACCGAGGCCCAAGAGGATGATTTTTCTGATCAGCATAGGGATGATCAAGAGGAGGAGGATGACCAGTTGAAGAGGACACTTTGTTCCTTTCAGCGAAAGACCCTCAGGAAGTAAGAGGGCAGCATCTCAGACATGCAGACAAAGTCCTAGCTCGAGGAGTTAGTGATAGAATTCAGCATGATTCATGATCCAATGGAGTGTTGGTTTCCACTGGTTGTATTCCAGATGTGTGGATCAGCACATCAATGGTGGATGCTCTATCTTGGGGAGAAGAGGGAGGTTGAAGTTTTGTGGACTGACATTGAGGGGGAATTTTGGGTGGAATTCCTTTCTTCTACGATGAAGGAGGAGAAGAGGCCAAAGATACTATCCCATCAGCTGGGGATAATGTCAGTGAGGGAGATGGGAATCAAGTTCAAGGATCTCCTACTTTTAGCTCGAGACCTTTTTCGAGATGAGGAGTCTCGGGCGAGACATTTAGAGGAGGCACTCTGACCCTCTCTTCAGTATGTTGTTACTCCCTTCACCATACCAATGTACTTGGAGGTCCATAAGAAGGATGAAGTGGTATAAGGGAGGAACATGCGGGAAGGTCTTCCACAATAGGGGAGCCAGTTGGGCTCGTCAAAGGTTAAGGCAATCAATAGCAGGCCTCCAGAGTTAGGGCCTTCTAGGTTTCAACCAATGGGGAGCAGTCCCCAACAGTTCCGGTTTTGATCTCCTGGTCCTCACCCTTTCCTCGCAGGCCCAAGACCGAGGTGCTTCATCTGTAGAAACTGTGGGCACCATCAGAATCAGTTCCAGGACAGAGTGCATTACAGTGGGGGTGGGCAGGTTCAGTGTTGACCTCAGCAATAGTAGTTTCCAGCCAGGCGCTTTCACCAGCATCATCAGGGACAGCAAACTCCCGCTCCTCTGAGAGCAGGCTTGGAAGGAGGACGCCAACCCTAGGGTGACCCTCAAGGACCTCGACCATGGCATGGTGTGGGAGGCAGCTGACACTCGAGAGGGAGAGGATCTATGCATGGGTAGTTGCATGTCGTAGAGGTAGCAGTTCGAGCAGGGTCGGAAGTCTTTGGAGGTATGATCATTTTGTTTAGCACTCTTTCCTGCACCTTTTTGATTCACGGGACTCACTCTCCTTTTTTACACCCGGTCTATCCCATTCATTGGGAATAACATAGAGAGACATTCCATAACTCTAGTTCTGAATATGCCAGTTGGGGGTCATACCAGTCGGATTGATGTTTTTTGAGGATGTACACTAATGTTGGGGCCACATCAGTCTAGTGGGGATCTCCTTCTGCTAAAAATTCCGACATATGATGTCTTCCTAGGCATAGACTAATTGTTTTATATGAATTCTATGATCGAATACTTATGAAGAAGAGTCATGTTCTCCCATGAGGATAGACAGCATGTGGCTTTTGTTGGCGAACAAAGTTATTAGGTGGGGAGACAGAGTGTGGAGCCTCTTTTATCTATGTTGGCCGAGCTTTCAGCAGAATCAGTGGATGCTAAGATGATGGATGTTCTGAGATTTTTTAAAGAGTTCCTAGAAATTGTTTCCAAGGAGGATGTGACTCTACCCCCTCGACGTGATGTTATGTTTGAGATATACTTACAACCCGGTGTCCATCCGATTTCCATTGCTCCTTATCGGATGGCGCCTCTTGAGTTGCGGGGTTTATGGATTCCAATAGACAGTTTGAAGAAGAAGGTTTTTGTCTAACCTATTGTGTCACCATGGGGTGCTCTAGTCTTGTTCATGAATATGGATGATGGTGGTCTCTAGCTGTGTATAGCCTACTGGTGACTGGATCAGGTAACAATCAAGAACTGTTACCCTCTCCTGAGGATAAATGATCTCTTTGACCAGGTGAGGGGAGAAGGTTGGTTCTATAAGATCGATCTATGGTCTTGGTATCACCAGTTAAGGATGAAGGACAATGATATTCTGAATACTTCTTTCAAGTAAAGTTATGGGCACTTTGAGTTCGTAGTCATTCCAGTCGGTGTTACGAACGCACCCGCTATGTTCATGGTGCTCATGATCTCTTTTTTCCACGAGTTTCTCAACCAGTTCATCATTGTGTTCATTGACGACATTTTGATCTACTCAATATTTGATGAGGAATATATTAAGCGCCTAACTATGGTCTTAGAAATCCTTTGACATCACCAAATCTATGGGAAATTGTCCACGTGTATGATCATGACACTATAAGTGCATTTCCTTATACACTTGGTTTCTCAGAAAGGGGTAGCAATTGATCCGTTAAAGGTTGAAGAAGTTGTTTCCTGGGAAGAACCTAAGAATGTGACAAAGGTTCATAGTTTTCTAGGTTTGGTAGGCTATTATAGAAGGATCATACCAGACTTCTCTCGAGTTTCAGGTCCTTTGAAAAATTAGACCAGAAAGGACCAGACCTTCATGTAGAGTGAGTAGTGCCCGGAAGCCTTCACTTATCTGAAGGGGAAGTTGGTTAGTTCCCCAATGCTGAGGTTACTAGAATAAGGGCTGTTGTTTGAGGTGTTTTGTGGTTCTTATCGACTTGGACTGGGGTGTGTGCTGATGTAGCAGGAAAGAGTGATATCTTATGGGTCTATCCAGTTATTTCCTCATTAGAAAAACTATACCACATGGTAACTAGAGCTTTTAGAAGTAGTGTTCACATTGAAGATGTGGCGGCATTACCTAATACGGGAGTAGTTTGTGGTCTTCATAGATCACAAGAGTTTGAGGTATATCTTTACCTAGTGGGACCTAAATGTGCGACAATGAAGTTGGGTGAAGTTTCTCTAGGACTACAACTTCGATATCTCTTACACTGAAGGTAAGGGGAACGTTGTGGCTGATGCCTTGGGTAGGAAGTCATAGAGGAACGCTTTTCAGGAATCTATGGATGCCTGGACGGAAATAGAGGAGTTGGTTTCCCTATACCTGGATGCAAGGATGGATGGCGGTGGAGGTTTTCTATTTAAGATAATAGTGAAGTCCTCTGTATAGCGGTAGGTGGAGGAGTCTCAGTGGGGAGACTTAGAGAGTGAAGTGATGAGCTATCGGGTTAACCAAGGCAATTCTTCAGAAGGGTGCTCGGAGGATGGTCAGAATCAGATGATTTTCTGGGGGTAGTAGTTTTTTCTAGAGGTGATGCACGAGGGGGTTCTCTTGTGAGTTCCAAAACCCACTAGTAGTGGTACACCTTGGAGTTTTCAAGATGTACTGAGGCCTGAGGGAATATTTTTGGTGGAACGAGGTGAAACGCGTAGTGGCATAGTTTGTGGCAAGGTTCCTGGTGTTTCAGTAGGTGAAGGCTGAAAACCGTGACTCCGGAGGTTTGTTGCAGCCTTTAGATGTCCCCGAGTAGAAGTGGGATGACATCTCAATGGATTTCTTCATAGGGCTACCCAGGGTCCAAGGAGGCTCTGATGCTATATGTGTAGTGGTAGACCGGCTAACGAAATCATCTCACTTTCGGGCAATCAAGGAGTCGAGTGTGGTGGATTCCATAGCATGGAAATTCGTGGATGAGGTGGTGTGGTTGCATGGATTTCTAAGGTCCAAAGTCTCAGATAGGGATGCATGGTTTACCTTATGAGTATGCAGGGGATTTCTGTATTATTTTGAACCCAGCAACGTCTTAGAACAGCTTTCCACCCCCAGATAGATGGGAAAACAGAGCGAACCATCCAGATATTGGATGATATGGTACACGCATGTGTTTTGTACATCGGGGGATCATGGGAATGAAATTATACCTTAATAGAGTTTTCCTAAAATAATAGCTATCACTCTACTATTGGCATGACATTGATTGAAGCCTTGTACGAGGATCCATTTCATTCGCCATTGTGTTGGACATACATTGTGGAGGTAGGTGTTCTTGGGCTATAGGTAGTTCAAAGCACAACAAAAAAAGGTTTAGTTTGTGCGTGAGAGGATGAAGGCATCCCAAGACTGGAAGAAATCATATGCCAATCATAGGAGGAGGCCCATGGAGTTCGAGGTTAGAAACCAAGTGTTCTTGAAGGTTTCCACTCAATGTGGGCAGAAAAGGTTCGGTAAGGGGAGCAAGCTCTATCCTAGGTTAATTGGGCCTTTCGATGTTTTGGGGGGATTTGGTGATGGGGCATATCAGCTGGAATTTCCACCTCAGTTGGAAAGGATCCATGATGTTTTCCACGTCTACCATCTTCGTCGATATCTATACAATGACTCCCATTTCATTGACTGGGGAGAGTTGGATATAGGGGATGATGCTAAATTCGTGTAGAAACCAGTGAGGATCGAGGATCGAAAGGAGAAAGTTATTTGAGGATGAACCACCCCTTTGGTCCATGTGTTGTGGAGGCCCAGTCACCTTGAGGAGAGAACTTGGGAGCAAGAAGATCAAATGCACACCCATTACCCAAAGCTGTTTTGAGTTTTCATTTCGAGCCTTCCTTGTTGTTCTTGTTTTTGTGATTTGCTGTGATGAAATGCTGACCTTGTTGGTTTATGAGATGTTTTTTTCCTTACCTTGTGAATGTTTATGAAAAGACATGATATGTGGGAATGGAGGACCTGATCCCTAATCAAGATGCATTAAGGTTGATATGATTAAACCCATGCAGGCGAGTCAGTTCCACCAAAATTTGATAGTATCTTGACATGGAAGAAATAACTCCCTGATACATGTGTCCTGAAAATGTGATCCTTGAAATTTGTATGGTTGATTGGGGTGTTTTTTTCTTGAGAGGAATCTTCTAGAGGGGTTGTTTTGGTTATTCTTGTATTCTCGAGGGTGAGAATAATTTTTAATGGTATCTGATGTAATGGAACATACCCACTAGGTCCATTACATTGCCAAATTATAAGTGTTGGTGGGTCCTGGAATCATCGATCAGTCCCACCCATCTATCTCATAGATCACCTTCACTAATCAGATTCATAGATCAGCATCATAGGTCAGCTTCATAGATCAACTTCATAGATCAACTTCACTGATCAGCTTCAAAAATTAGCTTCACTGATCACCCTCATAGATCAGCTTCATAGATCATCTTAACAGATCGTTTTCACCGATCGGCTTCACCCAATCGGTTTCACAGATCGGTTTCACCAATTGGTTTCACAGATCGGTTTCACCAATCGGTTTCACAGATCGGTTCAACCAATAAGTTTCACAGATCAGTTTCACCCAACCAATTTCACAGATCGGTTTCAACAAATTAGTTTCAAAAATTGGTTTCATAAAATCAGTTTCATGAATCAAATTCACCAAATCGTTTTCATAGATCGGTTTCACCAAATCGGTTTCACAGATCGATTTCACCAAATTTGTTTTACAGATCGGTTTCACCAAATCGGTTTTAGAAACCTGTTTCACCAAATTTGTTTCAGAAATTAGTTTCACCAAATCGGTTTCACATATTAGTTTCACCAAATCGGTTTCACAGATCAATTTCACCCAATCGGTTTCACATATCGGTTTCACCAAATCGATTTCACAGATTGGTTTCACCAAATCGGTTTCATAGATAGGTTTCATCCTATTAGTTTCACAGATCAGTTTCAACCAATCAGTTTTACAGATCGATTTCACCAAATTAGTTTCACAGATTGGTTTCACCAAAATGGTTTTACAGATTGGTTTCACTGATCATTTTCATGGGATGAGCTTCACGAGATCAACTTCACAGGATCAACTTCATCGGATTCGCTTCACTAGATCAGCTTCACCAAATCAGCTTCACAGGATCAGATTCACCCAATCCACTTCACTTATCATTTTCATGGGATCATTTTCACAGGATCAGCTTCACCTGATCAGCTCCACAGATTAGTTTCACCTATCAGTCTCACCAATCGGCCACAGAGGGGTGTCAAGGTTTCCTTCCCCATTTTCCCCATAACTCCACATTTAAGTCTTTTAACATTTTTAAAGTGGTTCAAAGATATTTTTAGATCCATAAACAACATTTAAAATACCCTAGCTGTTGGAAGACCCTCAATAGACCTATTTTCCTCTTTTTAAATGAAATGTGTTAGTGCACATTTTTTTGGCCACCCCTCTGATGAGAATTATTAAATAACAATTAATTCCATCGTGTGTAACCATCTAACTGTGAGGTGATGCCATGATCCATCATGAAATCTGTTCAATATTTTCATATCTCATAACTCCAAGATCTCACCCTTTTTATTACACTAGAATAATTTGTGTCCTCTTTTTGGATAGTTTCTTTCTTTCTTTGGTGCATTTGTAATCCCCTTTCCCGAGGCTAGTAGTGAGCCTGTGCCGGAGCCTTTTTTGCTCATTCTTGGAGTCCTCCGAGTTCCTCCACTTAAAGTCACACATCCCCAGTTGTTAGAACTTGGATAAAAACTTTAATAATAGATCATCCAAGTAGGAATCTTCCTTCGCCTCTCTTTATTGTGTATCATGTGTGGTGGGAATGAAAATGTTTCCTATAGGGATGGATGATACCAAACCATAACAAAGATAATAAATGTATTTAAAGAATGAATGGGTGTTTTTGATAATATTTTGGCACACATTTATCTCTTCCTATATGTTGTGAATTTAATGGGATTATGTCCATTGAAAATCGTGGCTATTAGTGTCCCTTTCTTGCACATTAATGAACCTATGTTTTTCTGGACATTTATGTGACTGAGTGGCAGTAACATTGAAACTGGTAAATCAAGTAAACACAATTGATTAAATTGATGCCCAATGAATAAAAATATTTGTTTTATCACCCCTCTTACCAAACAGAAAAATAGAACTAAATGAATGGAATATTCATATTTAAAATCATCATTGCTCTATTCTAGTGACGTTTATGGTTGATTCTTGTTAGGTCATGTGGATGTGTATGTGATCCCTTATTGAAGAGTTGTTGGTTTGTGGACCTAATATAGTTTGGGGATATATGTTGGGGCTTTTTTTGGTTCAAGTACTTTTAGGGATCTCACGGATCCCATTGGTTGTTGTGAGTTTTCAAGAGAACCAGGTGTGAAGGCTTAAATTGTTGCTTGACTGTTTTTCCTTCCTTTACTTGTGGCTCTCCCTTTTAGTTGCCCAATAGTGAATAATTATTTAAATGAAATTTCTTGAATAGGGAAACAAGAATGGTTTCAAAGGGGAATTATTTTCTGGGAATGAGTAATGAAATTTTTGTGGTGGTGGAGATTCTTATGAATGAATAGTAATTAGGGTGTTTTTATATGAGATGGTTTTGGAACCACTAGGATGGAATGAGTGCTTGTAACCTATATATATAATTTATTTTTTAAGTTTCTTATTTGTACCCCATCCAAGTTGAGCACTTCATGTTGAACACCACCATTTCACGGGGGAGGGTGTTTTCCCAACACTCCTATGAGTGGTTGGTTATTGACTCATTTTTTGATCCCTTTCCCGAGTAGCCCAAGATTCTTCAGGAAGGTTGTGATGGCATGATGTCCATTATTGCCCTTGATTTTTCGAGAAGGGTACACTAAGGTGGTTAGCATAGGTGTGTGCGGGTAGGTGGTTTCCCTAGTGCCTTCGGAATGAGGTCCATGGGTCTTCAGGCATGGTGATAGTTGTTCTGGCCTAGGTTTCTATGTGTATGGTTTCTTGTTGTTGTAGTGGAATAGGTGTTTACTGGCGAGATGTTTGGTTGTGGTTACCTAGGTGTGTGTAGGTGGGGGATGGTAGTGAGACTGCGGTTAGAATACCGGGAGAGGTTTGACGAATATGATGTCTCCAATAACCCAGGGGAATGTGGTGCGGGGTACCCAAATATCGATGTGCTATTACTATTACATTACTTGAAATGTGTTATTTGGGGAGTGTGCCTTGGTGGGGTTGGGTGTATAAATCCCTTACTAGGTGCTTCAACTGTCTCCTTTTCTCATGGGGCATTAGAATGCCTCCAAACTTCTGCACGAGATCTTTTGGTTTTCCCTAATGAGCATACCTGTATACTCACCCTACGTATATAAAACTACTTTCAGGTTTCAAGGAGGAATTTGGGGATCATGCGGGACCATACTAGTTCAGACGTTGGGACATTTACTGTTACTGTTATTCCTTTCATTGTTACTTTCCATTGGATTTTTCTTGTACTTTGTTGCACTTACTTTTGGAACATGCATATGGGAATGGTTTGTTTTGACATTACTTTTACCTCCAGTTTTGGAGTTTTTTGGGATTTACTATCTTATCTCCCGGTCCCACAAAACAAAAAATAAATGGTAATGCCTTCCATTTTATGGGTGATTATATACCCTTGGGGATATTCTCCACTCCGGCACCTATTGAAGGAGGATTTTAGGGGTCATTATTACTCCTTAAACTTGAGAAATGAAGGGTCTAGCAATCCATTGTCCCTTTCCATATCATGGTGAAGGAGGGTCGTGAGAGACCGGTATCAGAGGAATGTTGAGAGATAGGATAGAGCTCAGGGTTAGGCACTGTGAGGATTGTATGGGATGGTAATTCAATAGTGTTAAGATATCTTGGTGCATGAAATAGAGTAGGAAAGACGCACTAGGACATCAGATTTTAGCCCCCCCCCTCGTGTTCTGAGGAAAGGACTCGGGACCTACCGAACGACCAAGTGAGACTATGCTGATTATAGGGTAGAGGCCCTAAGAAAGGCACATGCATCATAATGACTTGTCTTTTTGTGTGTTCTGGGTGTTCTGGAATTTAAATAAATAATAAATTTATGAAAAATTTAAAATCAATCTTCTACAGTACTCGGGAAAAGGCATTCCTTATTTACCTTGCAGCTATGGAACCCAGACGATGACCACATGTTGGGCGGGTGATCAAGGCCCAAGAGGATTATTTGGCTGATCAACAGAGGGCTAATCAAGAGGAGGAGTATGAACAGTTGAAGAGGACTCTTCGTGCCTTTCAGCGACATACCCTCAGGAAGTAAGAGGGAAGCATCTCAGACATGGAGATAGTGTGATGGATCGAGGAGTTGGTGATAGATTTCAGTTTGATTCGGGATCCAATGGAGTATTGGGTTCCTCTGGTTGTATTCTAGATGCGGGGAGTGGTTCATCAATGGTGGATGCTCTATCTTGGGGAGAAGAGGGAGGCTGAAGTTTTGTGGACTGACTTTGATAGGGAATTCTAGGTGGAATT
Source organism: Viscum album (assembly GCA_963277665.1). NCBI lineage: Eukaryota > Viridiplantae > Streptophyta > Magnoliopsida > Santalales > Viscaceae > Viscum > Viscum album. The sequence goes on along the minus strand of OY728126.1, from coordinate 375,594,496 downwards.
ACTCTCTTCCACGATTAATCCGGAGAAGAGGCCAGAGCTAGTCTCCCATTAGTAGGGGATAATGTTAGTGAGGGAGATGGGAATCATGTTCAAGGATCTCCTTCTTTTAGCTCCGGACCTTTTTTGATATGAGGGGTCTTTGGTGAGACATTTAGAGGAGGCACTCTGACCTTCTCTTCAGTATGTTGTTACTCCTTTCACTCTACTGATGTACATAAAGGTCCATAAGAAGGATGAAGTGGTAGAATGGAGGCACGCGCTGGGAGGTTTTCCACAAGAGGGGTGCCAGTTGGGCTCGTCAAAGGGTAATACCATCAGCAGTAGGCCTCCAACATTAGGGCCTTCTAGGTTTCAACTAATGGGGTGCAGGCCCCAGCAGTTCCAGTTTTGATCTCCTGGTCCTCGCCCTTTTCCTCGAAGGCCTAGGACCGAGGTGCTTCATCTATAGAAGTCATGGGAAACTTCAGAATCAGTTTCAGGATAGAGTGCAGTACTGTGGGGGTGGGTAGGTTCAGCGCCAACCTCAACTGTAGTAGTTTCCAGCCAGGCGATTTCACCAGCATCAGTAGGGACAGCGAGCTCCCGCTCCTCTAAGAGTAGACTTGGCAGGAGGAAGCCAACCCCAGGGTTCCCCTCAAGGACCTCCACCATGGCATGGTGGGGGAGGAGTCTGACAGCCGAGAGGTAGAGGATCTATGCATGGGTTATTTCATGTCGTAGAGGCATCAGTTCCAGCAGGGTCGGAATCCTTTCGAGGTACGATCATTTTGTTTATCACTCTTTCCCGCACCTTGTTTGATTCACGAGATTCACACACCCTTGTTACACCTGATCTAGCCCATGCCTTGGGAATAGACATAGAGAGACTTTACATAACTCTGGTGATGAGTACGCTAGTTGGGGGTCATACCAGTTGATTTGATGTTTATCGAGGATGTAGAATGATGTTGGGGACACATCAGTACAGTGGCGATCTCCTTCTGCTACAAATGCAGCCATATGATGTCATCCTAGGCATCAACTGTTTGTTTTATATGCATGGTATGATTGAATACTTCTGGAGAAGAGTCATGTTCTCCAATGAAGATGGACATTCTGTGGCTTTTGTTGGCAACCAAAGTTATCAGGTGGGGAGACAGCGTGTGGACCCCCTTTTTTCCATGTTGGCTGAGCATTTAGTAGAATCAGTGGATGCTAAGATGATGGATGTTCCGAGAGTTTTTAGAGAGTTCCTAGACATTTTTCTCAAGGAGGATGTGACTCTACCTCCTCGACATGATGTTAAGTTTGAGATAGACTTACAACCCGGTCACCATCTGATTTCAATTGCTCCTTATCGGATGGCGCCTTCAGAGTTGCGGGGTTTTCGGATTCCGATTGACGGTTTTATGAAGAAGGGTTTTGTACAACCTATAATGTCCCCATGGGGTGATCCTATCTTGTTCATGAATAAGGAAGATGGTGGTCTCTGGCTGTGCATAGACTACTAGAGACAGAATCAGGTAACAGTCAAGAACTGTTACACTCTCCTGAGGAAAGATGATCTCTTTGACCAGCTGAGGGGAGCATGTTGGTTCTATAAGATCGATCTATGTTATGGGTATCAATAGTTAAGGATGAAGTACAGTGATATTCCAAAGACTGCTTTCAGGTATAGGTATGGACACTTTGAGTTCGTAGTCATTCCATTCGGTGTTACGAACGCACCTATTATGTTCATTGTGCTCATGAACTCTGTTTTCCACGAGTTTCTCAACGGGTTCATCATTGTGTTCATCGATGGCATTTTGATCCACCCAAGATCAGAAGCGGAATATATTAATCACCTCAGTATCGTCTTGGAAATCCTTCGATATCACCATATCTATGGGAAATTGTCCAAGTCTATTTTCATGACATTATAAGTGCATTTCCTTAGACACTTGGTGTCTTAGAAAGGGAAAGAAGTTGATTTGTCAAAGTTTGAAGCATTTGTTTATTGGGAAGTACCTAAGAATGTGATGAAGGTTAGTATTTTTCTAGGTCTTGTAGGCTATTATCGAAGGTTCATACCCGACTTCTCTCGAGTTTCAGCTCCTTTGACAACTTAGAACAGAAAGGACCATGCCTTTGTTTGGAGTGAGCAGTGCCATGAAGCCTTCAGTTATCTAAAGGGGAAGTTTGTTAGTTCCCTAGTGCGAAGGTTACTAGAAGAAGGGTTGTTGTTTGAGGTGTTTTGTGATGCTTATCATCTTGGCCTGGGGTGTGTGATGATGTAGCAAGATAGAGTGATATCTTACGGATCTAGCCAATTATGTCCTCATGATCGTAACTAGGCCACCTGGTACCTAGAGCATTCAGTAGTAGTGTTCACATTGAGGTTTTGGCGGCATTACCTAACACGAGAGTGCTTTGTGGTCTTCACAGATCATAAGAGTTTGAGGTATATCTTTACCTAGTGGGATGTAAACTTGAGACAAACAATGTGGGTGAAGTTTCTTCAGGACTACATCTTCGATATCTCTTACACTAAAGGTAAGGGGAACGTTGTGGAAAATGACTTGAGAAGGAAGTCACAGAGGGATGCAGTTCAGGAATCTATGGATGCTTGGAAGGCAATGGGGGAGTTGGTTTCCCTATACACGGATGCAAGGGTGGATGGTGGTAGAGGTTTTCTGTTTCAGATGACAGTGTAGTACTCTCTATAGCGGTAGGTGGAGGAGTCTCAGTGGGGAGAGTTAGAGAGTGAAGTGATGAGCGATCTGGTCAACCATGGCAATGCTCTAGAAGGGTGGTCAGAGGATGGTCAGAATCAAATGATTTTCGAATGGAAGTTGTTTTTTCTAGTGGTGATGCACAAGGGAGTTCTCCGTGAGTTCTAAAACTCACTAGTAGTGGTACACCCTGGAGTTTTCATGATGTACTGAGGCCTGATGGAACAGTTTTGGTGGCCCAGGGTGAAACGGGCTGTGGCGGAGTTTGTGGCAAGGTGCCTGGTGTGTCAGTAGGTGAAGGCTGAACACCATGACCAAGGACGTTTGTTACAGCCTTTAGATGTCCTTGAGTGGAATTGGGATGACATCTCAATGGATTTCTTCATAGGGATACCCATGGTCCAAGGAGGTTGTGATGCTTAATGGGTAGTGGTAGACCAGCTGATGAAATCACCTCACTTTATGGAGATCAAGGAGTCGAGTGTGGTGGATGACATAGCATGGAGATACGTGGATGAGGTGGTGTGGTTGCATGGATTTCCAAGGTCCATAGTCTCAGATAGAGATGCATGTTTTACCTTACGAGTATGGAGGGGATTGCAGCATGCTTTTTGCACCCAGCTACGTCTTAGCACTACTTTCCACCCCCAGACAGATGGGGGAATAGAGCGACCCATCCAAATATTAGAGGATATGCTACCGGTATGTGTTTTGGACATCGGGGGATCATGGGAATGGCATTATCTCTTAGTAGAGTTTACCTAAAATAATAACTATCACTCTACTATTGGCCTGGAACTGTTTGAAGCATTGTACGGGGAGCCACGTCCTTCTCCATTGTGTTGGAGGAACGTTGGGGATGTAGGTGTTCTTGGCCTAGAGGTACTGAAAATCCCAACCGAAAAGTTTTAGTTTGTGCATGAGAGGATGAAGGCAGCCCATGACCAGCAGGAGTCGTATGCCAATCGTATGAGGAGGCCCATTGATTTTGAGGTTATAGACCATGTGTTCTTGAAGGTTTTCCCTCAAGGTGGGAATAGAAGGTTCGGAAAGGGGAGAAAGCTCTATCCTAGGTTAATCAGGCCTTTAGAAGTGTTGGGGGAGTCGGTGATGGGGCATAGCAGTTGGAATTTCCACCTCAGTTGGAAAGGATCCTTGTCGTTTTCCACGTCTCCCATATTCCTTGATATCTAGACAATGACTCTCATTTCAATGACTGGGGAGAGTTGGATATAGGGGATGATGCTACGTTTGTGGAGAAACCAGTGAGGATTGAGGATTGAAAGGAGAAATTTTTTTGCGGATGAACCACCCCTTTGGTCCATGTGTTGTGGTGGCACAGTGGCCCTGAGTAGAGTACTTGGGAGAAAGAAGATCATATGTGCACCCAGTACCTAAAGCTGTTTTGAGTTGTTATTTTGAGCCTTCCTTGTTGTTCTTATTTTTGTGACCTACTGTGATATAATTCTGAACTTGTTAGTTTATGAGATGTTTTGTTTCCTTACCTTGTGAATTTTTATGAAAATACCTGATATGTGGGGAAGGGAGGACTTGATCCCTAATCAAGATGCATTAAGGTAGATGTGATTAAACCCGTGAGGGTGAGTCAGTGCCGCCCAAATCAGATAGTATCTTGACATGGAAGAAAGAACTCCTTGATCCATGTGTCATGAAAATGTGATCCTTGTGATTTTTAAGGTTGTTTGGGGTGGTTTGTTCCTGAGAGGAATATTCTAGAGGGGTTGTTTAGGTTACTCTTGTATTCTTGAGGGCGAGAATAATTTGGAATGGTATCTGATGTAATGTCCCATACCCACCTGGTCCATTACTTTGCCAAATTCTAAGTGTTGGGGTGTCCTGGACTCATCGATCAGTCCCACCCATCTATCTCAAATATCAGCTTCACTGATCAGCTTCACAGATTAGCATCACATGTCAGCTTCAAAGATCAGCTTCACAGATCAGCTTCACTGGTCAGCATCACAGTTCAGCATCACTGATCACCTTTAGAGATCAGCTTCACATATCACCTTCACAATTCGGTTTCACCAATTAGTTTCACTCAATCGGTTTCACAAATCGGTTTCACAGATTGGTTTCACCAAATTGGTTTTAGAGATCAGTTTCACCAAATAAGTTTCACAGAACGGTTTCACTAAATCAGTTTCACAGATTGATTTGACCTAATCGGTTTCACAAATTAGTTTCACATAATCGGTTTCAAATATCGGTTTCACAAAATTGGTTTCACAGATCTGTTTCACCAAAATGGTTTCACTGATCATTTTCACCAAATCGGTTTAAGAGATCAGTTTCACAAAATCGGTTTCAAAGATCGGTTTCACCAAATCGGTTTCAGATATCGATTTCGCCAAATCCTTTTCACAGATCAGTTTCACCAAATCAGTTTCACAGATCGGTTTCACCCAATCTGTTTCACAGATCAGTTTCACCAAATTGGTTTCACAGATCGGTTTCACCAAATTGGTTTCATAGATAGGATTCACCAATTTGGTTTCAATTATTGGTTTCACCAAATCGGTTTTACCAAATCGGTTTCACATATTTCTTTCACCAAACCAGTGTTAGCTATCAGTTTCACTAAATCAGTTTCAGAGATCGGTTTCTCCAAATTAGTTTCACAGATGGTTTCACCAAATTGGTTTCACAGATCGGTTTCACCCAATTGGTTGTACAGGTCAGTTTCACTAAATCAGTTTCACATATCGGTTTCAGCAAATCGGTTTCACAGATCAGTTTCACCCAATCGGTTTCACAGAATAGTTCCACTCAATTAGTTTCACAGATCGGTATCACCAAATAGGTTTCACAGATTGGATTCACCAATTCAATTTCACATATCGGTTTCACCCAATCCGTTTCACATATCGGTTTCACACAATCAGTTTCACAGACCAGTTTCACCGATCAGTTTCACAGGATTATATTCACGAGACTAGTTTCATAATATCATCTTTAGAGGATCAGCTTCATGTGATCTTCTTCACCTAATCAGCTTCATTGGATCAGCTACAACCAATATGCTTCACTGATCAGCTTCAAGGGTTCAGCATCATGAGATCAGCTTCACTCGATCAGCTCCACCAATTAGTTTCACCTATCAGTCTCACAAATTGTCCACAGAGGGGTGTCGGGGTTTCCTTCCCCATTTTTCCCTTAATACCACTTTTAAGTCTTTTAACCTTTTTAAAGTGGTTCAAATCCATTTTTAGCACCATAAACAACATTTTAAATCCCCTAGGAGTGGGGAGACCCTCAACAGACTCGTTTTCCTCTCTTTAAATGAAATCCTTTAAAGCACAGCTATTTTGGCCACCACTCCAATGGGAATTATTAATTAATAATTTATTCCACCGTGTGTAACCGTCTAACCATGAGGTGAAACCACGATCTGCCTTTAAATCCATTCAAGATTTTCAAATCCTGTAACTCCAAGATCTCCCCCTTTTTATTTTACTAGAATTATTTCTTTCCTCTTCTTGGATAGTTTCTTTCTTTCCTTGGTGCGTTTGGAGTCCCCTTTCCTGAGGCTAGTGGTGCGCCTATGTCGGAGCCTTTCCTTCTCATTCTTGGAGTACTTCAAGTTCCTCCCCTGCAATTCGTTCATCCCCAGTTGTTGGCGCTAGAAGAAAAACTTCAATTTTTTATCATACAAATTGGGTTCTTCCTTCATCTCTCATTACTGTGTATAATGCGGGGTGGGTATGAAAATGTTTCCTATGGGGATGGATGAAACTAAACCTTAAAAAATATAATAAATGGATTTAAAGAATGAATAGGTGTGTTTGATTACACTTATTTACTCCTTTATCACTTCCTATATGTTGTGAATTTAATGGGATTATGTCCAATAGAAAACGTGGTTGTTGGTGGTCCTTTCATGCACACTAATGAACCACTATTTTTCTAGATATTTATGTGATTGAATGGATATAAAATGGATACTGGTAAATCATGTAAACTCAGTTAATTAAATGGGTTTCAAATGAATAAGAGTACTTGTGTGATCACCCCCGTTAACCCAACAAAAAAACAGAACTAAATGAAGGATATTTTAAAATTTGAAAACTCTATTGATCTATTCTTGTGATGTTTACGGTTGATTCTTGTGAGGTGACATGGATGGGGATCTGATCCCCTACTGAGAAGTAATTGGTTTCTAGACCTATGGTTGTGTGGGGACGTATGTTGGGGAATGGTTTGGTTCCAATGCTTTGAGGAATATCACAGATCCATTTTTTGTTGTGTCATTACAAGAGAACCAGGAGTGAATGCTTAAATTGTTGCTTGACTGTTTTTCCTTCCTTGGCTTGTGGTTTTGCCTTTTTGTTTCTAGATTGTAAAGAATTATCTAAATGGAATCACCTAAATTAGAAAACAAGAATGGTATCAATGGGGAATTGTTTTCTGGGAATGAGTAATGACATGTTTGAGGCTTTGGTGATTCTTATGAATGAATATTAATGAGGGTGTTTGTATATGAGCTGGTTTTGGAACCCCTAGGATGGGATGAGTTCTTGTAACCTATGTATATAATTTGGTTTTTTATGTTTCTTATTCATGCACCAACTAAGTTGAACACTTCGTGCCAAACACCGCCATTCCAAGGGGGAGGGTGTTTTTCCCAACACTCCTATGAGTGGCTAGTTATTGACTCCTTTTCCTCTACTTTTCTTGAGTAGCCCAACATTCTTTGGGTAGGGTGTCATGGATAGAAGTCTTTTATAGACCGAGATTATTCGGGCAAGGTACGCTGAGGTGGTTGGCCCAGGTGTGTGTGGGCAGGTTGTTTCCCATGTGATTTCTGGATGAGTCCCACATGACTTTAGGCATAGTAGTAGTTATTCTGGACCAGGTATGTACGGGTGTGGTTTTGTGTGGTTGTTGTGGACCAGGTGTTAGTGGGAGAGATGTGTGGTTGTGGAATCCCAGGTGTTTGTAGGCGAGGGATGCCAATGAAACTACGGTTAGAATGGTGGGAGAGGTTTAACGCATAAGTTGTCTCCAATAACCAGTGGGAAAGTGGTGTAGGGCACCCAAATATCGATTTGCTATTACTATTACTTTACTTTACTTGCGTTATTTGGAGAGTGTGACTTGGTGAGGTTGGGTTGATAGATTCCTTGTAAGGTGCTTCAGCTGTCTCCATTTCTCATAGGGCATTAGAATGCCTCCACAATTTTGCATGAGAGATTTTGGTTTTTCCTACTGATTATACCTGTATACTCACCCTATGTATATAAAACTACTTTTGGGTTTTCAGGAGGACTTCGGGGATTATGCTAGACTATACTAGTTTAGGCATTGGGATAGTTTCTGTTTCTGTTATTCTTTTCTTTGGTACTTTCCTTTAGAGTTTTCTGGTACTTTGTAGAACTTAGTTTTGGAACATACATATTGGAATGGTTTGTTTTGGTTTTAGTTTTACCTTTAGTTTTGGTATTGTATGGGATTTTCTATCTTATCTCCCGATCCAACTAAATAAAAAACAGGGTAATGTCTTCCATTTTGTGTGTGATTCTATGCCATTGGTGCTAGTCGCTACATTGGGACCTACTGAATGCGGGTTTTAAGGGTCATTATCTCTTCTTCAACTTGAGGAAGGAAGGGTCTACCAATATGTTGTCCCTTCCCTCATCTTGGTGAAGGCGGATCGTTACATGTACCTATGCATTCCACTATCATTTCCCTAGTCCCCTTAGCGAGTGTGTGTGTGTGTGTGACTATATATATATATATCTGGATTTACCCTATACCTTTGTGGTGTCTCGATAAATAAAATTTCTTCTATAAAAACTTAATCTTGTACTTCCTTCCTATGGTCCACCCACTCCCTAGAAAAACTAAATGTGTTGTGACTGAAACTCCCATGTTTTGTATTCCCTAGATGGATCAATATCCTGAGCCCATATATCAGTGATTTGCAAAAATCACACTAATATCTCCTTATTCATCTAATCTGACAATTACAATATCTCTTGTAATATATATAGCTAACTATATTACCATGAAACCATTGTCCAAGGATTGTTCTCACCTTAAACATTTGGGGCCTCTTCTAGTGTATGCCTAAGTCACACCATCTCCCCTCCCACCTATTACTCCAATGAAGGATGTCTAGGTGTTATCTCGATAAAACAAATACCATACTTAATACATATATTACAATATATATTTAAAATTGGTAAATCTATAACTTATAGTATATCCCACTAGCTCTGACACTTCCCCACCACACCCAACTCCAACTGGATTTAGCCTTATGACCCCACTAACTCATTTCATGGACAAGTACAACTGACACAACACATAAGTAGGATCTACATATCTCATGAAATCCATAATTACATCCCTAATCGAGCTAATTATAATTTCCCCAAGAATCTATATGGGAAAACACTATATAAGTAATTTTTTACACTTTATACAACAAAACCTCATTTTCTTCAAGATCCTAAATGTAAATAAAAAATAGGAACACACATTTCATAAGAGATCTACAAAGATAAAATGATGCATGAGTACCAAATATTTCCTTAGGGATAAAAATTTGAAACAAAACTAAATAAAATCAAATACCCATTTGTCCCAATCAAAGAACTCAATGATAACTATAAAACCCAATAATAATCCTAATTTCTAGGGTAACATTAAATTAATTATATAGATGTGTTGGATATGCTCACAACATGAAATCCATAAAAAATTTCTGTCAATTTATTAATCCCTTATCTACCATGACACTAATAGTAAAAGAACCTTTCAATATCATTTTACATTTATGGACTCTAAAACCACTATATAACACTACAAACCTAGATCACTCTTTAGTAACCATATCGTAGCTCCACATGACCTCATGCAAACCTCCTTGTTTTCTAGAGGATATATACTAACAGAAAGGGCTTAATTGGAGATGATATACCCTCAAATGATAAATAATTTCCAATAACACAAATACATTAGAATAAGTGTTATTCAACCTAAAAAATAAATCTAGAGAATTCATATGGTAAAAAATTTAAACATATATTGTACCATGTATGTTTTATAATAGTCAAAAAAATCACACAAAGGATGATCACATATTAACATACACAAAATTAACCAAATAAACAACCAGTCTAACACCATGCAGAAACCTAGATTGTCAACAAAACTAGGACACCCATTATGTAAACCACATTCCCTTCCATCTCCACTAGTCTCTTGTTGATGATCTCATATTCCTATCTATTCCATGAACCATAAGTTTTTAACATGTCCTAGATGGCCCGTGATGGGTGTGAGTATCATCTCAATAGGTCACCAACCATATTTTCACTTAATAAAATACATGTGTATAAATTTTTAAGAGAAGTAAAGAAAACAAAAAAAATAACAATACTCATCCTAATATATTCCTAATCAAACAACCATGAGTGATCGATTACCTTCTTTGAAAAAAATAGGGAGGAATGATGCATCTACATTCTGTCATACCTAAAGTAACCTCAATGTTCCATGATATTCTATGTCATTCCGAATCATATGAAAATTAATATCTAAGAATATATGTTTGGTAAATGATAACACCTCAAAAATAGTTCTATACAATATGTTACAAGTCCCATGGTCATCTAATACCATCATAAAACATCTTCTCAACAGCTTAATAAAACCCAAGGTGTGACCAAACCCATCCTTCTTCAATCCTAGATCATCCCCCTCTCCCAAAACACATCTCACATTGTAACACCCCGAGAGTTTAGGAAAAATATTATTTTTAATTTCATTGATGCCTTGTGTTATACACTACACCAAAAGGAGCTTGCACTACATGCATCCCTAACTTGGCTTGCATTACACGCAATCGCAACCTTCCATGATAGTGTGTGTTGTACGCAATACCGAGTTTCACTAAACAACGATATGTTATATAAACTAGTCATTATGAATAGTAATACCCACTTTTTGAAATTTTATAAATTTTACCTTTCTAAATGGACTCCATTTTGGGATTCAGAATATCGAAATTAGCCTAGGGTGAATATTTGGTATTTTTTTGGAAGTTTTCAATTTTTGATGAATTGTGAAAACACTTTGTTACTATTTAAAAACCGACTTTTTAATTAAATAATTATTTATTTTATTTAAATTAATTTTAGGTCAAAATTGATACATAATACTTATATATGTTCAATGTAATTCACTAGAGTCATTTTATAATAATTATATATATATAAAAATATTTTATTGAACTTTTCACCTTCTTTTACCCACCACCTCCTAGGAGAATTTGAAAATTTACATAAAACATAATTTTACCGCTTCTCTGAGTGGAATTTAGAAAATCCGAGAGACAAAGTTAATATCAAGGAGTAAAATATGGTTCAATAAAATAAAAATATTTTTTGGTGAATAGTAACCTTTTACTTTTATTTTCCATGGTAAAAAGTAAATAGGGTAATTAAGGGTAAAAATTATATTATTATTACCCTAACACATGTCCTAATTCTATTAGAAAAGTGTAATTAGACCAAAAAAACCTTAGTAATAAAATATTACCCTTTAGGTCCACTTGGATTGGATTATGACACTTATTATTATTTTATTTAAAGAAGAGTTAAAATAGTTAAAATCAATGTTTAATAACTAAAACATTTTTAATATAGGGTTATACAATAGATAAATTCGACTATAAATATTAATTAGAAATATAAAAAGCTTTCCTACCTAATAGAATTTTATTTATAATTTTTAGACATTATATAGTTTAATTTATTTATGACACAATGGTGATGCAGTAATTACCTAAATAATGAAATATTAAAGTAATTGATATTATAAATACCCAAATAAATGTAATTTGAGACTTTTTATGAATTCCACTAATTTACTAGGTTAATAATACATGTTATTATTTATTTAATTACTTTTTTATGAACTAATAATTCTGTTATGATTTTCACAAAAATAAATTACCAAATAGTGTCAAAATTGACATAAAATAGTTTAAAAAAAATATTATATTATTAATTGTTATTATATTCCTAAAAATATGAGGTTCGGCCAAATGACTTAGATAAGGTTATATATATTAATAATGAACCACTTGGGGTTCGTTTGGCTTGTTATAGTATGTTTATTAACCATATAGTGTAATAAAACAAGAAGACACAGTAAAAGTTAAATTATTTAACTTAGAGTTAAATCTAAATGATAAGGTTATAATGGTAACCTAAACTTGCCTAAAATCAATTTTTTTAGAGGATTTCGACCCATACCCACTTTAGATTTGAAATAAATAAATTCGGAGATATTATAAACCAAATATGACTTTATTATAAGATAATATTTTATGTTTTTCCAAAGGTTCCCCTCTCCTCCCTTATAAAAAGGGCACCCCTTCCCTCTTCTATTCACACCCTTTTGAGCCTTGAATATCATCCAACCCCTACCAATTACTCTTCTCAACATCTCTATTTATATCATAGAAGTTCTGGTCTTCTCAAAAGACCAACTCTAGTGCTCTAAGAAGAAGTTTAAAAGAGGTCCGTCGAAGAAGAGGTAATCTCTTCTACCGATTCTTTCGAGTTTATTTCTTCTTCAACTTCTTCTTCTTTATTTGTTTCATCATAAATTAATAACATCATTATCACTACTCTAATGATTTGTTATTATAAATATGAAACAACCCTATTTCACCTTCTATCCATCCTACGAAAAACGAAATCACCGCGCGTGCGTACGTACGGAATATCGTCTCAACACTGTGGTGTAATCTGTTTTTCCACCACCACCTTACTTGGATGGGTATAATGGTGTAAAAAATAACTATATATAGTTATTATAACATCATACAGATTCTAAGAGATTATATCATCCACTCAAATTCAATTCAATAATTATGGGAATATAAAGTCATAAGAGAACCATATATTATATAATAAAAATGAATATGATTCTGTAATAAGTCAATGACATTATTTAAATCGTTATACAGGAGTTTTAGGTACGTACGAAGCATATCAGACATAAGGTAAGGGAAAATATCACAATATCAATTTTTATCTGAGATTGTTTATTCTTCGGTATTTATTGAGGAATATTTATCATCCACATCCATGTTTCCTCAACATGTAATATTATTCTATCCTCCTACAATTTTTTAATTCCAATTTTACCCTTTGGTAAGTTTTTAGTAAAAGATATGAATGTAATCTTTTGTTGTTTTTAGTAAGAGGTACTTTTTTTTGACTTTTCTGACCAAAGTATGAGAAGAATGTTTTTCTTTAACTTATACGGAATGAACGGATTTTTAGAACATTATTTCCATGAATCTTACTTTAAAAGTTTTCAAGTTTATTTTTAATTAACTTACTTTAGTTTAAAATTTTATGACATGTTAAGAAAGGAAAAATGCTTTTGAAGTAGAAAGCATATTTTCCTTAAGAATGACGTTCAAGTGTTTTATCAAAATTATTTTTCATATAAGATTATATAGGGTTATGTTTCTCTCCCTATTTTTACATTTATTTGATTATTTTATGATGGAATTATTTTTATGAAGTCCTTTTATCTTATATGGATTATGTTATGATGGCACGATGTTTAAGAATCCCATTTCTGTTACATGGGTTATGCTATGATATATGATTTATGATTTTGTGCCACACATAAGAATGGTTTCATTATGAGATGGGTGGTACCTATATCTACCTCAAATTCATTGGGTAAAGATTTATATCTCATGGGCTAGACATGGCTAGAACGGTAAGATAATCCAATTCAGTGTTACAGGACTTGAACTAGGAGTGAACTTGATTCAGAAAGGGACTTTGTCCACTAAGATAGTCTTGGCAGCAATGCCTTGGAGACTATGGAAATCATATCATGTGAATAATGGTTTGCACAATTACATGTTTTCTTCCCATGCTATTTTATCATTATTAATGTTCCTTTATGATATATGCCTTACGTACATCCAAGATTTATGTCTTTGCTCAAGATTTTGATGTTTACATTTTATGTTCAGGTTTTTGCATTCAAATGTTTATGGATTGTTTTATGTTCTCTATGTTTACCCTTACTGACATTTGAGCTCACCCTTTATATGTTTTCTTTTCCCCAGGATATAAAGAAAGGTTTAGGTAATAAAATAAAAGGGGAAGATCTTTATGGGATATGTTGAAGATCTTTTACCATGATTAGAAGATTATATTCCGAGTTTCCAAAGACACTAAACTATTATGGTCCTTGAGTGTTGGTTCTTGTTATGTATTAAGTATTTCGAAAAAGTAATGTAATGTCCACGTACATCAAGCTTTGGGTCTCTACATTTGGTATCAGAGGAAAGGTTTAATTAGCCTTTGGAAATTAGGATGGAAAAACATTAGTAAGATCCATAGAGATATTTCTAAGCTATGTCCATGGATGTCCCTAAGGTTTAGTATAACTATAGGTTATAGTCCTACAGTTATGTTGACAATCATGAATAGACTTGGGTGAACCTAAGGTTTCATAGATTAAAGAATGTGTGATAAGTTAGACATCCCATAAGCGACCTTTAATGATTATGTGGTTCCTCGTTATTTTAACTATTTCTTACACTATGGTTTCTGGTTTTAGTCAATGGAGGGAATGAGAAGGAATTCAGTTAACATTGATTCTGATGGATAAATTGGTGACTGTGATCAACAAAATTGTGTAATGCCCAGAGAGAAAGATATTGTGATTATGCCAAATCAATCATCACGATATATGATTAACAAGGTGAACATTGGTTGTATTCATATGTCATAAAATAAGAGGAAGATGGAATTTTATGCATGTTCGCATGGTGAGGATCATAGAGAAAGTAAGATTGATATTTCTAAAGAAGGGAAGAAGAACCATGAGGAATACCTCAAATGGAGGGGAAGATGTTATCTGTGTGGAGAAAAGGGTCATAGAGTGATAGACTGTTATGGAGTTCAATGTCTTATTTGTGGAGAACACGGGCATTACCCAACTCAATGACCTGACCTAAGAGGTTACTTCTAAATAAAGGAAGGACTTATTCCATGGTAATCATTAAAGAGGATGGATTAAAGTTTTTATGTGTTGGTATTCAAGAATAATGTTGTTGAGGTACTTTTATGGTATATTGGAATATTTTTGTATTAGTCTATTGTGGTTTTCAATAATTTTATGGTACCTGTAACCATGAAAAGTGATTCAAATATTTTGGAAAGCAGATTATATGCGCATAATGAATGGATAAAAAGAAAATGAGATTTTTGATAGTATTCATGAGATCATGACTGATATAAGGAAAAAGTGATATCATGGTTTGAGCATATAGAAATTTCGAGATTTTGGTATATGGAAAGAGTTAACTTTTGACATCATTCATGTTTTCACCAAGGTTTTATGGTAATTCATGTTTCAAAAGAATACATGATTAAGGTATTAGAATGTTTGGAATGTGATCAACAAGATATATCTTATGAAATATGGGGGTTAAATGATGGTATTCACATTCTTGTTATGTGACCTTTCAATTAATCATTTTCTTTATACGTTGAGCATGGACCGAAGTATTTTGGATAATCTTAAAGATTGGAATGAATTAAGTTAGACCTAAGATCGTATTGTTTAAGGCTAGAACTTTCTTCGATTTTATTGCTGGAATGTTATAATAGTATAGTTTTATAAAAAGGACAACCCGTAGGAAGAGCGACAACTCGTCACGTCGGACAAGGTTGTGGGAATCGAACCCACAACCGAAGTGCGACATGCCTTTATCGCATACCACTAGCCCACAGGAAGTCCCTGGTTATTATAAATTAGTTTTTATTTATTGAGTGGTATGATATATGAATTATAAGTCCATATACGATTAATCTCACCATAGATGGACTTATGTATATTTGATAACTTTTGTTAATCTTTTGTTTGAGATAGATGGAATGACCAATCATTCTATCGCATGATCTGCTAACACTTCATAAATGAAAAATTCAACTTCATTCCATTAAATAGAGATGAAGTGGAAATTGTTCATGGAATGACCAATGATGATATTACACTGAAATCAAGTAAGTATTTATCCTAATTCAAAATTTTCAACTTTAGGGAAATGATATTGAAAACAAAAAAATGTTGTCCTAGTATCATTATATTCGAGGAATCAGATGGTACCTTAAATCATCACAAATTTATGGCTTTGTGATTGTTGGATTTTTCATAGCCATGTTCTCTACCACTCTCTGTCAAAACATGATGGTTAGATTTCTCTTCCATATCTGTATTTTCACCTATGTTCTCCTATGTGGAAACCCAATGATTAGTAAATTTGGGTAACCGTTATGTTTCATAGTTTAGTTTTTTAATTTAAGTTTTAGTATTCCTTTTTACGATGTGGGTTTCTATTAAAGAAACTTTCGAGTAGTAAACCATTTATAACCCCGATTAATTTCGAGGGCAAAATTCATTTTAAGGGGGGTAGAATGTAACAACCCAAGATATTATGAAAAATATTCTTTTTAATTTCATTTATGTCTTGTGTTTTATGCTACACCAAAAGGATCTTGCACTACACGCATCCCTGACTTGGCTTGCGTTACATGCAATTGCGACCTTCCACGATAGCGTGTGTTGTACGCAATACCGAGTTTCACTAAACAATGATATGTTATATAAACTACCCGTTATGAATAGTATTACCCACTTTTTGAAATTTTATAAATTTTATCGTTCGAAATGGAATCCATTTTTGGATTTGTAATATAGAAATTAGCATAGGGTGAATTTTTGGTATTTTTCTCAAAACATTCAATTTTTGATGAATAGTGAAAACATTGGGTTAATATTTCAAAATAGACTATTTATTTAAATAATTATTTATTTTATTTAAATTTATTTTAGGTCAAAATTGATACATAATAACTATATAAGTTCAATTTAATTCATTGGAGATATTTTATAATAATTTTAGATATATAAAAATTTTATTGAACTTTTCACCGTCTTTTACCCACCTCCTAAGAGAATTTGAAAATTTACCTAAAACTTAATTTTACCGCTTCTGTGAGTTTAATTTAAAAAATCCTAGAGACACAGTTAATATCAAGGAGTAAAATGTGGTTCAATAAGATAAAAATAATTTTTGTTCAATAGTAACTTTTTACTTTTATTTACCATGGTAAAAAGTAAATAGGGTAATTAAGGGTAAAAATGATATTAATATTCCCCTAACACATGTCCTAACTCTATTGGATAAGTTTAATTCCACCAAAAACAACCTTAGGAATAAAATATTACCCTTTAGGTCCACTTGGATTAGATTAGGACACTTGTTATTATTTTATTTAAAGAAAAGTTAAAATAGTTAAAATCAAATTTTAATAACTAAAACATTTTTAATATAGGGTTATACATAAGATAAATTCGACTATAAATATTCATTATAAATACAAACATATTTCCTACCTAATGGTATTTTATTTATAATTTTTAGACATTATATAATTTAATTTATTTATGACTCAATTGTGATGAAGTAATTACCCAAATAATGAAATATTAAAATAATTGATATTATAAATACCCAAATAAATGTAATTTGAGCCTTTTTATGAATTACACTAATTTTATAGGTTAATATTACATGTTAGTATGGATTTAATTATCTTTTTTTGAAACTATTCATTCTGTTATGAGTTTCACAAAAATCAATTACCAAATAGTGTCCAAATTGACATAAAATAGTTTTTAAAACAAATGTTATATTATTAATTGTAATTATATTCCTAAATATATAAGGATCGGCCAAATGACTTAGATAAGGTAATATATATTAATAATGAACCACTTTGGGTTCTTTTTTCTTGTTATAGTAAGTTTATATAGTGTAATAAACAAGAAGACACGGTAAAAGTTAAATTATTTAACTTAGAGTTAAATCTGAATGATAAGGTTAAAATAGAAACATAAACTTGTCTAAAACCTATTGTTTGAGAGTATTTAGACCCATACCAACTATATATTTTAAATAAATCAATTTGGAGCTATTATAAAACGTATATGACTTTATTATAAGATAATATTTTATGTTTTTCCAAAGGTGCCCCTCTCCTCCCTTATAAAAAGGGAACCCCTTCCCTCTTCTCTTCACAATTTTTTGAGCCTTGAAGCTCGTCCAAAACCTAAAAATTCCTCTTCTCAACATCTATAGTTATATCATAGAGGTTCTGGTCTTCTTGAAATACCAACTCTAGTTCCCTAAGAAGAAGTTTAAAAGAGGTGCGTCGAAGAAGAGGTAATCTCTTCTACCGATTCTTTCAAGTTTATTTCTTCTTAGACTTTTCTTCTTTATTTGCTTCATCATAAATTAATAACATAAGTATCACTACTATAATTATGTGTTATTATAAATATGAAACAACCCTATTTCAGATTCAATCCATCATACAAAAAACAAAATCACCGTGTGTTCGTACGTACGGAATACCGTCTCCACGCCGTGGTGTAATCTGTTTTTCCACCACCAACGTACTTGGATGGGTATAATGGTGTAAAGAATAACTATATATAGTTATTATAAATACATTATGATTCTGCGATATTATATCATCCACTACAATTCAATTCATTAATTATGGGAATGATATCATCGCTCGTGCATATGTACGGATTACCGTCTCCACGACGCGATGAGATTCATTCTCCATGTTAACCACTCAAGAATGATTATAAAGTATATATAATGAATAATAATGAAATATATGATGATAAAGATACTTTATATATATATATATATGTGTGTGTGTGTCATCTATTTACTTCCATTTAATTCAATAAGGAAAAGAAAGCAGCATTCTTGCGTACGTACGGCCTACCGTCTCCATGAATGGTGTATTTCACTTCATTTATCTATCTATTATATATATATACAGAATATATTTGATATATAAATCATTATTTACATTCTGGAAGTAATTAAATCATGATATAAGTAATAATAATATCAAGAACAACAAGTCCAAACAGGTACGATAAATAAAACGATTTTACCCAAAACACTGCTTTAACATAAAATTTACAAAAGAACGGGTAATATAAAGTCATAAGTAAACAATATATGATATAATAAAAATGAATATGATTCATTAATAAGTCAATGACATTATTTAAATCGTTATACAGAAGGTTCAGATACGTACGAATCATATGGGACCTAAGGTAAGGGAAAATCTCGCAATCTCAATTTTTATCTGAGATTGTTTATACTTCGATATTTGCTGAGGAATATTTATCATCCACATACATGTTTCCTCAATATATAATATTATTTCTATCCTACTAAAATTTTTTAAATCCAATTTCACCCTTCGGTGAGTTTTTAGTAAAATATATGAAAGGAATATTTGTTCGTTTTTAGTACGAGGTACTTTTTTTTTTACTTTTCTGGCCAAAGTACGAGAACAATGTTTTTCTTTAACTTATATGGCATGAATGTATTTTTAGAACATTATTTCCATGAAGATTCATTTATAAGTTTTCAAGTTTATTTCTAATTTACTTCTTTTAGATTAAAATGTTATTAAATGTTAAGAAAGGACAAATGTTTTTCAAGTAAAAAGGATATTTTCCTAAAGAATGATGTTCTACTGTTTTATCAAAATTATTTTCCATATAAGATAAAATAGGGTTCTGTTTCTATCAAAAAAATTATATTGATTTGATTATTTTATGATGGAATTATTTTTATGAATTTATTTTATCTTATATGGATTATGTTATAACGGTACGATGTTAAATAATCCCATTTTTATTACACGGGTTATGCTATGATGTATGATTTATGATTTTGTGGCACACATAAGAATAGTTTCATTATGAGATGGGTGGAACCTATTTCTCCCTCCAATTAATTGGGTAAAGATTTATATCTCATGAGATAGGCATGGCTAGAATTGTAAGTTAGTCCGGTTTAGTGTTACAGGACTGGAACGAGGAGTGAACTCGATTCAGGAAGGGACTTTGTCCACTAAGATACTCTTGGCAGCAATGCCTTGGCTACTATGGAAATCATATTATGTGCTTAATGGTTTTCCACAACTACATGTTTTATTCCCATGATATTTTATCAGGATTGATGTTACTTTATGATATAATCCTTACGTACATCCAAGATTTATGTCTTTTCTCAAGATTTTGATGTTTACATTTTATGTTCAAGTTTTTCCATTCAAATGTTTATGAATTGTTTTATGTTCTCTATGTTTACCCATACTGAGAATTTGAGCTCACCCTTTATATTTTTTCTTTTCCACAGGATATAAGGAAAGGTTTAGGTAATAAAACAAAAGAGGAATATTTTTATGGGAGATGTTGAAGATCTTTTACCATGATTAGAAGATTATATTCTGAGTTTCCAAAGACACTAAATTGTTACGGTCCTTGAGTGTTGGTTTTTATTATGTATTAAGTATTCCGAAAAAGTAATGTAATTTCCATGTACGTCATTCTTTGGGTCTCTATACACAAATATATTAATTATTATTTTCCCATATAGCGGTCTCAATCAACACCAAGATCTCAATGCCACCTATAGAAAATCCCTCCTCAATGGTTATGGTAAACACCATCATGAATGAGCCATAAAATTAATGTAGCATTCTATCAACAATAAGTGGCCAAAACCACCTCATGGACCATGTAATGTGTGCACATAACCCCAATGAACTCCTTCCCATGGTGATCAAAAATCACCAAAAACCCATATTCATATACCAACAAACCTCCGACAATAACCCTGAAAATATTTAACACTGTCTACATCAAAATGGTGAACCACATATCCCTGTTCCAAGTGTTAAATATCACCCATAGTCATATAGGTAAACCCCATTATCTTCCCATGTAATAACATCAATTATTACATCCCAAGAAACATTATCCAATGCACATTCTATCATTCCCATCAAAATGTTAAACAACAACAGTATAACAACCTGTCCCTTCTAGACATTACCCACCATTTTCTATATGAGAATGACCCTAAGTAACTCTTATGAACAATATAAACTACTAGTTCTTCCATTCTTGGTCACTCACACAACCGAACCCTCTCTTGTTTGTTTCATGAAGCATATCTGAGGTATTGAACATGAAAAAGACAGGAACCACCTATATAGAGGTAGAAGGACTCCACTAATGGAGGAACCCTGGATAATATATTTTTAATTGGTTGAAATTATATAATATCGAAATACCCTTGATAACATCAATAATTTAAATAAATCAAGTAAATAGTGAGATAAACCAAGATTATACACACTAGGTCATCTCTCCTTACCCATAATAAGTTCCTATGAATAATTATATGGAAATAGGACAATAATTGGTAAATATATAGAAAAAAAGACAGAAATACAAGAGATAAATAGAGAAGAGATTTAGATAATACCAAGTATACTTATAGTGTAACACACCAATACTATGAGTAATATTTTTTCAAATGTATATAATTTTTTCATATTTTGAGTTACATAAAATATCGATTTTATCGTAGGTTACATGAAATAATGAGTTTAGTTTTTCCTACATACAATATCGATTTTAGATTGAATTTCATGAAACACTCAGTTTAAATGAAATCTATCATTATATTAAAATATTATTATTTAATATTATAGTTATCACCTAGCCATTGGAATGGAGTGTAAAAATAGAATTATGTAAAATATGAAACAATATGGTTTAAAAGTGTATATAAAATTAATTATTTGGCGGAAACTTAGTTAAAAATAAAAAAAAGAAAATTTTAAAATAATGTAAATTATTTTATAATGTAAATCAATTAAACCAATTTCTATCATTATAATATATTTAATTTTTAATTTTGAAATAAAAACATTGTTCAAATTTAAACATTTTCACTTTTAACTTCATTTTCTCATCACATCCGTGGGATTGATTTGAAATTAAATTTTTTCCATTATGTTAATGGAATTTTGAAATATGGATTTAATATTTATAATCATAATAATATATACTATCTACCATTGTAAACTTAATTTTTGATGAATATGAACAGTGAATGTAGTAAAAACTAATTCTTGTGGTCAACATAAAATGGGTTTATCTGGTGCTATGATATAATTTTAACTGTAAAATTAACCTATAAAATAATCAAAAAATAATTTTATGCTCATATGTAAAAAATAAAACCACTAAGGTTATATGATACCCCATTTTTACCTTTTTGACATATGAAAAACGTGGGATCACTCAATTCTTTTCAAAAATACAAATTGTGTTCTCTTCCCCTCATATAAAAGGCCACCCTATCTTCTCTATACTTCACACTTCAAAAAACATTTGGTTTAGAAAATCCATAACCAAATAACTCCCCAAGTTTATACCCCCATCCTAGAAGCCTTAGGTTGGATAAAAATTCAACCAAAGAAGGATTTTATTGCAAACCTAATGAGGATACCTAAAAAGAGACCACACTCATCAATGAATGTTATTGTTTTATATCTTACTACAACCCCATAAATTCTTATTATTAAATTATTATATAATAACAAAATTATCTTAAATATATTTATATTTTTTATGTTATGTTCATGACCTAAAATAAACTCCACTCTCATCAAATGGGTTATGAAATCATCATTCATGTGTAGGGCGGACTACGGTATCCTGAATCAGTATCCTTATTTTTTTCATTACCATCATTCAGGATACAAAAATATGATATATTAATATTTTAAAAATAATAATTCTGATATTATTATTCTTTTTTTATTATTATATCACAAATAATTTTATTCCTTCAATTTTTTGGGAATTCAATAACATCGCTCATGTGTCCGGTGGATTACTGTATAACGATGCGATGAGTTTCTTTCATGAATTATATATAATGTATTAAGAATGATTTTAATGATAATATGTTATATATATTGAATGAAAATTTTTATTTAATGGTAATATATTATTTAACTTTCTTATTTTTAATCCAATGAGAAAATGTAAACCAAGACCATGGGTACATATGTACAGCCATCTCCATGAACAGTGTATTTAATTTTCTGTCACTAAATATTATTGTTTAATACAAAAAAATAAAAATTTAATATATATTATGTGTAACACGCCAATATTTCACGGTACACTTCTCTTTG
Organism: Viscum album; assembly: GCA_963277665.1. Taxonomy (NCBI): domain Eukaryota; kingdom Viridiplantae; phylum Streptophyta; class Magnoliopsida; order Santalales; family Viscaceae; genus Viscum; species Viscum album. The sequence goes on along the minus strand of OY728126.1, from coordinate 375,571,620 downwards.
ATTAATACAGTAGCATGTGTTTTACGCAACTTCGAGTTCTAACACTTCTCGACCAATCAAAGTAGCCATTATGAATAGTAATACCTACTTTCTGAAATTTTATAAATTCTATCTCTCAAAATGGACTTCATTTTTGGATTTGGAATATCGAAATTATCCTAGGGTGAAATTTTGGTACTTTTCGGATAACTTTCATATTTTGATGAATAGTGAAAATTACTGAATTTTAATTAAAAGCAACTTTTTTAATCAAAAAAATTAATATTGATAAATTATGAATTTGAGTGGTTTAAAATTATATTTGGAATATATTTTTACCATTTAATTCAATGTTTGTCATTGTACATAATTTCACAATTAAACCAGACATAAACAAGTGCCAATCATTTGATATTTATTATCTCTTAAAAACATGTTTTGTATTTTAACAACGGGAATTAATTTAAAATTAATTTCTTCCACTTATTTGTTTTGAATTTGGAAAAATGGATTAAATATTTGGAATCAGGATGTCAAATTTTTTTAAATTGATAACTTTTATTTTTAGACATTTTGAATAATTACTTTGGTAAATATTTTATTTACCGTGGTTAAAGGGTAAATCCCGTAAATAAGGGTCAACAAATAATATTATAATAATACTAAATTACCCTAAAACGTGTCATAACCTTATTGGGGGATACATTTCTGACCATGGGCATCTTTGGGTTGATTTTGGGACCCCATGGAGCCACTTGTAAGTGATAATGACACTTTATATTAATTTAGTTAAAATAATTACAAAAATGACATAAGCATATATCTGTAGGAAAAACATTTTTTACATAGGGTTATATATGTTATATTTTTTATTATAAATATTCATTAGAAATATAAAACTATTTCATACATAATTATATTTTATTTATAATTTTAGACAATAAATAATTTAATTTATTTGTGACACAATGATGATGCAGTAATTACCATAATAGTGAAAAATTAAAATAATTGATATTATAAATACCCAAATAAATATAATTTGAGTCTTTTTATGAATTAAAATAATTTTAAAGGTTAATATGACATGTTAGTAATTATTTAATTAACGTTTTTCGAAGTAATAATTCTGTTATGATTTTTACAAAAATAAATTATTGAATATTGTCAAAATTGACATAAAAGAGTTTTTAAAACAAATATTATATTATTAATTGATATTAAATTCCTAAAAATATAATTATGGTCCAAGAGACTTATATCATGATAGGTGTATCATTAATGGACTACTTGGGGGTCTCTTGGATGTATATAGTATGTTTATTAACCATATAATATAAAAATACAAAGAGACATTGTAAAAGTGAAACAAAATAACTAAGGGTTAATACTTAAAGATAAGGTTAATATAGTAACCCAAACCTGTATAAATCCTATTGGTTGAGTATTTTTCAGCATATCCCCACCTTAAAATTTAAATAATCCACTTTGGAGCCATTAGAAACCGAATATGAATTTATTATAAAATAATATTTCTAGCTTTTCCAAAGGTGCCCCTCACCCCACTTATAAAAGGGAACTCCCCCTTCTCATTAATTCACACCTTAAAATCCTTTTGATTCGACCAAACCCTGCCCAAATACTCTCTCAACTTCCCTCACTGAATCCTAGATCCCTCCCATTAGTCATAAATCCAACCTAAGGAGCCTTTTTGATCAAATCAATAGGAAGAACCCGAAGAAGAGGTAATAATTTCACCACCCTTTTTCAAGTTCCTTTCTTCTTCCACTTCTTCTTTCTTTGTTATTACTATTCTAAAATAATAACTCTAGTATCTTATATATATTTTGATTTTTTTTAATATGTTAATACCATATTCATTATTCTATCCATCCTTTGAATGGCATGTCACCATATGTGCGTATGTACAGCTCACCGTCTCCACGTCGTGGTGTAATTGTCATTCAATAAATTATTATTTGGATGGGTATAATAATGATGTTTAATTCATTTAAATAATAAATATAACATGATAATTATTATATCTATATGATATACCATCCAATTATATATTATTTTAACATCAAAAGAATGATATTGTCGCTCATGCGTACATACGGACTACCGTCCCCACGAACGCGATGAGATTCATTCTCCATCGTATCCATTCAAGTATAATTCTCATTTGATGATTAAAAATAAATTTTAAGGACTTGATGTAATTCTGGATATGAATAATATACAACCTATCCATAACAAAAACAGCTTACGTAACAAAGAATATAAAGGAAAATGAGTAAGTTAACACACGAAATGACGATAATACTAAGATATTATTAACAAATCAATGTTAAAAGATCATATATGATATCATATTAATGTAAATTATTCTTATTTAATTCAATAAAAATTATTTCACCATTATACAGGAGGTTAAATTACCATCAACCAAGAAAAAAGTACAAAGTAAGGGATTTTCTTATCTCACTTTCAATTCCGTGAGATTTCCATTGTTCGCCACTAATTTATTGAATGTGGTGTATTGTGTACTACCATTTGATATATAATATCATGATTCTCTTTATATTCATTTTATTCTGTGAATCATTTATTGGTTGTTAACTTTTGCTCATACGACCCAGTTGATTACAACGTGGTAAGGGGTTTCCTATCTGACTCTTAATTTCGTGAGAATTCCATTGTTCACCACTTATTTATTTCATGTGGTGTATGTGTACTTCCAAAGATTGTATTCATTATGTAAAATACTTTAATTTATGGGTATTTACCTCATAATTTTATGATCCTTTTTTCATGGGTGTATGTTTCATAAGTTACCTAATCGATAAGGGAATTTAAAATGTCAATTTCCATTTATTCGGCTTTACGCAAACTTCATTAATTATTTTACTCCGAGATTATGTGTGGAATAACTATTCATTTGTTTATGTCATAATTTACACTCCCCTTTTATGTGGATATACTTTTGATACACATAATCACTCCATTGATAATTTCTCAAGTCATCGATATTAATTTGATAAGAGTAATTTTAACTCATTCTCCATTTGTTGAGTTAAACATCCAATTCATTGGTGTTGTTTTTACAAGATTATGTGTGAATGTCCTTTGATTGTTTTACACTTAATATCCAATCATATTTCGTGTATTTATATTTTTCACACATAACTATGTAGTTGATTTATCCTTAACCTAAGGATACGGCCTTTATGAGATATTTCATCTCAATTTACATTCCATTGAGACTTCTTTGTTGTTATACACCAAATCACTTTTATGTGGTGTATATAATGTACTTTGACATAGTATATCCTTAATCCCTTTATTCTCATGATATTACAAATTTTTGATTACCTCAATTATTTTTATTCAAGTGTCTCTCTTTTGGTTAGAAACTCTAACTAAAATACCATTTTTAAATGTTTTGAAGACTTATTCTTCTAAATTTTGCTTATTAATGTCCACGTTTTAAAAAATGGTTTTAAGGATTTATTTATATGGAAATTAATGCTTTAAAATTAAAACTCCTTTTAAATGTTTCAAAGTGGTATGGGACACTTTGATTCCAAAATCTATTTTTAAACGGCTTCTTGACAAATAGTGTGACTTTTAAATGTTTTCAAGAAAAGGGGGATATTTCTCTCAAATACTTTTGATGGTTATTTTCATCTATGTCAATAATATTCATTATTATCGATTGAGGTTAATATGATACAATACAATCTTCCATAATGTATCGAATGATTTATGTTTGACTGTGGATGTGCTATTTTTATACCATTCATGGTTTGTGGTTAAAGTATTGACATTTCGTATGCTAGTTTTAATACGAATGTTTATGTTATGTTTAAACATGTTCATATGAGGAATGCATTGGACTTATTAAGTGACGGGTGGAGCCCGCTACAGCTCCTAGATGCATTGGTAGGTCTCATGAGGCAAACTAGTGTCTTGGCACAAGGCCTTGACAAAATTTTATTTGTAGTCGTGGCACGAGGCCTTGGATATGTGGTTATGATAGTCTGACATTATGCATTCCATCATTATGAAAGTGGTTATTGATATTTCATGTGAATATTCGATTAGAAGAATATCCATGTGAATAAGTAAATGACATTATTTCATTTTATTTTTTCCATACTATGTTGAAGTTCAAGTTTAAATGGATTTTGTTTTAGTTATACATTGCCTTAAATGTTTATTCTTATTTATGAATGTTTCTGCTATATTGTTATCCTTACTGGGCATTTGAGCTCACCCCTTTTCTATGTTTTATTTTTCCCAGGATGTGAAGAAGTAATTTATGAATGACTTACAGGGATAGTATGAGGTGATAAGAGTGTGGGCTATGGAGACTATATTGTTGTAGTTTTCATTTTATGATGTAATGTAAAACGTTATTAATGTATATAGTTATTCCAAGGCTACTAAACTAATTGGTCTTTCGAGAATTGATCCTTTGTGATCATGCCAATGATACATAATAATGCACCGACTTTGGGTAACTTAGGTCGGGGCGTTACAGTTGGTATCAGAGTAAGTTTAGTACAAACCTTGGAAGCTAGATTTAGATAAACTCTGATTAGAGAAAGTAGACCTAAGATGAACTTTGAGGATTAGTATAGAATAACTTCCTATAATTTTTGTATTGTAGTGATTTTGTGAGTTTTCCGAGCAATACATCCCTGTCTGGATATGAGTAGGTAGAGGCGGCTCTAGCACATATTTACCTAGGGGTAAAACATGAAAACACCACTTTGAGCTAGACTCGAACGAGAACTGGTGCATGACAATGGGTCTTGCTGCACTCTTGGTTACAACACTACCGGGGGATATGCTTAGGATAATTTACGTTTTCTTTACAAACTGATTTGAAGTATTATATATATAAGATGAGAGTAAATGACCTTGGTTAATCATAATGTGTTTCAAATTGAGAATATGGTGACATGTTAATCTCTAAATGATTTTATGACTACTGTTACTCACACAATGCTTTCTGGTTTTAGTCAATGGCTGGATTCCATGAAAGTCATAATGACTTTGAGAATGATGTACAAGGTGGGAATGGTGGTGGCAATGAGCAACAAAATGGAATGTTGATAGGTGTAAAAGATATCGTCTTTATGCCAAATCAATTTTCCAAAAATATGATCAATAATATATATATTAACAAATTCCTGGACTCAACAAAGAAGAGAAAGGTGATGAATGATAAGAGCTCCAGTAGTGGAGACCATGGAGAAAGAAATCCTCAATTTCCATCATGCAGGAAATGTGGAAGGAGACACCTAGGGAAGTGTCTCAATGGGACAAAGAAATGCTTTACGCGCAGGAAGGAAGGACATAAAGTGAAGAATTGCCGAAGAAAAATGAAGAGTACTATGGAAGAAGATAAAAATGGTATCAAGAATCCATTTACAGTCATTTGCCATAAATGTAGGAGACCTAGCCATTACCCGAGTGAATGCCCTATTCTATAGGATATTTTCTTGAACAAAGAAGAAGCTATGTAGAAAATAAATGGTTGGATAAATGATTAAAAAGTATTAGTGAACCGTGTTGATGGGTTTACTTTGGAATAATTTTCTCTTGTATTTTTTAACCCTTCAGTTTTCCATGTGAGAATGATATTTGAGGAATAATTATCTTTTCTCTTGTTGATATAGTTATAAATAACCATTTGGTTTTATATGATCGTTGTGTTTGAGGAAATTATAAGTTATCATAATTTGGGATGAAAATGCAAGGTATGAGATAAAATTTGTCGCTAAATTATGTTACGGTTATTTTGAGGAATTTATCTCATTTTGGTAATGTTGTAAAATATAGTTTTTAAAAAAGGAAAACACGCAGACTGTGTGACAGCCCGTCACGTCGGACAAAGCTATGGGAATCAAACCCACAACCAAAATGCGATTGAGATTTATCGCCTACCACTGGACTATGTGAAGTCCCTGGTTAATGTGACTATTATTTTTAGTTAAATGATTTTATTGATCAATAATAATTTGATTTAGGATCTTATATCTTATCAAGTGAATACCCTTAGTATAGGAAAATTATTTGGTGATTAAGTGATAAATGTTATTTTGGAAGATGTTCGCTTTGTTGGGGACACTATATGTCCAAGGAAAATAGAATAATATAGGATTTCATTTGAGGAGTAATTGTGGATTTTTATCTATGTTTTTATTGTGGATTTATAGTGATTTGGGTTATTTATGGAAATGATTAACCTAAAATAGAGAATATGCGATTAGGTTAATTTATTTTAAGTATGTGACTTTAAGAGTAACTGATGTCATTTGGAGATACCATTTAACGTGGAAGACTAAATAACCAAATTCTTCTATGTTTCGAGTTTCAATATTATTTTGGATTTTATTAAAGGATTTTAAGGACAATTATCTATTGAATTCTATTTATTTAACTTTGGGGTATTTTTGGTTTAATTTTATCAATTAAGATTAGTGTTTCTTTCTCTATTGGAATATCTTTTTGGGGGATCATCAGATCTTACAGTAACCATTTTGGTTTTGATTAATCTCTAAAGACAAGGTAAATATATAGCTTATCCTTCGTGGATTATGTGATTCTATAAGAAGTTTATTTTATCTCTTCCAGTGTGACCAAGTCTTCTTGAATACTCATCGTTTAGAAATGAGTTAGTAGTATGAATTTATTAAAGAACAAAACAATACAAAAAAAGTATATCTCTTTATATTTTTAGTCAATCATAGAAATGAATTATTCTTCTTTATGTAATGTATCTTAAAAAAAATTATAAAAATGTTGTCCATTTACTTTTCCTACTAGGAAACTAATGACTGTTTGTCCCATCACATGTTTCTAGTTTTCTTATTGTTAACTTTCTCCTGATCATGTTTTATATCCCTCTCCATAAGAGCATGACACTTATTTTATCATCCATATCCATGTTTTTCTACATGGAATCCTAGTATAGGTTATCTCAGGTAACCTTTGTACTTCTCTATCTTTCTTTTAAAGTGATAGTTTTATTGAATCTTTTTCCGATGTGGGACTTTCCATTATATTCCAATGCCCAATTTTAAAAATTGCGAGGATGCAATTTATTGAAGTAGGTGAGAATGTAACACCCCAATCCTCCATGGTACGCTTCTCTTTGATTAATACAGTAGTGTGTGTTGTATGTAACTTCGAGTTCTAACACACCTCGACCAATCAAAGTTGCCATTATTAATAGTAATACCTAAATTTTGAAATTTTATTAATTCTATCTCTAAAAATGGACTTCATTTTTGGATTCGGAATATCGAAATTAGCCTAGAGTGAAATTTTGGTACTTTTCGGATAACTTTCATATTTTGATGAATAGTTAAAATTACTAAATTTTAATTAAAAGAAACTTTTTTAATTGAAATAATTAATTTTGATATATTATGAATTTGAGTTGTTTTAAAGTATATTTAGTATATATTTTTACCATTTAATTCAATTTTTTTCATTGGACATAATTTCACAATTAAACCAGACATAAACAAGTGTCAATCTTTTGATAGTTATTATCTCTTAAAAACACGTTTTTTATTTTAACAACGAGAATTAATTTTAAATTAATTTCTGCCACTTCTGTGTTTTGAATTTGGAAAAATGGATTCCATATTTTTAATCAGTATGTAAAAATTGTGAAAATAGGTAACTTTTATTTTTAGACATTTTGAATAATTACTTCGGTAAATATTTTATTTACCATGGTTAAAGGGTAAATCTGGTAAATAAGGGTTAACAAATAATATTATAATATTACTAAATTACCCTAAAATATGTCATAACCTTATTAGTGGATACATGTCCGACCATGGGCATCTTTGGGGTGATTTTGGGACCCCATGGAGCCACTTGAAACTGATAATGACACTTTATATTAATTAAGTTAAAATAAATCCAAAAATGACATAAGCATATAGCTTTTAGAAAAACATATTTTACATAGGGTTATATATGTTTTATTTTCGATTATAAATATTCATTATAAATCTAAAAAGATTTCATACATAATTAGAGTTTATTTATAATTTTTAGACAATAAATAATTTAATTTATTTATGACACAATGATGATGTAGTAATTACCATAATAGTGAAAAATTAAAATAATTGATATTATAAATACCCAAATAAATATTATTTGAGACTTTTTATGAATTAAACTAATTTTATAGGTTAATATGACATGTTAGGAATTATTTAATTAACTTTTTTTGAAGTAATAATTCTGTTATGATTTTTACAAAAATCAAATATTGAATAGTGTCAAAATTGACAAAAAAGAGTTTTTAAAACATATATTATATTATGAACTGATATTAAATTCCTAAAAATATAAGGTTCTTCCAAGAGACTTATATAATGATAGGTGTATCATTAGTGGACCACTTAGGGGTCTCTTGGATGTATATAGTAGGTTTATTAACCATATAATATAAAAATACAAAGAGACATTGTAAAAGTGAAACTAAATAACTAAGAGTTAATACTTAAAGAAAATGTTAATATAGTAACCCGAACCTATATAAATCATATTGTTTGAGTGGTTTTAGACATATCCCCACCTTAACCTTTAAATAATCCACTTTGGAGCCATTATAAACCAAATATGAATTTATTATAAAATAACATTTCTAGCTTTTCCAAAGGTGCCCCTCACCCCTCTTATAAAAGGGAACTCCCCCTTCTCATTAATTCACACCTCCAAAGCCTTTTGGGTCGGCCAACCCCTTCCCAAATACTCTCTAAACTTTCCTCAATTCATATTAGAGGCCTTCCTTTAGTCAGAAAGCCAACCTAAGGAGCCCTTTTAATCAAATCAAAAGGAAGAACCCGAAGAAGAGGTAATAATTTCACCACCCATTTTCAAGTTCATTTCTTCTTCCACTTCTTCTTTCATTGTTATTTCTATTATAAAATAATAACTCCAGTATCTTCTATATATTTTGATTTTATTATAAATACGGTACAAACATATTCATTATTCTATCCATCCTTTGAATGGCATGTCACCATAGGTGCGTACGTACGGCTTACCGTCTCCACGTCGTGGTGTAATTGTCATTCAATAAGTTATTATTTGGATGGGTATAATAATGATGTGTAATTCATGTAAATAATAAATATAACATGATAATTATTCTGTGTATATTATATACCATCCAATTATATTTTATTTTAACATCAAAAGAATGATATTGTCGCTCGTGCGTTCGTACGAACTACCGTCTCCACGAACGCGATGAGATTCATTATCCATCGTATCCATTCAAGAATAATTCTCATTTGATGATTAAAAATAATTTGTAAGGACTTGATTTAATTCTGGATATGAATAAGATACAACCTATCCATAACAAACACGGCTTATGTAATAAAGAATATAAAGGAAAACGAGTAAGTTAACAACTGAAATGACGATAATACTAAGATATTATTAACAAATCAAAGTTAAAAGATCATATAGGATATAATATTAATGTAAATTATTATTTTATAATTAAATAAAAATTATTTCACCATTATACAGGAGGTTAACCTACTGTCGACCAAGAAAAAATTACAAAGTAAGGTATTTTCTTATCTCACTTTCAATTCCGTGAGATTTCCGTTGTTCGCCACTAATTTATTGAAAGTGGTGTATTGTGTACTGCCATTTGATATATATTATCATGATTCTCTTTATATTCAAGTTATTATGTGAATAATTTGGTGGTTATTAACTTTTGGTCATACGACTCAGTTGATTACAACGTGGTAAGGAGTTTCTTATCTCACTCTTAATTTCATGAGAATTTCATTGTTCACCACTTATTAATTGCATGTGGTGTATGTGTACTGCCCATGATTGCATTCATTGTGTAATATAATTTAATTTATGGGTATTTACATCATCATTGTATGATCCTTTTTTCATGGGTGTATGTTTCATAAGTTACATAATCGATAAGGGAATTTGAAATTTCAATTTCCATTTATTCGGCTTTACACAAAATTCATCAATTATTTTACTCTGAGATTATGTGTGGAATCACTATTCATTTTCTTATGTCATAATTTCCATTCCCCTTTTATGTGGATATACGTTTGATACACATAATCACTCCATTGATAATTTTTCAAGTCATCGATATGAATTTGATAAGTGTAATTTTAACTCATTCTCCATTTGTTGAGTTAAACATCCAATTCATTGGTGTTATTTTTACAAGATTATGTTTGAATGTCCTTTGATTGTTTTAAACTGAATATAAAATCATATTTAGTGTATTTATATTTTTCACACATAACTATGTTATTGATTTATCCTTAACCTAAGGATACGGCCTTTATGAGAGATTTCATCTCAATTTACATTCCATTGAGACTTCTTTGTTGTTATACACTAAATTACTTTTATGTGGTGTATATAATGTACTTCGACAAAGTATATCATGAATTACTTTATTCTCATGATATTACAAAGTTTTTATTACCTCAATTATTTGTATTCAAGTGTCTCTCTTTTGGTTAGAAAATCTAACTAAAATACCATTTTTAAATGTTATAAAGACTTATTCTTCTAAATCTTTCTCATTAATGTCCATGTTTTAAAAAATGGTTTTAAGGATTTATTTATATGGAAATTAAAGTTTTAAGATTAAAACTCCTTTTAAAAGTTTCAAAGTGGTATGGGACACTTTGATTCAAAAATCTATTTTTAAAGAGCTTCTTGACAAATAGTGTGACTTTTAAATGTTTTCAAGAAAAGGGGGATATTTCCCTCAAATAGTTTTGATGGTTATTTTCATCTATGTAAATATCATTAATTATTATTTATTGAGGTTAATATGATACAATACAATCTTCCATATTGTATCGAATGATTTATGTTTGACTGTGGATGTGCTATTTTTATACCATTCATGGTTTGTGGTTAAAGTATTGACATTTCGTATGCTAGTTTTAATACGAATGTTCATGTTATGTTTAAACATGTTCATATGAGGAATGCATTGGACTTAGCAAGTGACGGGTGGAGCCCGCTATAGCTCCTCGATGCATCGGTAGGTCTCATGAGGCAAACTAGTGGCTTGGAACAAGGCCTTGACAAAATTTTATTTGTTGTCTTGGCATGAGGCATTGGCTATGTGGTGATGATAGTATGGAATTATGCATTCCATCATTATGAAAGTGGTTATTGATATTACATGTGAATATTCGATTATTAGAATATCCATGTGAATAAGTAAATGACATTATTTCATTTTATTTTTTCCATACTATGTTGAAGTTTAAGTTTAAAAGGCTTTTGTTTTAGTTATACGTTGACTTAAATGTTTATTCTTATTTATGAATATTTCTACTATATTGTTATCCTTACTGGGCATTTGAGCTCACCCATTTTCTATGTTTTATTTTTCCCAGGATGTAAAGAAGTAATTTATGAATGACCTACAGGGATAGTATGAGAGGATAAGAGTGTGGACTATGGAGACTATATTGTTGTTGTTTTCATTTTATGATGTAATGTAAAACTTTATTAATGTATCTATTTATTCCAAGGCTACTAAACTAATCGGTCTTTCGAGACTTGATCCTTTGTGATCATGCCAATGATACGTAATAATGCACTGACTCTGGGTAACTAGGGTCAGGGCGTTACATTATTCTTATATCATTGTCAATAAATGGGTAATAAATGGTCATAAGAAAAAAATATATTGTATAAAATATATAAAAAAAATTTATTGTAGATTTATAATAAAAATATATTTATTATTCAGGATATTTTAATGTGTATAATAGAAGTCTAGAATTAAGCTAAGGGGTTTCTGTCCCACTTTTATTTTTCTGTAAGGAAAATTCCATGTTAACCAAATGTTTCTTTTATATGGTGTCTATACTTAGCATGAATGTATTTTATGATGATTATAATTAAAATTATTGGTATTTACATGTTAATTTTATGATATATCATTCATGGGTTGTACTATTCAAAATTTACAAACTCGGTAAATGACTCTTGTATCAATTTTCCTTATTTGAGACATTTTAATATGATATGAACCAATATTTTATACAAGAATTATATACATATCCTTTTACATTTAATATTATAAATTTATTAATTTTCATGATATTTTATGTTTCACTTAGTTATATTCCTTCATGTTTTATATGATTCAACTTTTCCAAATTGTAAAATCTTTTATGTTATAATCTCACCGTTTATCGAGATTATTTATGATTGGGTTTTTTATGGTATACTCTTATGATCCAAATCCCATGAAAATCATGTATTTTCCTCTACTATGATAATTCATGAAATTTTCCTGTAATAATATTATTTTTTCACTCTTTTTTACTGAAGATAATAGATAAAATTATTTTGAGAGAATATGACTTTATTTATCTCTTGAATGGGAAATATGATTTATTTCAAAACCATTTTTCCAAAAAACAATATTTTAATTATTATTATACTATTATTTTTAAAGATGTTTTTACCCATGTTTTAATTTTAAAAAATATCCTAAAATGAATCTTCTTGTTTTTTAAAAAAAATGCATGTTTGGATTCTACAAAAAATGTGCAAGAAATATTTATGTAAGACATGAATAGATTTTCTCGTCGTCGTGAAAATCATTAATTTTAAGATTAATTTAAATGTTTTCACATTTATTTTAAAATAAAATGATTTTTTTAAAAAAATATGTTTTAAAATTTTATTTTTATAGAAAATATTATTTCATTAAGAAATGCCTCACGTAATCATTCCAAATTATCTCCCATCTAAGATGGAATCTATTAATATCACTTATGATTTAATATGGATATAAACCAAGGATACCAAAATTATTCTATCATATTTTGTCTAAGCATTATGTTGATTAAAGTCTTATGAAACCAAATTAATTTTGCATGTGTTATTCTATATTGAATTGATGAATTGTTTATAAAACCTTTTTTCTTTACAGAGGTTATGATGTAATGATATGTTGGATGTTTAATGATATTGTGGCATAATGAGTATGGATTCATTTATTATATGGGTGGGACCTATATATCCCTCTAATTAATTAGTTAAAGCTTTATATATAATTGGATAATAATGGGAAACAAGTAGATGGAATTAATCCATAATGGGAAACATGGGTGTCTATATATACAATGGGAAACATGTGATATTTCATGATCCAATATAATGATTTTATTTGTAGTTTATCTTTAAATGTGAAATAAATTTTTATATTTATGATTTTTATACACTTTGATGACATGATATCATTTTTTATGATTTATTTTTGTTGATTTTTCACTCTTATGTCTAATGTTTTCTAAAATGATAATGTTTTATTCCCTGAATCTTGTTTATGATACATAATATGTTGGGTATTATCTTTGTGATTTATACTCATGATTTCATACCCTTATGTTTGTCTAATTTTTTCATGTGATATTATATGGATATCTCTTCTATTTACTCTTATTGTATATCTATTCACATAATTTATTATGTTTCTATCCCGAGGATCACAAAGAAAGATTTGGGTAGGGTAGCTGAAGAGAAGTACTATGTGAGAAGATCTTTCACTAAATTATAATATAATATACCATGTTTCCAAAGGAACTAATCTATTATGGTTCACATGCATGTGTTTCTGTAATGTATTGAATAACCATCTAAAAAGATATAATATTTATGTTTGAGACATCAGGGTTTGTAGAGTTAGTATCAGAGAAAAGGTTTAATTATCCTTTATAAACTAGTATAGGAATACTTTACTAAGATCCTCAGTGATATTTCAAAGGATATGTCTAGATTTGTATCTAAGGATGAGTCTAAGGATGAGTCAAAGGTAATTAAAATTACCCAGAATTTTCGTAAAGGATATAGAGATTAGTTTCTAGGTAATTACATCTTTATCTATATACTACAAGTGGATGTGTCTCTGGTAAAAATTTATCTAGGGGTAAAATCCCTAAAAACACCATATCAATCTAAAATTGATTGGGAATTGGTGCATGAAAATGGTTCATGGTTCACACCTGGTGTGATACTCCTACGGGATAGGTTTTGAAGATTCACACTCTTTATGAACCATCCTAAAAGATTTTAATAGATGATGACTTGGAATTACCTAAGATAAACCAATGTTTTCCTAGATTAATTAAGGGATCCTGATTTTGACTTATGATAAGTTATTTTTCATGATTATGTGTTTCCCTACAAGGATCATTGTTTCTTGCACTATGATTTTGGTTTTAGTTGATGGTTAGAACCTAAAGGAATCATGTTACTGTTGAAGGTGAAAGACAATTTGTTGATGAGTAGTCAAATGGGATGATGGATGGAGTGAAAGTCATTGTCAATATGCCTAAAAAATTTCAAAAAATATGATTAACAACATATACCATAACAAATTATATAAATCCCCAAAGAGGATAAGGAAAGAGTTCACTGAGAGTTTGAGTAATAGAGACAATGGAGGAATGATGATTCATTTTCTTATGGGTCATGAATGTGGAAATAAATACCCAAGTGGATGTCTTATAAGATTATGAAGATGTTTTTAATATTAAAAATAAGGATACAAATTAAGTAACTACAAATGAAAAATGAATATTCTGGATAATGTAATGGATGAAAATAATGGTCTCTTTATGTTATCATTGATTTTTGAATGCTTTAAATTTGGGACGTATGGGCATTTTTCAAGTCTATGTCCTAAAGGGATATTTTTTGATGAATGTTTGCAGGGTTTTATAAATAATGGTTAGATTATTGTTGATGATGATATGAAAAATGAAATATGAATGGAAGTTGGTTTTAAACAACAATTTTATGAATTGTAGTTAATGGTTTGAAATGGAAGTGGGGTGAATGAATTATTTATAAATTGGAATTCAAATATTATTTTATATGAATTAGGAACTATATAATTATTATTCTACATATGTTTTTCATTAATGATTGAAAGAATATGTTGAATGATTCTAATGGACTTGAAATGTGATTGAATATCAAATTTAAATTTTTATTTTGGGAAGGTTCCACTTAATATGTTTTGGATGTCGAGAAAGCGATGTTTATTTTGGATAAAGAGATGATTTATATAGATAATGTAAATTGGATTGTATTGGTGACCTCAGAACCGATAAAGTATTTGTTGATAAATTGTTTTATGTTATCATTTATGGATTTTATTACATTATTTAATCTATGGAATATATTAAATAATATTTGGTTTTATTCAAGGAATGAGGAAGCATTCTTTTTAAATTATGTTTTTGTGGTAATTCATGTTATTATCATGTTTGAAGAAAATACATGATTAAGGTTTTCACATATTTGGTATGAGAAAATAAAGATATCCATTATGATATATGAGTGATTAATTTGAATAAATGTTTTAGAAAACGTGTGACCTTATTTAAAAATTTTTATTTTGGGAACGGTTTTAAGGTCAGCTATTTATGGAATGGTTAAAATTAAACTTTGGATAAGATTTTAGAGATTAATGTATTACTTCAAAATATAAATATTTATTAAAATTATATATCATGTTCTAACCATTTTTTTATGATGATAACTAATGATATATTGAATAAATTATCATTCTATTTATGGATTGAATGATCTATTAGTTATTCAGGCATAAAAATCCAATATAATTTAATTGCGTAATATATTTTGTGGAAATAAATCAAGGTCCAACCCAATGGTGGGATTGTGATTATGAAATTAAATTAAATTATGTAATTTAACTTCTCAGGTAAAAAATTCAACCTTGGGATATGGATACTGAAATAAAATTTTGTCATGTTATCATTATTTTTTAGAATATAAATGTCCATTTCCACACCTCTTTGGTTTATGGTTTCCTGGTCCTTAAATTTCTTTGGATCACCCACTTTTCTGTGATCAGTGATATTTATCAATTTCTATAAATATTTATTCTTTTCTTCTAAATAAAAATCTTCACTTAGCACCAACAATCTTCTATTGGGAAACCTAGTTATGAGTTACATTGTGTCACTATTTTTCTTACACCATTCCCTTTTCAAATTAGGGTTAATTATTCCTTTTTATTGTGATGTTTTCAATGAATTATGTTTTAAAATGTTAAACCTTTGACGACTAAGATGAATTCTGAGGGTGAAATTCATTTTAAGGTTGTCGAATAGAACACCCTGAGATATTTTGAATTTTTTTAAATGAATTAAAAAAATTTTTTTGTAACACATACTATCAGTTTTAGCTTACATTACATGAAACTATGAGTTTATATTATCTTAAATAGAACACTAATATTAACTTGTGTTACATGCAGCACTTAGTTTAAAATAAAATTTTGATATTATTAAATTAATATTATTTATTATGATATTTATCAAATAACTATTTGAGTGGAATGTATAAATATAATTATAAAAATTATGAAAATATTTGTTTTACATTGGTATATAAAATTAATTATTTTTACCAATTAATTATAAATATAAATAATAACCATTTGAAAATAATGCAAATCATTTTTTGGAAATATATTTTCATGAATATAAATATTTTTTAACTTAGTTAGTTAAATGAATCACTTTTTGTAAATTATTTTAATGAAATTAATATATTATATATTTAATAAAATATTTATCAATAATCTTATGTGTTTCCTAGATAAGAGATAAGATTAAATCCAATTTTACCTTCAAAAATGCATTTTTTCTAAAGAACAGTTTTGTCGCCTTTAGCACACATATTTTAAAATAACTTTTTATCACATTAAAATATTTTATTTCAATAAATAACTTCATTTTGGAAATATTAATACCAAAATCATCTTAAGCTTAATTTTTGGCATTTTTCTGAAAAGATTCATTTTTTTATGAAAAGTGAACAATAACAAAATTTAATTGAAAAATACCATTTCATTTAATTTAATTATAAATGAAATTTAATTTAATGTTTATTTTAAATTAAAATTATTCATATTATAAATCCTTAACAAATTTTGGGTCATTTTAATTAATTCAATATTTAATTTTGATATATAAACTTTGAAAACTTTTGAAAAGTTTCCCATTAAAAACATGTTTTCTCTTCGGGTCCATTGGATTACATTTAATTTAAAATTTGAAATTTATTTTAATTTATTTTTTAAAGATGTATTTCATATTTGTAATATAAAAAATTTATATTATATAATTTGGTCAAATTAATTTTTTTCCGAAGTCAATTTTGAAAGGAATAAAAAATTAATTGTCCTAGTTAATGTAAAAAATGGGTTTATAGGTTAACTAAAAAGAAAAGGGTCAAAATATCCTATAAACCTATCCAAAAACTATTTAATGTAATATTTTAACAAATTAAACATCTAAGGTTCTATAATGGACCAAAATTTAACCTTATGACAAACTCAAAACCTATGAGTACTCAATTCATTTGAAAAATATCAAGTGTTTCCTCTCCCCCACTTATTAAAGGCCACCCCTGTCCCCTCTTATTCACACCTTACAACCCTTTTTGTATAATAACTAACCAAATTAATTCCAAAAATACCTCCCCTCATCATAGAATACAAATTTTGTAAATAAATCCAACTAATTAAGTATTTTAGTGAAAAGATAACGAGGATACCAGAAGAAGATGTAACATTCATTAATGATAATTTTTATTTTATTCCTCACTACACCCCCTAAAACATTAATTATATCATAATTATATAATAAAATCAGTTAATTAAATATAAATATATGTTTTTATGTTAATTTCATAACCTATAACCATCTCCACCTCCGTCAAATGGATTACAAAATCATTGTTCGTGTGTACGATGGAATCCCTCCTCGCAAACCGATGCCATTCATTTTTCTGTTACCAACTATCATAGTCAAAAATAATGATGAATTTATTGTTAATATATGATATTTATGATATAATTAGGGTTATTTGTTTATTATATCAAACATAACTTTGGGATCTCAATTTTGTGGGAATTCGAAAATGATGCATGTGTTTACGGCAGACTACCACCTCGCGATGTGATGTCATTCATTTTCACTTTACATAGAAGTTAATAAGGATGGGTTTAATAAAAATATAACATATATATGAAATAAAAATTATTATTTAAAGATAATATATCATTTAAATTTATTTATTTTAATACAATAAAAAATATAAATAGTTTTTTTGCATATGTATGGCATGTCATCTCAATGAGCAGTGTATTTCATTTTCTATCACTACATTTTAGGGATTACTATAAGTATATATATGAAGAATATATATATGATATTTATATAATGGTTATCATTCTGTATATTATGGAACCATCACCAAATTCATTGGACCTAAAATATAAAATATAAAAACATATTTGGAAAACAAAGCAGTTATTACCCGAAATGTAACTTTAACATGGAATTTTTAAAAAATAGGTAACGAAATAAAATAAAAATATAATATATGGAATGAAATATATAAATATTTCTCGGAAATATATTTATAATAAGTTTATATTTATTATATTTAAGGTCTCAACTTGTCTGAATGAATTCAATACTTTTTTTAGGGGATTTTCAGCTTACTTATATTTTTATATGAGAAACATGCCATGTTCTCCACATATTTCTTTTATATGGCGTATATAAAACCCATGAATTTATTTCAAGATGATAATACTATTAATTATTAGTTTTTAAATATCCATTTTAGTATCCCTATTTCAAGGAGTTTACTATTAAAAAGTTACCAAATCGGTAAAATATTTTTGTCTCAAGTTGCCTTCTTTAGGGCATACGATTATGATAAACACTTATGTTATTATATAAGGTGTATATAAAAAACTTTTTAATTGTAATATCATGATTTTATTATCTTAATTATATTTTAAGTTCCATTTAATGATATTTTTTCATGTTACTTACGTTTCAATGTTTCCAAAATGGTAAATATTTTATGTTACAATTTTATAGTTTATCAAGATTATTTATCATTATGTTTCCAAATTTAAAATATTATTAATAATATACAAAGATACTCATAAAATTTATTATCATATTTTACTTCCTGATATTTTTAAGTAATATTACCATTTTTCTACCCTTTAGTACTTTGGATAATTTAGAAAATGTTTTTTAAAAAAATAAAACTTTATTTATATATTCTGCCAAAAGTCGATTTCTTTCAAAACCATGTTTTCTAAAAATGTTTTCAAAAATGTTTTATTATTATCCAATTATTTTTAGAAGTAATTTTTACCCATGTTGTAAATTATTTAAAATTTTATAAAAGGAAAATTATTTTCCTTTTCTAAAACAATGCCAGTTTTTCTTTTACAGATAATGTAAAAGGAATATTTTTTACGCCAAGAATGGAATTTACCACCATAATGAAAATTTTAATTTTGAATATTTCTTTATAAGTTTTAATGATTATTTTCAAAGATAATTATTTAAAAAAAATTAATTTAATGTTTTGATTTTCAAATAAAATTTATTTTCCTCAATAAATGTAACCAGTAATCTTTCAAAATAATTGTTCTTTTAAGATGACATCTGTTGATGATACCTATTATTTACTAGTGATTTCAACCAAGGATATACCATTTAATATTTCTCAATATTTTTATTTTTATTGTCAATGAAAGTTTTTTTAAACACATTTGTTTTTCACAGTTTATTCTATAGTGAATTGATGAAATATTTATGAAACCCATTTTCTTTACACAGGTTATGATGTTATGACATGTTGAAAGTAGTATGATATAATGGAACACATAAGTATGGTTTTCATAATAAGATGGTTGATACCTATATCCCCCTCAAATGCATTGGCTAAGAATTTATTTCTTATGAGATAATGATAGGAAATAAGTCAATGGGCTTGATCCACAATGGTAAAAAGGTGTGTCTGGATCCATAATGGGAAACAGGTGTTTCCTAATCTGTAATAGGAAACCAATGATAGGTCATCATTCAATATGATGAATGTCTTGGTATATTTCATTAACAGTTTAAATGGGTTCCTATATTTATGATGGTGCCAAAAGTTAATGACATGATCTTATGGTTTATCATTAATTTGTGATGATTTATCACTCTTATGGACCATTTTTTTCAAAATGATAATGTTTTATTCCATGACATTTATTTATGATCCTTGAACAATTAGGTATGATCTTTTTGAGTTATGCTCTTAATCACACACCCTTATATATATTATACGATTTCATAGGATCTTAGATTTATACCTCTTATGTTTACCCTTACTGAGTATCTAATCTCACCCTTTCTTATGTTTCCTTCCCCTTGATTATGAATAAAGGCTTATTTTGGGTATTTCTATAAAGATTATAATGTGTGATTATCTTTTTGGGTGATGTTGAAGATCTTTTACCAGATTAGAATATTATATTTCTAGTTTCTAAAGAAACAAAACTATTATCATCCTTATGCATGTGTTTTTTTAATGTATTGAATTTCTATCTAAAAAATGTAATATCTTTATATGAGGACCCGAGTCTTTATATCTAGATGAATTGGTTAATCCCAATTTTAATATTTAATCTAACCAATTATTTATTTATTTAGAAAATTGTACATAAGTCACATCACAACACGAACCGTAGATCAAAACACGATTCCCCTTTCTAAAAACCCGTCATGATGTGAGTACCCATATAGTCTATCTGTAACATACCAAGTAAGTAAAGAATAATATATTTTCATATTTATGTATATTTATTAATTATATAGTGTTTTAGAGGCTTAAAATTAGAATAAATCCAATCTTAAGCACATAATACTCTCATATTTTTAAAAGATTGTTTTACCGCCTTTTGATGGAAAACCTTTTTCAAATATAACTTTTGACAACTTTATAAGCTCTATTTTTCAAAATACATGTATAATTTTAAATTGGGACATTGAAATTTACTTTGAATAAATTTTTGGTATTTTTATGACAATGTTCATTTTTTAATGACTAATGAAAAATACTGCATTTTACTTCAAAACTATTTTTTAATCTAATTTAATTATATGGGTAGATTATCTTTTTACTTTGTTTTAGAGTGTAATTAGAATATATGTTTACCATTTAATCCAATGGTGGTTATTATAATTAATTTCACTTTGAAATTGTATATAAACAATTGCCAATCTTTTGATAGATATTGTTTCTCAAAAACACGCTATTTGTTTTGACAACGGGAATTATTTTTAAATTAATTTCTGAAATTTCTATGTTTGGAATTTAGTAAAATGGATTCCATATTTGGAATCAAAATTTACAAATTATGTAACTAATATTCTTCTTTTTTTGGACATTATAAATATTAATGACGGAAATTATCTTTAATTATCGTGATTAATTAGTAATCGGGTAGTTAAGGATAATAAAATAATATCATAATAATAAAAAAATGACCCCAACTTGTGTCAAAATACTTTTTTTGAGTCATGGAAGATAATGGTATGTCTTTTAACATCTTTGGGACCCCATGGAATCACTTTAGTGTGATAGTGACCTTTTATTATATTATTTTTAAACAATGGAAAATATAGCCAATGTTTGTATCACTTATGTAAAACAATTTTAGTTTTGTTTATATAAATGATCTCTTAAATTATAAATAGTCACTGGAAAGGAAAAAATATTTCCTATATCATGGTATTTGTTTTATAATTTTTAGACATTTAATAAAAAAAAATTATTTATGACACCATGATGATGCAGTGATTACCTCATTAATGAAGGATTTAAATAAAATGAAAAGATAAGGTAAAATATAAGACTTACACTTGTAAAAAACCTATTGGATGGGTGAATTTTGAACCCATATCACCTTATCCTAGAAATATATCATTTCTGGAAGTTTCAATTTAGGAAAATGATTTTATAATAAAGTAACATTTCAAGACTTTCCAAAAGTAACCCTCCTCCCTCTTATAAAAGGCCCCCACCTCTACCCCCTTACCCACACATATCAAGCCATTGGATCATCCTAACCCTTCACATATTATCACTACACATCCCTATCTTAATCCTAGAAGCCTTACATTAGGAATAAATCTCTTCAAGAAACCCTTTTGGTTCAAACCAATGGGAGTTACCCGATTTAAAGTTAATGTCTTTTCTTATTTCCTTTTGTTTTATTTTTCTTCTCCAACCCCCTAAACTCTTTTTATATATTTATTTTGTAACAAAAATAGTATCTTATATATAAAAGTATGTTGTTATGAGATTTATTCGAGCAACACTTACACACACCTCCATCTAATGGGTGAATAACATATTGTTTCTGTGGACGGCGAACTACTGCCTCACGAAATGATGATTGTCAATTATCTCTTACCTCCTCTCTTGGTGGCCATTAATATTTCACTATATTTATATATGGTATATATTATGTTTTTTGTTTCCTTATGATTCTGTATTTTTCATTTATTCCATACCTTTATGGTTTCCATAATAGATACACACGATAATTTCATTTTAGGAAGTGCGGACTACCGCCCCCTCAATGTGATTTGAATTGTTAATGCCATATGTGGGATGTATAAAGGATGGAGTTAATGATATTATATATGATATTATACTAGAATTTTAATATACCTTTATATCATTGTGAATTCATTTCATTAAATATGAAATAGAAATGAAAGTAGTGTCCATGCGTACGTACGGCTTACCATCTCCATGAATGGTGCATTTCATTTCTTACCTCTAAATGTTATGTAATATTATAAATGCATGTATATACTGGATATATATGATATATGTGATATCTAAATCATGAATCTAATTTTGGATATAATGGATATTTTACCACATGAACAACTTCTAGTTATAAGAAGTTTACTTTTGACTCATGTACCAAATATCAACAAAACGACTGTTATTAACTTAAATGATTAAATAATGTTCATAACATGGTAATAAGTGATATAAAATGAATTATGAACTTATTAAAGGTTCTTAAGAGAATATAAATTAACTTTGCTTTATTATTTAGGAGATTAAAGAGCGATCGAGTTAAGTCGGACATGTGGTAAGGTACTTCATCTCAATCTCCTTTCATTGAGGCATATTTTGTTTTATACACAACTTTATTTTATACGGTGTATAAACCCATTTGACTATTAATTTTATTCAAAATGAATCTTTTATCTATAATTTTTTTTACTAAATGACAAAAATTATGTTTCTTTTTAACGTATACGGTGACAACGACCTTTCCGCTGCCACGAGTATTGTTTTATCTTTGGCTTCCTTAACAAGCCGTAATGTTTTTAAAAGGAAAATAAATACCATATACTCTTTTATGTATTTTGGTATTGAAAATCGTTTTGATAATGGATTTGATATGTCAATATATTGTGATGGAAACGTGGAAATTTTTTTTCCTTTATTTTTTGTATGTGTTATGATTGTATAATGGTACATGGACATTTGAAGGTTGGTTACGTGATAAACCAAATGACAGGTGGTGCCCTGAAATCTAGGATGGTTGGTTATGTTATAACCTCCAGTGCATTGGGTATGGAAGTTAGTCGTATGGCTATTCCATTTAGTGATATGTGTGGAATTCAACTGTATGGTTATTCCATTTAAGTATGTTTATGTCCCAAGTTACCTTTATATGTTATGTATTCTTTATATGGGTTTTATGGTAATCTTTTTGTAACAAAAGGGTAAGAAATTTATCTTTTATTCAGTGAAGAGTATTTACTACTTTATAAAGGTGAAAAGTATTACTTATGATGAAGTATTCATGGTTTACTTGTTTTTTTGAGAAATTAATAGTTCTCCTTCTCTGTGTATCCCTTACAGAGATTTTTATGCTCATCCCATGTTTTTGAAATGTTTTTCATAGGACATAAAGTGGACTAGGGTCAAATATGGGATCAAGCAAAAGTCTTGCTATTAAAACCCCGGAACTAGAAATGACTCTTTCAAAGAGTTTTTCTTTTTTTGAAAAAAATTGAAACTGAGTAGAACTGTCTACTTTGTAAATTTTGAGATGTAATAGTTATGGCCTAATTCTCTAAAACTCTAAACCTGAAAAGATCCTCAATGGGAATTCTTCACTTAATTCAAGATTCAGTAATGTTTTATGGTCTTGTCCTTGTAGTTGGTATTAGAGGTCTGTTTAGATAACTTTAGGTGTTATAATTCTATTAAATGATTATCCAAATATATGTATATATATATATTAAATATGATGGTCAAATTGAAATGATATAGAATTTGAAGTTTACCATGTTGCTTCATCTATGACAGGTTTGTTCAGAATGGTTTTTCATAGAGGAAATAGGGATGCAGTGTTAGGAAGGCATACAGAAGGAAATGACCTTCCAAATCAGCATCTTTAGATGGTTAGAATTAGAACTGAACAGTTTGTTGCAGTAATGGCGCAGTTGACTCAAGCGATAAATGGTGGTGGTATCCATGAATGAGATCATCATGATCAACCATATAGCAATATGTTAGTGGTGGAACATTTCATGAGACAACATCCCCCATCATTTAGAGGATAATCTGACCCTATGCTAGCAGAAGGGTGGATTAATGCACTGGAGATGATTTTTGATGTCATGGGGTGTTCAGAACATCAAAAGTTTAGTCTCGATGTTTACCATTTTGAAGGAGAAGATGATCAGTGGTGATCGATTGTGAAAATTATCAGGGATAGTGAGGAGATTGATGATCTTGACTAGGATGAATTAAAAGGTATGTTTGTTGAGAAATATTTTCCTAAGGTGGTTTGTCTTAGGCTGGAAAAACAATTTCTAGAATTGAGTCAGGAGGATGACTCAATGGCTGCTTATGAAGAAAAGTTCACTCAACTGGAAAGGTATGCTCCAAATTTCATACAGGATCTTGATAGTAAAATCAACCATTTTTTCTCGTGGTTAAAGACAATGAATCGAAGGAATTTAGCTTCTCGTTAGTTCAAAAGTTATGAAAAAACATGTTCGATGCATGGAGAAGGTGGAAATGGAGTTTTCCAATGATCAGGTGTTCTTTTCCAAATAACAGAATAAGAGGTCCAGTTGGTAGGAAAATGGAAAGAATTCGTCAATGAATCCTAGTGGTAAGAAAACCAAATATCCATCCTATGAGAAGTGTGGTAAAATGCATCCTAGAGAATTTTTATCCAAGCGTGGAAAGTGCTTCCGGTGTGGTACATCTGGTCATATTGCTCGTAATTGTAAGGAAAATGATCAAGAAGGGAATGAAAAACCAGCGGTAAGATGTTTAAAGTGTAATGAAATGGTCCATTATACAAATTATTGTCTAACGAAGAACTCAAGTGAGTGAAATCTACCAGACTACAAGCAGAAAGGTGTGGTGAAATCCTTTGCAACTACTTCAGCAGATGTTGGGCTATCGAATGAAGTCGTATCAAGTAAACTGTTAGATTTTCCATATTATGCCAATGTGTTTTTTGATTCAGGGTCTACACATTATTTCAATTCTGAGAAGTTTTCTAGTAAATTTTGAATTCCGTCTCAAGATATGAATCCTAAACTTATGGTAAAAACACCCGGAGTAAATAATGAGACAAAAATAAATCATAATAACCTTCCTATCCTTGTGTGTGGAAATAATCTACCTGAAAACCTTATTGTTTTTCTTTTAGTAGAGTTTCCTAGTATTGTACCTGATCTGGTAGTTGAATTTACTGTGGACTTAGTTCTTGATTCTAAGCCAATTTCAAAATCTCCTTAACGAATGGCTGAAGTTGAACTTTTGGAGTT
This sequence comes from Viscum album, assembly GCA_963277665.1. Lineage (NCBI taxonomy): Eukaryota > Viridiplantae > Streptophyta > Magnoliopsida > Santalales > Viscaceae > Viscum > Viscum album. The sequence continues at coordinate 375,545,836 of OY728126.1, read as the reverse complement.
AAAGAAGAAATTACAAGAGTTGTTAGATAAAGGTTTCATTCAACCTAGCACATCACCATGGGGTGCTCCAGTCTTGTTTGTTAAAAGGAAAGACAGTTCAATGAGACTTCGCATTGATTATAGAGCATTGAATAACATCATTTTTAAGAATAAGTATCATTTTCCTCATATTGATGTTTTTTTATCAGCTCTAGGGAGTTTAGTATTTTTCAAAGATTGACTTGAGGTCGGCGTACCATCAGTTGAAAGTAAAATATGTGGACATTACAAAGACTGCGTTTTGTACTAAATATGGCCATTATGAATTTGTAGTTATGCCTTTTGGGTTAACCAATGAACCTGCTGTATTCATGGACCTTATGAATAGAATTTTCCATGAGTTCTTGGATATGTTTATGGTTGTTTTCATTGATGATATTTTTGTTTTCTCTAAAAGTAAATAGGAGCATGAAAGTCATTTAAGGGTTATCTTTCAAACCTTAAAAGAAAAGAAACTGTATGGAAAATTCATCAAGTGTTAGTTTTGGTTACAACAAATTTCCTTCTTTGGTCACATTGTTTTAAAAAATGGAATAACTATTGATCCTGCTAAAACAAAAGTTCTTGAAGAATGTCCAAGACCTACAAATATAATCTAGATCCATAGTTTTTTTGGTATGGTAGGTTATTACCAGAGTTTTGTTTAGAATTTTTCATGGTTATCTAGTCCAATGACTAAGTTAACTCGAAAAGGTGTTAAGTTCATCAAGAAAAAAGAATGTGATGATTCAAAAATTGAAAAGAAGATTGGTGAATTCTCCAGTTTTGGCACTTCCTTCCAGAAATGGAGAGTTTGTTATTTACAGTGATGCTTTGTTTAAAGGAATTCATTTTGTACTTATGAATAATGATCAGGTAATTGCTTATGCTTCACGTTAGTTGAAAACTCATGATTTAAATTACCCTACACATGATTTGGAATTAGCTACTGTTTTTTTGCTTTAAAAATTTGGAGGCATAATTTTTATGGAGTAAAGTGTGAAATATATACTGATCACAAAAGTTTGAAGTATATATTCCCTCAGAAATAATTGAACATGAGACAGAATAAATGGTTGGAATTAATCAAGGATTATGATTTCACTATCCTTTACCATCCTGGAAAAGTAAATAAAGTGGATGATACTTTTAGTCGAAAAAGTAATTCTTCATTAACAATGCTATGTTTAGAACGAGATCCTTTGGTTTTTGATTGGATGAACATTGTCATAGAAGTTGTTAGTGTAGGAAGTTCTTCTGTTTTGTTCTAAGTGTCAGTTGGATCATCTCTATCAGACAGAATTAAGCAAGCGCAAAAGGAAGACAGTGGGTTGCAGAAAAAGGAAGAGCTGGTTCAGAAGGGTATGTTTCCTGAATTTAACATTGATAATGATTGTGTTTCGAGGTTTCAGAAGAGATTATGTGTGCCATGTGATTCACAGTTAAAGAATGAGTTGTTATGTGAGGATCATAGTTCCCCGTTTTCGATTCATCCTAGCAGTACTAAGATGTATAGATATCTTCATGAGTATTACTGGTGGGATGGAATGAAAATATATATTGCTGATTTTACTGTGAAGTGTTTGACTTGTCAGCATGTTAAAGCAGAGTGGAAATTACCGGAAGGGATGCATCAGTCATTACCGGTGCCATAGTGGAAATGAGAAAATATATCCATGGACTACATTGTGGGATTACCAAATACATCTCAAGGTAATAATTCAATCTGGGTTATTGTAGATCGATTAAATAAATCTACTCATTTCCTTCCAATTCGAGATAATTCTTATCTAGGTCAACTATCTCCATTGTATGATGAAGAGATAGTCAAGTTACATGGAGTTCCCCTCTCCATTGTATCTGATCATGATCTTTGGTTTTCTTCTAACTTTTGGAAAGCACTTCAAAAGTTGTTGGGTACTGAATTAAATTTTAGTACAGCTTTTCATCCTCAATCAGATGGGTAGTCAGGACGAACAATTCAGACCATGGAGGATATGCTACGTGCTTATTCGATGTATTACCATGGAAGTTAGGACCAACATCTTTCATTGGTTGATTTTTCTTAAAATGACAATTTTCATTCCAGTATACAGATGGCACCATTTGAGGCATTATATGGAAGCAGTGTCGAAATCCAACTTTTTGGGATGAAGTAGGTTAAAGGAAGTTGATGGGAACAGAATTTGTGGAAGAGATAATAGAGAAAGTTCAGTTGATTCAGAAGCATATGATAACAGCTTAGAGAAGGTAGAAGAGTTATGCAGATAACTGGAGGAAGGATCTTTCTTTTGAGGTTAGTGATCATGTTTTTCTCAAAGTTTCCCCATGGAAAAGTGTGATGCATTTTGGTAAGAAGGGAAATTTGAGTCTGAGGTTCATTTGACCTTATGAAATCCTAGAGAAATTTGGATTAGTTGTGTACAGAGTGGATTTACCTCCAAGTTTGTCCCAGGTACACAATGTTTTTCATGTTTCAATGTTTAGGAAGTACATGTCAGATCCATCTCATGTTTTGAGTCTAGAGGTAGTTCAGCTGAAAGAGAATCTATCTTACGAGGAACAACCAGTACAATTTTTTGACCATAGGGTGAAAGTGTTGCGAAATAAGGTGATTCATCAAGTGAAGATTTTATGGAAAAACAATATAGTTGAAGATGCAACATCTGAATCTGAAAATGCAATTAGGGATAAATACCCCCACTTATTCGATAAGTAAATAAATTTTTGGGATGCAATTTATTAAAGGGTGGAAGGATGTAACATCCAAAGTAAGTAAAGAATAATATATTTTCATATCTATGTCTATTTATGAATTAGATAGTGTTTAGAGGCTTAAAATGAGAATAAATCCAATCTTAAGCATAGAATACTCTAATATTTTTAAAAGATTATTTTACTGCCTTTTGATGGAAAACCATTTTTAAATCTAACTTTTGACAATTTTATAATCTCTATTTGTCAAACTAAACATATTATTTATAATTGGGTCATTTAAATTTTCTTTGGATAAATTTTTGGTATTTTCCTAACTATGTTCATTTTTTAATGAATAGTGAAAAATACAGAATTCTACTTCAAAACTGCCTTTTCATCTAATTTAATTATATGGATATATTATCTTTTTAGTTGGTTTTAAAGTGTAATTAGAATATATTTTTACCATTTAATCCAATGTTGTTCATTATAATTAATTTCACTTTGAAATTGTACATAAATAATTGTAAATCTTTTGATAGAAATTGTTTCTTAAAAACACGTTATTTGTTTTGACAACAGGAATTATTTTTAATTTAATTACTGCAATTTCTGTGTTAGGAATATGGTAAAATTGATTCCATATTTGTAGTTAAAAGTTCCAAATTCTATAATTAACACTCTTTTGTTTTTGGACATTTTGAATAGTAAAGACGGTAATTATCATTAATTATCTTGATTAATTAGTAATCGGGTAGTTAAGGGTAATAAAATAATATCATTATAATATAAAATTACCCCAACCTGTGTAAAAATCCTTTTTTGAGTCATGGCCGACCATGGGATGGCTTGTGCCAACTTTGGGACCCCATGGAATCACTTTAGTGTGATAGTGACCTTTTATTATATTATTTTTAAAGAAAGGAAAATATAACCAAATTATGTATCACCTAAGTAAAACAATTTTAGTTTTGTTTATATAAATGATATCTTAGACTAAAAATATTCATTTAAAAGATAAAAATATTTCCTACATCATGGTATTTTCATTATAATTTTAATACATTAAATAAATAAATTTATTTATGACATCATGATGATGAAGTGCTTACCTTATTAATGAGTGATTTAAATAAAATGAAAAGATGAGGTAAAATCTAAGACATAAACTTGTCGAAAACCTATTGTACGGGTGGATTTCAAACCCTTATATCCTAATCCTCGAAATATATCATTTTGGGATGTTTCAAATTCCAAAAATCATTTAATAATATATTAACATTTCAAGACTTTCCAAAAGTAACCCTCCTCCCTCTTATAAAAGGCCCCCACCTATACCCCCATACCCACACCTCTCAAGCCATTCGCTTATCCAAAACCTACTCATATTATCTCTCCACATGCCTCTATTCATCTTCGAATCCTTACCATAGGCAGAAAGATCTTCAAGAAACCCTTTTGGTTCAAACCAAGGGGAGTTACTCGATTTAATGGTAATGTCTTCTCTTGTGTTCTTTTGTTTTACTTTGTTTCTCCAACCCATAAAATATTTTTATTACTTTATTTTGTAAAAACTACAGTATCTCTAATATACTATTATGTCATTATAAGAAGTATTTGAGCTTCAATTACACACAACTCCATCTAATGTTTGAAGAACATTCTATTTCTGTGGACGGTGAACTACTGCCTCACGAAACGATGAGTGTTCAATTATCTCCTACCACCTCTCATGGTGTCCATTAAGATGCCACTGTATTTATATATGGTATATATTATGTTTATGATTTCATTTGGTTTCTATATTTCTCATTTATGGCATTCCTTCATGATTTCCATAATGGATAAATGTGATAATTTCATTTTATGAAATGCAGACTACCACCCCCTCAAAGTGATTTGAATCGTTAATGCCATATGTGGGATTTACAAAGGATAGAGTTAATGATATTATATATGATATTATACTGGAATTATAATATACCTTTATATCATTCTGATTTCATTCCATTAAATATTAATTAGAAATTAAAGTAGCGTTCATGCGTACGTACGACTTACCGTCTCCATGAACGGTGCATTTCATTTCTTACCCCTAAATGTTATGTAATATTATAAATGCATGTATATACTGGATATATATGATATATATGATATCTAAATAATGAATATAATTATCAAGATAATGGATATTTTACCACATGAACTACTTGTAATTACAAGAAGTTTATTTTTGACTCATGTACCAAAGATCGACAAAACGACCGTTATTAACTTAAATGATTACATAATGTTCATAACATGGTAATAAGTGATATAAAAGGAATAATGAACATGGAAAAGGTTCTTAAGAAAATAAAAATTAATTCTATTTTATTATTTTGGATATTAAAGAATGATCATGTCAAGTCGGACACGAGGTAAGGGACTTCGTCTCAATATCCTTTCATTGAGGCGTATTTTTTTATACACAACTTTCTTTTATAAAGTGTATAAACCCCTTTGACTTTTACTTTTATTCAAAAGGAATCTTTTCTCTACGAAATGTTTTATTAAATGACAAAAATTATGTTTATTTTTAACGTACGCGGTGACAACGACCTTTCTGCTGGCACGAGTATTATTTGATCTTTGGCTTCCTTAAGAAGTCGTAATGTTTTTAAAAGGAAAATAAATACCATATACACTTTTATGTATTTTGGTTGTGAAAATGGTTTTGATAATGGATTTGATATGTCAATTTATTGTGGTTTAATTGTGGAAATGTTTTCTTTCCTTTATTTGTGTATGTGTTATAATTTTATAATGGTACTTGGACATTTGACGGGTGGTTACGTGATTAACCAAATGACGGGTGGTGCCATGAAAACCAGGACAAGTGTTTACGTTATAACCTCCAATGCATTGGGTATAAAAGTCAGTCATATGGCTATTCCATTTAGTCATATATGTGGAAGTCGACTGTATGGTTATTCCATTGATGTATATATACGTCCCAGACTACCTTTATATGTTATGTGTTCTTTATATGGGTTTTATGGTAATATTTTGGTTACAAAAGGGTAAGAAATTTATCTTTTATTCAGTGAAGAGTATTTACTACCTATTAAAGGTGGAAAGTATTACTTATGATGAAGTAATCAGGGTTTACTTGTTGTTTTGAGATACTAATAGTTTTCCTCCTCTGTGTATCCCTTACTGAGATTTTTATGCTCATCCCAAGTTTTTTAAATGTTCTTCACAGGACATAAAGTGGAATAGGGTAAAATATGGGATAAAGGAAAAGGCTTGTTGTCTAAAACATGGAACTAGACATGAATATTTCAAAGAGTTTTTATATTTTTTGAAAAAAATGGAAACTGAGTAGAAGTGTCTACTTTGTACCTTTTGAGATGTAATAGTTAGGGCCTAATTCTCAAAAACTATAAACCTAAAAAGATCCTCAATGTGAATAATTCATTTAATTCAAGATTAATTAATGTTTTAAGGTTGAGTCCTTATACTATCACACTCACTATTTTACAAAGTATGTTTTACCCCTTAAATATCACCCAGAACAACCCATTCATATCATCCAGATCAACCCTTATGTATCATCCAAATGAACCCTTATATATCATCCAAATTGGCCCTTATATATTAGATAATTTACAATTTTATAGGTATAATTCAGGAAAACCCTTATTTATCATAAGAAAAATTCTTGTTTCACTATCATATCAAATACTTCACTATTTTTATTACTCAAACATATTATAGAAACCCTTTTATATTAAATTCATTACCATATTTCTAAATTAAATCTATATCCTACCTTTTTGTATCATATATAAAATCAGATTAACACTTTTTCATCTAGAAAACCCAAAATCTAACGTTTTTTTCCTTACGTTTGAGTTTTGTAAACTTATCCATGAAGAATTTACCACTTTTCCCACACAACCTGCTTGGTACTATGTATTCCCAGAAATCTTGAAACCCTCCCAACATCTAATTAGAAACAAATACAACAATTTAGTCATTTTCAAATATAGTTCATTCATTCGTGATACCTATCATGTTGTGGTTCCCATTGGAAATGATGTGATCCTAAATTATCACAAAAAAAATTCATTATTTACCAAAATCGTCACCCAGAAGTGTTTGATTTCATCACGATATGGTTATATGGTTGACGTATAATTACTTCCTTGATCCCAACCCAAATCATGAAAATAAATTCATGGCCTAAATTGAAACCACTAAAACCTCAATAGGGTCCTTATATGGAAAATCAGTCTGATATCTATATTAAAGTATGAATCCTAAAAAAAACATTATAACTTGCACCGCCAAATACCTCATTCACCTTTCCCTAACAACAATGATGCCCCCAACCATACTAAAATAAACTTATAATCACATCCTCATAAACCAAATTTGTAATCCCATTTTATAAATGAAAAAAAATCGTCATCTATAACTAAAATTCAAATAAGCCTACTATTTTTCTATTTAATGTCTCAATTAATCACCTAATATTATATTTAATTAATATATCAAATATATGGTTGTTACGTTTGATCTATAATAACTAGCTATGTGTACATTTTACAATAACGATGATTGAAATAGTAAAAGGGATAATTTATATGATAAAATAATTTTGTATGTATCAAATGAGTTTAAAAAGATAAAAATTATAAACTCCAGTCTATTTTCAAGAAGATTTAGGACAATGATACTGAACACATTTTGTATTGGAATGAAAAAACTAGAGAAAATATTTTTTTTGTGTTGTTTAATAGGATTTAAAATTGATTAAAAAGTATTAATATTCATTTTAATGTGTACAAATATCATAAAATATAACTAAAAATTAAATAATGTGTCTTTTTTATAATAGAATTTTTAGAAAACAATCCTTATTTTTTTATCATGCATGAAAAGATCACGTGTGGATGGCTTGTCGTGAGTTTTAGTTATGGTCAAAAGTAAATTTAATAGATAATATTATTTTTAAACTGTAAAATTATCTTAAACCAATTAAAAGGGTTATAATTATTCTTTTTTCTAATATTTTTTATAATAATTCTCAAATCATTTTTGACATAAAAAATTAGTAATACATGAATTTTATCTTCAAGAGGATCATTGACTTAGGGGAGATTGAGTTCAAAATTATTTAAATAGAATTAGGAAAAATCAAAATGATTTAAAAATCCGTGAAAGTGAATGCACATATATTGTAATATAATCATCTTATATCTTGACACACATAAAAATAAGTGGCGTAAAAATATGATTATCGGGAAACACTATTAGAAAAAAATATTTTGTTATGTATCATTTTACTGAAAAAATTGGTTTAATTATATAAAATTACGAAATGTAATGACCCTAATTCTAGTAACCGGGAGCAAGTGTTTATTATATTACATTAGTATAAGATTCTAGGCATCACAACAAGATAGACTAATCAGTTTAGTAATCATGTGAGAATAGATAAATATTTGATTTCTTATATTACTTTGGAAAAAAATACATAACATAAAAACATCCTTTTATCCTAGAAAAAAAATAAATGATTCCTTCTTTATATCCCTAGGAAAGGAAATCATAATAAAGTACGATCTCAAATTTTCAGTAAGATTTATGTATAATGAATGCTATCAAGAGTAGATATGAAAATAAAAATGTGGGAGAGAGGATAATCAACACATTATCTTTTTAATGAATAACATGATATTTAGAATATATCCATGGAAAATATCAACATGGAAATAACATGGACAATAATAACTAAAATCATAAAGAAGTAATTAAATAATGTATGAATTCATGATCTTACAATCAAGGCCTCATGCTTATACTTTAATAACCCTTTCATAAATGTATTATTCTAAGGGATTTTAATAATTGAGTAGGTATACTCTTAATAACCAGATAATTTAGTGAATAGTTTGTATCACGATACCTATGAATGTGTTAATGAGATATCTATAACCATAACCTTCCTATAAATTATATATATCCAATTTATTCCTTAAATAATAAATCAATTATATAATACATAATAAAAATTCCTTATCAATAAATAAATATATATATAGAAAAAAGAATATAGAATATCAATATTTTCCTATTAAACAAAATAAAATTATAAATAATATTCCTTCAACTAACACCATATATAGTTATATTATAAGTTTAATATAAAATTTAAATGAAAAATACATCCATGATACTAAAAACACGGACATGAAGGAGAAAATTATTGTCCAATGAATAATGGAGATTGATAGAGAACATGATCATTAAAAAGTGAATGATTAAAAAATATGGTATAATACATAAAGGATTATATAAGTCTAAAAATTAATAAGAATGAATTTTTTGAAGTAAATGGGTGTATTTTTATAATTATAAATTTTAGTGAAACTCTAAAATGATATTTACTTAAATATTTTTTAACTTCTCAATAAAAACAAATTCATACATCATTTCTAAAAAAACCTTACCTATGATTCCTACTTAGTTGGATGAGTTATATAATCTATAATAATAAATTTTAATTTATTAAATATTTTATTAAGAAAACATTTAATCTATATTACATTGTTTGAAATTTTTTATAATTATTTTACATCCATTCATTGCATATTTCTTTCTTACTGTTAACACTTTATATTGTTCAGTGAATTTCTTAAAAACTACCCTTGTATGTAGATCTTGGTAAATGGTATTATAAAATGGTTCTATAATATATAGAATATTAATTATGTAATTAATATAAGTTTTATTCATTATATAAAATTTTTGAATCATCCATGTTAGTTGGTAATAAAAAATGAAAAATGTCACTTTAAGAAGGTATTAGTTCACACATATGCTCTAGTAATATTATTATTTTCCAAAAGATGGAATGGTAAGATGATTTATGATATATTATAATTAAGGAATCATAATTATATCATAAATAATTATTTTATTTATTACATATTTATTACCATTATAGTAAAGTTGTGATGAAAAAAATTACCCCATTACATGGAGCTAGAAGTCCACATGTATGCATAAGCGATGTATTCATTTTCTATTAGAAGGGAAATGAGGTAAAAGATATCTATAAGATTAACATAATAATATTTCAATAAGTTAAATATAACAATTTAATAATTTTAATATATTTATTGGATATTTGGAGGGGGTTTGAGAAGAATGGAACCTTTAAAATATCATAAAGAACATTTACCCTTTATTTTGGTAACCTACATTATATTACACCTTAATATTTTTCAACAGGGTATATGTTGAAGAAAAATATCTCTAGGTAGATAGAAAGTATTATAGGAAGGTGTTTTTTAGGGATTGGTTAAGTTATTTGGCCTATGATGTGTGGATAAGATGGGAGAAGAGGTACCCATTTTTAAGTGAGGAGGGTGGAAAATATATAACTAGTTGAAATGATATTATATAATATATTTATTACTCTAGAAAAGAGACAAAACGTTTTTTTAATATAAAATATGATAAGTTTAGGTTCAAAATTGAGCCAAATTATGAGAATTAATGAATTTTTTGTGTCATCATGAAGCCTTATCTCTTTATTTTTAACCCTTTTAAGACATTTGACCCTTAAATAAGGTGATAAATATTCACCATGGTTACAATTTATTATGAAAAAAAATTAATTTTACATTATTACCTAATATTAATTATTCTAATAAAAAATATGTAATCTATTTAAAATTATTAAATTCATATAACTGATTGAAATTATATTTAATATAATTTTACAAAACCCAAAGAAAAACTACATTTTAAAAAATGATTGTGTAAACATATAATAATTTTATAACAGAATAATGAAAAATGTTGATTAATATAGAATAATATATATTATGTTAAATTGAATTAGACTTATTTTACTTTGAAACCAAAATAAGTTTTAGATTAACCATGTCAATACTTAACTAATATAGAAAAACTAAAAACATTTAAATATAAAATTATTTAGATTTCTAAAATTTTAACCATATATTTCTATGTTAAACAATATATTTTTAAATGAATTCTTATTCTTCATAGATATATTTTTATTTTAGAAAAAGGGTCTAAATAACTATCAAGTCATTATTATATCCTAATAATTTTATAACTGTGACTGTATTTGTAAAATCTTTATTTTCACTATACCCCTAAAACAACTTTTTTAAAAAACTCTTAAAAATTAACCCTAAGATAATTTTCAAATAATGAATTAATATAATGAAATTAATTTAATCAAATTACAATTATGAAATTTATAAATTTAGGTATTTATCATAATCATGAATAAATCCCTATATATTACACTATATTTTCTTTATAATGAAAAATATACTTACTATTATTGAAGTTTGGGTGTTACATGCTTCCCCAATTCAAATATTTTAGCCTTGAAATTTCTATAATATAACAACATAAATAACCTTGGGTAGTTTTCCATCATAATTTCTTCATGTTCTCATGTTTAATATTTTATATTATGATTTCTTTAATGTTCCCTTACTAACAAAGTCATCTGATTCTGTAACACTTTTTTCAAGTGTCAAGATTCAAAATAAGCATTTGAAAACAAGATAGATCACTCACCAATTCCTTTTATTCAGCGGTGGGTATGTGTGTGTGGTATAGTGTTTAAATCTTCAGTAATGTGATATAGAACACACCATTAAATTTATAGAGTTTTTGTATCATTTCCAAATTGTAAGCCACAACTCTAATTATTTTCAAAATCATAAAAGGCAGAATATTCTTAGGGCATAGATTCAATTTCATTCCAACCCACATAACTTCCTTCCATGGAGAAAAATTTAAAAAAATGTGATCCCATTCCTGAAATTATAGATTCATCCGTCAATTATTATTATATCACTTTTACTTACTTTGATATTCTGTTATATTACTCTAAGTAGTTCTTGGGAGAATTATTGTATCCTCGAAAAGTTCAATTCCAAAAAGAATCCTTTCACTAAATTCAACTTAACAAGTTTTTGTATGAAATATATTCCCATAAAAAGCTTCATATGATGAAATTTTAATGCTTTAAGGGAAGATATTATTATATTCAAATTTGACCAATGGAAAATAATAATCCCACTAACCCTGAAAGTCTAGTGAGAACAACCTTACCATGTCATGTACTGTCTTAATAGTCCTTTTGGATTGTCCAATTGTATGAGGATGATAATTTATTCTAAAATATATCTTGTTTTCAAGATACTTATAATTTATTTTCCATAATTTTTATCTAAACCATGAGTCTTGATTATATACTTTCGAAAGAGGTGCACTGAAATAATCTATGATTTTTTAATATATATATATACTAAAAAATTAATTTTACCTTCTATAGATTGTCTCACACACAACAAGAAACTAAAATGTGTTGAGCCATACTGATTGAATATTATTAAGAAAACTATAATAATAATAATAACCATTATTAAATAAAAGTATTTTAATAAACCAAAAAACATTACATTCAAAGAATAAATAATAAATTACATTACAATCAAACTGAATAGTTCAATCTCAAATCATTTTTTAAAGAATATTATATTTATTCCAAATAATTAAATTGACCAATATTAAATGACACTACATAATATTTCAGTATATGAACTAATGTTATATCCTTTATTAAATTAGAAATTAATATGAACTAATATTAAGAACACTTAATGTATAAAAATTATTTATATATATTTTATTTTATTTTAAAATATAAATTTATAAACATTATTATATATATTAGATAAATCCAACTTCTTTTTGGAAATAATAACATTAAAAAAATCCCATTATGTTTTTTTGATATTTTTCCAAAAAAATATATTTGTAGCTTCCCTTTATCAAAATTAGGACTTTTATGCCATTTTTAATACATAATTATGGATTATAAATTTATGAAAAAATTATATTTAATCAATATATATTGGATAATTTAATTTTTTTATTATTTGTTTCCAAAACCTATATTAAATATTTCAAAAAATAAATAATATTTTTCTTAAAATTTGTTTTAATAAATTTTACATTTATTATATTAAAAGTAAACTTTTACAATGTAATAAATTGAATCAAAAGAAATGGATATCATGTTTATACTCAGTGGGTCCAAATTAACTAATTAGTGTCATTTTATTTTTTTATTAAGGATTATGTTGCTTAATGTAAATATTAGTTACCGACGTAAAATAATTTTTTTTCAAAGAATGACACATTTATAATATTGTTGATTGATTTTAAATTAAATGAATATATATTAAATTAACATTTTAATACCTTGTTTAAACATATATAAAAATTAATTAATTCTCATGTAATAGTTAATACCTGTTAAATAATATTAAGAACATTATTAATTAAAATGAATTTTTTCAACAAAACAGTTTTCAACATATTATATATTTTAATTTAAAACTTATTTAATAATATTTAAAAATTGAATTAGATTATGTTGTTACCAAATTTAGATACATTAATCAAATTCTGTAAAAAGGTGCATCCTTTATTTTTATTGATATAATAATTACCATGATTAATTTTTCATGTTGATTAATAAGGGTAAAAATGGGTAAAGAAAGTATCTCGAATATTTAATAATTAAAATTTCATTAACAGTTTCTAGAATTCAATTTTAGTTATTACTATAGAACGAAATTTTTTCACATACCATTTTTTAAACTAACTCACTTAACACATCTAACACACCTAACACCCAACTTATTTTATTCTTACACATTACATAACTTTAGTTTCCATGGAAAACCCCCACTTTTCACCTATAAACGGAGCTCATTGCCACCCATTCTCTCATCCCTCTTCACCAAAAATTAATTTCCCATGAATATAACTAAACTATACATATATATGTCCCTAAAATGATTTCTTATGGTTATGTGGAGTCCTCTCATGCTTTGATAATCTACCTATCAGAGTAAGGGTTCTCCAATTCCTCATCTTTATTCAAGTATTCATTTTGTGACAATCCCCATTGAATTTTCTATGATTAGGATTATATGTAGTCATAATCAATAATTTATTTTTTAAATCATAAAATCTTTTTGATATACTACACTTCCCTCACATTATTACCATTTCATAGTACCTTTTTTCTAGCTACTATACTTCTAAAATTGCTATATAATTCACTCTCACTCTTCTCTTTTATGTTCAACATCATCCTTATTATAAGAATTTTGAATTAAATGTTATTATGCTTAAATGTGTTTATTTAAAACCATCTACTATAAAAATGACGATTCATTGATGATAAACTATCTTTATCCCACATTAATCTCATTTTATAGTACTTTTCATATCTATAATGCTTTCAAAATTTCTCATTGATTCTCTTCCCCCAATTTTCATTTAAGGATTCTCTTTATTTAAAGGATGTTTAATTCATTGTGATTATACATACATATTTTCATAATCAATAAAATAATATCCAAATAACTCTCTTTTGATTATATACTAACCTTATCTCACTATAATCCCAATTCATAGTCCATTTTTATAGTTGTTATTCTCTCAAAATCGCTCATGGATTCTCTTCCTCCACTTTTCAAATCAAGCACGTACTTATTGTAATTATTTTTAACTCAATGTTATTATTATTATATATGTTAATAATAATAACTATCCAAAATGATTTATTATTTATATTATAATTCCCCTCTCTCATATTGATCCCATTTTATATTCACTTTTTTATAGTTATCATGTTGTCAAAATCAATCCTCGATTTTATACCTCCTCTTTTAAAATCATGATCTTATTTTGATATAATAATTTTATTTAAATTTAATTATAAATAAATCTATTCAAAATAAAATCCATTTTCCATGTTTTTAACAATTAATGTGATACTAATTTTATCTCTAATTAAATCCATTCAATAATCCTTCAAAACACCCATCATGTGGAAGAAATAATTTCTTGATGTTTCATCATCATGTTGAGAATTATAACCTCTAATATCATCAAACTTTATCCATATAAATGAATTTTAGAAACACATGTAAATGTGGAAATGTTTTTAAAATAAGTTATTACAAAATTACTCGAGCTTAGGGAGAATTTGACTAAGTAGGGAAACCAAGTAAGAGTTTCCAGCTCAATCGTACTTCATTGAGAAATGCATTGATATTATTCAAATATTTTCATTTTTATAATGTAACTACTTTGAAATTAAATTATAATATCATTAATTATTACTGAATATATAAAACTAACTTTAATATATGTTATTATTTCTTTTGTTCCATGATTTATATCTTCCAAAAAATGTAATAGTTTTACATAAATCAATATTCATATTGAGCTAAAATATTTCTCATTAGGCTTCCTCTTTTATTTTATATGGTATGAAATATCTCTATATTAAGTGATAATAATTGATTCAAATATTACTTCTTGATGCATTATCTTTCTTCATAGATATTTAACTGTGTTATTATTAATTTCCATCCACTTTAATGTGGTTTTCCAATCATTTTCTATATTTTATTCACCCAACCTCTAGTGTTCTCCTTTATACATGAATGTAAAACTATGTGTTTTCTAATATTCAATCCATATTTACATTATCATCCTAAAAAATAATTTTTGGTTTTTATTTTATTATGTGGGTTTTTAATAAAGGTATTTCAAAATGTTCAAAATGTTTTTCATCCATTAAAAATCAAATATTTTATATTCCACTCCACATTCTTTTGGAAAACCTTTATTCATTTACAATGAACTATTCTTGAATTTTCTTTTTAAAAGAATTATGTTTCAAACAAATTCACTTTAATTTTTAAAAATTTACCCTTCAATTTGATTGTAACTTTTTCTTGTATTCAATGGTTAAAATCATTTAAAAACTCTTATATGATTTTCCCACCATATTCTTCATTATCTCAAAATTCTACATTTATTTTGAAATTTTTTTGTAGAATAACCCCAAAATGTTCTAATAAAATATTCATTTTAGGTATTTCTATTTTAGGTATTAACCATTTAAATTAATGATGTAAATTTTGATATTACCATCAAGAATTATTGTAAACCCAATGTTTTATTCAATTGGTTCTTGATAAGGTGATTAATGATTATCTTCAACTGAGAAACCTATCTTTGGATGATGATAAGTGGGGTCCAGTATCACCCACCAATGAATTGGTTATGGTTTTATATCTTATAATATAACTAAACAAATTGATTAGGGAGATAAAACTCTAATGTGGGAATCAGGTAGTGATGTCTGGTCCACTATGGGAATCTGGCAGGGATGCATTCTCCACTATAGAAATCAGGAATGAGGCCCTCCCTCCACTATGGGAATGAAGTCGTGATACCTAATCCACTATAGGAATCTAATATTGATGACTCATCTGCTATATTATAGGAATCCAATGGTGAATACTACTCCACTATGTTATTTTTATCTATAACCATGTGTGTTCCACTTAATTACCTTATGATATGATTTATTTTGAAGTTATGAAAATGTTTTATGATATTCCATTTTCAGAAGTTATTCCTCTTTATAATGTAATAATTTAAATTTGTGTGTTTATAACCAATGTTTTAATAACATTTATCTATTATTATAATCCTATAACAACTTATTATTTTATTATATATTTCTCTTTATTTAATTTTTACATCATTGATAGCTTATTTTTCTCACAACACTAACATTAAATGGGCCAGGATATACTATTGAAATTTTTTTATTTTAAATATCACTATTATAACTTACATATTGACTTGGAAGGTTTGAATTGAAGAAAATACATTATAAAATATATTTAAAATGGTCCTAATCAATAAAAATGTAATGTTTTATACTTATTAATCACGAGATTAATTTTTAGAGAAGTAGTTTTGGGAATCAAAAATATATTTTCTTCAAAAATTGTTTTTATTGATATTTTTTAGAAAATATTACGATTAAGTTCAGACAAACTTAGATATTTTATTTTATATAAAGGATATATTTTTTTATATCATTATATCAAACAAATTATGGGACATTTTGGGATTTTTCTAAAAAGATTAATTTTTCAATGAATAGTAAAAAATACTAATTTAATAGAAAATTTTATTTTCCAATCTAGTATTTACAAAGTCCCATTTTGTTCCGAATTGATTTTAAAATTTCATTAGTTATTTTTTTTATTAAAAATAAACAAATTAAGGTCATTTTATTCTATATTATAGTTAATTTTGGTTTAAAAACATATTTAAACTTAAAAATACATGTTTATGGAATACTATTTCGCATCATGTTTTATGGGTTTATTGTAAACAGTAATTTTTTACACTTATATTGATTAAATATTGTAAAATATATTTAATAAATTTAATAAAAAAAGTTAACATTATGGAAGAAAGATAATTTAATTTTTTCATTTTGAATAATATTTTTTTTAAATCATTAATGTCATAAAGGTTTCAAGGGGTTAAAGAGGGAATGAACTAAATATATAAGGATTAAAATAAGATAAAAACATGTATATATACGATTTTATTATCATATTTATACCATATATTATTTAATCTTCTAATATAGGTCACTTTAATTGATTTTTCTTGAAAAATACATTAATATATTTTAATCTTTTAAAACAAATAATTTTTCTTCTCCCTCACTTATAAATGGACACCCCCTATCCTATCTTATCCACACTTATAGGGCCTATTGTATAATAAAAATTCCCACCCATATGCTCTAATAACATCCATACCCTTGTCTTATAGTTATTTTTTTGATCATAATATTATCCTTTCATGGATTATGGTGTAAGCCAAATGAGTTCTCTCAATGAAGATGTATAACTCATATACGAGAACTTTTAAATTTATTTCTTCTTCCACATTATATAAACCAATTGTATCAATCATAACATAATGAATCTTGTATCATCAATATAATTATATTTATGATTTTTTATGTCATAACATTTATTGATCTCTATCTCTATCAAATGGGAAATGAAACCATTGTTAATGTGTACATGTAGAGTACCACCTCGTGAAGTGATATGTTTCATATTACATAACCATCATTAATTGTTGGTAATTATTATTTATTTAATTGTTACATATTATATTTAATATAAAATTATTAATTTGTAATTACAATATATTATCTACCTTCTCACCTTTCCATATGTTAGAAAATGATAACACCACTCTTGTGTACGTGTAAACCACCACCACCATGAAGCGATGTGATTCGTTTTTCATTTTTTATTTACAAGGATGGAAATAAGGATAAATTTAATGTTTTTATATGATATTAATGATATAATAATTAATCTATAATTTATAATTATAATTTATCTTCCTTCTATTTCATCTATCATAAAGTGGAAACATCACTCGTGTATACGTACAGGCTACCTTCTCCGTGAAGTGGTAAAATTCCTTTTTCATCACTGATTTATGTGAATTATAATAAAATTTAGTATAATTATTTACTATTTTTATTATTTCATGATTAATATTATAGATATGATTAAATCATAACAGAGTTTTATGTAAAAGAATGTTCGAACAGAAACATGTTTGAAATGGACCGTTTTTCACCTATATTTCCATTTTACCAAAGTATTGTTAATAGAAAGAAATTACAAATTATAAAGGAATAATACATAGTAAGTCATGTATTAATATATTTAATAAATCTATTTATATTAAATCTATATTTATTTTTTAGGATGTTTGAACATGTACAAAGTAATGTGACACTTGAGTTAAGGGATTTATAATACAATAACATTTATTTTTGAGATTATCAATGATAAATTTTCATTAATGGGGATTATATAAAACTTATCCTTTAAACCTTATATATTTTTATCTAAGAATTTTATTCATGTAATTTTCAGTTAAAAATTCCATTTTCCTTAATTTTTTACTTAAAATTACTAAGATAATGTTTATAAGAAAAAAACATTACTTCCACTTTGGTAGGAATCTTTTTCCTCCATGTTTATATATTATTTAAAAACAATTCATGAATTTTTATAAAATTATAAAATTCTTTTTAAAGTAATTTTTACAATTATTTAACATTTTATGAATATATTTTTTATGAATCTTCTTGTTTTTTTGAATGATGTAAATTTTATCAAGGTGTGAATGAAATATTTGTTTTAACATATACCACATGTAATACATATCCCATTATCATGAATAATATATTATTTAATGATTATTTTACATGATTACATGGTAATTTTAAAATAAAATCTTTTTCCATTATTTTTGAAACATTTAGTTTTAAAATATTTTTTTCAAATTATAAGGTGTATTTTCCTTAGGAAATGTTCCAATGATATTTTAAAGTTATTTTCACCTATGTAAACATTATTTGATTTTACTTAATATTTATAGTGGAAGCGATCCAATGATAACTTACTTATTCTTTTTATAGATGTTTATTTATTTTGATGATGAAATATTAATTAAACCTAACTTATATTATATGGGTTAAGTTAAGATGAAATGATAAATGTTTTCATGAACTTATTGAATACATATGAATGGATTGTAATTCTATGATGGTCTGGTCTCTTATAGCTCTCCAATGAATTGAATAATGTGATATTGATATCTCATTGGATGATAATTATTATCATGGACATTATTATGAATATATTTTTTCACATTTTGATTCATGATTATTGCTTATTCTTGTTATTATTAGATGATTACATACGTCCATGATTTAAAATATATATGTTCACATTTTGATTATTGATTATGATTGTTTCTATTTATGATCACGATACAATGCATGGACATGATTTTGAATACCTATATTCACATGATTATGGTTTCCTATGAATATGTTTCCACATTACTAAATTATAACTCCTAAATTTTGAACATTTATTTGACAACCTTATTGAAAATTAATCTCGACATTACATGATTTTAGACTTTATGATCTAATATTTTTAGGCCATGAATCTTTTATGTTGATAACAGAAAATTTAATATTTTAGCCTACACTTATGATCATATTGTGTTTTCTCATGACTGATAAGTAACATTTTTACCCTTACCAATCATCTAACGTCATCCTTTCTTAGGTTTTCCTTTCAGAGGGTTTTTGGGGAATGTCCTAAGTGTGATATGTATAGAAGGGAAAAATGTGAAGATAATGTTGGGATATATTTAAGATAATTTAATAAATGAGTTGTTTATGTATATAGTATCTAAATACACTAAACTTTTATAGTACATTAGTGTGTATAATTGTAATTTTTATTGAATATTCAACCAGAATGATGTAATATTTATGTATATTATTCGCGTAAGTTATAGATCCTTAGTTCCCAATTGATTTTCATGATTTTCCTTACTGATCATTTGAGATCACCCCTTAATTATGTTTCCATTTCTGAGGTTATGAATATGATAATATCAAAATAGATGTATATAAGAGGGTATATAGGTGTATGGTTAGGGAAAAATGTCATCAAGTGTTGGGATATAATATTTTTATGTAGCTAGTATAAAATACACAAAACCATTAGGGCATTGGGTTATGCACCTATTTTTGAGATGTATTAATTAAACCCCAGTATCCATGTAATTTTTATGTATTTTTATATTGGGTAACCATAGTTAGTATCAAGGTAGTTTTTAGATATTTTTTTGTAGATTATTTTAATTACATTTGAGATTAATGTTATAGAACCATAGTTAATATCCTAGAGATGAGTCTAATTATATGATGGTATCCTTAAATATTGGTAAAATATTGAGTTGATGGGTTTCCTTGCAAACATCTATATATAGATACTGGTGAGCGGATGAGGCTATGAAACATAAACACATAGGGTTAATCACCCCAAGTCATTGGTTGAACATAGACTCAATCATCTTATTAATTCATGAAGAGTGGGTCAAATACTGCAAATTTGTATCGACACTCTCAAGGGATATACTTTGGTTCATCAGGTTCTATTTTTAAACCACATTGAAGGATTTATTTTCAATTTACATTTAGTTATTAGGTTTAGAAGTATAAAATAAACCAACATGATCAACCTAGGATTAACTATGATTGATATAGATGAAACCAATGGAATTACTGACTAATGTGATGGTAAAAATATAAGTTTTTATGGGTGAATATAATTTATTTACTATGAAAATCTGATATTATATTAAATGTTCATCAATCATGTTTACAAATTTCGTCTAATAAATGGTAAGAGATAGGTGAAACCACGTTAATAATAGACATGATGGAAAATCCAATAAATTTATTAATGGGAAGTCAAATCGAATTGATGTTAATGTTAAGAATCTTGTGGTTATGCTAAAAAAACTATATCAGGTTTTGATTAATAACTTAAGTCTTACTAAGAATCCCAACACACTAAATAAAATAAATATGTAGTTTTATAGAATATAATATGATGAAGATGATGAAAAAAATAAGTCCCAATTTCTTATATATCAAAAATTTAAGGAGAGGCACCCAGGGGAATATCTCAAAGGAACTATAATATGTTTCATCTATGGTAATGGAGGGCATCATATAGCATGTTTCTAAAAATAGGAATATTACAATTAATAAGAGGGAGATAAATAATGTTCTTTATATGGATCCACTATTATTTTGATGTTTTAGATGTAAGGAATTAGGGAACTATACAAACCAATGAATTATTCCAAGGGATTAAGATAAAAATATACACCAACATCCTTTTATCACATTGGATCAAGGAAAGATCTACAAAATGGCTATTATTTAAGTATATTGTGATAATTAAGTGGTGATAGGTGCAGCTAGTTTCCACTGAAGACTTTCATATGTCTTATGTCCGGTATTTTTTCACTATTTATTATATATCAAAATAAAAAACACATGATGTTAAATTTATTTCATCCAATGAATACAAAACTCCTTTAATATTTTTAGGGTTTAGATTCATGCAATTCTCATTATCCTTCCTTCAGACAAATTTGATGTAATTAAAGAAATGGAATTTCTATATTCACAATGGGACTATATTAATCACTAAAATAGTGAATTCATATTTCATATTCCTTCATTAAAGGAGGATTATTACCATTCCTGGAAAACATATTATATTATAGAAATTATAATACCCAGTTATGAAAGATTTTTTTCTCAAATGATTTAAAAAAATTAAATTTAAAAAATAATAAATTTATAAAGATAATATTTATTCATTTAATTTGTAAGGTTATTATTTCCCTAAAAATAATACAATGAATCAATATAACATTTTTATAACCTTAACTATTTTCATCTATATGTGATAGTATAAATTGTGATGAACAAATTTATTTATTGTGGGAGAATGTAATAACCAAAGATTTTAATATATATATATATATATATATATTCTCTATAAAAATTTACCTTCAATATATTTTTCATACAAAAACCAAACTAAAAAAATTTCTAGGAATAAGAAATGAATATTATTAATAAATCAATAAGACTAATAAAATCATGTCATAAAAAAAACTGTATTAGTTATCCAAAAATACTTAAACATAGAGGATAAAGAATAAATGATATTTAGCATCAAAAATAACTATCCTTTCTCAAATTTCATTTTTTAAAAGTATTTTATATTTTTTCGAAATAATTAAATCAACAAATATTAAATGATAAAATTTAATATTTTTTACATGAACTTATATATTAGCATACGTTAATTTGGAAATTGATATGAAATAATATTGAAAATACTTTATTTTTTAAAATTTCTTTAAATTTTTTATTTTCAATTGAAAAATAAATTTATATATTTAAGAATCCTAATTAGATAAAAAAATCATTTTCTGGATTTACAATGTCGAAATTTTCATAGATTTAATTTTTGATATTTTTCTAAAAAATTATGTTTTAAATGAAATGTGAAATATACTAACACTGGGAATTTTATTTCACTATTATAATATAAGTGTGGATTAAATGTTTCTGAAACATTTATATTGATAGAATTTTAAATTTTAATTTAAATTATTTTATTACAGTTTAAAGAACCGGTATTTTATTTTTAAAACCTCATGTAATATTTTTCCCAAAAATTGTTTTATTACATTATACAATTGTTATATTAAAATATAATTTTAACAATTTTTGAAATTGAATCCAAAGAAATGGATTTTAAATTTATATTCAATGGTTCTAAATTATTTAATAATTAACACATTATTTTCTTCCTAATGATAATTTTACATTAGGTAATGATTAGGTGACATGGTAAAACGATTATTCTATCAAAAATGATAATATTTTAAATATCATATATTTTTCATAAAATAAATGGATTTATTTTAAATTAAAATTTTAATATGTTTTTAATCATATATAAAAATAAAGTTTCACTCATATATTTGGTAATAAATATTTAAGAATATTAACAATAGATGATGATTGAAATGTTATTTTTCTATAAAAACATTTTTTAACAGATTATATGTTTTAATTTAAATGTTTATCATGTCATATTTAGATAATTTAATTATATTAAATAGAGTCTAAATTTAGTCTCAACACATTGAAATTCGGTACTAAGTTCCATATTGTATTTTTAATTATAAAATAATAACCATGATAAATTTTTCATCAAAATTAATATTGTTAAATGGGTAAATAAATTATCTCAAATTTTATATACATTAACGGTCCTCGATAACTTATCGAAACACTTTTTATATATGAATTTAATCCCAAATTTCTCACCTACCATTAATTTACCTAGAACACTTAACTCAGCTAACCCGCTAAACACACATACGATTTCATTTTTACCCCTTTCCAAACATTAGTTTCCAAGAAAATACCACTTCTATTCACCTATAAAAGGAGCTCACTCCCTTCCATTCTACCATACCTCTACACCATAAAAGAATTTATCATGTATTTATATTACTTATACCTAACTAAATAAATTGTAATTAGTTCTTAATTTTAAAAGGATCCATTAAAATCAATAAGAATATACATAGAAATGTAAGGGTTCTCTACCTCCGCATTTTTGTTTGACTACTTCTTCTATAATAATCCGATTTGAATTCTATGTGATAACGCTACCATGAGTTTATAATAAATCCTTCACTTCCAAAATTATGGAATATTTATTAAATAATAACCTTATCTAACATTAATCCCATTTCATAGTCTTTTTTTATATTTTTTATGCTGCTGAAATTATAATATGATTCCCTCCCTCCAATTTTCAATTCAATCACTTATTTTAGGAATTTAAAATTCCATGTGATTATTCATCCATGTATTAATAATAAATAATTTATATTAAAACATATGCACTATTTATGATATTATACCATTTATCACATTAATCCCATCTCATAGTCGCTTTTTATTGCCTTCAGGCTTCTGAAATTTCTCATGGATTATCTCCATCTTTTTTTAAATCAAGATCTTCCATATTGTAAGCCATTAGAATTATTTTTAATTATGATCCAATGTTTATTTAATAATTTTTTACCTGTATAAATTATATAATATTAATTATAGACTTCCCTTCTCTGACAATTATCTCATTTTGTTGTTCCTTTGGTATAGTAATCAGTCTACGAAATTCTCTCTATGATTCTCTCCCTCACATATTCAATTTTAAGTTATTAATTTTTGGTAAGTATTTTTAATTCCATGTGATTATTTATCGATGTTTTCATAGTCATTTAATATAAAAAAATTTAACTATTGATGATAGAATATTCTTCACTCATATTAATCCCATTTCATATCCCCTTATTTATAGTCACCAAGCTACCAATATTGTTATGTAGTTCTCTCCCCTCCTTTTAATTCAAGATCTTCCTTGGTTTCATGACATTTATTTCCATGTGATTTTTCATAAACATGTTCATAATCAATACATTACAATCATAGTGGCATTTTATTAATTAATGACTTCCTTTATGACTCATTAAATTAATTCCATGATCCATTTGATTATCTATCAATTACCAACATCATTTCTTGATTTTACATCGTCATATTGCTAATAAAAAATCTATCATCAATATAGGTTATCCATATAAATGAATTTTATAAATGTATATGGATTTTTAAAAGATTATTAAATAGGTGATTTATATATTGATAGATTTTAGGGTGCATTTGACTAACCAGGGAATCAAGTAATGTGTTTCTATCTCAATCATACTTTAGTTAGGGATGACTTGATATTTTGAACCCAAATTCATCTATATTGTGTAATTAAAACCCCAATAACTTATAATATCATATACTAATAATGAACCTGTAATATTCACTTTATTCATTCGCTTCCTTTTTGTGATACAATTTATATCCTCCCTAAAATGTAATGTTTTCTCATAACTCTATCTATTTTTTGAGTCAAAATGTTTTCCTCATATTTTTCCTTAATTTTATATATTATACATTAAATATATCTTGTGAGATCAAATTTTATTCAAATATTCTTTATTTTTGGTTTCTATTCCTTATTGAAAATGAAACTATGTTAATAATAATTCATATCATCTTTATTGATGGTTTCCTCCCCTTATCCATATTTTATTTTTTCACCAATGATATCCTTCCCACATAGGGATATAATTTTGTTTTTCTCATGTGAGCTTTATATTTTCATTATCCACTTTTAAAAAATAGATTTTTTGGTTACACTTTTTGAATGTGGGTTTTTAGTAAGGATATTTTATAATGATTAAATGGTTTTCCATCATTAAAAAAATTGGTTTATCTTACACTCCACAATGATTTTGATAAAAATTATGCCTTTTTAAAGATATCATAATGTATATTTTTTTTAAATTAAATATTTCAAAAAAATCAATTCAACTTTAAAAAATAAAACCTTTCAATGTGACTATAACTTTTTCTTTTACACAAAGGATAAAATAAATTTAAAAAGTATTTTTTAAATTCACCACCATTTTCACAGTTATATATTAATTTTTTTGGAAATTATTTATGATGGGACACCATATAAATGTTATCATGAAATAATTTTTTTTGTTATGGTTATATACTATTTATATTGTTAAGGTAAATTTTAGTAATACCATCAAGAAATGTTGTGTAACCCATGTCTCAGTCCTTGTGGTTTTTATGATAACAATAATGATTGATTTCAAGTAACACAAATATGCATGGATTATGATTGGACATGTCATATACCACTACCTAATGCATTGGTTAAAGATTTTTATCTCATTAGATAACTATGGGAATAGAGTAAATAATACTCACTCTACTCAGGGAATGAGGTAGTGTTGTCTGCTCTATTATGAGAATCAGATAGTGATGTCTTCTCTTCTATGGGAATGAAGTAGTGAAGCCTTCTACATCATAGGAATAAAGTAGTGATTCCTTCCCCACTATGGGAATCTAGAAGTGACGAAGCCCACTCTATAATGTTATGTTTATATATTATCTTGTTTGTACTATTAATTTTTCCTATGTTATTATTTAGTTCCAATACATTCCAAATGTTTATGATATTCCATATTATAAACATATTATACTTAATTATGTGAAGATTTTATGTTTTTTTATTTCTATTAGGTGTATCTAATCCATGTTTTTCTAACAATTATTTGGTATTATATTCTGATGTCTTGATCCTTAATTATCAATATTGTTTTATGATTTCCACTTATCATACACAGATATTTTATTTGAATTTGTCCCTTTCTCATGTATTCCCTCATGTTTATAATCTAACGATTATGACTAGAAAATAAGTTTATCTTGTTCTGTATTTAATATCACTAATTTAGTATGCTTCTATTTCCCATGCTATGAAGATGATTATATCATATGATATGTGTATAAGATTTTATGTTTGATCATGGATATAGATAAATGTCAATAAGTGATGTGAAATATGTTTTTGATACATCTAGACTTCATGAAAAAAAACCTTTATATCTGTGGGTTATATGAAAATTTTTGGAATGTATTATTTAAAACATGGTATCAGTGTATAATTTATGTAGGTTTATATTGAGTTGTTATATGAACTATGAAGTTTCAAAAAAATTACAATGATTCATGGGATATTTTCATGAGGTAGATCATCCCTTGTAAATTAAAAATGTTCAGACATGGTTAGGAGATCAACAATAACACATATAGAAGCATTTATTTTTTGAGTTTATGTAAATCTAGTGAAAAATTATATTGTAATATCATCCCACTTATATATAAGAATATATATATGTTTAAATATTTATAAAATTATCTCTAATTTTTAAACTATTCACAAACCAAGCATCTTGATATATAGTAAGTAACTTTCTGCTTTATATTATCCACCCAAATATATTCTCTTAAATCACATTATATATTAGAGCTACCTGGGTGTATAATGAAATTTGAGTTATGCGATTCATAAATTAATTCATTTTAATCTTAGGTATTTATTTAAAATAGTCCCTCTTCCCAAATTTTATCTAACAATCTTCATAGACAAAAACCACCAGATTCCCATCATTCATGTTATTAAATTGCTTTTATAAAATTTTATCATCTAGATGGGAAATGTTTTTTCATTTCGAATGAAGATGGGTTTGAAATAATTTGGGATAGGATCAATGTTTCCCCTTCAATAATGATTCCTATATACAACTTCCATAAATCCAAGAACATAAGATCTTTTTCAATCCTCATTTTAGTTTGAACTCCATGATCTTTACTACCCAATGCATTGACCATGTTATTTTTTTTGATAGTGGTAGTGTATTGAGAAATTATTAAACAAGTGTTTTTCTAGACATCTTCTTTGTCTCATGTTGATATCATTTTTGAGAAGACATCTTTCAGACATTTTTAATCTTTATATATATGAAATCATTCACTATAAATATAATACCTCCATATCTTAAAGGAAGATATTATGGCTTCCCACATAGTGAAATGGTTTAGATAATTATATTCATGGATTTGAAACTATCATAACTTATAGGAAATAGATCCATTATTTTTGATATGGATGAATTTGATTCCTTCATTAAATGCATCAATATATATATCACAAAACTGTGCCTTTAATTGAGAATGTTAAAATCCATGAATTTATGAAACTCCACTTTAATTCATCAATTTAGTTTTACATAATTCAAACCATTTTAAATTAACCCCTTTCTATGTGAACTTTTTAGTGGGTAAGATATTCAAGATTTTTTTTGAAAAGTAACTAATAGTATAATTTTAATCAAATGAGAATACATATCTGGGTTTTTAATTTTGTGTAGCATATTCTTTAAAAATATTTTTATATGAAGGATCAATGAATATTATTCCCTTGGGGAAAATATATCCATGAAAATAAACTTATTAAATCTAGAATTTTGATTTACTAAGATTCCTATTTAAATAATTTCCTATTATAGTTTCATTAATGATTCTCAAAAAGATTTTATGATCCTTTTAACTTTTATATTATACTAAGATATCAACAACAAATACTATAACAAAATTATAAATATAATATTCAAATATTTTATTCATCAGATCCAAAAATACGTAGGGCCTATTTTTCAATAAAATGGAATTACTTTAACACATAATTATCATACCATGAATGAAAAGTCATATTTTCAATATTTTCCTTTCTTACTCATATTTTATGATACCTAGAATAGAGATCAATATTTGAAAAATATTAATATGATTTTATTTGATCAAAAAAATTATTTATTTGAGCCATAGTATACTTGCTCAATATATTAATGGAATTGATTTCAATATAATTATAGTGATAAAACTGCAAAAATCAAAGCGCTAATGTGTACTATCAATTAAATACACATTATAACAAGGAATTAAATCTTAATGTTCTGAAAGTTTAGTAGTATTGGTAAATGAGATACATACATGAGTCTTGTATTAAAAATTAATACACAAATTACAACATATTTTTTTCTAAATAAAATCTAAAATAACATTATTCAATCTAGTATATCCCTATATATTTATCATGGTATATTTCTTGGATTCATGGGAAAAGGAATCATAATAAGGGTGATCCTAAATGCTCAGTGATGGTAAAGTACAGTGGAATAATAAAAGAATCAACTAGAATAAATAAACAAGGAAATGTAAATAACTATGCTTGCATCCCATGTAATCAAAAGGATTAAAAGGAATTGAATAAAATATAATTCATAGTAAATGAAATTAAATTCCATCCAAATTACTAGATAAGGAAAAATAAATATGGATAGGTAAGAATATAAAACACATACTGTTTAATCAATGAACTCAAAATGAAATGAATCCATAGATATGTTGATGAAAAATTTCATGGATAAAAAGTAAATAAATATATATAAGGGAAATGATTAATTATTAGACTCTATGTTCCCTAGGTTCAAGGAACCAATGCCATCAATTACTTTCATAAGATAGTTTATAACATACTTGGTACCAACTGATTTGGGTTTTCCAACATTATCTCTAGTCTCAAAACATTTAACAAGATAGTTTATAACATACTAGTTAAAATTAAAATGGGTTTTCAAACCTAATTTCATCCCAGGATACTATGGATGCATCAAGGGGCTTTCAATAATCGCTCCCCAACACATAGGTCTTTTCATAAATGGTTCTCAATCCATGTCTTACATGTTCAAATAATTCCCCAAATAGAATAAATTATATTCCCTATCAAAAAGCTATTTTGAATAATGGATACATATTTTTCACCATTTCTCTAGAAAATAAAATATAATTTAATGTAAATAGCGTATGAAAATTGATATATAGTTTAGGTAATGAAAATATCTCTCATACACGATAGGGATAGCTAGTGTAAATTCATTGTTCGACGAGCATATGAAATTGAATATTTTAAGGGGATACCAAAGGAATAAAGGAATTGAATGTTGATAATATCATTGGAAAAATAAATAAAAAACCATCCAATTAAAGACTAATGATTGTATGAAAACAATATACCCAAAGTGGATTAAAATAAATTAGTTTTACCACTGATTAGTTAAGAGATATTTTAAAAACTTCCTTAAGGAAAATATCCTTTTGTTTTGAAAAACCTTTTCTTTGAAAATAAATTTTGAAAACATTTTATTTAAAAATTACACTTTTAAACATACAAATGAATATTCAATTAAGTAAATGTGGGTAAATACTTACATACTATACAAGGTAAAATAACATTCCTTTTTCACCACAAAAAGTGAGAAAAATGCCTTGTTCAAAAAGCAACAAAGAGATTCCTTTGAAAAAATTGGTAAAATAAAAAAGGGTAAAAATATCTTTACTAAATAATTTTGAAAATATTAATAACATTTTTAAAGAAATTTAATAAAAAAATAAAAATGAAAATGGGTTTTCCATCTAAAGATATAAATCAAGTCGGGTTTTCTTTAAAACATTTTCCAAAATATTTTGAGTACCAAAGAGTGGGAAAATAATTTTATTAGTCTAAAATGGTAATAAATAACAAAAGGAGAATAAAATTAAAGGGTTTGTTGAAAAACTGTCATATAATTTCCCCAAATGGAAATACCATTTAAATATCATTAATATTATTCTGGAAGAAATTAATCCATAAGCATTCTAAATTGTCTCATGCCACCTTGAAACATTTTAACAATAAGACTCTTGAAGGAATAACATTAAAGGAATGTTTTGATTACCATTAAGTTAAAGGGATAAATGATATAATATATCAAAATTGGTAGCAGATACACCACGTAAATGATGTAAGAGGTGAAAATGACATTTATGTCACATATTTAAAAAGTGAGCTGAAAATCCATTACCTGGTGTCTGATTTGTCTTATGTTTGTTTATATTCCGGAATATAAATCATAAATTAATTATTTACTTTCTTGATAAGCTTTTTAATATTTATAATAAATTTTATTTAACTTGTTATTATGTTTTATACAACTACATAAACACTTATTCTTACGTTGGTTTTTGGACCCAATTTGGTTTAAGTGTCCAAAACAACTTTGGTAGGTCAACTATGGTCAAAGGGGTCATTATATAACATCTCAAAAATAATAATATTGAAAAAATATAATATTTATACATCAATTATACTTTTAAAAATATCCATTAAATAGGGTTATGGATAATGAATAAATGTTACCATCATGGAGATGTTTGGTCGTACGTACGCATGAGTAACATTCCCATTTTTCATTTATTGTTATTGGAAAAAAGTATGTAACACCATATATTTCCATACGGAGCATTATATCATAAATAAAAATTTATTTATTCATATATACATGTATATATATAATTCTATTGATATAATGGAATCACATCTAGTTGAGGAGGTTGTAGTCCACACATCCACGACCAACATTATCACTTCTTAGTGTGTGCATGGGTAATAAAGAAAATGATATACATATATAATATTTACATAAAATTAATTATTTCACTAATATAATATATATGTTTTATATGACACCTATTTCTATATAAAATAATCTTTTATACATTTTATGTATCGGGTGAACAAATCACATCACTTTTAGAGAGTGGTAGTTCATACGTCCACAGACGATGTTATCATAGTCCCACAAAATGGTGTTTATAAAGATATGTGTGATAAAAGAATTATGGAATTATAAATACATTATAAATATCATATTTATTATATATAAACATAATTTAAAACATAATGACAACCGTGAGATGCGGTAAAGGAAGAATGAATAATCACCATTTCGTGTGGTGATAGTTCACTATTCACATAAACAGTATGTTTGTTACCCATTAGATTGGGGTGTGTATCAATTTATTTAGAATTAATATCATAAAATAATATGATTATAATTAGAAATTGTTTATGTTATATAATCATAATATAATAATATTTTAGGGGTGGGTAGTGGATATTAAACTAATAACCCTAAAGAAAGATGTTATCACTTAATCAAGTAACTCCTTCTGGATTGCACCAAATAGATTTCATGGATTGATTTATTCCCAAGGTGAGTATTATAGGGAGATTTGTGAGATTTAGAGAATATATTTGGTTAGATATTAATTTAGCAAAAGTCTCTTGAGTGGTTTGAGGAAGTGGGAGGAGAG
This sequence comes from Viscum album, assembly GCA_963277665.1. NCBI lineage: Eukaryota > Viridiplantae > Streptophyta > Magnoliopsida > Santalales > Viscaceae > Viscum > Viscum album. The sequence continues at coordinate 375,513,999 of OY728126.1, read as the reverse complement.
GAGGACTTTTATTTTGTAGGAGGAGTGGTACTACAGCAATATTTGGAAAAAGGAATTCCATACACGTTTTTCACATTGAAAGTATCTCCAATAATGGTCCAAAATTTATCAAAATTGATATAGGGTGTAAATATGTCCATAAAATAGATCTAGTACAAGGTTTTAGGTCATGTGGTCCCTTAAGATTAAGGTTTGTTCCGTTATTATGCTAAATTTGGTTGTAATCGTTCTAAATAATTTTAATTACATTCACTAATTTTTTTTGGTCAAAAACAATGTTTACCTTATTAGAAATTATAAATTATGGTTATTAAAAATATAGAATCCATTTTTTAAAATTCCAATCACACAAGTGGCATAAATTATTTTAAATTCAATCATACATACGGGATGACAATAAAGAGTTAAAAAGTAAAAATGTCTAAAAGTTTGTTATGTTTTTATAGTCAATTTCAAAATGAAATTATTTATAATGACATAAATTGGATTAATAGATAAAAAAATTATATAATTAAACTTTAAAACCATTTTTAAATGTATTTTATCCTTACAAATAAATCCAAAAAAGGTAGTTTTGAACTAAAATTCAATATTTTTTACTATTCATAAAAAACGAAAATTCATAGAAAAATACAAAAAATTAACCCAAAAATAATTTTTAGGTCTATATTTTAATTATGAATTTTATATTAATATATTATATCTAAAAAAGTTCCCAAAACTAAATTTATAATAGTTTCTCCATTAAAAGGAGAGAATAATGCCTTAATAAAAATATAGGCTTTTCTATGCAAAATTGGGTTTGTTCTTATCTTATGATTCTCAAGTATATTGGATTAATATTAAAAATATTATATTAAATAATGTATATATATATATATATTATTAATATCTCTTAATAATTGTAATTAATTAAATTTATTTGGGTAAAACAGTATTGTGAGCATAAAAATCATTTTTATAAAAACATTCCTTTTATAACCAATTAGTTCTTATATAAATTTCTAATCAATATGGGAATAATGAGTTCATTAAATATATTTGTAAACCACATATTTTCATAATTTTGTTTATACTATTCATAAAAAGGTAGTTTATATCTTACTGTATTAAATAATAATATTTTCATAATATGTTATTATTCGGTAAAACATGGTCTTGTGTGTAATGTAATATATTGAAAAAACTTATAGTGATATATATCACAAAATAACTCTGTATAATGTGCATTTCAAGATATAGAATATATTGTATATATTTCAAATAGTTAATATAGTATAAATTCTTCACATTTTATATTATCTTACAAACTTGGTTTCATGTTTCATACACACTGTAGAATACAATGTTTCTACATTATATTTTTGTGGTGCTACAATAATCCAACCACTACCACATTGACACATCATTATTTTTAGAAAATATTATAGTGGATTCCCAAGGTGAAACACTCATTTGAATGTGTCTCTTATTACAAAAATCTATTAATTGTTTCTTTAGTTACACTAATTACACTTTGTCTATTCTATAAGGAGTCTTAGATAATGGTTTTTCATTAGAGATGAGTTCAATAGAAAAATAAACTTCATGCTCGAGTGTATTTCAAGTTAACTCTTTTGTAAACATGTCATTTTATTCGTATAAAATATATATATCATCTATGATATGGCTACATTTCCCATATATAGGTTGTGTATACTATTCCACTACCAAAATTTCATAAAGGATAGATATTGGAGGTGGATCCATAGATGATTTAGATAATAAATTCTCCACATTGAACACAAGAGATTCTATATCTCCTTTACGAGTCATAATATCCTTCTCTTCATAATGAAAAATAATTATAATTTGAAATCAAATATATTCAAAGGATTGTATCATAGTTAACTATATGATTAATAACTATGTTTTAAAATTGTGTATATATTTTCATTATAATGGGTACTGACTAACATATTTTTATTGTAAAAATATTTACACAAAGGGATATGAATAGAAACTCCCTTCAGAGGGTTCCAGGGAATGATTTCATATTATCAAAAAATGTAGAAGATATGAAAGAGTAAAAAGGTTCATAATAAAGCAATTCATTAGTTAAATTTTTTTTAATCATAGTGCATTCCACCCCATCTTTAGGGACTTTTACTTCAATTGTATTCATCGTATAAGATTTTCTATCCACCTTTGTCCTCTTATGTGGTAGGTTACCTTAATTTTTGCGTTATTTGCTTGAGTTATACCCTATCTCCTAATAGTTAATGAACTGTATTGTATTGTTTTATTTCATTACCTTTAATCAATCATCCATAATGACCTTATCTATGAACATTGTACAAACCCATAATCCCTTTAATTAATTATCTGGATGTTTCATTCCTTAATTATCACATTATGGAATTACCATATATCTTTTTATTTTTATTAGATGAATTTCTATTGTTTGAAGTGATTATATCATGTGGGGGTGAATTGAGTACCTAATAAAAATTTCTGTTAAATTTTTTTAAATAAATTCCCCCAAAAAATTAAAATAGCCCAGTTAATAAAAAATAAGATTAGTGTATGTTTTGATCTTTTAAAATATTCCTCAAATATTTATTAAGACTTAGTTAAAATAAATATAAATACCATTTTAATATTTGAAAAAAATTTGATTAATCAAAACATTATATACACACTTATTAAGAATAACTATCAAATTAGTATTTTTTTATAGTTTGAATCATATTTAGTTTAATGATTAAAAATAAAAAAAATAAAAACATGTAGTGGAATAAATACAATAGGTTTAGTCTCAAGATGAGACATAATCATATCCACTTGTAAATCACCTGTTGGAAAGTATATTATATAAAATAATCTTTTATCCATATCCAAGATCATATATACAATATCAAAGTTGTACCTCACATGTAAGGACCTCTTCTATAAATTCATGGGAATAAAAAAACATAGGCCACATAGGGACCTCTTCAACAACACATGGGTAAGAAAGTGTGAAGGGGGTGTAAAAGATATTAAGTATCATCCCGTTTATTTATAGGAGATAGTGTGTCTATTAAATATAAAATGTAATAAAACACTGCACATAATGTAAAGAAAATTAACTGACATAGCATGTAGTGATATAAAAAACATAATATTTATCGGTTTGATATCCTCTGAATCTTACGACTCTATGGCTGTAATCTGAAGAGGTGGTCGAGTCAAGTTTCTTAAAATATCAGTAGTATAGATTATCATGATCTCTTTTGTCTTGACTATTTAAATGAATTGTATGTTCAATGAGCTTCAATGTTCCATAATAGGTTGCTAGTAAGGATGATTCATGTAAGGTACACTTCAGACCACTCTCTTTTATTTTTGTTCTTGGAATGTGGATTCATCCCTCATCACGTTTATGTTAATATATCTGAATATTTCCAAATATTCAATATTTTCCCATGAGGGAATCTGCTTCTTTATTTAATGAAAGCATTCAAGTGGAATTATCCAGATCCTTTGATCATTATACTAGTCAACTAACACAAAAATGAATCTATCTCTAAAATAATTTAAGAACAATAATTAAAATATCTATCAGTATTAAATTCATTAAAATATTCATTAGAATCAATTAATTAAAATTAAAAAAAAATAGTCACCCCTATGAATTGTGAGACAACTCTTGAATTGAATTGTGATGGTAGTGGGTCATGCCAATGGTGTATCATCTCTGTGGTAACTCATTCCCACACTTTGCTAAATTTTCACCCTGACTATAAGTAAAGACTACTAGAGGTTAATCCAATGGTGCTTGTTCATCTCTATACTTTTCCAAATTTGAACATGGCTAAGTTCTTAATGTAATTAAATAGATGATGGTAGTAATTTCTTATAATAATCCAATTTTTCATCATGGTAGTGACTCTTTGCTAATTGTAGGTCTCTTCCATGCTTTGTCAAATTTTCCTATGTAAATTCCAATGGTATGTATTTTCGACACATAGCAAAATTTATCATCCTCAACGACAAGTCATATATGGAGGTTATTGTTTCCAACACTTTCCAAAAATTTCAGTCCAATATTGAGGCTATCCTAGTGGTGGTTCTTTCCCACCCTTATCCAAATTTTCACAAATGTTATTTATTTCATAAAATGTTATCATAAAACATAAAACTCATTAATATCAATAGAAACATGATTTTGTAATCATTAAAACAAGTGTTCCAATAATCTCCCCATTTTGATGATTACAATTCATGGTTTTCAACAAAAACTATATAGAAAAAACAATGGATTTAAAATAATTCAGTATTTATTAAAAATTGTAGATTAATTCAGAAATATTTTCAAAGTATAGGCTCCTTCTCGGCATCTAAGAGGTCCATGATCAAATATCGGTGATGTTGAATTTTCAGGTTACCTTATCCTTATTGTAGCAGTTACAGTAGTATGTATTGTTTTGTACTAAAGTGGATGGAACTATTCATTTTATTTGGGCATTTAGGCCACCATTTTGGGTCTATAGGTCTCAGGGATTTCGGGCCACCAAAGGCCATCAGGTTTTAGGGCCTTTGGGCCACTAATATCCATTCGGCCACAAGGATTTCTGGCCACAGAAAAGACCTAGAAGCACAGGATGACCACACAAGAGAAGGCCTAGATGTTGATTTACAGAAAACATATCCACCATTAGAGTAGTGCTAACGATATTGGAAGAATGAGAGGATATCCCCCAGGACCAAGAACTATGCCGTTCTGCACGGGGCAATGCTAACTGATCAACCATGTGAGGTGGGGAGCTAGGAACCTTCAAGATGTAGGGCATGGGGAGGGTATGTTTCAAGTGTGTCATGTCTTGGGCCATTAAGGTCGTGTATTGGGTTATATATGGGCCTTGTTCCTTGGTCCTACAGGTTATGTAAGTGTTCCCCTTCAACCCTAAAAAGGGGGTTTATTCAAAAAATAAATAAATAAAAGTCTTTGAGTCCATTCGGGCATGATAGTTAAATAGGATGGAATCAAAAGAAATGTTGAATAAAATTAATAAATAAATTCCATACGTTAATTTTCTCCTTTTTGTATTATAAAAAAGGAAAATAAAATATAATTCTAATGTAAAGTGGATTTACATTAAGAAAATCAATTAATGTCCCTCTAAAAAGATAAAACAAAAAGTGGTTCAAAAAATCACCCTCAATGAATCAAATTTATATTCTCAATGCCTCATGGTAATGGTTACAGTATAAAAAATAGATTTATCATTTCCCTTATCTAAACATCAATATTCTGCAGTTGAGGCTGCGGTAACTATAGATATGGTTGTAGGGACATCTGGTAAAGAATGTGTCTCCTTGATGATGATTAGATTGAGATACTAGAAATATTATCTTGAAGATAGTTTGAAGGTATATAAATGAGTAGGAAAGGGTGACTAAGGATCTATATTGAAACATGGTCTAAGAAACTCAAGAGAAAAATCTAGATGATTTAGTTGAGCTGTGATAGGAATGGCATCCTGAGCGAGAAGTACAATTCCTGAAACATGTTGAAAGGGCTTCATAAAATTTATTTAGTCCAAAATTATATTTTCTTCCCTTTATATATCACTAAAAATCACTTTTCTCCTACATAAATAAATTTATCTTTGGATTAAACACATTAAATTGATTAACTTGTTCTTTAGTGTTTTGAGACTCTGGAGGCATCCATAGGTTCTCAGTATGGAATTTGAAATGTGCATTCATCTCATGATTAAAATAAATATTAAATGGATAATACATTATGGCCTTTGTGATTTTCTCTATATCATCTTTCATATCATTCATATATTATCCAACCATCATATGAACATGCTCACTGTTATATCTGATTTTTTCTCAAACTTTCCTGAGTTAGATGAGATACCTTACCCAAAGCAGCATGAACCTCTTCCCACACAATAGATCTGATTGGATCAACATCAAAAGGAGGAGGTGGATAACATGATGAATAATCCATGGAAGATATATTACTCATCAACTCTTGAAAAGTGACCATTAATTATATAGAGTAAGACCTCATCTCATCAACTATAGATCTCATAGAGTCTATTTCATTTTCTAGATTTCTATTTTCTACTTCCACATATAAAATGTAGAGTATCATATTAGGTTGTATGTGCTGAACCAAATTCCATAAAAAATGTATTTAATCTCTTTAACATAGATTTTAGAGAAATAGAGGTTGATCTTTCAACAAAAAAAACAAAATCAGAGATAATCCTCACTCTGAAGAATTCTAACTCGCCCATTATGAAAACATTAACTAGTACTGAAGGAACGGTCGGTGAAACAACTCTCTCAATGTCAAACCTTTGTAACTATCTAGTAGAATCTATCATATCTACTGTTGATCCATTAAGATCCATTGCATCTAGAATAAATGTTACACCATACTTTGGTGGACTACCATGATCATCTGAAATAGAGTATTCTAGACCAAGTCTGACATACCCTGGAAACATATCTCATTCCTTAGGTAATGGATCCATAAAACCAATTGAAGGCTTACTGTGAGATTTAAAAACAGATTATACTAAAACAATATGATAAAAAATAGTTAGAAAAACATCAACAATATCAATATCAGTGGCCTCAATCTCCATTTTTCATCAACAAACTAATCTGCAATTATCTACTCAGCAGCCTTGTACACATCAGCTGAGGGCACACTATGGTCTCCATCAACAATAGGATATAAACGGTGAACATCCAGAACTAGGTATTCATCCACCTCAACTTATGATTTCTTTTCATATTTGGATGTTCTATAAGAATATTCTACTTGTATAATTCTACCTCTAGATCAAAAGACAACTAAAAATCCAAAATAATAAAGAATTGATAGAGGAATCCCAACATCCGCAGCACCAATGCAGCATCTAGAACCATAATGGTCATAACCTCCATCACTATCATATCCATTTCAATTTTTATTTCACTCAATTAATTCATCCCCATTTTCTTCATCATCTTGTCCCTCTTCTTATTCTTCATTTTCACCATTCTAACAATTTTCTTCAGATGAAACAGAGGCTCTTTTGAACTGTTCCTCACTAGAAACATCAGTTTAAGATTCTCCAATTCCATATTTAAAGAGATTCTATTTGACATAAAGATACATGGGTAGACTAAAATTACCATAGATAATAGATATAGAACCCTGAGGTAGGTCTAGGTGACTACCCTCATCCAAAATATCTTCTTCTCTTCATCACTAGATACAACAACCTCCTCTTCTTCATTAGAATACTCAACAACTTCATCTAGTTCCAAGCCATGATTAACTAGATTCTTTGGATTCAAAGGGTGAAAATCTATATTAAATTCATCATACATCCTATCAATTTCATAAACCCACTTCTTATTCTAGGGGTTCCATATTACCTTCATTCCTTTGAAGATTTCTCCCATGATGTAAAAACCTTTATAGTATACTATGGTTTCTTCCCCTTCATTATCTAATCCTTTGGATTACAACATGATTGATATGAACTTGGGATAGATTAGAGAAGTTGACCTCAAAGATGTTTTGTAAATCTCCATCATGTGAGTCATTAGTTATATGAATATATTAATATTTTCTTATATTTTAAAAGGAAACAGAAACTAAAAATACTGATATCTAGTGGTGGAAAAATCAATTTTCCTCGACCATAGAAAGTATTGGATAAACCTAAAAAGTAATTTACATTAAATATAAATCTCATTAGCAATTGGTCCTCTTAGTATCATATATCCAGTAACTCTGTGAAAGCCTCCTCATAAAAAGATGTATCACTAGCACTTAGAATAGTTCAAGGATAGTAGTTTGTAGGTACTTAATGAGAAAATATCAAACAACATTCCCATTTTATTGAGTAATATACAAATTTGTATCCATTTATTATGATTCTTAACCAGTATTAATATTCTATGAAACTAAACTCTACAAACACATAAAACTGGTGCACTACCCTAAGACTAAAGTTCCGTATTTTAGAAGAAAACCATTATACCCATCCCTGGTCTTTAAGAACACTAATACCAAATACTTTCTTGATAACAACAATTTAGCATGAAATTATTCTCTGGGTACCACTATACTGTTATCAGGATCTATTCTCACTAGCTCAACAGATGTTGGATGGCTCGATTCACCTTTCTGCTTCTTCGAAGGATGTGACTCATCCAGAGAAGATTCAAGGACTCTTATAATTCTAACCATGGTGATTGGTTTGGAAGGTTCAAATTAAGGCCATAGGAGGTCTTCATTCGGGAGTGAATGGGTCATGAAAATGTTCAAAAGAATGGTCTGAGTAAGAATTATAATTTAAGAAATGTCCTTTTATATCATTTAGGCATTTAGCAATTTGTAAAATTAAAAACTAAATAAATTATAAATAAAATTTAAATATAAATAAATAAATATTATAATTAAATTAGAAACATAAAATTTAAAAATAACAGCATGAAATTGACAGTAGAAGTTTGTTTCCAACACTATGTAAAACTCAATAGTTAGAAAAAACTCAATGGTGGGTAAAACTCAATGGTGGGTAAAATATAATCAAAATTAACATAAATTGATGAAGCCTAATTCATTTTTGATAATTTTAATTCTCTAATAATTCAATCACTTAGTGAAAATATCAGGAAACAAATGTTCAGTTCAAATGTAATCATGATTTCTATCACTCTTTCAAAAATTACCTCTCCATAATTGATGCCTTATGTCAATTTGTTTTTTTCAAGAGTGACATACAAGGTTATTAAAAAAGTGTATAGAAATTTAATTATTACAATTTATGGGTACATATCAGAATTTATATCCATATACTAGTAGTGTGTGATTCATCCCCAAAGTTTGAGCAAAACAGCTACCAATAGTTATATATTTAGCTTTATTAGTATAGAGTGAAACCAAATTCTGTTTCATACTACACCAAGATACTAGGGATTTTCCAAAAATATTACATGTTCTAGAAGTGATTTTATATCTAGCTTGGAACCACCAAAATCATCATCTAAATAACTGACTAAGCCAAATTCATTTTTCATGGATAGAATAGTCACAAATTGGTTGTGCACTTTAGATTTTCAAAATCCCTTTTAGAAAAACAATATCTGAATCTTTTAGGTTTTCTTCAAAATGCGCACACATACACACACTACACAATATGTCAATTTTTCTTGTAGTTAAGTGTATAAGACTTCTAATATTCCTCTGTAATTGGACTGATCCATTGATATACGAGATTAATCAAGATCCAATTTAGCGGTGGTACTGAGAAGAGTTTCACTACTCTTAGTTCTATCTAAACTAAAAAAATAAAATATCTTTAGTATATTTAATTTTATTTAAAATAATTCTATCTTTATTTTGAAAAATATAAAAACCTGGAAAGGCTTTATGTTCAAGCATTAAACTCATTTAAAACTCATTTTGTATCATTTTTGAAAATTTAGTACATAAATAATTTTTAAAATATCCAAAAATAGTATTATCTACATATATTTTGACAATTAAACCGTCTTCTGAAATCTTTATTATAAATATGATTGGATTAGAAACTCCTTTTGAATATACTTATGAAATAAAGAAAAATTTGAATCTCTCATAAAAATGTTTAGGATATTGTTTTAAATCATATATATTTTTTCTTAACTTGAAAACAATATTTAGAAAATTGTAATTTTAAAATCTAGTGGTATGTTTAATAAAAACATCCATAACTATACACCCATTAAGGAATTCACATTTGACATTCATTTTATATATTATAAATGTAGATTTTATGAATAAGAAAGAAGGGTTTTAATTAATTCGATCCTAAATATAGGTGAAATGGTTTTTTCATATTCTATACCCTCTTTATGACTATACACATGTCCAACTAATCTATACTTATTTCCAACTAGTGTGCTAGATTAATCCACCCTATTTCTAAACACCCATTTAGTACCTATAGTAAATGTTTATTTGGGTCTACAAATTAGTTTTCATAATTTATTTCCTTTTAAATTATTATGTTCTTCTTGCATACCAGTTACCCATAATTCATCATTAATTGCATCATTGATATTATTAGGTTCAATTTGTGACAAAAAAGCTTGATGATCAACCTGGATTCTTAGAGAATATCTAGGTTGTGTTCCTCAATATAAGTATCCAATAATAGGATCTAAAAATGTTATATAAAAATCCTAATAACTATAGAAAAACAATAGGTTTGGTCACATCAGGTTCTTATATTGGTTAATGTTCTGCCTCTTGATGTTCCTCAGAACTCGATGATTTTTCCGCTTGTTTTACAAAAAATAAAAAGATTTTAAATTTAAGTTAAAAGTGGATAAATCAACCTAAATATTTTCTAAATGGTTGTTAGGTTCATTTGGATATATCTCATCAAAATTTATATGTATAAACTATTCCAAAGTCATGGTTATTTTGTTAAAAACTCTGCAGGATTTACTTTATGCTGAATAACACAGGAAAATTCCATCTTTAATTTTAGAGGAAAACCTGTAAAGATTATACTTAGGGACAAGAATAAAGACATTAAAACCAAAAAATATAAATTAATTAACCATAGGATTCCTATTATTCCAAATTACATAAGGTGTTTTCATCAAAATAGGTTTAATTGAAACTCTATTAATTATATAACAGGTTGTATTCATAGAAACTTCCCAAAAGTAGACAGGTATGTTATATTCATTAAGAATTGTACAAGCTATCTCTTGAAGTATTCTTTTTCATTTTCACATTACATTATCATGTTTAGGGGACATTGGAGAGGGTAATTTATTATCGTTCAATTTTGTGATCAAAAGGATTCAATGTGTTTATTTTAAAACTCACGGACATGGTCACTTCTTATGTTCTTAACACTATGTAGAGTTAGGTTATATATATATTTATCATACATGGTAAAAATAATTACAAGAGTCACTTTTTTTATCTAAAAACAATAGCCAATTATAACTAGAAAATTCATCTACAAGAACATTAATAAAGTGTTTTCCATTTAAACTAAAAACTATGGATGGTCCAAACTAGTCAATGTGAACCATCTCAAAGGTTGAGAAGTTGAAAAATATTTATTTAATTTAGAAGATTTTTTGTGTTGTTTCCCTTTTTGACAAGGGTTGTATAGCTTTTTATTTTGAAATTAATGTTTGGATAGATCCCTAACTAACCCTTTCTGAGTAAGATTTCTAAGTGAGTTAATGTTACAGTGGCCCGATCTCCTATGCCATTTCTAAGATTCTCAATGAAAGATACATAAGCATGAAACATTTTGATAAATTAATGAATAAAGAATAACAAAATACACATTCTCATTTCAAAAGGTCGTGAATAATAAAGAAACATTATAATTAAAAAATTAAATCATTTTTTCAAACATCACATGAAAACCATCATCACATAGCTGTGATATGCTTATCATATTTTATTTTAGACTATGAGAAAAAAGTAATTTATAAATTAAAACTAAATAAGTGTTACCAATTTGGAAAAAGATAGTAATATTTCATTTAGTATTGTCACCAAATGTCACATGTCCACCGTTAACCATTATTTGTTTTTTGAATATTATATAATCTACTGTTACATATCAAAAACATCTATTGTCCAAGTACCAAAAAATATATGGGAGGTATTAAAAAAGATTTACTAAAAAACAATGTTTATATAAGAATTATTTTTGTACCAATATTTTCTTGGTTCCAGATATATTAGTAGTTAGGGCCTTGAGAACCCATATTTTCTTAATATGTTTACTATATGTTTATTTTAATCTCTTTGAAATAAAAACATAATTTAGTCCACTTTAAAAGTAACTAGAAGTAGAATTCCCAAAATCAAAGGAACAAAAGTTATTTTAACAACTCCTCTTTTCCATGTTTGATAACTTAGACCAAACTTATATTTAGAAGCAATTTGTTTTCTAAGAATTTGAGTGAGATTTTCACTTCAATTTGTGAATCTCTATAAACCATAATTTATGTTTTATTTTGAAAATTTTAGTTAGGTATATTTCTTTATTAATTTATAATTCTTCTCTTTCTATATAGTGAAGTTAATAATAATTTTATTCGATAAAATATATTATTTATTTAAATTTTGTGTATTTGTATTTAACGTAATTAATGTTATCTGAAAGTATATTGCAATACACAAAAATTTATTTTCTTGACATATAATTATAATTTATTTTGATTTTCATAATGATCATAATGATGTACAGGTGAAGTAGTAGATACCACATATATAATAGTCATAAACCACATATTTTCTTTCTCAGGATTCTCTTAATGAGGTGGGTCTAAATCACTGGACTTATCCTTATAGGCACTCCATGTTACATTATTGTCTTTCTTATATTTTATATCCTTATCCTCATACTTCTTTTTGTACTTTAACTTAGAAATATAAGACTTAACATGTCCTTTTCAGTTACACTCATAACATGTAATATCATTTTTTTTGTCAGATATTTTCCATTAATTTTTAAAATTTCATCAATTACTATACATTCCCTTGTATGTCAGTTTTCTGATTAATTTCTTCATCTTATAGAACTTATTAAACCTTTTGGCTAATTGGTCAATTTCCTCATCACTATTGACTGGTGGTTCTTCATCACTGGATCTTTTAACATAAACTTTCTCTTTACCTTCTTATTTTAATGTATTAGTGTTGAAGTCTAGTGATTTTGTATTCAAATAATCATCCTCTTCATGATTATCTTTATCTCAACCTTATATGTCATCAACTTCCCAATAAATTATTTGATGGTTATTTTACTGATGTTAATATAATCCCTAATTAAAAAATATTTCCCTCCCCATCTCTTTAGAATAAATCTTAGTATTCATGTAATTTTATCATATTATTTCATTAGATTTCCCATGGATCTCATTATATTCACAATCTCATTGAACCAGATATAATTATCAGAAATCATGTCATTAGGTTTTATTTTTTATGATTCATACTTAACAGTACAAGTGTTCAGTCTCATTTCTTTCACATTAGTTGTACCTTTATGAGAAATAGACAATGTATCCAAAATTTCATCAGCAATTTTGACATTACATATGCTATTAAATTATTCATCCATTGAATCATAGTAAACAACATTCATATCCTTATAATTATTATTATAATTATGTTTAGTTTCATCATCCTAAGTATTTTTAGTCGTCTTTGGTAATTCATATTTATCCCCTATAGCAGGTCGAATTTCCAAACCCATAATTTTAATATGAATTTTAATTTTTATTATACATTAAGAATAGTTTTTTAGTTAAGAAAGGAGGTATGTATGTAGCAGAACCTTCTTGTCTATTAACTATTTAAAGAACAAAATTTAGAATTAATAAAAATTTACGATCTTTAAAACGGAACTAAAATCACTATTAAAGATATTATAAATACATTTTATATGAAATGTTAGTCCAAGTTGGTATTTCAAGGGCGAGATGAATTATTAACCAAAAAAACTTCTATTAGAAATTATAAATAAAATCCCCTAAATATTAAAAACATAACTATCAATACAAATAGTATATCGATGTAAGTTCTATTCATTTAAAATATTTATCAATGATTAATTAAGTCTCTAATTAAAAAATTATGAAAACTATTTTGAATTTTTAAATCAATTTACATAATCAAAACCTTATATAAAAACTAATTAATACTAGCAATAAAAGTAGCGGTTTTGTTTATATGTTAAAACATATTCAATTTAAATATTAGAAATAAAAAAACAAAAACACAGAGTGGAATAAATATAATATATTCAATCTAAATTTGAGACCTAATATTATCCATGCAGAAATCATCTTATTCCAAGAAAATTATATTAAATAATATTGGACCCTCAACTAAGAATCATTATGAAACACCAAATCTTTCCATTCCAGGTGGGGACACTTTCTATAAATCCATGGGATAAAAAACACCATCTACACAGGGACCTCTTCTGAAACACATGCACAAACAGTTGTAAAGGTATTAGAGAAGATAGTGAGTATCTTCCAATTTAAGTATAGTAGAAATCCTATGAGTTAAATATATAGAGTAAGCACACATGACTCTTAATTTAATTAAAACAAATAGAAAATTAAGGTAATGATGCACTGAAGGTGTATTACTTGGTCTGATGTTCTCTGAAGCTTAAGACTCATTGGATGTACATTAAAGTGGATCTCAAGTCAGATTTCAAAAAATATGAGTAGAAAAATGTGTTGTGAACTCATTTTTTCTGACTGTAGAAACGAACTGAATGTTCAATGTGCTTCAATCTTTCACAGCTGTTTTCTGGTAAAGATTCTTCATCTCAGTAACACTTCACAACACTCCCCTTTTTTGTAATAACAATATGGCTTTATATCTCCTCGTGTGTATGTGAATATCTGTCAGTATATTTACATTTGTATGTATTTCGGCATGAAGTAGTCTTCTTTTTCATATAACAGCTATATGCAATAGGAATACTCCAGGTCCTCTTCTCCTTGTACTAGTCAACTGAAAAAGATATTGATTAATATCTGAAATATTTTAGTAACAATCACTGAAATAACTCTTATAATTAAATTTAATAAATTTGTCATTATAATCAATTAATTAAAAATAATAAAAAATGTAACGATGGATCATATAAATAGTGAGACAACTCTTCTATTTACTTAGGTTGTCGGTGAGTCATTAAAATGGTGAATCATCATAGTAGTAGTTCATTCCAACAATTTTTCAAATTTTTACCCAAACAGTATGTAATGTCGGAAGGTGGTACCTCTTCTAGTGGTAGAACATCTTCATAATTTACCAAATTTAATTTCAGTTAAGTCTTGATCGAAATTCATTCTCTAGTGGTAGGTATATCTTGTACTAAGCCAATTTATCATCCTGAAAGTGATTCATTGTTGATGGAAGGTCTCTTCTACATTTTACATATTTCCGTGGGTCATCTCTGATGGTAGTTGTTTTCGAAAAATTTCCAAATTTCACATCCTCAATGAAGATTCAATTTTCATAGTGACTGTTTTTGATATTTTAACAAAATTTCATTCCAATAGTGATTTTTTCTTAGTGGTGGGACTTTCCCACAGTTAACCATATTGTCACCAATCTTCCTAAAATCAAAAAATGATATCATAAAACATAATACTCATTAATAACAAAAGAAACATTATTTTTATCATTAAAACAAGGGGTCCAACAATTTATTTTCCATTGGTGATGAACTTACATCTTATTTTCTTGATTTCTATTAAATATATATGAATTATAAAATTATTTCTCTATCTTAATATCATATGATACTATGTCATCATATGATGAAAACATTTCGGAGAGAAGTTCACTTTAACGGTTAGGATTAATCCCATCAAGGATATGGTCAATACTTCTATTTAAATTGTTTTAGAAAATCATTGCATTTTATTCTAAATGCAAAAATCTTGCCTCATATTGAATAAAATTTTAATCTTCTATCTTGTTTAGGTTAAGGTGATTCCCCTTTATTTTATCTCCTTAATCTCAAGGAAAGTACTTAAAAATTAATATCAAGTTATAAAATATCCATTTCATGATTTTTAATTCATCATTATATTTTTTATTCAAGATCAATAACCAACAATTTTTAGAATATCCATTTTAACAAATACTACCAATATAATATTTTCCCTTTAATTACTTCCCAAGCCTCAAATATCTTTTTAAGGGACTTGATCCATTTCTCAAATACCTATAGATTAGTACTACCGTTAAAGGATGTTTTCTTTTATCACATAATGTAAACCAGTATAGGTTGATCATACAATGGGAAGCTAGGATTATCAATATGGTAATGTTTATTTATCATAACCTATGTTAGTTGTATTAATATAACAATTGTCTTCTCATCTCTAACACCAGTTGTATCAACTTTCTCAAAATTCCAATCCCCACATTGACTATAAGTGTTGATATGATTTCCCTTTCTTCCACTAGGCACTATTTCAAGCTAATGGTACACACATAATTATATCATAACACAATAAATATTATTTTAAGGAATAAATATCCCTTTGAGGAAAAAAAGTCTCAAATATTCTAATGGATTATCTTATTTCTTATTTTAGATATATTATTTCAGAATTTAGTTCTCAAGGTCTAAAATAAACCTCCATTGGATAGCAACTATAATTACCCTAAATCCAATAAAATAGATAATTTATTTACATCATTACATTTGTACAAGATATAAGAGATCACAAAATGAAATAAATATCAGTTTAGAATTCTTATGAGACTAGATTCATACATGATTTTGATATTATATTGGAATAATAAAATATAGCCTAAAGAAAATTCACATATTCCTGAAAATCATTCTAAGATTCCTTTATCAAATCCTAGGTAAAGGGAAACCTAAGGATGGTTAATAAAAAATTCTCCATAAGTGTTAATTATAATAGAATGTATCATGATTGGATAATAAATTTATAATAAGGAAGATTCTAAAATCAATACATGATCAATTAAATCAATAACTTTATATAAAAAAAGTATCCATTGAAAATATCATCATGAAAATGAAATGAAAAATAATAAATGAAATTTTAATAAATTAAAAACATAATTTTAGACATAATAATCTTATCTTCATGTACTGATGTTAATAAATCATGAACCTAACAATCAAGGTATTGTGATTGGGCATTTTAATGATTGGGTAGTTATACAACAAATACCAAACTAATTTGGCAAACTGTTTTTCTCATGGGAACTTTTTATGCATCGTGGGGATATCTATAACTATTACCCTCCTATAAATTTCATATGTACAATGAATTATTCAAATAATGAATGAACAATATGATACATAATGAATATACCTTATCAATAAATAAATATCTTTAATGAATCAAGAATAATAAATTTCAGTATTTCCCTGTTAAATGAAATAAAATTCTTAATAATATTTCTTCAACTGAAAGAATATATAGAAACATTATATAGTTAGGAAAATATTTATATGATAAATATATCATTGATACTGAAAAGATGGACATAATGTAGAAAAATAATGATCGACGAATAATATATACATATAGATAACATGGCCACACGAAAGTGAATGATCACAAAATAAAGAATAATCCATAATGAATGATAGAATACCATCAATTCATTAGAATGATGTTTTTAAATTAATGTAGAAATAAAGAGTAAAATTGTTTTCAAACATTCAAAATAAAATTCATTAAATATTTTGTAACTTTTCTAAAAAAAATTTTATAAATCATTTCATAAATTCTTTTCATCCATCTAAAATATAATTTCATTTTACTATGAAAACATATAATTATTTAAATATTATTATATATGAAAATTCAAGGAAATATGTAAAGTAGTATTAATATTAAACATTGATCAGTGATGTGGTGAAATCTATTCTTTTCGTATATGTTAAAAAACATTCTTTTCACACTATTGAAAAAAACAAAAAATATTGTTCAGAAATGAAATTAAAAATTTCCTTTTGAAAATTAATACATATTTTTAAATTCTAATATAAAAGTAAATATATTAATCTATAAATTATAACATAAACAATTCAGGATCAATTTTAGGATCAAGGACATAGAGGTGAAATATTCCTAACCAAAATGAATAAATAAGGTCGGTTTTACTTTAAAATATTATTTCTATCATTGAGTACTAAATAGAGTACAATTTTGAATTAAAAAATGGAAAAACCAAAAATAACCTTTGTAAAATAAAATTTATGGGGTTTAAGAATATGACAATAATATAATTCTTCCTTTATAAATTTAATTATAAACAATCTAGATCAATAATGGGATTATAAAATAAAACATCACATCATTAATATTTTTTTTTTGAAAATAAAGCCCTTAAAAGAGAAAAAATGAATTGAAACGTTATATACCATTGTTAATGAGTAATTATGTATATAAAATGAAAAAGGGGAATTATATACACTATATAAAATAAATTAGTTTCAAAATATTCAATATGTCTCAATGGAGTGGAATTGAGATGAAAAACAATTATTATGGATTCATGTATGGTTGAATGCATTATATCCTCCTGAATAATCAATTTAAATTTATTAAATACATTATTAATAACATTTTCCATATATATTCCTTTTTTTACTTTTATAATCCTTTGATATCAATTCCTTGTATAGTTTTTACTTATGTCAACCACTTAAGGTTGTTCAGTCAATTTCTCTCAAACTACTTTAGTATATTGAATATGGTCAAAGTCTTTATGAAATGGTTCAATTATCTATAAAATTAAAATAATTTTATTAATATAAGTTTTATTGGTTGTAAATAATTTTATAATCATCCAAACAATGCGGTAATAGAAAAATAAATCACATCACATCATGGAGATGGTAGTTCACACATATGCATGAGTGAAATTATCATTTTATAATGAATGAAAGGGTGAGGAGATAATGATATAATATATTTATACAATCATAATTAGAGCATAAATATCCTATAAATTCTTTAATTATATATTTTTAACCATAAAATTATAGTGCTTATGAAAAATAAATTACACCAATACATGGAGATGGTAGTCCATATATATGCAGGGGTGGTGTTTTCATTTTTCATGGGACAAAAATGAGATAGGAAATTCATGAAACATGAGAATAAAAAAATATAATTATGATTAATATATTTATTTAATTATTTTAATAAGGATATTGAATATTTTTATGAGATTTAGTAGGAATTTCACATGAATAATTTTGGTAAGAATGTATACATCTTCTTTTGGAAACCTTCATTAGCTTATATAGTAACATTTATTGAATAGGTATTTTGAAAATAAAAGGACCTATAGGTAGATAAAAAATTAATACTTTGAATGTATTAGGGTAGGTATTGGTCAAGGCTACTAGTTCAATAAGTTTTGACAAGAGAGTAGAGTATATTCCCTTGTATAAGGGAGGTGAGTGGAAAATTTGCAAGTACTTGAGTATTTATTATATAATATATGTATTACTCAATTAAAGAGGTAAAAAATTTCAATAGTTTTGAATAGGATAATTATAATGTATAAATAAAACTAACCAATGATATTTAATGACGTATTTTGTGTTTTATTTAAGCATTATCGCATGATTTTTAACCCTTTAACTTATTAAAGCCCTAGCCAAGATGATAAAAATTAACCATGGTTACTATATATTGTGACTACAAACTAATTTGATATTTTTAAAAAATATTATTAAATTTTATTATAATTATTGAATAAAATTTAAAAAATTTAATTCCTATAATTTATAGAAATTACTTTTAATATATATTTTCAAAACGCCAGAAAAAATATCTTTTAGAAAAATATTTTCTTCCGAATAAAGATTATTTTAAAACCAAATCATGTATACTATTGATTCCTATTGAATTAGTTGGATAATTTTATAAAAAAGGATAATTATTTTAATTTTAAAACAAAATAAATTTTAAGGGAACTTTTTTAATACATGATTGAATGAGAAGAAAAAAATATAGATTTAATTTGAATAAAACAATTACTTAGATTTCAAAAATTCTAAACATGGAATTCTATGTTAAACATTATATTTTTAAAACGAATTATATAAATTACTCAATATAGATTTAGGTAATAAAATTGTTTCATAAACATTAAATTCATTCATACTTTATGATAAGGTCATGAAATTGAATGTATTTTTAAAATTATTACTTTTATTTATTCATCAAAAAACAATTATTTAGGAAAAATATAAAAAATTTAAGCCAAGATAACATTGAAATTATTGAATAAAATATGAGATTAATTTAATAAAACAAATAAAAAACATTGGAATTTAATTTTTATTCAAATTCATGAATAAATCTATGTGCATTATTTTGTATTTTCTTTTGAATGAGAATCTTACATTCTATAATTAACGTGCAAGTGTTACATAAAAAAGTGAACCCAATACCTTTAAATTTTAAATAAAAAAATACTAGATGTTTTTATGATATGTAGGAATGTGAAATAATAAAATATTATTCTCAAGGTGTGACATATTGAAAAAAAATTGATTCATTATTAGAGTAACATGAATCAAACTTCTAAAACATCACAAATGACCTCTAGTAACCATAAAATTGAATCAAAATAATACTTGGATCATTTGTGATCTATTGCAATGAATGGAGTGTGGATTTAACTTTTGAATAATAAAATGATAATAAAAATAGTTTTAAAGGATTTATAGTATCTATTAAGTGTTATAAAGAGTAGAAAATATTCAAAATTGATTAAAGTGAGTATGTTTATCATACAAATTCAAAACAATAACGTGCACCTTGTTTGTGACATGTATGAGTAAACTACAGATGAATATGATCTTTAAGGTGTTTACAAATAACTAATGTAAGTTTTTTAGAAAATTAATTATTTATATAAAAAATAATATCTATTTATAGTTAAAAATAATTAAACAAACAATATATTTAAAAATTTAAAAATTTAATATATTATTTTATATTACAGTACAAAAAACATTGAAACATAAATGTTTTTTATATAATTTTATTAAAATTGTGTATGGATTCATGATATGCTGAATTTATGTATCTATATTTTCAATATTTTTTTAAATATTAATTAAAATTATTACAATTCATGAATTTTTAAAAATTCTAGAATATTAGTTTTTAAAATGAAAAAAATGTTTCTCTAAAGCTCATATATATATATATATATTCCAATCATGACCAAACACCGAAGACAACCAATAATTGTTTTTTAAAATTATAAAAACCTCTATTTAGGATAGATAAAAGTGTTGTTATTATTATTTTTAAATAAAATTTAGTGACAGAATTTGGTAGTTAGTAGAATGATTTACCAGTTGTGAATTCATGAATATTTTTATAAAGATTGTAATGTACCACAATGTGCATGGGAATGTGTGTGTGTCTATGTAATTTTTCGACTAAAATATATGTATTTTATATATGTTTAATAGGCTATGTATCTTTTATATATATATATATAGTCACATACCAACTTTTGAGAATCCCACACCACACATCGACCACCGTAAGTGAGGTCACATGAATTCAATTTGTAGAAGTAGACAGCATATGGAACTCTGTAAATTCCAATGTACCAGAACAAAGATAAATATTTCTCCCTAATCACTGAAATAAGCTCAATATACTTAGCCCAGATCACTGCCATGTCATGCTAACATTCAATTAAATAAAATAAATTAAAGAAAATAATTACATGAGAGGTTTTTACATGGTTTTTAATTTTTTCCAATGTCCATAGGAGAAGCATCAATACTTTTCAATTCATTAAAAGTATAAAAGGGTTATGATAAGAGTTAATTTGATCCATATGGATTAGTAAACTCAATGTTTTTTAAACCTAAACATATAGACTCCCCCAAAATATATATGTGATCCCAAACAGACAACCGGTTGTACCGACCACCAAGAATCACAAGGGTCTGTCCATTTTTTATTGTGAATGTTGATGTCTTGAAGAACTCCCCGGTTTGATCACCAAATTATAGTAATTTAACAATGTACCACCACATCACCTCTTTTTAACAAAACCATATAGGTGTGATTCAAATAACCCATTTACCCAAATTCTGGTGAACTAAATCTAACACAATCCATCATCAGATGAACTAAAAACCACATGTACATCCTTTGAAAGATGGAATCTTCTAATCACTTCACTACTAACCATTCAATCCTTATTTTTTGTCTTCTCAAGAATAAATAATCTTTAATATTTGTTTCTTTAAGTTCATTGAATCTCTCACTAGAATAGGATTTATGATCCCAAAAATCTCTTACTTGAATACTACTTCAAGGACTTCCACAATTACTATAAAACATTATCAAACAATAATCCTTTTTTTATTACTTCAAACGATGAACCCCAATTACCTTCTATTCACCCAAGTCTTATAGAGGCACATTATTTCCTCAAAAATCCTAGACTAAACACTTGGAGGAAATATATGAAGAATTTATTTCCTGTAAATATTTCACAACCCAAACACTTCATCTTCTAACATCTTATAAATATATTGGGGTATAAGGTTAGTGTTTTTTTTCATTACATGGAACACTATTTTTATCCTGGTTGATTAAACATTGACTACTGAAATAATGTAGTCTTCATTACAAGATAATTATAAAATCCTCAATTATATTGCTCAACTATAAAATCTTTTTCTTTTTTTATTACCACATATGATACTTTTAATGTGAAGAGCGCAATCATGAGTTGCAGCCAAAACATAATACGTGCGAAAGTTCCATTAAATGGTAAATTATATCTAAATTTTATATTCTGTGTGTATGAGTCACCCCCAAATTCCATGTAAACATTCTCTTTATTAAAGTACTCCTCTCTAAATCAATGAGTAATATATTTTTACCCATTGAGATACTAAATAATGCAACTCATAGTTTCCCAATTAACATTCCCTAGATTACCAACATACATACTAACCATGACCATGGCATAATTTATCCTAAGCTGAGTGTACACCATGGAATAAATGAAAAATTATTCTACCAATGGATATGTTAGACTTTCCATGAGATTCACGTATTCCTCCATCAGTGTTTCTTGCTCCTTGGAAAATTCAAAGAGACAATCAAATGGATTTGGGATCAGCTTACATCTTTTCATTAAAAACCATTCAAAAATCTTTAATATGTTGTTTTTATTTTATAAAACTAAACTTTTGGTCTTCTTATGTCACTCAATATTTATGGCCAAAATGTTATTTACTTCCCCATGATATTTTATTTTAGACTTCTCAGACATGATCATCTTCAAATCTTGAATCTGATAAATATTTAGACCCTTTAGTAACATTTTATCCATTTACAACAATAAAATGATCAAGAACCCACTATTTTACACCATTCAATAAAAAATAATATGAGTTTCTTTAATTGAATCATTTATCCTATATAAATGAGTCTAAATTATATTTCACTTTATTTGAACTTATCTCTAACCATAAATAATTCTCTTACATTTTAATAAAAATAGATTATTCTACTAATCCATGAAGTGAACAGGGTGATTCATATAGATTTATTTCTCTATATCTCATTGTAGAAAATACAACTTCACATCTACTTTTTTGAGACTAAATCCTGAAAAGGTAAAAAAATTCACATTTCAAATAGTTTTATGTTTAACTATGAAAGAAAATATCTCTTTGAAGTTGGTGGACTCCTTTTGTGAACAATCATTCACCATCAACCATAAATTATATCATAATTGTCATAATATTATTATTTTAATTTGAAAAACAAAAATTTTCAAAGATCCCCCCTTCCATGTGGTAGCTTCGCTTTCTCCCTTGTCTTTTCACATGAATTGAATCGAACACATCCTTCATACATAACATCTACTTATGAGGTTCCCTAAGGCTAGCCACTTCTTCTAAGAACTATGGTTCTCCCAAATCCATTAAAATAAATTAATTTGAGTCATCTATATACCCATGTTTCAGTCATTATACCCTAGTTGACCACTAAAACACTTTATGTGGCATTTTTCTCTTTAAAAATTAAAAAAAATACTAATTTATCCTCTTTGTATCTAAATTAAGTTGCACCGATTATTGAGATTTTTTGCATATCTCCCACAAGTTTAACTTTGGTACATTATTAATTTTATTATAAAAATTACTCTATAATTTGTGAATGTTAAACATATTTAGAACCATTTTATTTCTAAGGAACATGTATCCAATTGGAACATCCAATCAAATCGATATGAACTGATGTTGGTTCCTTTTATACAACCTTTTTTACAACGTTCTTGTTCTTCCAAAGGACCTTCTCAGAAAACCAAAAAAAAATCTGATAACATGACATTTGTTTCCATCCCATATTTGAAATGTGATATTTTATTCTAAATATCCCATGAAGTAACTAGAATGATACTTTTATTCAATATTATCTCTATATATGGAATCCACATGTATATAGGATAAAATTATAAAGATATTAATGTGAGATATATCATGTTTTTACATATACACAGTGATTAGGGAATCTCAGGCCCAATTGGTGTTGAGTGTAATGCCCTGACCCCAGTTACCCAGAGCCGGTGCATTATTACATAACATTGGCATGATCACAAACAAGATGAAATCTCAAAAGACTGATTAGTTTAGTAGCCTGGGAAACACTATATATATTCATAAAGTTTTACATTACATCATAAAAATGAAAACTACAACAATATAGTCTTCATAGTCCACACTCTTATCCCCTCATACAATCCCTGTAGGTCATTCATAATTTACTTCTTCACATCCTAGGAAAAATAAAACATAGAAAATGGGTGAGCTCAAATGCCCAGTAAGGATGACAATATAGTGGAAACTTTCATAAATAAGAATAAACATTTAAGGTAATGTATAACTAAAACAAAAGCCTTTTAAACTTGAACTTCAACATGGAATGGAAAAAATAAAATGAAATAAGGCCATTTATTTATTCGCATGGATACTCTAATAATCGAATAATGACATGCAATATCAATAACCACTTTCATAATGATGGAATGGATAATGCCAGACTATCATAACCATATAGCCAAGGCCTCATGCCAAGACTACAAATAAATTTTTTCCAAGGCCTTGTTCCAAGACACTAGTTTGTCTCATGAGACCTACCGATGAATCGAGGAGCTATAGCGGGCTCCACCCATCACATATTAAGTCTAATGTATTCCCATATGAAAAGGTTTAAACATAACATAAACATTCGTATTAAAACTAGCATACAAAATGTAAATATTTCATCCATAAACCATGAATGGTATAAAAATAACACATCCACAGTCAAACATATCACAAAACCTTCAATACAATATAGAAGTTTTGTATCATAATTAATCAACTTCAAATAAGCATAAAATCCATCAAAGGATGTTGACATAGTTGAAATCAAAACTCTTTTTAGAGAAATATTTATTTCTATTTTGAAATCATTTAAGAGTCATATATTTATAAAATAAAATATTTTCTTTGAAAATATTCTTATAAGCTTGTAAGGGAAGCTTCGACGATTTTATAACGGTAGAAAATAGCAGCACTCGTCGTATAAGTTAAAAAAACATTCTTACCTTAATTCTGTTGAAAAGGTTAAAAAGGACCTTGTTTGGAAAATGACAAAAACATTACTTTATAAACCACTTATAAATGTCAACAAGGGTATAAATAACTTTAACCCATATTCCAGTAAATAGTAAAAAAAAATTTGAAATACATTTTTAAGAAACAAGGATGTGGATGATAAAGAAGTCCCAGTAGATAATCACATATAAACAACCTCTCATAATGAAGAGATTGTGAAATAACCCTTACCGTGTACTTTTCCTTGGTTGGGGTAGGTTAACCTCCTGTATAATGGTGAAATAATTGTTATTAAATTATACAAGAATCATATATATTAATATGATATCATATATGATCTTTTAACATTTCTTTGTTAATAATATCTTAGTATTATCGTTGTTTCGGGTGTTAACTTACTTGTTTTCTTTTATATGTTTTGTTATGTAAGATTTGTTTGTCATGGATAGGTTGTATCTTATTCATATCTAGAATGATATCATGTCCTTAGATTAATCATCAAATGATAATTAGACTTGATTGGATACGATGGATAATGAATCTCATCGCGTTCGTGGAGACGGTAGTCTGTACGTATGCACGAGCGAAGATATAATTCTTTTGATATTAAAATAGTATTTAATTGGATGGTATATCATATATACAGAATCATTATCATGTTATATTTATTATTTACATTAATTACACATCATTATTATACCCATCCAAATAATAATTTATTGAAAAACAATTACACCACGACGTGGAGACGGTAAGCCGTACGTACGCACGTATGGTGACATGTCATTCAAAGGATGGATAGAATAATGAATAATGTTGTAAAATATTTATAATAACATCACAGTATATATAAGATACTGGAGTTATTATTTTAGAATGGTAATAACAAAGATAGAAGAAGTGGAAGAAGAAAGTAACTTGAAAGGGGGTGGTGAAATCATTACCTCTTCTTCGGGTTCTTCCTTTTGATTTGATCAAAAGGGCTCCTTAGGTAAGATTTGAGACTAAAGGAAGGCATATAGGATGAAGTGAGGTAACTTGAAAGAGAATTTGTGCAGGGTTTGGCCGAGCCAAAAGGCTTATAAGGTTTGAAATAATGAGAAGGGGGAGTTCCCTTTTATAAGAGGGGTGAGGGGCACCTTTGGAAAAGCTAGAAATATTATTTTATAATAAATTAATATTTGGTTTCTAATGGCTCCAAAGTGGATTATTTAAAGTTTAAGGTGGGGATAGGTCGAAAACCACTTAACCAGTATTATTTATACAAGATTGGGCTACTATATTAACCTTATCTTTAAGTATTAACTCTTAGTTAATTAGTTTCACTTTTACAATGTCTCTTTGTATTTTTATATTATATGGTTAATAAACATACTATATACATCCAAGAGACCTTCCAAGTTGTACATTAATGATACACCTATCATGATATAAGTATCTTGGCCTAATATTAGATTTTTAGGAATTTAATACCAATTAATAATATAATATTTGTTTTAAAAACTATTTTATGTCAATTTCGAAACTTCAATAATTGATTTTTGTAAAAATCATTACAGAATTATTACTTAGAAAAAAGTTAATTAAATCAATACTGACATGTAATATTATCTTAGAAAATTATTGTTATTTATAAAATGTCTCATATTACATTAATTTTGGTATTTATAAAATCAATTATTCTAATTTTTCATTAATTAGGTAATTACTACATCACCATTGTGTCATAAATAAACTAACTTATATAATTTCTAAAAATTATAAATAAAATACCATTATGTAGGAAATATTTTTTTATTTTTAATGAATATTTATAGTCTAAAATCCAACATGTATGACCCTATGTAAAAATTGTTTTGCTAAAAGATATATGCTTATGTCATTTTTGTATTTATTTTAACTTAATTAAAATAAAGTGTCCCTATCACCTACAAGTGGCTCCATGGGGTCTCAAAATCAACCCAAAGATTCTCATGGTTGTACATGAATCCACCAAGAAAGTTAGTACACGTTTTAGGGTAATTATGTATTATTATAATATTATTTTTTAACCCTTATTTACCAGATTTACCCCTTAACCATGGTAAATAAAATATTTACCGAAGTAATTATTCAAAATGTCTAAAAATAAAAGATATCTATTTACACAATTTGGACATCCTAATTATAAATATGGAATCCATTTTTCCAAATTCAAAATACAGAAGTGGCAGAAACTAATTTAAAAATGAATTCCCGCTCTCAAAACAAAAAGCGTGTTTTTAAGATATAATAACTATCAAAAGATTGATACTTGTTTATGTCCGGTTTAATTGTGAAATTATGTCCAATGACCAACATTATATTAAATAGTAAAAATATATTCTAAATATACTTTAAAACCACTCAAATTCATAATTTATCACTATTAATTATTTTAATTAAAAAAAATTGTTTTTAATTAAAATTTAGTAATTTTCACTATTCATCAAAATATTAAAGTTATCTGAAAAGTACCAAAATTTCACCTTAGGCTAAATTCGATACTCTGAATCCATAAATAAAGTCCATTTTGAGAGATAAAGTTTATAAAATTTTAAAAAGTATGTATTATTATTCATAACGGCTAGTTTGATTAGTTGTGGTGTGTGTTAGAACTCGATGTTGCGTACAACACATGCTATTGCATTATTCAAAGAGAAGTGTACCGTAGAATCTTGGGGTGTTACATTATCCCCTCATTCAAATAATTCTGTCCTCAAAATTTCTAGAATACTACCACATGAAAAGACTCAGGTGGTTCTTCGTCATAAGTTCATCGGGTTCCCATGTTGCCTCTTCCATCTTATGGTTTCTCCACAAGACTTTTACCAGATGAGTCGTCCGGTTTCCCAGTACTTGTTCTCTCGTATCAAGAATCTTGAAGGGATCTTCGCAATAAGATAGATCGGGTTCCAGTTCTAATTCCTCAAAGGTGAGTACATGCGTTGGGTCAAGCATGTATTTCCTCAACATAGATACGTGGAACACATCGTGAACTTTGGAGAGACTTGGCGGCATTGCCAATCGGTAAGCTACAGCCTCAATTCGTTCTCGAATTTCGAAAGGTCCGATGTACCTGGGACTCAATTTACCTTTCTTTCCAAAACGTATGACTCCCTTCCATGGATATACCTATAGGAAAACATGATCACCGACTGGAAATTACAAATCCTTCCTTCGATTATCGGCATAGCTCTTCTGCTTACTTTGAGCTGCTTTGATATGGTTTTCGATTACCTTAACATTTTCTATCGTTTCTTCCACCAGTTCTAGGCCTACAAGTTTTCTTTCACCAACGTCATCCCAACAGGTTGGTGTGCGACATCTCTTTCCGTATAACGCTTCATATGGTGCAATCTGAATACTCGAATGGAACCTATTGTTATAGGAAAATACTACCAGAGGAAAATATTGATCCCACATACCCTAAAAGTCAAGTGAGCAGGATCTCAACATGTATTATAAGGTTTTAATAGTTCGTTCTGATTATCCATTTGTTTGAGGGTGGTAGGCAGTGCTCAAATGAAGTTCAGTATCCAAGGATTTCTGAAGACTTTTCTAGAATCTTGACGTAAAATGGGGATCACAATCAGAAACAATCGATAGAGGTACTCCATGAAGTCTCAAAACTTCATTAATATAAAGTCTTGCTAGACATTCCAGTGGTAGATCTTCTATTATAGGAATAAAATGTGCTGACTTGGTAAGACGATCAACAATAACCCATATTTCATCGTTCCTTATAGGAGTCTTTGGTAGTCCCATGACAAAGTCCATCGTGATATTATCCCATTTCCACTCCGTTATGGGAAGAGGTTGCATGACTCCTCCAGGTTGTTGCCTTCCAGCTTTCACTTGTTGACAAACCATACATCTTGACACCAAATCAGCAATCTCCCTCTTCATGTTTTCCCAACAAAAATGTTCCTTCAAGTCTCTATACATTTTGGTGCTCCCAGGGTGTATAGAAAAATTGGAACTATGAGCATCATCCTGCAATTCCCTTTTTAGATCAGGTATATCAGAACACAAAGTATCCTCCCAAATTTCAAAATTCCTTATTCATACACAAAGTCTCTCAATATCCCATCATTAACAGATTTAATCTCCTTTTGAAATTCTTCATCATCGGTCTGAGAACTCTTAATCCTTTATAGTAAAGATGGTTTGGCAACCATTTGAAAAAGCTTTGATGTTTCACCTTCCCTGGTTATTCCCATGTCCATCTTCACAAGATCCATGAAAATAGGATCCATTTCAATTCTCATATAGTTCAAAACTCCATGGTCTTCTCTTCTCAAAGCATCTGCCCCTTGTTTGCTTTCCCCGGGTGGTAGTGTATCATACAATCATAATCTATGAGTAATTCAAGTCATCTCCTTTGCTTCATGTTGAGTTATTTTTGTGAGAAAATATACTTCAAACTCTTGTGATCAGTATAAATCTCACATTTTTCCCCATAGAGGTAGTGTCTCCATATCCTCAAATTAAAGATCACAGCTGCTAACTCAATATCATGAGTAGTATAGTTTTGTTCATGAATTTTCAACTGTCGTGATGCATAGGAAATAACCCTATCATTCTGCATAAGGACACAACCAAGTCCTTTCTTCGATGCATCACTATAAATAACGAACCCATCATTCCTCAATGGTAGAGTCAATATAGTAGCATTGAATAATCTTCTCTTCAGTTCTTCAAAACATTCTTCACGCTCTTTTGTCCATACAAATTTAACCCCTTTACGTGTGAGCTTCGTTAAGGGGTTAGCCAATCGGGAAAAATTCTGGATGAAACGTCGATAATAACCTACCAAACCAATAAAACTGCGTACCTCAGTTATACTCGTATGTAACACCCAAGACTTTTATGAGAAATATTTTGTTTTTATGTTATATAAATCATCAATGGAATCTTTTGCTACATGAAAACGCGACCTTCCTCGATAGCGTGTGTAGTACGCAATACCGAGTTCCACTAAACAATGATATGTTATTATAATATTATAAACTAGCCGTTAAGAATAGTATTAACTGAATTTTAAATTTTACAACATTATTATTCATCTTACACATTTTCTAGAACATGGTAAGAGAACAAAATAAATTTTTTTGGGTAAAATAAGTATTTATCAAAAAATGCAGTTTTGCCGCCTTTTGATGGCGCACCCACATTAAATCTAGTTTTTGACACATTTATAAGTTCAATTTGACAAAATAAAATTCTTCTTTTGAATCAGGATATAAAAATTTACTTTGGATAAATTTTTGATATTTTTCTGATAACTTTCATATTTTGATGAATAGTAAAAATACAATAATATTTAATTAAAAACAACTTTTTTCATTGAGATAATTTATATGGTTAAATTATAATATTGAATGGTTTAAAAGTATAGATAGAATATATTTTTACCATTTAATATAATGTATGTCCTTAGCATTAATTTCACATTGAATCCATAGGTAAAAACATTTCAATCTTTGGCAATGTTTTAACTTCTAGAACCCGTTTTCTTAACAACGGGATTTATTTTAAATTAATTACTGCAAATTATATGTTTTGAATTTTGAAAAACAGATTCCATATTCATAATCAGTGGGTCCAAATTATGTTAATAAGCTACTTTTTATTTTTGGGCATTATGAATTATAACTACGGTAAATTTTATTTACCATAGTTAAAGGTAAATCGGGTAATTACGGGTAAATATAAGATTATAAAATTACCCTAACACCTGAAAAAATCCTATTGGATGACTAAAGGTAGACCCATATCACCTAAGGGTCGGATTAGATTCATTTAATAGACTTTTTTCGATGAAAATAATTTAATTATTATTAAAACCAAAGAATGTGACAACATGTCACTTTCTTAAATCTTATAGGTATAATAATTTTACTTTGGTGATAAACTCAATGAAACTTAGAACATGAATATTCTCCAGAAATCTAATACAATTATCTACATTATAGGAATTTATTTAGAATTTTTAGGGATTAAATAAGTTTCATTAATAATGACACAATAGTGATGTTGAAATTATTTTATTAATTAAAATATCAAATAAATTGTTTTAAAAATATTAAAAAAATTATTATATGCACTATTTAATGTGATCCAATAATTTTCTAGATACATATGGCATTTTATTAATCTATTAAAGATTTTATTTCGAACATATCATCTGTATATATTTTATTTAAATTCAAATAACTGAACAGTGTCAAAATTGACACTATTGTTATTTTATAAAAATAACATATTATAAAATTGTGTAAAAATCACAAAAATATTTAAAAATTATAAATTAAAATTTATATGGTCGAAAATATCATAAAGTGTCAAATTATGGAAAATTCACAACACATATGTAATTATTATTAATAATTTAAAATTTAGAATATTATTACCACAAATAAAATTAAATTGATAAATAAGGATAAATCAAGTTATTAATGTTTAAAATAAATTCCTAACATGTCTAAATTTTAATGGTTGATAAGATTACAACCCTATCTCATCTAATCTTCGGATATGAGTCATTTTAGAAGTTTTTATGTGGGGTTGGGATTTAATATAAACTAATATTTCTTATATTTTCAAAGGTGCCCCTCTCCTCCATTATAAAAGGGAACCTCCTCCCTCTCCTCCTCACAACAATTTGAGCCTTCAAGCTTGGCCAAACCCTGACCATTTCACTTCCCCACTTTCCTAGAATCATCATAGAGGATCTGGTCTTCTTCAAAGACGAACCCTAGTGCCCTAAGAGGAGGTTAAGAAGAGGCGCGTCAAAAAGAGGTAATATCCATTACTGATCCTTTCCAAATTCTTTCTTCTTCAACTTCTTCTTATTTAGTTTTTTCATTATGAAGTAATAAAATCAGTATCACTCATATAATGATATTTTATTATAAGTATGAAACAACCCTATTTCAACATCTATCCATCCTACGGAAAACAAAATCAGCGCGTGTGCGTACGTACGGAATACCGTCTCCACGCCGTGGTGTAATCTATTTTCCCCCACCACCTTACTTGGATGAGTATAACGGTGTAAATAATTACTATATATGATTATTGTAAAGTGATATTGATTCTGAAATAGTATACATACACTCCAATACAATTCCACGATCATGGGAACGATATCGTCGCTCGTGCATACGTACGGAATACCGTCTCCACGATGTGATGTGATTCGTTCTACATGATCTTCATTGCATAATGATTATATAAATGAATTGAATGAATAAATATGATATCTAGTACATTAATACCATTCTGGAAATGATGTATCTATAACCTAAAGAGAATAATAAGAATTTATTCGACAAAACGCACATAAGAACAAAAAGTTATAAACACCCGAATAACAAGTAGAAATGAAATATTACTACTAAGAAGCTAAGAATATGACCATATATGAAATAATAACAATAATTATGATTCTGGAATAAGTCAATAACATTATTTAAATCATTATACAGGAGGTTCGGACACTTACGAGGCAAATCAGACCTAAGGTAAGGGAAATATCACAATCTCATTTTTATCCGAGATTGTTTATACTTTGGTATTTACTAGGGTGTATTTTATCATCCACATCCATGTCTCCTCAATATTTAATATTATTTTAATCCACATACAATTGTTAAAATCCATTTTTACCCTTTGGTGAGTTTTATTAAATGATATGAAAGGAATCTTTTTTCGTTTTTCATACGAGGTACTTTTTGGGTTTTCCGACAAAAGTACGAGAAGAATGTTTTTTTTAACTTATACGGCATGAATGGATTTAAAAAAAAAAAATTCCAAGAAGATTCCTTTACAAATTTTCAATTTTATTTTTAATCAAATTCTTTTAGTTTAGAATTGTAAGACATGTTAAGAAATGAAAAGTGTTTTTGAAATAGAAAGGATATTTTCCTAAAGAATGGATTTCAAGTGTTTTATCAAAATTATTTTCCATCTAAGATAATATAGGGTTCTGTTTATATCCCTATTTTTACATTGATTTGATTATGTTATGATGGAATTATTTTTACGATATCCTTTTATGGATTGTGTTATGATGATGTGATGTTTAAGAATCCCATTTTTTTACATGGGTTATGATATGATTTATGATTTATGATTTTGTGGCACACATAAGAATGGTATCATTATTAGATGGGTGGGACCTGTATCTACCTCCAATGCATTGGGTAAAGATTTTATATCTCATGAGATAGACATTGCTGGAACGGTAGGTTATACCGGTTCAGTGAAACAGGACTGAAACGAGGAGTGAACTCGGTTCATAAATGGACTTTGTCCACGAAGATAGTCTTGCCAATGAGTCTTGACTAATAAGAAATGATTCTCTATGATTATGTGTGTTGGCCACAAAGTTTCATGTTTTAATTTATGATTATTGGGATTTCATTTCACTACTATGATTTATCCCATGTTATGAAATTATGCTCTCTTTTGCAGGTTAAGATTTCCAAAATGTTATGTTCTTATGAATATGATGTGATTGATATTTCTTTTACCCTTACTGAGAATTTGAGCTCACCTTTGTGTATGTTTTCTTTCCCCAGGTCAAGAAGAACCTTATTAAGTAAGATATGCAAAAAGGGACTATAGGTATGATGAAATAAATGGGAGACAGTGTGGATGCTTTATGAACCAGTTGTTTATGTTTCCCAGTTTCTAAAGACACTATACTTATACGGTCCTTTCATGGTTTTGTTATATGTTGTAATAAGTATGCTCCAATTTTTAAGTAATAACAATGTATGTAAAGTATGGGTCGTTATAGTTGGTATCAGAGGAAAGGTATAGTCAATCTTTGGAAACTAGGATGTGAAAGCCTTGGTAAGAATCCTAAGGATAAGTCTAAGCATAGAAAACAATCTTAGTGTTTTAGAAATGGACATGAACAACTTATGATAAGACCTTAAGTGTGAAATTTTATTCTTGATTATGTGGTTTTCTTATTATAATTAGTGTTGCTCACACTATTCTTCTTGTTTTTAGTCAATGGCTGGAACCCGAAGGAATTGTGTTAATGCGGAATGTGATGGGAAATGCAATGATTTTCCCCCTGAGCAAACAAACGTTATGGGAGCTAGAATGAAAAATCTTGTAGCCATGCTCACACAATTTTCTCAAGCTATGAATCATGCAGGACTTCCGAACAAGCAAAGGAAGGAGCAACATTCTGTTGAATCCTTCATGAGGCAGCGTCCACCTTCTTTCAGCGAGTCTACTGATCCATTAGTTGCTGAACAATGGATTAGTACTACTGAAAAGATATTTTCAGTTCTTCAATGTTCTGAACATGATAAAGTCATCCTAGCAGTGTATCGTTTGGAAGGAGATGCTGATCAATGGTGGAATATTATTAAGAATATGAGGCAAAGGGATGAAATTGACTCCATGTAATGGGACGAGTTCAAGAACTTATTTTTCAATAAGTACTTCCCTCGTATTCTCTGAACAAAGATGGAGAAAGAGTGTCTTGAACTAAAGCATAAGGAGGATGAATCTGTTGGTACCTATGAAGAAAATTTTACAAGACTTTCAAGGTACGCTTCTGGTATTATTATCCAAACTGAGAGTAAGATCGATCGACTCTTTAGTGGCTTAAAACCAAGTCATCGAAGGGCGTCAGCCATAAGGGACTTCAATAGCGACGAGGAAATCGTTCGATGTGCTCTCAAAGTCAAGAAGGAGATTGGAGTAACCCATCAGTCATATGGGTTTGATAAGAAGAGGAAAATGGAATTCAAAGGAAAATCTAAAGAGCACACTGAAAAGAAGATGAGCTTTCCCTTATGCTCAAAGTGTGGAAAGAAACATGGAGGGAGTTGTCTCAAAGGGACAAGTAAATGTTTCAAATGTGGAAAGGAAGGTCATCAGGCATTTGAATGCCGCAATGATGGGAAGAAGATGTCTAATGATGCAAACAAAGGAAGGGACACACAGAATGAACCTACTACACGTCAATGTTTCAAGTTCAAGGAGATGGGGCATTATGATAATAAATGCCCAAATCCAAGGGTTGATGATGATGGTCGACGTCAATAAACTCTTAAGGCTAAAGACAAAGGAAAGTCACATGCAATTTCTATCAGCGATGTGGAGTACGATAAGGATGTGGTGAAAGGTACACTTACCATCCACTCTAAAGTAGAAAATGTTTTATTTGATTCTGGATCTACCCACTCCTTTATTTCTGAAGAATTTTCTAAGGATATCACCATATTACCTCAACAATTAGATGTTGAGTTAGCTGTGACAACCCCTAATGGCACAACAGTCGCATCAAAAGTTTATAATTCTTCTCCAATTGAAGTTTGTGGGAATGTGCTTCCTGCAAATCTTGTGATCCTTCCTATAGTGGAATTTGATGTGATTCTTGGCATGGATTGGCTTTCTTTTTATGGAGCTCATATCAATTTCCAAAGAAGGGAAGTCACATTTCATATTCCAAATCAATCTATGATCGTCTATCGATGCAAGGATGAACATAACCTTCCAGGGGAAATTTCTTCCATCTTATGGGTCTTGATTCCACTTAATGAAGGTTATTTATCTCAAATGGTTGGTGAGAAACTCACAATTAAGAATATGCCCATTTTAAGGGAGTTTGATAATGTCTTTCCAGAGGAATTTCCGGGTCGTCCACCAAATCGTGAAGTTGAGTTTTTAATAGAAATCGTACCGGGTGCTTTTCCTATTTCAAATACACCTTATAGAATGGCCCCAATTGATTTGTAGGAATTGAAGAAGCAACTCCAAGAAAATATTGATAAAGGATTCATACGCCCTAGTGCGTCACCTTGGGGAGAACCTATTCTATTTGTTAAGAAGAAAGATGGATCAATGAGACTCTGCATTGATTATCGAGAACATAACAAGATCACTATCAAGAACAAATATACTCTCCCACGCATTGATGACTTATTTGAACAACTACGAGAAGCTCAATACTTTTCCAAGATTTATCTTCATTCAGGTTATCACCAATTAAAGGTCCAAAGGGAGGATATACCAAAGACGGCTTTCCGTACAAGGTATGGACACTATTAATTTATAGTGATTCCATTTGGTCTTACTAATTCCCCTGCTATCTTCATGGATCTGATGAATAGAGTCTTTAGAGACTATCTTGATCATTTTGTGGTAGTATTTATAGACGATATTCTTGTATATTCAAAGAGTAAGGAAGAACATGAAGATCACTTGAGAATTATATTGAAGACCCTGAGAAAGGAGAAGCTTTATGCCAAATTTACCAAATGTGAATTTTGGCTTCAAAGAGTTTCATTTTTGGGTCACATAATCTCAAAAGAGGGGATATCTGTGGATCCAGCAAAAAAAGAGGTTATCGAAAGATGGTCGAGACCAACAACAGTAACTGAGATCCAAAGTTTTCTTGGTTTGGCTGGATATTATCGACATTTTGTGAAAGATTTTTCACGGTTATCTAATCCACTCACCAAGTTGACTCGGAAAGGAGTTAAGTTTGTATGGATGGAGGAATGTGAAGATAATTTCAAGGAGTTGAAAAGAAGGTTATCCAGTGCACCTGTGCTCACACTGCCTTGTAGTGGAGAAAGGTTTGTGATCTATAGTGATGCATCCAAGAAAGGGCTGGGATGTGTTCTCATGAAAAATGATATGGTGATAGCTTATGCCCCACGACAGTTGAAAATCCATGAGCAAAATTACCCAACTCATGATTTAGAGATAGTTGCG
Source organism: Viscum album (assembly GCA_963277665.1). Lineage (NCBI taxonomy): Eukaryota > Viridiplantae > Streptophyta > Magnoliopsida > Santalales > Viscaceae > Viscum > Viscum album. The sequence goes on along the minus strand of OY728126.1, from coordinate 375,477,016 downwards.
GTAATCTTTGCATTAAATATTTGGAGGCATTACCTTTATGGTGAAAGGTGTGATATTTATACTGATCATGAAAGTTTAAAGTATATTTTCACACAAAAGGAGCTGAATATGCGCCAGAGAAGATGGTTGGAGCTGATTAAGGATTACGACTGCTCAATTCATTACCACCCTGGGAAAGCAAACAAGGAGGCAGATGCATTAAGTCGACAAGACCATGCTAGTTTATCCATGATGAGGATCACAAAAGATCCAATATTTATGGATTTACAAAGGATGGATCTTGGAATTATAATGGAAGGGGGAAAATCGTATCTTTCTCAAATGTATGTTCAACCATCTATACATGTGAAGATTAAAGAGGCACAGAAAGAAGATGTCGAGTTACAAAAGAAGGTGAGAAATGTTCCTGAATTCAACCTTGATTGTGATGGGATAATAAAGTTCAGGAATCGGGGTTGTGTTCCTCCCATCCCCGAATTAAAGAAGGAGATTCTGTATGAGGCTCATAGTTATTCATTCTATATTCATCCTAGAAGCACGAAGATGTATAGGGACCTGAAAGAGTACTTCTGGTGGGATGGCATGAAAAGAGATATTGCGAAATATGTCTCTCGATGCTTGGTTTGTCAACAAGTTAAAGCTAAGAGACAGAAGTCTAAGGGGATGTTACAACCATTACCCATACCCGAATGGAAATGGGAGACCATCACTATGGACTTTGTCATAGGACTTCCTAAAGCATCCAAAGGAAATAATGCTATCTGGGTCATAGTTGATCATCTTACAAAGTCTGCACACTTCATCGCTATTAGAGAAGATTTTTCTCAGGATCAGCTTGCTAGGATATATGTAAAGGAAGTGGTAAGATTTCATGGAGTACCACTTTCTATTATATCTGATCGGGATCCGAGGTTTACCTCAAAGTTCTGGAGAAGTCTACAGCATAATCTGGATACAGAGTTGAGTTTTAGCACTGCTTATCATTCTCAGACAGACGATCAGTCTGAGATAACAATTCAAACTCTAGAAGATATTTTGAGAGCTTTCTCTATGGATTTCAATGGTGGTTGGGATCAAAACCTACCTTTGGAGGAATTTTCTTATAATAATAGCTTTCACTCTAGTATTCAGATGGCTCCTTATGAAGCTCTCTATGGAAAGAAATGCAGGACTCCAACTTGCTGGGATGAAGTTGGGGAAAGAAAGCTATTAGGACCTGATATTGTTGATGAGATGGCAGAAAAGGTCCGATCTATTCAACAACACATAAGAGAAGCTCAGAGTCGACAGAAAAGTTATACCAATAACCTAAGAAAAGATCTAGAGTTTGAAGTGGGTGATAAAGTGTTCTTACGAATATCTCCCTGGAAGAGGGTCATGAGATTTGGAAAGAAGGGGAAGTTGAGCCCTAGATATATCAGTTCTTTCTAAATACTGGATTATGTTGGGAAGGTAGCTTACCGATTGGCGCTTCCACCAAATCTCTCTCAAGTTCACGATGTGTTCCATGTATCTCTCCTGAGAAAGTACATACCTGATCCTTCAAATGTACTCAGCTCAGAAGTTGTACCGCTGGAGCAAGATCTTTCTTATGAAGAACAACCGATAGAGATTCTAGATCGTAGCGAAAAAGTCCTACGAAACAAGACCACTCGCTTGGTGAAAGTTTTATGGAGGAACCACCAATTAGAAGAAGATACATGGGAGCTTGAGGATATGATGAGGGAGAGGTATCCCCATCTGTTTGTTACAAAGTGATGAATTTCAAGGGAAAAATTCATTTTAAGGGGGGTAGAATGTAACACCAAGAGACTTTTATGAGAAATATTTTGTTTTTATGTTATATAAATCATCAAAGGAATCTTTCGCTACACGCAATCGCGACCTTCCTCGATAGCGTGTGTAGTACGTAATACCGAGTTCCACTAAACAACGATATATTATTATAATATTATAAACTAGCCATTATGAATAGTATTAACTGAATTTTAAATTTTACAACATTATTATTCATCTTACACATTTTCTAGAACATGGTAAGAGAACAAAATAAATTTTCTTGGGTAAAATAAGTATTTATCAAAAAATGCAGTTTTGCCGCCTTTTTATGGTGCACCCACATTAAATCTAGTTTTTGACACATTTATAAGTTCAATTTGACAAAATAAAATTCTTCTTTTGAATCAGGATATAAAAATTTACTTTGGATAAATTTTTGATATTTTTCTGATAACTTTCATATTTTGATGAATAGTAAAAATACGCTGATTTTTAATTAAAAACAACTTTTTTCATTGAGATAATTTATATGGTTAAATTATAATATTGAATGGTTTTAAAGTATATATAGAATATATTTTTACCATTTAATATAATTTATGTTATTAGCATTAATTTCACATTGAATTCATAGGTAAAAACATTTCAATCTTTGGCAATGTTTTAACTTCTAAAACCCATTTTCTTAACAACAGGATTTATTTTAAATTAATTACTGAAACTTATATGTTTTGAATTTTGAAAAATGGATTCCATATTCAGAATCAGTGGGTCCAAATTATGTTAATAGGATATTTTTTATTTTTGGGCATTATGAATAGTAACTACGGTAAATTTTATTTACCATAGTAAAAGGTAAATCGAGTAATTAAGGGTAAATATAAGATTATAAAATTACCCTAACACCTGAAAAAATCTTATTGGATGACTAAAATAAGACCCATATCACCTAAGGGTCGGATTAGATTCATTTTATAGACTTTTTTCAATGAAAATAATGTAATTATTATTAAAACCATAGAATGTGACAACATGTCACTTTCTTAAATCTTATAAGTATAATAATTTTACATTGGTGATAAACTTAATTAAACTTCTAAAATGAATAGTCTACAGAAATCTAATACAATTATCTACATCATAGGAATTTATTTATATTTTTTAAGGATTAAATAATTATCATTAATTATGACAAAATAGTGATGTTGAAATTATTTTATTAATTAAAATATCAAATAAATGGTTTTAAAAATATTAAAATAATTATTATATGCACTATTTAATGTGATACACTAATTTTCTAGATACATATGACATTTTATTAATCTATTAATGCTTTTAGTTAGAACATATCCTCTGTATATATTTTATTTAAATTCAAATAAATGAATAGTGTCAAAATTGACACTATTGTTATTTTATAAAAATAACATATTATAAAGTTGTTTAAAAATCACAAAAATATTTAAAATTTATAAATTAAAATTTATATGGTCTACAATATCATAAAGTTTCAAATTATGGAAAATTCACAACACATATGTAATTATTAATAATAATTTAAAATTTAGAATATTATTACCACAAATAAAATTAAATTTATAAATAAGGATAAATCAAGTTGATAATGTTTAAAATAAATTCCTAACATGTATAAATTTTATTGGTTGATGATATTACAACCCTATCTCATCTAATATTCGGATATATGGGTCATTTTAGAAGTATTTATGTGGGGTTGGGATTAAATATAAACTAATATTTCTTATATTTCCAAAGGTGCCCCTCTCCTCCCTTATAAAAGGGAACCTCCTCCCTCTCCTCATCACACCAATTTGAGCCTTCAAGATCATCCAAACCCTCCCCATTTCACTTCCCCACTTCCCTAGAATCATCCTAGAGGTTCTGGTATTCTTCAATGACCAACCCTAGTGCCCTAAGAGGAGGTTAAGAAGAGGCGCGTCAAAAAGAGGTAATATCCATTACCGATCCTTTCCAAATTCTTTCTTCTTCAACTTATTCTTCTTTAGTTGTTTCATTATTAAGTAATAACATCAGTATCACTCATATACTGATATGTTATTATAAGTATGAAACAAACCTATTTCAACATCTATCCATCCTACGGAAAATGAAATCACCGCGCGTGCGTACGTACGGAATACCGTCTCCACGCCGTGGTGTAATCTATTTTCCCCCACCACCTTACTTGGATGGGTATAATGGTGTAAATAATTAATATATATGATTATTGTAAAGTGATATTGATTCTGAAATAGTATACATACACTCCAATACAATTCCACGATCATGGGAACGATATCATCGCTCGTGCGTACGTACGGAATACCGTCTCCACGATGTGATGTGATTCGTTCTACATGATATTCATTGAATAATGATTATATAAATGAATTGAATGAATAAATATGATATATAGTACATTAATACCATTATGGAAATGATGTATCTATAACCTAAAGAGAAGAATAAGAATTTATTCGACAAAACACGCATAAGAACAAAAAGTTATAAACACCCGAATAACAAGTAGCAATGAAATATTACTACTAAGAATCTCAGAATATGACCATATATGATATCATAACAATAATTATGATTCTGGAATAAGTCAATAACATTATTTAAATCATTATACAGGAGTTTTGGACACTTACGAGGAAAATAAGACCTAAGGTAAGGGAAATATCACAATCTCGTTTTTATCCAAGATTGTTTATACTTTGGTATTTACTGGGGTCTATTTTATCATCCACATCCATGTTTCCTCAATATGTAATATTATTTCCATTCACCTAAAATTGTTTAAATCCATTTTTACACTTTCGTGAGTTTTAGTAAAAGATATGAAAGGAATCTTTTGTCGTTTATCATACGAGGTACTTTTTGACTTTTCCGAAAAAAGTACGTGGAGAATGTTTTTTTAACTTATACAGCATGAATGGATTTTTAAAACATTTTTTTCAAGAAGCTTCCTTTACAAATTTTTAATTTTATTTTTAATCAACTTCTTTTAGTTTAGAATTTTAAGACATGTTAATAATGGAAAAGTTTTTTTGAAGTAAAAAGGATATTTTCCTCAAGAATGGAGTTCAAGTGTTTTATCAAAATTATTTTCCATCTAATATAATATAGGGTTCTATTTATATCCCTATTTTTACATTGATTTGATTTTGTTATGATGGAATTATTTTTACGATATCATTTTATTGATTATGTTATGATGATGTGATGTTTAAGAATCCCATTTTTTTACATGGGTTATGATATGATTTATGATTTATGATTTTGTGGCACACATAAGAATGGAATCATTATGAGATGGGTGGGACCTATATCTCCCTCCAATGAATTGGGTAAAGATTTTATATCTCATGAGATAGACATGGATGGAACGGCATGTTATACCGGTTTAGTGAAACAGGACTGAAACGAGGAGTGAACTCGATTCAGAAATGGAATTTTTCCACTAAGATAGTCTTGGCAATGAGTCTTGACTAATAATAAATGATTCTCTATGATTATGTGTGTATTCCACAAAGTTTCATGTTTTAAGTTATGATTATCGGGATTTCATTTCACTACTATGATTTATCCCATGTTATGAAATTATGCTCTCTTTTACAGGTTAAGATTTCCAAATTGTTATGTTCTTATGAATATGATGTGATTGATATTTCTTTTACCCTTACTGAGCATTTGAGCTCACCCTTGTGTATGTTTTCTTTCCCCAGGTCAGGAAGAAGCTTACTAAGTAAGATATTCCAAAAGGGACTATAGATATGATGAAATAAATGGGAGACAGTATAGACTCTTTATGAACCAGTTGTTTATGTTTCTCAGTTTCTAAAGACACTATACCTATACGGTCCATTCATGGTTTTGCTATATGTTGTAATAAGTATGCTCCAATTTTGATGTAATAACAATGTATGTAAAGTATGGGTCGTTATATCATAGGTGCTGGCCATTCTTGGATTGCCTTGGTCTTAGAAGGATCAACAGAGATTCCATTTATAGAGACAATATGGCCAAGAAGGGAAATCTCCTGAAGCCAGAATTCACACTTGCTAAACTTACCATATAATTCATGTCTTCTTAGAGTCTTCAGGATAATGCGCAAGTGATTTTCATGATCTTCGTAACTTTTGGAGTATACCAAGATATCATCAATAAATACCACCACAAAATCATCGAGATATTCCTTGAAAAATCTATTCATCAGATCCATGAATACAAAAGGTGCATTAGTCAATCCAAAAGGCATTAATGTAAAATCGTAATGCCCGTACCTGGTTCAAAATGTTGTCTTCAGAATGTCTTCCTTCTTCACAGGAAACTGATGGTATCCAGATCGAAGTTCAATATTTGAAAAGTATTGAGCTCCATGTAGTTGGACAAATAAATCATCAATGTGAGGTAGGGGATACTCGTTCTTTATTGTTATAGCATTTATCTCCCTATTGTCGATACATAACCTCATAGATCCATCTTTCTTTTTAACAAAGAGAACAGGGGATCCCCATGGAGAGACACTAGGGCGAATAAATCCCTTATTAATCAATTCCTCTTGTTGTTTCTTTAGTTCAACTAATTCTGCAGTGGCCATTCTATAATGGGTATTTGATATAGGCCTTGATCCAGGTATTAAATCAATAGAAAACTCAACTTCTCGTTCTGTAGGATGTCCCGGTAAATCTTCCGGAAACACATCTACATATTTTTTCACAACAGGAACATCCTCTATTTGAACATTCCTTTCCTCACCCATAGTCATTTAATTCTCTTCCTCCCTAATAATTGAATTTAGTTGTGCTAATGGGGGTGGATCTAGATAAGAATTAGGTGGTGACGATTCTGCTCTAAAGATAAGGTGTTCCTTATCATCATCATCAAAAATAGTAACCACTTTCTTCTTACAATAAATCATTACATCATGGTCTGAAAGACAATCCATACTAAGGATAATATCAAACTCAATCATAGGTATGACGATGAGATCAGTTGATAAAGAACATGTATGTCCTCTAATGGGGACTGATTCACAAAACATTGTTGCAATGATACTTCCCTTAAGAGTTTTAACTGAAAACTCCCTTGTTAAATAAAATTGGAAATATCTAATTTTCTTAGAAAACTGGGAAGATATGAAACATTGTGATGATCCAGAATCAAATAATGCATTTGCTAAACTTGAGGAAACCATTAATTTACTTACCACCACATCTTTTGGAGCTTCTACCTCAGCAGTAGTGATAGAATAAACTTGGCCTTGATCTCTTGGACTTTTCTTAGGTAAGTTCCCCTGATGCTTAGGACATTCATTTGCATAATGTCCCATCTCCCTGCAATTGTATCATTGGACATCGGTAGCTTCCATCTTCCCCTTGCAATCACAATCTTGGTGGCCTTCTTCACCATACTTGTAATAGAGTCTCGTTCCTTTTAAGAAAGTACCAGGGTGTTTCATCCCACATTTACAATAGGATAGATATTCAAATTTTCCCTTCTTCCTTTTATTTCCATTCCCATATTGATGAGCAGATCTCTTCTTATCTTGCTTTGCTTTAAAATCATATGACTTAGAGAATTCCTTTTCTATCCTGATAGCACATGAGACAATGTCTTCGTACGATGAGAAGGATTGTGAGACTAATTCTTGGCAAAGAAATGGTTTTAACCCATCAAAGAAACGATCAATATTACTTCTTGGGTTACGTATATAATCTCCAGCATACCTTGTTAGCCTTGTAAGGTTAGCCTCATACTTTGCGACATTATCATCCCCCTTTTGTCTCAGACCCAAAAATTGCCTTTCCATATCTGCTTGATGGTCACGAGGAAAGTATTTTTCTAAAAACAGATCTTTGATCTCCTCCATTCCATATTTGATACTTCATCATCTTCCTTCATGTTTTTAATCAATGACCACCATTGATCAGCATCTCTAGTGAGGCGGTAAACTTCCATGATAACTTTTTCCTTTTCACTACTTCCCAAAGCCTGAAATATTTTCTCTAGGGAACATATCCATTGCTTAGATACTAAGAGATTTGTACTCCCATTGAAAGTTGGTGGTTGTTTCCTCATGAAGAGATCTAACATTGATCCTCCATGCTGCGGATCAAGGTGCTCCATACGGGTAAGGTTATTATTCATAACCTGAGTAATTTATCTCAATATGGTCATTAGCTAGTTGGAACCAGTTGCATCACTAGCTCCACTATAATTATCTTGAGCAGGAGGGAAATCCCTACATGGAGTGCGTGCATTGATACAGTTTCCATTTCTTCCACTAGGCACCATTTCTAAACAATGGCATAAACTAGATCAGTTTATGAATCAAAATACATAATTCCATTCTTATAAAACACTTAACATAAATTGAACTATTTATGGATATAATCCATAATCATAAAAATGCTTTCTTTGAGGAAGTATATACTCATAAACCCTTCATAATGATTTGTAAAGAAAATGAGAGTTATCCTAAGCATATCCCATGGGAGTGTCATAACCAAGAGTGTAGCAAGGCCCGTTTTCGTGCACTAGTTCCCATTCAAGCCCAGCTCAAAGTGGTGTTTTTGGGTTTTACCCCTAGGTACATCTATGCCAGAGCCGCCTCTACCTTCTCGTATCCAGACAGAGATGTATTACTCGGAAAACTCACAAAAATATCTACAATACCAAAATTCTAGGAAGTTCTTCTATACTAATCCTCAAAGTCCATCTTAGGTCTATGTGCTCTAATCAGAGTTTATCTAAATTAGCTTCCAAAGTTTGTAATAAACATCCTCTGATACCAACTGTAACGCCCCGACCCCAGTTACCCAAAGCCGGTGCATTTTTACATAACAGTGGCATGATCACAAGAAAGATCAAATCTCGAAAGACCGATTAGTTTAGTAGCCTTGGAAACACTACATATATTCATAAAGTTTTACATTACATCATAAAAATGAAAACTACACCAACATAGTCCCCATAGTCCACACTCTTATCCCCTCATACTATCCATGCAGGTCATTCATAATTTACTTCTCCACATCCTGGGAAAAATAAATCATAGAAAAGGGGTGAGCTCAAATGCCCAATAAGGATAACAATATAGCGGAAACTTTCATAAATAAGAATAAACATTTAAGGAAATGTATAACTAAAACAAAATCCTTTTAAACTTGAATTTCAACATGGAATGGAAAAAATAAAATGAAAAAAATCCATTTACTTATTCACATGGATATTCTACTAATCGAATAATCTCATGAAATATCAATAACCACTTTCATAATGATGGAATGAATTATGCCAGACTATCATAACCACATAGCCAAGGCCTCGGGCCAAGACTACAAATAATATTTTGCCAAGGACTTGTTCCAAGACACTAGTTTGTCTCATGATAACTTCCTATGCATCGAGGAGCTATAGCGGGCTCCACCCATAACATATTAAGTCCAATGCATTCCCATATGAAAAGGTTTAAAAATAACATAAACATTCGTATTAAAACTAGCATAAGAAATGTAAATACTTTATCTATAAACCATGAATGGTATAAAAATAACACATCCATAGTCAAACATATCACAAAACCTTCAATACAATATAGAAGTTTTGTATCATAATAAATCAACTTCAAATAAGCGTAAAATCCATCAAAGGATGTTGACATAGATGAAATCAAAACTCTTTTTAGAGAAATATCTCTTTCTATTTTGAAATCATTTAAGAGTCATATATTTATAAAATAAAAAATTTTCTTTGAAAATATTTTTATAATCTTGTAAAGGAAGCTTCGACAATTTTATAATGGCAGAAAATAGTTGCACCCGCCGTATAAGTTAAAAAACCATTCTTACCTTAATTCTGTCGAACAGGTTAAAAAGGACCTTGTTTGGAAAACGACAGAAATATTCCTTTATAAACCACTTATAAAAGTCAACATGTGTATAAATGACTTTAACCCATATTCCAGTAAATAGTAAAAAATATTTTGAAATACATTTTTAAGAAACATGGATGTGGATGATAAAGAAGTCTCAGTAGATAATCACGTATAAACATCCTCCGATAATGAAGAGATTGTGAAATAACCCTTACCTTGTACTTTTCCTTGGTTGGGGTAGGTTAACCTCTTGTATAATGGTGAAATAATTGTTACTAAATTATAAAAGAATCATATATATTAATATGATATCATATATGATCTTTTAACTTTTCTTTGTTAATAATATCTTAGTATTATCGTTGTTTCGGGTGTTAACTTACTTGATTTCTTTTATATGATTTGTAATGTAAGTCTTGTTTGTCATGGATAGGTTGTTTCTTATTCATATCTAGAATGATATCAAGTCCTTATATTAATTATCAAATGAGAATTAGACTTGAATGGATACGATGGAGAATGAATCTCATCGTGTTCGTCGAGATGGTAGTCTGTACGTACGCAAAAGCAACAATATCATTCTTTTGATATTAAAATAATATTTAATTGGATGATATATCATATATAAAGATTCACTATCATGTTATATTTATTATTTACATTAATTACACATCATTATCAAACCCATCCAAATAATAATTTATTGAATAACAATTACACCACGACGTGGAGACGGTAAGCCGTACGTACGCACGTATGGTGACATGTCATTCAAAGGATGGATAGAATAATGAATATGGTTGTACCATATTTATAATAACATCACAGTATATATAAGATACTTTAGATATTATTTTATAATGGTAATAACAAAGATAGAAGTGGAAGAAGAAAGGAACTTGAAAAGGGGTGGTGAAATCATTACCTATTCTTCAGGTTCTTCTTTTTGATTTGATCAAAAGGGCCCCTTAGGTTAGCTTTCTGACTAAAGGAAGGTCTCTAGGATTAAGAGAGGGAATTTGAGAGAGTATTTGGGCAGGGTTTGGCCAAACCAAAAGGCTTTGAAAGTGTGAAATAATGAGAAGGGGGAGTGCCCTTTTATAAGAGGGGTGAGGGGAACCTTTGAAAAAGCTAGAAATATTATTTTATAATAAATTCATATTCGGTTTCTAATGGCTCCAAAGTGGATTATTTAAAGTTTAAGGTTTGGATATGTCGAAAACCACTCAACAAAGATTATTTATACAGGATTTGGCTACTATATTAACCTTATCTTTAAGTCTTAACTCTTAGTTAATTAGTTTCACTTTTACAATGTCTCTTTGTATTTTTCTATTATATGGTTAATGAACTTACTATATACATCCAAGAGACCCCCAAGTGGTCCACTAATGATACACATATCATGATATAAGTCTCTTGGCCGATTAGTATATTTTTAGGAATTTAATATCAATTTATAATATAATATTTGTTTTAAAAACTATTTTATGTCAATTTTGACACTATTCAATAATTGATTTTTGTAAAAATCATTACAGAATGATTACATAGAAAAAAGTTAATTAAATAAATACTAACATGTCATATTATATTAGAAAATTATTTTTATTTATGAAAGTCTCATATTACATTTATTTGGTTATTTGTAATATCAATTATTCTAATTTTTCATTAATTAGGTAATTACTGCATCACCATTGTTTCATAAATAAATTAAATTATATAATGTCTAAAAATTATAAATAAAATACCATTATGTAGGAAATCTTTTTATATTTCTAATGAATATTTATATTTGAAAATCCAACATATATAACCTTATGTAAAAATTGTTTTTCTAAAAGATATATGCTTATGTCATTTTTTTATTTATTTTAACTTAATTAAAATAAAGTGTCCCTATCACCTACAAGTGGCTCCATGGGGTCCCAAAATCGACCTAAAGATTCCAATGGTCGGACATGTATCCACCAATAAGGTTAAGACACGTTTTAGGGTAATTTATTATTATTATAATATTATTTTTTAACCCTTATTTACCAGATTTACCCTTTAACCATGGTAAATAAAATATTTACCGAAGTAATTATTCAAAATGTCTAAAAATAAAAGATACCTATTTACACAATTTGGACATCCTGATTCCAAATATGGAATCCATTTTTTCAAATTCAAATCACAGAAGTGGAAGAAATTAATTTAAAATTAATTCCCGCTGTCAAAACAAAAAGCGTGTTTTTAAGATATAATAACTATCAAAAGATTGATACTTGTTTATGTCCGGTTTAATTGTGAAATTATGTCCAATGACCAAAATTGTATTAAATAGTAAAAATATATTCTAAATATACTTTAAAACCACTCAAATTCATAATTTATCACTATTAATTATTTTTATTAAAAAAATTGTTTTTAATTAAAATTTTATAATTTTCACTATTCATCAAAATATTAAAGTTATCCGAAAAGTACCAAAATTTAACCTTAGGCAAAATACGATACTCTGAATACAAAAATGAACTCCATTTTGAGAGATAAAATTTATAAAATTTTAAAAAGTAGGTATTACAATTCATAACAGCTAGTTTGATTGGTTGTGGTGTGTGTTAGAACTTGATGTTGCGTACAACACACGTTATTGCATTATTCAAAGAGAAGTGTACCGTAGAATCTTGGGGTGTTACATTCTCCCATCCTTCAAGTAATTTTGTCCTAGAAATTTCGAGAATACTACCGCATGAAAAGGCTCGGGTGGTTCTTCATCATAAGTTCCTCGAGTTCCCACGTTGCCTCTTCCATCTTATGGTTTCTCCACAAGACTTATACCAGACGAGTCGTCCAGTTTCTCAGTACTTGTTCTCTCGTATCAAGAATCTTGATGGGCTCTTCCCAATAAGACATATCGGGTTCTAGTTATAATTCCTCATAGGTGAGTACATGCATTGGTTTAGGCATGTATTTCCTCAACAAAGATACGTGGAACACATCATGAACTTTGGAGAGACTAGGCGGCATTGCCAATCGGTAAGCTACAACCCTAATTAATTCTAGAATTTCAAAATGTCTGATGTACCTGGGACTCAATTTACCTTTCCTTCCAAAACTTATGACTCCCTTCCATGGAGATACCTTCAGAAAAACATGATCACTGACTTGAAATTCCAAATCCTTCCTTCGATTATCGGCATAGATCTTCTGCCTACTTTGAGCTGCTTTGTTATGGTTTTGGATTACCTTAACTTTTTCCATCATTTCTTCCACCAGTTCTGGGCCTACAAGTTTTCTTTCACCAACGTCATCCCAACAGGTTGGTGTGCGACATCTATTTATGTATAACGCTTCATATGGTGCCATCAAAACACTCGAATGGAATCTATTTTTATAGGAAAATTCTACCAAAGGTAAATATTGATCCCACATACCCTAAAATTTAAGTGAGCAGGATCTCAACATGTCTGCTAAGGTTTGAATAGTTCATTCTGATTGTCCATCTGTTTGAGGGTGGTAGGCACTGCTCAAATGAAGTTCAATATCCAAGGCTTTCTGAAGACTTTTCCGTAATATTGATGTAAAATGGGGGTCACGATCATAAACAACCGATAGAGGTACTCAATGAAGTCTCACAACTTCATTAATATATAGTCTTGCTAGACATTCCAGTGGAAGATCTTCTCTTATAGAATGAAAATGTGCTGACTTGGTAAGACGATCAACAATAACCCATATTTCATCGTTCCTTTTAGGAGTCTTTGGTAGTCCCATGACAAAGTCCATCGTGATATTATCCCATTTCCACTCCGATATGGGAAGAGATTGCATGGCTCCTCCAGGTTGTTGCCTTCCAGCTTTCACTTGTTAACAAACCATACATCTTGACACAAAATCAGAAATCTCCCTCTTCATGTTTTCCCACCAAAAATGTTCCTCCAAGTCTTTATACATTTTGGTTCTCCCATGGTGTATAGAGAAATTGGAACTATGAGCATCATCCAGCAATTCCCTTTTTAGATCAGGTATATTGGGAACACAAAGTCTCTTCCCAAATTTCAAAATTCCTTCTTCATACACAAAGTCTCTCAATCTCCCATCATTCAAAGCTTTAATCTTCTTTTGAAATTCTTCATCATCGGTCTAAGAACTCTTAATCCTTTCTGGTAAATATGGTTTGGCAACCATTTGAAAAATATTTGATGTTTCACCTTCCCTGATTATTCCCATGTCCATCTTCACAAGATCCATTAAAATTGGATCCATTTCAATTCTCATATTGTTGAAAACTCCATGGTCTTTTCTGCTCAAAGCATCTACAACCTTGTTTTCTTTCCCCGGGTGGTAGTTTATCGTACAATCATAATATTTGAGTAATTCATGCCATCTCCTTTTCTTCATGTTGAGTTCTTTTTGTGAGAAAATATACTTCAAACTCTTGTGATCAGTATAAATATCACATTTTTCACCATAGAGGTAGTTCCTCCATATCTTCAAAGCAAAGATCACAGCTGCTAACTCAAGATCATGATTAGGATAGTTTTGTTCATGAATTTTCAACTGTCATGATGCATAGGCAATAACCCTATCATTCTGCATAAGGACACAACCAAGTCCTTTCTTCAATTCATCACTATAAATAACGAACCCATCATTCCCCGACGGTAGAGTCAATATAGGAGCATTGACTAATATTCTCTTCAGTTCTTCGAAACATTCTTCACACTATTTTGTCCAAACAAATTTAACCCCTTTACGTGTGAGCTTTGTTAATGGGTTAGCCAATCGGGCAAAATTCTGGACGAAACGTCTATAATAACCTGCCAAACCAATAAAACTATGTACCTCATTTATACTCATAGGTGCTGGCCATTATTGGATTTCCTTGGTCTTAGAATGATCAAAAGAGATTCCATTTTTAGAGACAATATGGCCAAGAAAAGAAATCTCCTGAAGCCAGAATTCACACTTTCTAAACTTCCCATATAATTCATGTCTTCTCAGAGTCTTCAGGATAATGCGCAAGTGATTTTCATGATCTTTATAGCATTTTGAGTATACCAAGATATCATCAATAAACACCACCACAAATTCATCTAGATATTCCTTGAAAAAACTATTCATAAGATCCATGAATAAAGAGGGTGCATTAGTCAATCCAAAAGGCATTACTGTAAACTCGTAATGCCCGTACTTGGTTTGAAATGCTGTCTTCGGAATGTCTTCCTTCTTCACACAGAACTGATGGTATCAAAATCGAAGGTCAATCTTTGAAAAGTATTGAGCTCCATGCAGTTGGTCAAATAAATCATTAATGCGAGGTAGGGGATACTTATTTTTTATTATTATTGCATTGATCTCCTAGTAGTTGATACATAACCTCATAGATCCATCTTTCTTTTTAACAAAGAGAACAATGGCTCCCCATGGAGAAACAATAGGGCGAATAAATCCCTTATTACTCAATTCCTCTAGTTGTTTCTTTAGTTAAACTAATTCTACAGTGGCCATTCTATAAGGGGTCTTCGATATAGGCCTTGATCCAGGAATTAAATCAATGGAAAACTCAACTTCTTATTCTGAAGGATGTCCAGGTAAATCTTCCAGAATCACATCTACATATTCTTTCACAACAGGTGCATCCTCTATTTGAACATTCCTTTCCTCACCCAAAGTCATTTCATTCTCTTCCTCCCCAATAATTGAATTTAGTTGAGCTACGAGAGGTGGATCTAGATAAGAATTAGGTGGTGACGATTCTGCTCTAAATATAAGGTGTTCCTTATCATCATCATCAAAAATAGTAACTTATTTTTTCTAACAATAAATCTTTGCATCATGGCCCGAAAGCCAATCCATACCGAGGATTATATCATACTCAATCATAGGTATGACGATGAGATCAGTGGATAAAGACCATTTATGTGCTCTAATGGGGATTGATTCACAAAGATTTGTTGCAAAGATACTTTTCTTAGGAGTTTTAACTGACAACTCCCTTGTTAAATCAAATTGGAAATATCTAATTTTCTTAGCAAACTGGGAAGATATGAAATAATGTGATGATCCAGAATCAAATAATGCATTTTCTAAACTTGAGGAAACCATTAAATTACCTGCCACCATGTCTTTCGAAGCTTCTACCTCAGCAGTAGTGATAGCATAAGCTTGGCCTTGATCCCTTGACCTTTTCTGAAGTAAGTTCCCCTGACGCTTAGGACATTCATTTGCATAATTTCCCATCTCCATGCAATTGTAGCATTTTACATCAGTAGCTTCCTTCTTCCCCTTGCTATCAGGAGCTTGGTGGCCTTTTTCACCACACTAGTAACATACTCTCGTTCCTTTTAAGCAAGTACCGGGGAGTTTCTTCCCACATTTACCACATGATGGATATTCAACTTTTCCCTTCTTCCCTCTATTTCCATTCCCAGATTGATCAGTCGATCTCTTATTCTCTTTCTTTTCTTTAAAGTCATATGACTTAGAGAATTCCTTTTTTGTCTTGATAGCACATGAGACAATGTCTTCGTACGACGAGAAGGATTGTGAGACTAATGCTCGATGGAGAAATAGTTTTAACCCATCAAAGAAACGATCAATCTTACTTCTTGGGTTACATATATAATCTCCAGCATACCTTTCTAACCTTGTAAAGTTATCCTCATACTTTGCGACATTCTCATCCTCCTTTTGTCTCAGACTCAAAAATTGCCTTTCCATATCTTCTTGATGGTCACGAGGAAAGTATTTTTCTAAAAACAGATCTTTGAACTCCTCTATTCCATATTTGATACTTCATAATCTTCCTTCCTGTTTTGAATCAATGACCACTATTGATCAGTATCTCCAGTGAGCCGGTAAACTGCCATGATAACTTTTTCCATTTCACTACTTCCCAAAGCCTGAAATATTTTATCTAGGGAACTTATCCATTGCTCAGCTACTAAGGGATTTGTACTCCCATTGAACGTTGGTGGTTGTTTCCGCATGAAGTGATCTAACATTGAGCCTGCACGCTGCGGATCAGGGTTCTCCATATGGGTAATGTTATTATTCATAACCTGAGTGAGTTGTCCCAGTGTGGTGATTAGCTGATCGACACCAATTTCATCACTAGCTCAACTATAATTATCTTGAGCAGGAGGGCAATCCCTACATGGAGTGAGTGCATTGATACGGTTTCCATTTCTTCCACTAGACACCATTTATAAACAATGGCATAAACTAGATCAGTTTATGAATCAAAATACATAATTCCATACTTATAAAACACATAACATAAATTGAACTATTTATGGATATAATCCATAATCATAAAAATGTTTTCTTTAAGGAAGTATATACTCATAAACCCTTCATAATGATTTGAAATGAAAATGAGAGTTATCCTAAGCATATCCCCCGGGAGTGTGGTAACCAAGAGTGCAGCAAGACCCATTGTCGTGCACCAGTTGCCGTTGGAGTCCAGCTCAAAGAGATGTTTTCGGGTTTTACCCCTAGGTACATATGTGCCAGAGCCGCCTCTACCTACTCGTATCCAGATAGGGATTTATTTCTCAGAAAACTGACAAAATCTCTACAATACCATAATTCTAGGAAGTTCTATACTAATCCTCAAAGTCCATCTTAGGTCTATGTGCTCTAATCAGAGTTTATCTAAATCTAGCTTCCATAGTTTGTACAAAAATTCCTCTGATACCAACTATAACACCCCGACCCCAGTTATCCAGAGCCAGTGCATTATTACCTAACATTGGCATGATCACAATAAAGATCAAATCTCAAAAGACCGATTAGTTTAGTAGCCTTCGAAACACTAGATATATTCATAAAGTTTTTCATTACATCATAAAAATAAAAACTACAACAACATAGTCTCCATAGTCCACACTCTTATCCCCTCATACTATACCTCCAGGTCATTCATAATTTACTTCTTCACATCCTGGGAAAAATAAATCACAGTAAAGGGGTGAGCTCAAATGCCCAGTAAGGATAAAAATATAGCGGAAACCTTCATAAATCAGAATAAACATTTAAGGCAATGTATAACTAAAACAAAAGCCTTTTAAAATTGAACTTCAACATGGAATGGAAAAAATAAAATGAAATGATGCCATTTACTTATTCACATGGATATTCTACTAATTGAATAATCACATGAAATATCAATAACCACTTTCATAATGATGGAATGCATAATGATAGACTATCATAACCACATAGCCAAGGCCTCATGCCAAGACTACAAATAAGATTTTTCCAAGGCCTTATGCCAAGATAATAGTTTGTCTCATGAGACCTACCGATGCATTGAGGAGCTATAGCGGGATCCACTCTTCACATATTAAGTCCAATGCATTCCCATATGAAAAGGTTTAAACATAACATAAACATTCAAATTTAAACTAGCATACGAAATGTAAATACTTCATCCATAAACCATGAATGGTATAAAAATAACACATCCATAGTCAAACATATCACCAAACCTTCAATACAATATAGAAGTTTTCTATCATAATAAATCAACTTCAAATAAGCATAAAATCCATCAAAGGATGTTGACTTAGATGAAATCAAAACTCTTTTTAGAGAAATATCTCTTTCTATTCTGAAATCATTTAAGAGTCATATATTTATAAAATAAAATATTTTCTTTGAAAATATTCTTATAATATTGTAAGGGGAGCTTCAATGATTTTATAACGGCAGAAAATAGTCACACCTGCCGTATAAGTTAAAAAATCATTCTTACCTTAATTCTGTCGAAAAGGTTAAAAAGGACCTTGTTTGGAAAACGATAGAAATATTCCTTTATAAACCACTTATAAAATTCAACAAGGGTATAAATGAATTTAACCCATATTCCATTAAATAGTAACAAATGTTTTGAAATACATTTTTAAGAAACATGGATGTGTATGATAAAGAAGTCCCAGTAGATAATCACGTATAAACAACCTCAGATAATGAAGAGATTGGGAAATAACCCTTACCTTGTACTTTTCCTTTGTTGGGGTAGGTTAACCTACTGTATAATGTTGAAATAATTTTTATTAAATTATACAAGAATCATATATATTAATATGATATCATATGTGATCTATTAACATTTCTTTGTTAATAATATCTTAGTATTATCGTTGTTTCGGGTGTTAACTTACTTGTTTTATTTTATATGTTTTGTTACGTAAGCCTTGTTTTTCATGGATATGTTTTATCTTATTCATATCCAGAATGATATCAAGTCCTTAGATTAATTATCAAATGAGAATTATACTTGAATGGATACGATGGAAAATGAATCTCATCGCGTTCGTGGAGACGGTAGTCCGTACGTACGCACGAGCGACAATATCATTCTTTTGATATTAAAATAAAATTTAATTGGATGTTATATCATATATACAGAATAATTATCATGTTATATATATTATTTACATTAATTACACATCATTATTATACCCATCCAAATAATAATTTATTGAAGAACAATTACACCACGACGTGGAGACGGTAAGCCGTACGTACGCATGTATGGTGACATGTCATTCAAAGGATGGAAAGAATATTGAATATGGTTGTACCATATTTATAATAACATAATAGTATATATAACATACTGGAGTTATTATTTTAGAATGGTAATAACAAACATAGAAGAATTGGAAGAATAAAGGAACTTGAAAAGGGGTTGTGAAATCATTACCTCTTCTTCAAGTTCTTCCTTTTGATTTGATCAAAAGGGATCCTTAGGTTAGCTTTCTCACTAAATGAAGGCCTCTAGGATGAATTGAGGGAATTTGAGAGAGTATTTAGGTAGGGGTTGGCCGAACCAAAAGGCTTTGAAGGTGTGAAATAATGAGAAGGTGGAGTGCCCTTTTATAAGAGGGGTGAGGGGCACCTTTGGAAAAGCTAGAAATATTATTTTATAATAAATTAATATTCGGTCTATAATGGCTCCAAAGTAGATTATTTAAATTTTAAGGTGGGGATAGGTCTAAAACCACTCAACCAATAGGATTTAGACAGGTTTGGGATACTATATTTACCTTATGTTTAAGTATTAACTCTTAGTTAATTAGTTTGACTTTTACAATGTCTCTTGGTATTTTTATATTATATGGTTAATAAACATGCTATATACATCCAAGATACCCCCAAGTGGTCACTTAATGATACAAAAATCATGATATACGTATCTTGGCCGAATATTAGATTTTTAGAAATTTAATATCAATTAATAATATAATATTTGTTTTAAAAACTATTTTCTGTCAATTTTGACACTATTCAATAATTGATTTTTGTAAAAATCATTACAGAATTATTACTTAGAAAAAAGTTAATTAAATCAATCCTAACATGTCATATTATCTTAGAAAAGTATTTTTATTTATGAAAAGTCTCATATTACATTTATTTGGGTATTTATAATATAAATTATTCTAATTTTTCATTAATTAGGTAATTACTGCATCACCATTGTGTCATAAATAAATTAACTTATATAATGTCTAAACATTATAGATAAAATACCATTATGTAGGAAATATTTTTATCTTTATAATGAATTTTTATAGTCCAAAATCCAACATATATAACCCTATGTAAAAATTGTTTTTCTAAAAGATATATGTTTATGTCATTTTTGTATTTATTTTAACTTAATTAAAATAAAGTGTCCCTGTCACCTACAAGTGGCTGCATGGGGTTCCAAAATCAACCCAAAGATGACCATGGTCGGGCATGTATCCACCAATATGGTTACGACACGTTTTAGGGTAATTTAGTATTATTATAATATTATTTTTTAACCCTTATTTACCAGATTTACCCTTTAACCATGGTAAATAAAATATTTACCGAAGTAATTATTCAAAATGTCTAAAAATAAAAGTTATCTATTTAAAAAATTTGGACATCCTCATTCCATATATGGAATCCATTTTTCCAAATTCAAAACACAGAAGAGGCAGAAATTATTTTAAAATTAATCCCCGCTATCAAAACAAAAAGCGTGTTTTTAAGATATAATAACTATCAAAAGATTGATACTTGTTTATATCTGGTTTAATTGTGAAATTATGTACAAGGACCAAAATTGTACTAAATAGTAAAAAATATATTATAAATATACTTTAAAACCACTCAAATTCATAATTTATCAGAGTTATTTATTTTGATTAAAAAAATTATTTTTAATTAAAATTTAGTAATTTTAACTATTCATCAAAATATTAATATTATCCGAAAAGTACCAAAATTTCACCTTAGGCTAAATTAGATACTATGAATCCAAAAATGAAGTCCATTTTTAGAGATAAAATTTATAAAATTTTAAAAAGTAGGTATTACTATTCATAACGGCTAGTTTGATTGGTTGTGGTGTGTGTTAGAACTTGATGTTGCGTACAACACACGCTATTGCATTATTCGAAGAGAAGTGTACCGTAGAAGATTGGGGTGTTACGCTAAGGGGAACCTGTTGATTATGTATGCTACTATGTTCAATAATTATAACCAAAGTTACTATAGAGTTATATAATATATTGACATGATAAATTTCATTTCCATAAAAATTAACTTTATCTTTCCATCTAAATTATTTAATTCTAATAACCCATGTGTAGACCACTAATTTCTAATAACCCTATCCATAGTAAAATTTCTTAAAATTCTTCTACTAAACTCACCACCATAATCTAATCATAAAAAAATTATTTTACTACTAGTTTACCCTTTAACTACAGAGTTCCATTGAAAAAACACTCAAAAAACTTTTGATTTATCTTTCAAGAATTATATCGATAATTACCTCTATAAGTCCTCAATAAATGTGTTCAAGTTTTATCCTATGAGATTTTAGTTTTCTTACACAAAAAATGAGAGATAACTTATGTTTCTTATTCATTATATAACTCTCAAAACATTTAAATTATTATATTCTTACTTTAACATACCTTTTTCTTCTAAATCATCCATAAAATTCCAAATAAATTTCCCATATCTTCAGTTATAAAAGCATTGAAATTATTTGTTCCCTCTACCCTTCATGTTAGATAATGTGTAGCATCCTCTAAACTTCTTTCTATAAATAGGGAACCTTGAGTGATTTTTTGCACTCTATTTTCAAAGCTTATAAAATTATTCATCCAACTATCCAATAGAAATAAAATTCTTCTGAAGACCCCGAATATTCTTGATATATTTGAACACAAGTAAAATAACATTTTAATCTATATTTTCACTTCCCCCATACCTATAATTTTAATATCCTTATTATCTTCTTGATCCGGTCTTCTAAATTTTTCAAACAAATTATTTTTCATGCATCCTTTAATTATTATAGAGTGAAATGATGATTTAGAATCTACAATACAGGATTATATAGGAGTTTTGAAACTAAATAATATATTAGAAATACCTTCCGCATTATAGTTCATATAATTTAATCATCTAGAAGTTTTCCTTCCATAATTTTCATTACATTTATAGAAATATTTCATGAGATGACCCCTTTTACAAAAATCCCAAAAAACTAGCATGGGTATAATATATTATCCTCCTCCTCCCTCTCTTTAATTATCTATTAGTTATCTTCAACATCGTTAATTATTTGATTATCCACATCACTCAAAATTCAATTCATTCTCAGAAGGTGCTTTAATCTCCCTTATAAATAGATCTTTATTCATAATCATGTTCCAAAAATATTTGAATACCAAGTTAGTTGTCCAATAGAGTTGATCACTATTAATATTGTTGTATACCATGATTTCAACAATGATAAAAAAATATTATAAACATAAAGTCATCTATGAAATTAACATTATGGAATCTAGATGGATCCAAATCAGGTTGAAATCATCCATGTGATCTACTATATTCCTTCATTTTTGTAACATCCCAAATTGGGTGTCACACACTGATTCCCCAAGTCAGTCAATAACATGACCTCAAGCTCACCTCCCTATACTATAGAGTCTACCAACTAAAATAATGGTTTAAATTTGGATAGAGGGGAGACTATACCCTCTTTATCAAAGTATCTTAACATCACAATTAAATAATAAAAACAAATTGATTTAACATAACAAGGAAAAAATTATCCTCACAAGATGACCAAAACTGGAAATAAAATATCAAAACTAAATAGTATACATGTCATAAAAAAGAACATTCCATGTTTCCAAATACAAACTCAAATGATAATACACTATCAACTCCTATGTGGGTCTTGAACCACTCTTGGTCCCTCATATATGGTTCATCCCAAATCAACCATATAACAGATGATATTTTCCATAATCCTATCCTGAAAACATTAAGTCTATTCTGGTACTGATCATGCATCTTTGTAGGGTGTGAGAACAACTCAGTAGGCCACCACTAAAGACACCTATATTAATATCCAGTCTATAACAATACATGAAATTTTATAAATAATATAATGAAATAATAAAATAAATAGTTTATAGTAATTAAATATATATTTATTTAACCTTATAAACCCTAGGGTTCCCTAGGACACTCGAACATCAAAACATGCTACATCCCATTCTAGTGTATAAATTATCCCCAAAAAATATCATGTATTTAAATTCCATTTTTTCCATTCATCATTTCATTTCACATCATGACCAATTATAACAATAGTCCAATGCAAAATCATGGGTGTAGAAAATCATATCTAACATCCCTTGGGTATTTAGAGCCTCCTTCCCCATCCCACACCTCAATTCCACATTTTTATTTGGAGCCTTAGTCCCTTTCCCATGCTCACTATCTCATATGGGTATTTCGAGATTCAGTTCCTATCCCACACACTTTTAACTTGTATGCGTATTTTGAGCATCATTCCCTATCCCAAACACATTTAACACATATGGGTATTTGGATCCTTTGTCCCTATCCCAAGAACATTTAACACAAATATTATAACAACACAATTTCACATGTATCATAAGATACATTAATTAATTTATCAATTAATTAATCAATTTCATCAATTGTATAATCACATCAATCCATTAATAAATTTAATAATTAATTAATCAATTCAATTCCACTAATTAATTAAACAATTGATAAATCAAAGAAATCAATTCAATCAATCCAACCATTAATTAATTACATAAATTCCATTACATAATATGTAAATTAATTAATCATGCCAATTCAGTAAATTAATTAAAAAATTGATTAATGAAATCCATTCCATTAATTAATTTAAAATCAATTAATCAAATCAATAAATTTACCAATCACAAAAATATCCTATAATTAGTTGAATAATTAATTAACCAATTTCACAATCTCAATAACTCCAAAATTTGTTCAATAATTAACTACGTCAATTTAAAATCTAAATATTCCTCTATTTCACATTTCCCTCAATTAATTATTCCAATTTAATAAACCAAATTGGTTACCACCCAATACAAATTCTTTAATTACATACACATAATTGAAATAAAGACTTTTATATTTTAATTATAGACCACCTACCTCAAAATTTATGAAGAAATATCACAAATAGAAAACCCCCATTGATGTAAGATGGATGAATAAATAATTGTAGAATAGATCATGTTTCCATCACCAATCTTGAATGTTCGTATATGAATAAATCACTCCAAATATACTAAGAGCCCCTCTAGGGTTGGAGAAGGATGGCTTGAAGAACAAAAAAACTAAAATAAACCACACTGTACTTTTTAATTTGATGCTTTGAGAATTACACCAAGTGTAATTCCATTACACATTATGTAGTTATTTTTATTGGTTTATGCCGAAAAAAACTGTTGCCTAGGGTGATTTAATCTAGATTAAACTATTAAATGATATTTAATATTATTATATGGAATGTAAAGTTTCTATAAATAGTTTTCTAGCCTAAACAATTTTTTATAAAATATTTATCCACCTAAAAATCATTCTAAATCAAAATCAAAAACATTTCAATCCTAGAACACAGGAGAAAACTTATAAAAGAATACATGGACAAAGAACAAGATCTTAAAATCTCCCCACCTTATAATAGTGAATACGTGAGATATATTCCCAAGAATCTTTAATACTTCAAGGTAAACATATTGGGCCACTGAGCCCGCATAACTACTTTTCTCTCCCATTTTTCATGTTAAACATGCTCAGGTTTCTATAATACTCGACCTATCAGCACGGTCATTCCCCACAACATTTTCCAATTTCGATCCAAATAACATATTAGATACTCCTTAAAGGACGCATCATTATCAATATCAAAATCAACCACATCGATCACATGATAAGGGTTGGGGTGATACCACTAATGTTGTGACAGGTTCAATATATCATGTATAGAACTATATCTCTATGGAAGAGCTAATCAGTATTCCACCGGCCTGATTCTATCCACAATATCAAATGGTCCAATGAACCTAGAAACTCTCTTTCCCTATCTTCATATCCTATTGTGACCCAATCTAGGAGATATCTGAAGGTATACATGATCACCCAAGTAAACTTCATGGTCCATCAAAGTCTATTAGCATATGAGATATGTCTAATTTCATCTGTATCCCCAGACTTTTGTATAAACTAAACAAACTCCAATGTCTCATTCATGAGATTGAGTCCCAATAAGTCTGAATCACCAGCCTCTATATATAATGGTGGTGATATACATGAAAAACAAAAAATATCCTTGAATAGAGTAATATGAATAGTTTCATAATAACTTCTATTATAAAAAATATATATTAAATCCATGTGTTTCTCCTAGGCCCCACCAAACTGTAGTATACATGCTTGAAGCATAACCCCAACAAAATGTATAGTTCACTTTGATTTTCTATCTGTCTCTCGGTGTAATGATGTACATAGTAAAACCTGTGTACCAAATGAATTTTGTAACCCCTATCAAAAGTGAAAAGTAAAACATGAGTCACGTTCTAAAACAACAGTCCATGGCACCTCATATAGACATACTAATTCTTAAACATACAAATCGAGATGTTACTCCACTGAGTAAGTGTCCTATATAAGCATGAAATGGACAACGTTTTAAAATGGTCCAAAATCACCCAAATAGCATCACTATTTTGAGGCATACTAGGGATACCCTCCAAAAAATCGATATTAACATCATACCACTTCAATTTCGGAATGTGAAATTGTTGTAGCAAAACACTATCTCATTGATTCATGGCTTTCACCTTCTGAGAGGTGTACCATCGTGTCAGGAAAACTATTATCTTCTATTGTATGCTCGGCCACCAAAACTATCATTGTAGGTCATAATACATTTTTTTCACATTTGGATAATCCTCCCAATTCAAGGCATGAAATTCATGCATAAAATCATCTTGTATACTTGTATGCACAAAAAACAAATCCTTGACATAGATGATCTCATCCTCATCTATAGTCCAGTCCAAATGGGCTCCCAACCTTCAAGGCCTTCCCTTGATGCTAAACATTCCACATCGTCATATTTCATGTCTTTGATCCTCCTCAAGAGTTTATAATCAACATAAATTGATACAAGATTCATCTACTCTTCACTCTCCTGAACCATATCATGCATATCATCCAATAAGGTCCTCATCTTCCACTCATTACTATACTCCATAAATACCTGAGTATAAGTCCACCTATATAGAGATTTAGTAACACTCCTTCCCTTTTTGAGACTATAGACTTGATCAAAATAAAAACACTACATACACTCTGCCCACCTCAGCTATTAGAGATTCATATCTTTCTGTGAAAAGATATACCCCAATATCTTGTGATCCGTATAGCAGAATAATTTTCACCCAATAGATAATGTTGGAAACATATCAATGAATAAACCACTATAGCTAAATCAAGTTTATGCATATGGTCGTTCTATTCATGGGGACTCAACTACTGTGTCCCATATTCCACAACTCGATTTACCTAAACTAGTGCTGCTCTAAGTCCAATCATAGAAGAATCACAATCCATTGTATACTCCTTAACTGACTCATGTGGGATTAATATTGTTGTCAATGTCAAATGCTTCTTTATATCTTTAAATGAATTTCAGAATGCTTTCATCCATTAAATCTTTATCACTTACTTTTTCAAGCCCAATAGTGGAATTTGTAATTGGGAAAAGTTCTATATAAACGTATGATAATATCTTACTAACACCAGAAAGCTACAAAAAACAAAAAAATTCGTGGGCTAATTGTAACATCCTGGACCTGGCCAGCCACCTGAACAGTGCCGAATGGGTCGGGTGTTACTACCTTAGGCGCACCTCCCCGAACGCAAAAGGCTGCCGACTAGCAGCGAGGGTCTGTTAGGTATAGTGGGGAGGCTATACCCTCTCAAAGGATCTTAATAAGGGTACTGGTAAAAGTATAACAGTAAAGATGCCTTGGAAAGAAAGACTCAGCATACTCAAACCAGACCCGCAGAGCAGAAGCATAATCAGTATAGATAAACAGCGGAAGTAGTAAATGAAACAACAACAGCAGAAATAAACACAACAGCATGCTAAGAACATGTAACTACAACTGAACAATAAAACATGCATCCAGAGCAGGTCATACACAACTGAATATAAAAAAGGCACCAATAGCTGACCAACAGTAGCTACAATAAGCATGCCAATACATAAAGTAAACAAAACAAAGTATACCCAGCTTGGCATGACCTCAAGATCCATACCATCTCCATGCAATGACTAACGCAGCCCAGCTCCTAAAGCTGGCCTCTTTCCTACACATAAATCCATAAAGTCTACACGCGTCCGGAAGGGCCCGTGCAGGGTGTCAGACAAATCTCATTAGGATACCACCCAATGGTGCATACCAAATATATGTGTTTAAGCAGTCATTCATTTACCAGGAAAGCAGTAATCAGTACAGTGCAAAAATAAATACAAACTCCACTGGTGCTCAACAGCCACCATGGAGTGTCACCTGCTTCGGCAAATGCCGGAATCTCTGTCATGTATCCCGGCACCATGTGCCACCTGACACATCGTGTCTCAAGTACCGGCGTCTCGAAGGCACGCCCAAGATAGTAACCTGGCACCAAGTGCCTCCTGACACCTCGTGTCTCAAGTACCGACGTCCCGAAGGTACGCCCAAAATAGTAACCCAGCACCATGTGCCTCCTGACACCTCGTGTCTCAAGTACCGACGTCCTGAAGGCACGCCCAATCCCCTGAAGGCTCCTCACCTCCCACGTAGCTTTCTACGGCAAGCACCCCCAACCAAAAATACCTAACCGCAACTACGGGGGCCTCTACCCACACGAGTGGTCAAAACCAACTCATCATGGAGTATCTCTATGTGCACACTACTCAAAGTCCCGTTGAGTGGTAATCACCCAAAATAGTCCTAAGACACCAACACATCTGACACCTCATGTCCATGCGACCATGTCGCTCAATTCCGATGGCATCGCCACCCTAGTAACCCGGGTCATGCCCAACCAGACAGTCATACTGCCTCAATCCGATGTCCATGACGCCCAATGTCGTGGTCAAAACCACCCAAATTATCCCGGGCAAAGCCCCAACCTGTGACAGCATCACTCAAGCATAACCGGGCCAAGCCCAACACAACCCAAAAGGTTCCAGCAGATGCAATTTAGCAATTTCATATATAACATATGTAAACAAAAAACACAACCGGGCAAAACAAACTAACAGTTGAATTGCATTATGCAAGGTGATGTCCCATACCAGCACTGAGGTCTTAAATGCCTCCACAATTTATAACAGGCTTTAACAAATTAAACTAAACAGTTTACAATAATCATAATTCAATTAAAACTATTTTGGTGTTCCCCGGCCAAAATGCCCCGATGAGCAACGACCCCTCACCCAGCCTTGCTCACGCAAACTGGTAACCGGGCATACCCAAAAGCATCCCAGAGGTCCCATAAGCATTACAGTATGAAAAAGAAGATAAAATAGGTCCCGCTCAAATTACCTGAAAACACGCCGAAGGCCGCGTTACCAAAAAAACCGAGAAAACACAAAAAGAAGTATGCACCACCTACCTGAGACTCGCACGATGCTACTCTTCCGGTAACACCCGCCAATTCGGTCTAAAACGCAGTAAATATACAAAAGATTCAAAACTTTTCAAAGGGATATAACTCGTTCTAGAACGAAAATCAGAAAAAATGTCCAAATAGGAATTGAGGCCTTATCGAGGGGGTTCCAACACACTAATCAGAGCTTGAATCGGGTCTCGGACAGACGATCGGGAGGGGAAGAGAGGTTCAGCCGGCCTGGTTCACGTATCCGGGCGGAGGATATGTGGTTCTATCACAATATGAGGCTACTACCCATTTTAAGAAAAAAAAAAGTACACGGCGTGTACTTTGGGACTACACACCGTGTATAGTTCATTTAACTGTTCATAAGATGGAAAGATTCCGCCGACTTACTTTCTGTACCTACCGACATGAGTACACAGCGTGTACCTAGGGGTACATGGCGTGTACCGGGTTCCTCTTCTCTTCCTCGCCGACATACTCACAGGCCATGTATATCCCTCATACAAGGATAGACTACACGGCGTGTCCAAAGGGAACACGGCGTGTCCCTCGTTCTTACCCGGCCAACAGCCTACACGCCATGTATGGCCTCACACGGTCGGGGGTCTAAATGGCGTGTTTAGAACTACCAGCCGTGTAGTAAGAAACTACTACACGGTCATCACACGGCATGTACTCGGCGAGCACACGGCTGGTCACTCACCTATACATACATGGCGTGTACTTAAAGTACACGGCGTGTAGTCTGTAAATTTCAAGAAACTTCCCATTAAATCCAGTTTCCTCAGAAACCAGTCAAAAATTTAAACAGGGTTGGGATTTTGACCCATTCCAAAAAACCGGGTTCTTACAAACTCCCCACCTTAACGTAGCTCGTCCCCGAGCTACCAAACGAAACTCAGAGATGGAACAGAACACGCCCATCCCAGTTAAACAACCTGGACTACCCCAGTCCCAAGGTTCTGGCTAAATTCCTCAAGGGGCTCCCCACCTTAGGAAATGCCTACTTGGTCTCAACCAACAAAATTTAAAGTAAACAAGGTTTACTTACCTGTTTCTCGGACGCATAGTCCTCCCGTGACGCATCGTCACCCCTGCACCTCGTTGGTGCTCTTGTGTCGCTACCGACACCCAACGTAACCCAAACTGCATTTGTGTCCGCCTCCATGAGGTCCTGGTGCCTAGAACCTCAGGTAGCTCACATCCACGATGCCCCGATGCCCACGACACCTCAAGTAACCCGCATCCACGATGCCCCGATTCCCACGGCACCTCATACATACATACATATATATATATATATATATATATATATATATATATATATATATCACGCACCCGATATAGTGCCAATCCCATTGACTAGCATCTAGTCAGTCCACAAAGGTCTTGTGCACCACGTGCACTCAAAACGGACATACCTCCACAGGTCATGTCAAAAACGAAACATGGAAATCACGACCACACCGCGGTGTACCTCTTACTGTCACCAGCTCACCAGCCTGCTCAGCCTCTGGCAGCTCCACGGCGTGCACCTACCCTAAAACACGGCTACCTGATGCCTGACCTCCTGATGTTGCTCCAGTCTCCGGTCACAGACCCCTCAGCTGGGTACCACCGTCTCTGTCACGATCTCTGCGCACAGCTGAACCTCGACTACCCTCTCTGGGTACCAAACCTGAACCAAATCCAAACGCTGTAGTCTGTCTTGGTCCCTGCCTGCCGGCTATCTGAGAAGGCTGCCTGCAAAACCTCTCCAGATGCCCGTCCTCTCCACATGCCCAACACTCCTTCGGTGGCCTGTCGCATTGTGCCCGAACATGTCCCGGCTGTCCACACTGGAAGCAAATCACCGAAGAACTCCCACGAGGTGGTCTAGCTGAATCCCTGGCCCTACTGCCCTACTGGAACTCATCCCACCCTCGCTTCCTGATGTCCGAACCATCACCTGAAGCTGTCACCCTGCCCAAGAGAGACTTCTCCCTTTCCTTTCCCTCGGCTATGAGTGCATGATTCACTGCTTCAGAGAATGAACCCAGCCTGAAAATGTTCACCTGGACCTGAATGGCGTGTCATAAGCCGTCCTCAAAGCGCCTCACCCTAGTTGTGTCATCGCTCACCATACCCGGTGCAAAATGGGACAACTCTGTGAAGGTTGCTGCATAGTCCATAATGGACATATCTCCCTGCTGAAGGCTCAAGATCTCCCGAGATCTCTCTTCCCTCAGCGTCTCTGGGTAGAAGTGTTCAAAGAACCTATCCTTGAAGTCCTTCCATGCTAGTCCCTCGTGCCTACGAGCCTGTACCTATAAATCCCACCAACGCTTTGTCGACCCTCTCAGCATGTATGTCTCCAGCTTGACCCTCCACCCTGGAGGCATCTCGAGCTGCTCGAAAATCATTTGCATACTCTCTATCCAGTTCTCTGCCACCTGTCGACCACCCTCACCCTGAAAAAGTGGCGGGTGATGCGACTGGAACTCCCGTGTCAGATATGCCATACAAGGCTCTGTAGCCTATGCGCCTCTATCAATCCCCTGCAAGACATGTACTAGGCTAGCTCGGAGCTGCTCGTCAAGCCACGGTCCAAACACTGCCAAACGCGGTTGCTGCCCTGCCTGCACTGGATCCTGAACCTGATCCTGTCCCTGAGCCTGTACCTGCGGCTCGCGCTCAGCCTGTACCGAATTCTGACCCTAATCCTGCGGCAGTGTATCATCTCCTGCCTGACGCTCCATCGAGCCATGAAGGAGTAACCCGCTAAATACCATAAATGGTTAGACAACCCATGTATATATAACTATATATTCTACGCAAATAAGGAAAGAAGTAAAAGGCAGTGCATAACAACTACCCTTACTCCCCCTCACCGCAACCCATGACCAACGGCATCCAGGCCTCATGGCCTCCTTACCCTCCCTCAACAGAGTCAAGTATCACAAGTACCTCGGGCCATGCCCATCCCGACAACTCACGTTGCCTCAAACAGACGACCGAGTCGCCCAATCCTGATAGTTACACTGCCTCACCCATAGTACATGCCTTCTCTCATGAGAGTCAGACCCAATTATCCTACAGCATGCAATTCTAAAAATATAAAACATGGCATACACATTTACACAACTAACAGTTCTATCAGGAATTTCACCAATTCACATTTTAAGGCATATAAAGCATGACATTTGATTTTTCATTCACATGGCATTATCACTTCACAAAGCATACATGCAATTATGAAATTGAAATACCCTAAAATGTGCCTATCAAAAACCAAGAAACCAGCCTTTCCATACCGGGCCAAGGTCCAATTCTCCCTTACCATACCGGGTCTAGGGCCACATATCACAATCACGAACATCACACATCAAGTGAACCACCGAGGTGGAAATCATATAAACTGTAATCTGAGCAAAATCAAATAGCAGTTCCCTCCCATGGCAACATGGTCCTTACCTCGTACCTGGGGCTACAGGCACCCAAGCACAAGCTAGAAACCCAGTCCCTGTAACAAACAATCTCCAGTCTACCGTATCCCAAATAGTAAAATCAGCAGAAATAAACGAGAATCCTCAAACTCATTAGTAGCCAGTCAAACGCTGCTACTAAATCCCTATCAAAATCCCCTCTGATACCACTTTGTAACGTCCCGGACCTGGCCAGCCACCCTAACAGTGCCGAACGGGTCGGGTGTTACTACCTTAGACACACCTCCCCGAAATCCAAAGGCTACCGACTAGCAGCAAGGGTCTATTAGGTATAGTGGGGAGGCTATACCCTCTCGGAGGATCTTAATAAGGGTACTGGTCCAAGTATAAAAATAAATATGCAGTGGAAAGAAATACTCAGCAGACTCGAACCAGACCCGCATAGCGGAAGCATAATCAGTATAGATAAACAGCGGAAGTAGTAAATGAAACAACAGCTGCAGAAATAAACACAACAGCATGCTAAGAACATGTAACTACAACTGAACAGTAAAACATGCATCCAGAGAAGGTCATACCCAACTGAATATAAAAAGGGCGCCAATGGCTAACCAACAGTAGCTACAACAAGCATGCCAATACAGAAAGTAAACAAAACAAAGTAAACCTAGCTAGGTATGACCTCAAGGTCCATACCATCTATATGCAATGACTAACGTAGCCTAGCTCCTGAAGCTATCCCCTTTCCTGCACGTAAATCCATAAAGTCTACACCCGTCCCGAAGGGCCCGTGCAGGGTGTGAGACAAATCTCAGTAGGATACCACCCAACGGTGCATACCAAATATATGTGTTTAATCAGTCATGCATTTACCAGGAAAGCAGTAATTATTACAACGCAAAAATAAATACAAACTCCACTGGTGCTCAACAGCCACCATGGAGTGTCACCTGCTTCGGTCAATGCCGGAATCTCTGTCATGTAACCCGGCACTATGTGCCACCTAACACCCCATGTCTCAAGTACCGACGTCTCGAAGGCACGCCCAAGATAGTAACCCGGCACCAAGTGCCTCCTGACACCTCGTGTCTCAAGTACTGACGTCCCGAAGGCACGCCCAAAATAGTAACCCGACACCATGTGCCTCCTGACACCTCGTGTCTCAAGTACTGACATCCCGAAGGCACGCCCAATCCCCTGAAGGCTCCTCACCTCCCACATGGCTTTCAACGGCAAGCACCCCCAACCAAAAATACCTAACCGCAACTACGGGGGCCTCTACCCACACGAGTGGTAAAAACCACCTCATCATGGAGTATCTCTGTGTGCACACTACTCAAAGTCCCAGTGAGCGGTAATCACCCAAAATAGTCCTAAGCCACCAACACATCTGACACCTCGTGTCCCTGCGACCATGTCGCTCAAGTCCGATGGCATCGCCACCCTAGTAACTCGGGCCAAGCCCAACCAGACAGTCGTACTACCTCAAGCCGACGTCCATGATGCCCAATCCCGTGGTCAAAACCACCCAATGTATCCCAGGCAAAGCCCCGACCTGTGATCAGCATCACTCAAGTGTAACCGGGCCAAGCCCAACACAACCCAAATGGGTCCAGCAGATGCAATTCAGCAATTGCATATATAACAAATGTAAACAAAAAACACAACCAGGCAAAACAAACTAACAATTGAATTGCACTATGCAAGGTGTTTTCCCATACCAGCACTGAGGTCTTAAATGCCTCCACAATTTATAAGAGGCTTTAACAAATTAAACTAAACAGTTTACAAAAATCATAATTCAATTAAAACCATTTTGGCGTTCCCCGGCCAAAATTCCCCAATGAGCAACGAACCCTCACCCGGCCTTTCTCACGCAAACTGGTAACCGGGCATACCCAAAAGCATCCCAGAGGTCCCATAAGCATTAAAGTATGAAAAAGCAAATAAAACAGGTCCTGCTCAAAATACCCGAAAATGCGCCAAAGGCCGCGTTACCAAAACAACCACGAAAACACAAAAAGAAGTATGCACCACCTACCTGAGACTCGCACGATGCTACTCTTCCAGTAACACCCGCCAGTTCGGTCTAAAACGTTGTAAATCTACAAAAGATTCAAAATCGCTCAAAGGGATATAACTCGTTCTAGAACAAAAATCAGACAAAATGGCCAAATTGGAATTGAGGCCTTACCGAGGGGGTTCCAATGCACTAATCAGAGCTCGAATCGGTTATCGGACGGATGATCGGGAGGGGAACAGAGGTTCGGCCGGCCTGGTTCGCGTATCCGGGCAGAGGATATGAGGTTTTGCCTCAATACGAGGCTACTGTCAATTTTAAGCGAAAAAAAGAAAGTACAAGGCATGTACCTTGGGACTACACGCCGTGTATGGTTCATTTAACTTTTCATATGACAGAAAGATTCCGCCGACTTACTTTCTGTACCTGCCGACATGAGTACACAGCGTGTACCTAGGGGTACACGGCATGTACCGGGTTCCTCTTCTCTTCCTCGCCGACATACTCACACGCCATGTATATCCCTCATACACTGCTAGACTACATGGTGTGTCAAAAGGGAACACAGTGTGTCCCTGGTTCTTACCCGGCCAATGGCCTACACGCCCTGTATGGCCTCACACGGTCGGGGTTCTATACGGCGTGTTCAAAACTACACGTCGTGTAGTAAGAAACTACTACAGGGTCATCACAAGGCATGTACTCAATGAGCACACGGCCGGTCACTCGCCTACACATACACGGTGTGTACTTAAAGTACACAGCGTGTAGTCTAGAAATTTCCATAAACTTCTCATTAAATCCAATTTCCTCAGAAACTTGTCAGGAATTTAAACAGGGTCGGGATTTTGACCCATTCCAAAAACCAAGGTTCATACACTAATACTAATAGACAACTTCTTGGAATATATTTCGAT
This sequence comes from Viscum album, assembly GCA_963277665.1. Lineage (NCBI taxonomy): Eukaryota > Viridiplantae > Streptophyta > Magnoliopsida > Santalales > Viscaceae > Viscum > Viscum album. The sequence continues at coordinate 375,441,934 of OY728126.1, read as the reverse complement.
CCACTAAAACACCTCCCTCTAAGATTATGTGACCCAAGAAGTCTACCTGATCAATCAAAAATAGAAACACAGATAGATTGGTGTATAGATGATGCTCTCTTAGTGTACAAAGGGTGATGTTAATATGTTGGTAATGATCTTCATGAGACTTGGAGTACACCATTATTTCATCCAAAAACACCCTCACAAACTAATCTAGGTATGGATGGAATATTATTTTCATTAAGTCCAGGAACACTATTAGTGCATTCTTCAACCCAAATGACATTACGATGTACTATAAAAGACATTATCTACTTATGAAAATATTCATTTGTATAAAAGAGTGTCAAACTCTTATCTAATGATACCCCTATCTCAATTAGATATTCGAGAAAAACAATATCCTCTAAAATGATCAAAAAGATCATCGATACATGGAAGAGGATATCGGTTCTTCTCATTTATTTAGTTTTAATTTGATTAGTCAACACCCAAGCGTAAATTTCCATCATAATTCTTAGAAAACAACACTGGTGAACCCTAAGGGGACATATTCAGATGGATTAAAACTTTTATTCCAACACTTATAGTTTATTATTATGATCTTGAATCTCTATTGGTCTCATTATTTATAGAGAAATACAAACTGGATCATCCACCAACATGAACTCAATTGTAAATTACACATTTATTATGTGGTATGCATAGTATTTATTCAAGAAACACACTCTTAAACCTGTCCACTATAGGTTTAAAGACATCATTCTTCACACATATATCATTTATAAAAAGTTTATCAACCTAAGAGGCGATCTTCCCTAGTTTCTTAAGAACTGACCCTATATGGCCCACCTTAATATCCCACACTCTACAGTGACTATAATTTTCACTCCTAAGAGATGTAAATGTAATTCTCTTTTAGTAGAAATGTGGGATTGGTATGCTACTGACTATATCATACCCAAAATTAATCTAAACCTTGACTTTTCGTGAATATAAATACCCCCCCCCCCCAACATGACACTCTCAAACTTTAAGCGAACACCCTTTGAATAAGCATGTGTTTTCAACCGTACTCCCAATGTAATATCTATTGTCAACACCCCACTTATGAAATCCACCTCTTGGCACAAACCATTCACAATTTGTTTAGAAATTAAATAATGTGAGGCACAAGTTTCAAATATGGCAATGGATAATGTAGAATCTAAAACAATAGTACCTCTTATTTTCAATACTCCAACCTTGCTATCCACAAGTGTATAATTAAGGGCATGTAATTATCCTACCAATATTCCCTATGATGAATTATAAGTCTCTTTAGTTACACCACTATACTAATAATGGACCACTTTCCCAAAATAACCACACCCAATACCTCAACAATTTCGTTCAGTAGAACTCTAGCTAACATACTCTTATATTGTAGAAGATCTTCTTCCCTCACCCTGGTTTTGTCTAGATCCTCCATCATAACCTATCTATCATGGGTTCCTATAGAACCTATATAGATGTCCAATTTTTCCACAACATTGGTACTCTATAGGTGATCAGGGATAATGCTTAAGAATTTGGCCCGTCCAGTCGCAGTGGTGGAAAAGAACTCAGGTAAGATCCTAAGTAGTTGATCCTTCCCCTTTCTAGTCTCCTTATATCCCCACTAGATAACATTATCATAGTGATGCTTCTTGTCATCAGAGTACATTCCTCTGAATGTCCATAAGAATCCATCAATCCTGAACTATAATCCTCTTTCAAGTTCCCTTCAGCTATGGGAGCCTGATCTACCACATAATCAAACTTCATTATCCAAAAGAGGCTAACATGGGACTTAATCTCACATTTAATCACATCCTATAAAATCTTTACTAATGTTCTCTCATCCCTTACCAGGGTAGAGAAAAGTGCAGTATGTTTGTAAAGTGACCAGTATAGTCCATCATAGACATGCACCCCTGATTCAACCACACAAACTTAGCTACCCTCTTTTAACTCAGTGTATCATGATAAAGGTGTTAAAGGAATTTATCCAAAAATTCCATCCAATAAATCTTGTCTTCCTTCACAATATGGGCCAAAACATCACCCCAGCACTTCATTGATCCACAAAACATGTAGGCAACCGAATTGGCCCTCTTCTTAGTAGGATTCTATAATTTTTTATGTATAGTCTAGAAGGACTCAATCTATAACTCTTCCTCCTCAGTTCCACCCTCTCCTATAATATTTGGATGGTGTTGTAACTGAAACTCCATCATCATGTCATACATTCTTCTCACAACCTGCTCTATGTATCCTTCCATAAAATGCATGATGTGAGAAAAGTTCTCTTAGAACATATCTCCAACATCCACACCTGACACAATCGGTGCCTCGGGTTCCACTGTTGGAAGAACTTCTCAAGACATATCCTCCTATAATCCTCTCAATAGGAATAATTGTTGAGGGATGTATCTATAATTCAAAATAAGAACCTTAGAAAATGTAACAAAATACTAATACATTTATGTGGAAATCAAAATAATCCATACAAATTTGTTTCCTACTTTCACTATGACATGGTCAGAAGTGTTGTTCTATTACTACCCTTAACCATCCTACATCTAGGTCATGGTTACAAAAGGGTAAAATCATTCTCATTGTTCAAGTTCACATTAGAAACCCATTCATTTATCTTTTTTTCATTATTACACAATTTTTAATTTCATATTAATCACTATTTTCAATTTAATTTCACAAGTAAGGAAAAACATTTCCATTCTAACAACATAACCAAAACCAATTTTTTGTGTGTTACTAAGATGATGAATGTTACAAAATAATCAAAATTCCCTAGAATTATGCATTCAAGCTCATCTTCCATGCCATATTGTTTCACACATCAAATACCATAAAATCATTGAAATAATAATCACATCACACAACAAGTGCATCACCCAAGGTGGAATAGAATCAACTATTAAAAAACATATCAACAACAGTAATCTAACCCTGGGAACATGGATTTTACCTTCATACATGGGGTAGCTGATTCCATGCATGAGCTCTTAACTAAGACCCAAATTTTCCTATTCACGTGTATACCATTCCAAAATAGTAATACAAGATAAAAGGAAAATAAAACTGCTTTGATACCACTTGGTGACATCCTAACCCAGGTGCTAGACACTGGTTCCCCTGTCCATTCTGTCACATAACCTCAAGTGCACCTCCTCATATTCTAAAGGCTTTTGACTAGCAGTGAGTGCCTAATTTCGATAGTGGAAGACTATGCCCATTTTATCAATGTAGATCAATAGTGGAACTGAATAAGAATAACAAACAGATATAACATAACTATGAAAATACTAGTAACAAAAGATGACAAAATAAGGAAAACATTATTAAAAATGAACAGTAGACGTGCCATGAAAAAGTGTGTGCCATGTTTAAAAATGAAAACACAAAATTAAATGCATTTTCACTCCCAAGAGAGTATCAAAATAAGTATGGTTACCTAATCCAAGCTCCATCCCAAATCATCCATCTAACATAATGCCTTTGCCTTTATCTAGTCTTATAAACATGATGTCCATTTTGGTACCGATCAGGTAGACCAAGTTGGGTGTGAGTACATCATAGTAGGTTAACACCAACGATGTATAAAAAAAAATATAGTCTCTTGACATGTATTCATTTTTATAAATAATAAAATACAATGAGTAATGTATACAATTTACTTTAATACAACTACTCTTTTTTTAACCACATAAACTCTAGGTTCCATAGGACACCCGAACCTTAATACCTGCTTCAAACCATGCTAGATTCTGAACTGCCATAACAAATATCATATATCTTAATTACACTATAACCATTCATCATCTCATTTCACATCACGATCATTTGGAACCATAGTCCAATGACTACTCAAGGGCATAGAACATCATGTCTAACACCCCATGGGTATTTGAGGCCTCAGACCCTTCCCATAACTCAATGTCATGTGGGTATTTTAATCCTTAATCCCTATCTCATAATCACTATCTCATATGGTTATTTAGATTTGTATTGTCTATCCCACACACATTTAACCGATAAGGGTAATTTGAGCCTTAGTCCCTCTTCTACACATATTTAACAAATATTGGTATTTGGAGCCTTAGTCTCTGTACCACACACATTTAACATATATGGGTATTTGGAGCCTCAGTCCCTATCCCACACACATTTATTACATTTATTACAATATCACAATTTTATATGGGTAAAAATGTCACATTAAATAATTCATCATTTAATTAATCAAATTCAATAATTTAATAAACACATTATTCCATTAATAAATTCAAAAATAAATGAATCACATTAATTGAATTAATTAATTAAAAAATTAATTAATCAAGTAAATTCATTCCATTAAACTAATAATTAATTGATTACATCAACACTACTAATCAATTCAATAATTAATTAATCCCCTAAAATCCTTCAATTAATTTAATAATTAATTGATTGCATTGATTCCATTTACTAATTTAACAATTGTTTAATCAATTAAATCAATTTCCAAACCACAATAATATCCCATAACTAATTAACAAATAATTAATCAATTTCAACAATATCAATAACTCCCTGATTAATTGAATAATTTATATTTCAATTGATAATCACAATATTATCTAACAACAAAAACCCCTCAATTAATTAATTCAAAAAAATAATTAATTCAATTTTAGAAACTCAATTAATAATCATCTGGAAAAAATTATAAAATTACATACATTAAATTGAAATCAAGACTTTGAGATTTTAATAATAGACCACATACCTCAAAATTTCTCATGAATGATCACCAATAGAAAACCCTAATTGATGTAAGATGGTTATATCAACCATGATAGATGAGATTATGTATCCAGCACTAATCTAGTACATTCAAAGATGAAGAAATCACTCATAATCTAAAAAGAGTTTCCCTAGGCTGAAAGGAGTAAGGTTGAAAAAAATAAAATTAACAAAAAAATGACACTGATATTTTTAATTCTCTACTCGGAGAATTACATAGCATGTACTTCCATTACACACCGTGTAATTATTTATAATGATTTTTACCAAAAACCTATAACCTTGGGTGATTTTATCCTGATTAAACTATTACATGATGTGTAATATTATTACATAGTATGTAATGTTTATGAAGAGAATTTTTCATCCCTAAATATTTTTCATAAAAGATCTAGCCACCTCCAAATAATTCCAAACCAAAATCAAACTCTTTACAAACCTACAACAAAGGATTAACTAAAAAGGGTTATACCTAGAAATAGATTGTGATCTTACACTTCCGATTACCTCATACTAAATAGACATCACAGTCACTAAAATTTTTATGAATAATATGATACTCATGCATATCTGTTTGTGGTACTATCAAATTTGATGTAGTCTTCTTCTATTAGATGTTTTGAGCCACATTCTAGGATAATGACATCAACACCAAACCCAATGTATTTCCTTCTACCCTTTATTGTTATCATTTTTTCATTGACTCTATATTAACTCTCCTTAATAGGATTTCTTGGTCCTTATGGATTTGGGATTCCTCTAACTACATCATTTAGAAAATAAAATCCATTCCATCAAATTTTTATTTATTGGTCATCCATTCTTCTCATGTCATCCTTCTAAAAAAATATATTCCCATTATTTAGATGTTGCTGAGTGAACTACTAAGCTTATAAAAACGTCTTTTTTATAAAATTATTAAAAAGCACACACCACACTTAAAAAATTGGAAGTTTGGTCATCTGAATCACACGTGTGGAATCAAAATCTATATAGAACTCTCAAAACACATTATACCATAACTAGAAATAATCACTTTCTCTAAATACCCAGACTAATTTCAACTTACTCAGACTTGATCACTTATAACTGATGCTACCATTGAATGTAATATATTAAATAAAAATGATGGATTTGTGAGGTTTTATCTTTTTTCCTATGTCCATGAGAGAATAATCACAAAAATTCATTTCATTAAATGTAAAAAATGATTAAAATTTTTGTGACCTATATCCATGTATACGACTAAACACAATGATCTAATGGAACCTCAGTGTGTGGCCTCACCCACTATATATAGTAGATCCCATACATTCAACCATTTTCACTCACCCAAAATAATAGTGTGGTATATATGTTCACAATAGAGATCACTGATGTACTATAGCATTTCCTATCTTGACATCCAAACACTGGTAAAAGAACAGTGCACCATCACCTCACCCCCTTAGCACAATATAGTAATGGGAGTCAATATAATGAATTACATATTCAAATTATAAGGAACTAACTCCAATGCATGACATTATATGTCCAACTGACAACCACATGAACAACCATCATACGATGGTATATACTATTCAATTAACTATCATTTATTTAATCTTTACTACTATATGCTTCACATGAAATAAGATTAATCAAAATATCCTCTTATAGGTTAACTATATCTAACACTTAATGAGGGATCATGATTCCAACAACACCACCACCAGACACAATCAGAGAAAATAATGATATTTATTCTATCTCCTCAAACCTGCCTCAAATAATCCATATGTTGAAAACTATAGTAAATGGTATAATTGACTAAAAAATAATAATTTATATTTAAATATGATCTAAAATCATATATATCAATGATATCAAAACAAAAATAACCATAAAAGAAACTAAAATCCACAATATAATCATGTGCCTATATGAATGCCTAAAAAATATAGGATAAAAAATGACTACAATCTCCCAATAACAAAATTATAGATATAGGCTCTAATACCTCTATCTTGTCACATCTATATCTGAATCTATCAACTATTAAATTCGATAATCATCTATCAATTTTAACAGGTAACTTGTTGTATGAACGTTCAACAATGATAGGGAAAGTAAGATATAAAAATTAGGGTGAGCATATACACAAACTCAGTTGCTTCTTCTAATAACTCCAAAAGTTTCAATGTGACAAGTCAAAACTAATCCTTCTATGAAATGAAATAAATAAAATTGGAAAATAATCAAATAAATAGAATATTTCATACCATATAATTTCACCACATAGCTCATCATGATAAAACCCTCACCTCATTTTTTATTATTAATACATAATCAATCCACTTACACATCAACAATACCATCCCATTAACCACACAATACTAATAAAATAAAAAAAACATTATCTCGTCACATCATAATCTTATCAATATAAGTTGATCATTTTAGATAGGTACTATACTCCAACGTCATATATCTTGAATCCTCTACATAACATGAGGGAATGAATACCCACTAAGAGAGTAATAACATAACACACAACCATTATATAAATGTAAAACATTAATAATGGCTTAATCATATCATCTGGGTACACTACCAATGTCATACATCATGCCTTTTTTAACTATCACAAGGTAATAATAACTGATTAATCTAGAAATATCACTCCATATCGCACTGTAGGATCCTATAAACTACAACCAATATCTTCACATCATATATCATGAATTATATACCCCAAGGGAGGGAATGAATATATACTATATAATTTAACTAATAGAAATGTTAACTAAATATAATCTATAATGTGGTTGTGTAATCCAAATCATGGTATGAGATAGTGTAAACCAAAACCTAATGGGGTTAAATATTCCATGAGTTTATGTATTATAGTGTATATATTATGAAATAAAACGTGATTTAGATTATATCTTGCATATATGCTATCATATTTTGTTGTCTCATCATGAGATTATGATTTCAGCAGTTTTGATGGCCTAATGAGAATATTTTAAGAGTTAAATGTTCCATTGTGGATTCCCAAACATTGTAAAAGGTTTATAAAGTATTCTATAATTTAAATTTTTATAAAAAATTTGGTATTATGATGTGAATGTTGGTGAAATATTTAGAATTCAAGTAATATCTTTGAATTCTACATGTAGAGGCTCATGCGATGATATTAAATAACAAAATTTGGGTAATAGAAACTCATCCAAATCATATTTATCTATTTAACTCTATTGTTATTGCATATTGTGGAGAATTTTAGAGCCTACCCAAGAACTAAGATATTCATTATACATGTAGATACATTAGTATAATGGTGGTTAGTGGATTATTATTAATGATTCCTATCATACTTATGTATGGAATCTTGGACAAACAAATCATTAGAGAAAAAGGTACTGGTTTTTCATTTATTTTTCAATACAATAAAGAAGAAAATATTCATTTTAATAACAAATTTCATTATATTTTTATACTATTTTTGGATAATTTTTATCCCATTTAAAACACATACATTGTATTAGAATTCATTTCTTATAGATTAGATTTATTTTTTAGATATATGAAGAAATTAAAAAAATAGGTTTTTCTAAAACTACGTATTGTATTATAAAAAAATGGTAATGTATCTTGAAGTTTTTCTTACTGGTGATGTATTATATATAGAAAATGGAATGGTTTTGAAATTATTATAAAACCCTAGCTTTATTTGATAATAATACATGGAAAGGTTGTATAAAAAATAGAGCAATGTAAAAATGATTATACTATATTATGGCCTAAATGAAAAATGATCATGGATAGTTTCTAAATTGTGTTTATATAATAAAACCATGGCATAATAATGTAAAATCATGTAATTTTTTTAGAAATAAAACATATAAAGTCTCTATACAAAATTTCCTAGTATAAAAATGCAAATATGCCTTTCTATTGAACATTGTTATCACCCGCGATAAACTATGCCATTGATTTAGTAAAATGGGGTCATGGTTTTTATATATTAATGAAGATTTATTTTTCAAAAAAATTAGATATATTCATCAAAATGGGGATTAAACCACAATAAAAATATTTCTAGGGATATGATTTTTGTAACACCTGGTTGTTTTTACGAAATATTTTATTTAAATAATTTTAACTCCTCTATAGCTAGCATTATAAGAAATTGTGAGTTTAAAAGAAATGAGAGACACCATTAGTATAAAATGACCACTATAACCTATCAATTAGGTAATATGGAATAAATATATCAAAAATATGAAAATGTATGGTGAATTCTTTGGCTACAGATTATTTATGAAATATATAAACCAATTAAATGTAAAGGAAATATTTATTTTAATAAATATAGTGAATTATAATTAGTAAAGGAAATTAATGAAATATATATTTTATATGTTTAATAAACTTTTTTTTGATATTCATCAAATAAATATTTTAGTCATTGGGTATGAATAAACCATATTTTATGTATAAAAACTTATTTTTTAGAATGGTAATTTTACTGCATTTTAAAAGAAAACTCATTTTAAATTAAAATTTGAAAACATTACTAATTTTTATATGAAAAAATAATCCTCTTATTTTTAATTGGAATAAGAAAATTACACTATATGAATTTTTGATATTTTTCAGATAACTTTCATTTTTTGATGAATAATAAAAACATACTAAATTTTAAGAGAAAATAAAATTTTTATCCAAATAAATTATATGGTTGAATTATATTATTTCATGGTTTTAAATTATAGATATAATATATATTTATAATTTAATATAATTTAGGTAATTGGAATTAATTTTACATTGAATTTAGATATAAAAACATTTCAATCTGTTACAATGTTTAACTTTTAAAATTTGTTTTCTCATCCCAAAAATAAGAATAATTTTAAATTAGTTATAGAAAATTATGTGTTTTGAATTTGGAAAAATAGATTCCCTATTTAGAATCTATAGTTCCAAATTATTTAAATATATTTATTTAATTTTTTGTCATTATGAATAGTAACTTTCTTAATTGTTATTAATATGATAAAAGCATAAATTGTGTTATTAAGGGTGAAAATAATATTATAAAATTACCCAAAACCTTTTCTTAATATAATTTAATGAGTGTTTTTCTACCGAAATCATAATCGGGTCAAAAGACTATCATTTGGAAGCCAATTTGTGGAGATTAATACAATTAATTTATTTTATTAAAAGAAAAGTAAAATATGTCTTACTAAAATTTTAATAACGTATCATTTTTTAATATATTTTATTTAGAAGATAAATCTGATTATAAATACACTTTTTAAATATAAATTTTTTCATTATCAGGGTAATTTATTTATAATTTTTATAAAATAAATATTTACCCTAAAGGATAATACATCGATGATGGAGAAATTATTTAATTGATGAGAAATAAAAAAAATATTTTATTTAAAATTATAATAACCATTCAATAAGCCGAAAACATGGAAAAATATTATTTTTTGAGAATATATCGACCATAATCATCCAAGGGTCAAGTAATTGACCATTTGGAGCCATATGGAAAAGTTTATGACACTTATAATATTTTATTTAATGTGATGTTGAAGTTGTCACATTAAGGTTTTATTAAATATAACATTTTTAATGTGGGGTTTTTTTGAATATATATTTGACTAAAAGTATTATTCTGAAATCTAGAGGATTTATATTATTCTTATTATTTTATTTTTATTTTTATTCAAACAATTAATTATATTAAATAATTAAACAAAACTGATGTAGTAATTATTTTATTAATTGATATAAGAAATAAATGTTATTAAAAATAGTAAAATAAATATAATTTGGGATAATTAATATATCCTATGAATTTTACAGATGACCTTGACCACTTTTAAATATGATAAAATATTTTACTTGAACTTAACTTGTTATCTTAATATTTTTAAAAAATAATGAATTAAATAGTGTAAAAATTGAAATAGTTGATTGTTTTTCAAAATAATGTTTTATTAATTTATTTAGAAATCATAAAAAAATATTTAAAAATTATAATTATTTTGATATGGTCTAATATGTTCTAAAGTGTTTATTTATGGTCTAATTGAGCACATGAGCCTCAGCCAAGTTGGTGAGGACTCGACAAGTGCATCCAAGAGACCCTCGGATCAAATTTCGGTGGAGACATATTTTTGGGGTACTGTAGCAGTACTATAGTAGTACTATATTAGTTCTGTGGCATTACTATTGCAGGCACTATTTGGTACTAGAGTAGCCGGAACTATTTATCCATCTGGGCCTTTGGGCCACTGGTTTGGTCCTCGGGCCCTGCAAGGCTTTCGGGCCACCCATGGCCTTCAGGATAGTTTTTTCTCAAGGCCTTCGGGCCACCTTATGGCCTTAGGGCCACCCCAAGGCCTTCGGGTTGTGTGATGGAGATGTACCAGTCAGACTACAAGGGACAATGCTTTAGATGAGGATCAGGGCAGGCGCATTCACTAGAGCAGAGCTAACCAAAATTAGAAGAACGAGAGGGTATGGCTTTGCCATCTGTATCGGCCATGTGAAACCTTTCATAGGATAGCTAGAAAACCAGCCCTATGAAGGTGGAGTGCTGATATTATGAAATATCCTAGGGAAAGAGCAGTTCCAAGTTGTCTTGTCTGAGTGATTCCCTCTAGGACCTATGGGTCATGTAATTGTCTCTAAGCCTTCGGGCCTTGTAAGGGTTCCACCTCACCCCTTGAAAGGTGGATTATCAAAAATAATAAAAAATGAAGGCCTTGAATCCATACTAACCAATGGTCTAATTAATATCAAATAAGTAAAAATTTCACCCTTTTAATATTGAAACATTTTTTACCTTTGTTAAAAATTAAAAAAAATCATTGAGTGTTAATTAAAATGGTAAGGATTAAATTGAAAGAAATACATGTATAAAATTTATTTTTTTATTAGATTATATACTTTTATCAACAAATAAACTAAATTTAGAAAATTTGGAGGTTTTTTTATGTGGTTTTATTTTATTATCAATTAATATTTTTTGGAGAATCTTTAAGGACCCATTACCTAAATTTTAAAAGGTAACCCCTCCCTCACTTCTTTACTTAATTTTGAACCTTCATTATCTTACATCCCCTAACCATTTCTTTTATCAACATCCCTATTCTCATTATAAAGGTTATGGTTTTCTCAAAAGATCAAATTTAGTGCCTTTAAGAGGAGATCTAGAGGGAGCTCATTCAATAAGATGTAATCTCCTTTACTAACTCTCTCGAGATCCTTTTTTCTTACACTTCCTCTTCATTTATTGCATATATTATTAAGTAATAACTCTATTATCCTCAATATAAGTATATTTTATTACGTTTATGGAACAATATTATTCAACCTTCTATCGATCCTACAAAAAATGAAATCACCACGTGTGTGTATTTACGGTTTACCGTCTCCACACTGTGGTGTAATCTATTTCACCCCGACTATACTTGGATGGGTATAATTATTAAAATAATAACATTATATGATTATTATAACAATATATTTATTCCAAAACAATATATATATACCAACACCTTTCATATGATTTCATTATTAATGGAATGATATCACCGCTCGTGCGTATGTACGCACTACCTTCTTCATGATGTGATGTGATTCATTATCCTAGATATCCATTAAAGCTTGATTACATTAATTTATATAATGAATATATATGATATATATTATGTTAATATAATTTTTGGAATGATATAACTATATCCTAAAAAGGATAACCTAACATTATTCGACAAAACATGCGTAATAAAATAAAGCCATTAATACCTAAAAAATGAGTAATACTTAAATGTAATTAACAAAAAAAGAAAATATGATCATATATGATATCATAAAAATGAATATTATTCTATAATAATTCAACGAAATTTTTTAAACCCATATACAGGAGGTTCTTACATGTACGAAGGAACCCAGACCTATGGTAAGGGATAATTTTCCAATCTCATTATTATCCAAGACTATTTATACGTAAGTGTATATTGGGGTATATTTATCATCCATGTCCATATTTCATAAATATGTATTTCAACATTTTATTTCTCTTATTCAAAAAATTTTTAAATTCAATTTTTCCCTTTGGGTAATTTTTATTAAATGGTATGAAAAGAATCTTTGGACATTTTCAATATGAGGTACTTTTCGACTTATTCGAAAAAAGTACAAGAATAATATTTTCTTATAAATTATATAACATGAATGGATTTTTATGTTTTTATAAATACTTGTTTAAATGAGGCTTATATTTCTAGATTTCATGATTATTTTCAAATAAATTCTTTTACATTAAAATTTCACCAAATGTTTAGAAAAGAAAATGATTTTGAAAAAGAAAGGATACTTACCACAAAAATTAATTTCATGTTTTCTATCAAAATTATTTTCCATTTAATATGGAATTATTTAATAGGGATTTGCTTCAATTATATTATATCAATTATTATTATGGTTTTATTCATTTATGATGGAATGTTATTTATGAAATCAAAATGGTTTATATAGATTATACTATTGTGGAATAATATTTAAAAAACCCATTATATTCCTTGGGTTATGATGAATGGTTTGTATTTCTTTAGAACACAAAAGAATAATTTAATTATGAGATGAGTGGGACCTATATATCCCACCAATTAATTGGGTAAAGATTTATATCTCATGAGATAGATAGGGCTAGATTAGGAAATGTTCTCAGTATAGTAATACAGGGATGGAATGAGGAGTGAGTTGGGTTCAATAATGGAATTTGGTTACTATAATGGTATTGGAAATGATTCCGGAATAATATGAAATGCTTTAATATGAATATGTGTATTCCAAAAAAATCATTTCTTGTGTTATATCTTTTGGAATTATGTTCATCGATTTTCTTGAACTTTTAAGATATATCCCATGACATGATATCATGATCTTTCATATGCATGATAAGATTTTCAAATGTTGTATTTTATGTATTCTGATTATGATATGATTGATATATCCTTTTACCCTTACTAAGTATCCGAGCTCCCCATTTTTTATGTTTATTTTCCCTTGGTTACAAAGAAGGTTATTAAGTAAGATATGTCAAAAATGGGTCTAGTTATGAAGGAATAAGCAGGAGAAAATGTAGAAATCATATAAACCATTTGTTTATGATTCACAGTTTCTAAAGACACTAAACTTATATGGTCATGTCATGGTTTTTTATACTTTGTAACTAATATTCTTCAATTTTTAAGTAATATCTTGGGATGTAAAGTATTTGTCATAATATTTGGTATTAGAGTAAATGTTTAGTTAACAATTGGAAACTAGGATGAGAAAACCTTAGTATGAACCCTAAAGATATGTTGAAGTATAGTATACAATATTAGTGTTTTATAAATGATCCTGAATAACCTAGGATAAAACCTAAAGTGTTATAAATTGAAATCTTATTCAAGATTATGTGGTATCCCCATTACTATTAGTGTTTCTCACGCTATTCTTCTTGGTTTTAGTCAATGGTTATAACTTGATAGAATCGAGCTAATGTTTAATGCAAGGGGAAAAGAAATGATTATCCTCCTGGGAAATATAATGTTTGGGGAGCTATAATGAAAAATCATTTCACTATTCTCACATAACCTTCTCAAGATGTTAATTATACAAGGCGTTTAAATTAGAAATTGAGAGAACAATACTCTGTTAAGTCCTTCATGAGGCAGCACCAACCTTCTTTTAGTAGGTATTTTGATCCACTATTGGATAAAAAATGAATCAGTACTAATAAAATTATATTTTCAGTTATCCAATATTCAAAACATGATAAAGACATCTTATTAGTCTATTATTTAGAATGTGAAGCTGATCAGTGATGGAATAGTAACACCTGGATGTTTTTATGAATTATTTTCTTTAAATAATTTTAATTTTTCAATATCATGTATTGCAAGAAATCATGATTTTAATTGAACTGTGAGACTCCCTTAGTATAAAATTAGTTTTATAGCTTATCTGGTAGGTTAGCAAGAATAAATATAACTAACTTATGAAAATTTATTATGAATTCATTGACTACCAATTATTTATGAAAATTATAAATTAATTAGATATTGTTATTTTTGAGTTAATTACTATTGGTAATGAAATTAATGAGATATATTTTTATATACTAAATAAAATATTTTTTATATTCATATAATATATATTTTAGTCCTAGGGTATGAATAACCCCTATTTGATGTATAATAACCAATTTTTTAGGGTAATTATACACCATTGAATAGTGAATCCCTTTTAAATTAATATTTTTACACATTTATTACTTTTATATAGAAACATAAATATATTATTTTTAATCTAGATATAAAAATTTACTTTTAATAAATTGTTTCTATTTTTTTGATAACTTTAATGTTTCGATGAATAGTAAAAATAAACTAAATTTTATTAAAACAACTATTTTCATCAAGATAAATTTTATGGATAAATTATAATATGCAGTGGTTTTAATGTATAAATGTAACATATTTTTATCATTAAATACAATGTTTTTCATTAACATTTATTTTATTTTTAATTCAGATGTAAAAACATATCAATCTTTTGCAATGTTTTAGCTTTTAAAACTCATTCACTCTTTCCGACAATGGCACAACGTTTTAATTAATTACTACCACTTCTGGGATTTTAATTTCAAAAAATGTTTTCCATTTTTTCAATTCGTAGGTCCAAATTAAGTGAATATATTTATTTTAATTTTGCGCATTATTAACTGTAACTTCGATAATTTTTCTTAATATGGTAAAATGGAAAACCGTGTAATTAAGGGTAAGAATACCATTATAAAATTACCCTAACACTTTTATTAATACCATTTTATTAGTTTGGTTTGACTTATGTCATCATTAGGTTTAAATGGTGTCTATTGCAATCCACTTGGTTGAGATTTGGACATTTAAATAATTTTATTTAAAGAATAGTTAAATATGTCTCACTCAAATTATAATAAATAAATCATTTTTAATACAATGTTATACTAAATATAATATATTTTATAAATAAAAATTTTAAAAATTAAATTTTTTCATTTATCATGGAATTTTATTGGTAATTTTTAGGAAATAAATAATTACCTAAATATTTAATACATTAATGATGCTAAAATTATTTAATTGATGAAAAATCAATAATATTGTATTTATTAAAATACTAATACCCATTAAAATATCCACACACTTGACCAAATATTATTTTTTGAGTATATCTCGACCATAATCATACAATGGCCTGGTTATGAACCATTTGGAGCCTTAGAGAAGGGAAAATGATAGTTATATTAATTTATTTGAAGTGATGTTATAGTTGTCACCTTCATAATTTAATAAGTATAAAATTTAAAATATTGGATTTTTCAGAATACAATTAAAACTAAAAGTATTCTTCTGAATTTTAGAAGATTTATCATTATCTTAGTATATTATTTTTAATTTTTATTTAATAAATAATCATATTCAATAATTACCCAAAAGTGTTTTGATAATTATTTTCTTAAGAGAAATACCATAAAAAATTTATTAATAATAATAAATTAAATATAATTTGGGATTATTAACAAGTCTAATGAATTTTATATATGAACTTTAACTCCTTGTAATATAATATAATTCTTGGTTGGAAGTTATACTATGGTATTAATATTTTTAAAAATCAAAGATTTGATTAGTGTCAAAATTGATACTATTGATTGTTTATCAAAATTATGTGTAATTAAATTATTTAAAACACATTAAACATTTTTTAAAATATATAATAATTGTTATATGTTATAAAATAATCTTATTATTTTATTTTGGGTAAATTTTACATCAAATAATTAAATATTTATTCCTTTTAATATTGAATTATTGTTTATCCTAGTTAAGAATTAAATAGAATAACTATGTTTTAATTAAAAATATAAGGTTTAGGCTTACTGAAATAGTTGTCCAAAATTTATTGGTTGAAAATATTATAAGAATATCTCTTATAATCTCCAATGGTGTGTCATTTTGGAGGTTTTTGGGTATGGTGAGATTTTATTATAAATTATTATTTATGGAGTTTCCAAAAGTGCATATCACCTCAATTATAAAAGGGCACCTCCTACCTCACCTATTCACCTCACTTTGAGGAATCAAGCTCATCAATACCCTACCTATTTTCCTTCTCAAAATCCCTATTTAAATTCAAGAGGTTTTTTCATATTCAAAGTCCAAATCCTATGCTCTAAGAAGATATTTTGAAGACGCGCGTCGAGGAAGAGGTAATCTCTTCTACCGATTCATTCAAAATTCCATCTTCTTCTACTTACTCTTAATTATTTATTACATTATAAAGTAATAAAATTTGTATAATTAAAATACTAATATGTTAATATAATTATGAAACATCCATATTCCACCTTCTATCCATTCTTCAAAAAAAATCACCATGTGTGCATACGTACGACTTACCGTCTCCACACCATGGTGTAAACTATTTTTCACCACTACATTACATGTATGGGTATAATGAGGTAAATAATAACTATATATGATTATTATAACATTATACTAATTCTGAAATATTATACACCATCCAATTCAATAGGATTCAACAATTATGGGAATGATATTGTTGCTTGTGTGTACATATGGCATGTCATCTCAACATTGCGATGTGATTCATTCTACATGATCTTCATTAAACCATGATTCTATAAATTAATTTAATGAATAAATATGATATATATTATAATAATATCATTATGTAAATCATATAACTATAAAATAAGAAGTTGAAAATGATCTTATCCGACTAAACTTGTATAAGAACATAATGCAGTTAATATCTGAATAACCAGTGACAATGAAATGGTACTATCCAAAAGATGTTAGTATGATCATATATGATATCATAAAATTGACTAAAATTATAGAATAAGTTAATAACATTATTTAAAACATTATACAGGAGGATAGAATGTATACTATGGATATCGAACCTATGTTAAGGGATAATTTTGAAATCCCATTATTATTCGTGATTGTTTATACGTAAGTATTTATTGGTTACTATTTGTCTTCCACATCCATGTTTCCAAAGTATCTAAAATTATTTATATTCTAATAGAATTTTTTAAATTTAATTTTACCCATTGGTGAATTTTTATTAAATGGTGTGAAAGGAAATTTTTTTCGTTATTCGATACAAGGTACTTTTTGACTTTTCTGGAAAAAGTACACGGAGAATGTTTTTTTAAAATTATATGAAATGATTGAATTTTTTCACCTTCATATCAAACTATATTCATGAACCTTCCATTACATGATTTTAATTTTATTTTTAAATAAATTCTTTTCTTTTAAAATTTCATGGAATTTTGAGAAAATAAAACATTTTTAAAGAATTAATGATATTTTCTTCAAGAATTAATTTCTAGTGTTTTATCAAAATTATTTTCCTTCTAATAGGACTTAATTTAAATGGGGTTATATTTTAATCCCTATTATTAAAATTATTTTATTGTGTTAATGATGGAATGATATTTTCTATTTATTATGTTATGATGGAATGATGTTTAATTTCTTGGGTTATTCTATGATGAATTATTTCTGTTTTTGAGGCACACATAAGAATGATTTCATTATTATATGGGTGGATCTATATCTCCATATAATTCATTGGTTAAATATTTATATCTCTTGAGATAGAAATGACTATAATGGAATGTAAATCTAGTTATGTAACATAGGGTTGAAACGACAAGTAAAAATAGTTCAGTAATAGATGTTGTCTGCTATGATGGTATTGGAAATAAACCTTGACTAATATTAAATGATTTTTTATACTTATGTGTATACCACAAAACTTCATGTCCTATTATATGACTTTTGGTATTATTTTAATTGATTCTTCTGAACTTTTATCCCATGAAATGATATCATGATCTTTTGTATGCCGGATAACACTTCCAAATGTTAGGTTCTTATGTCTTTTGATTATGATATGATTGATATTTACCTTATTTACCCTCACTGATCATTTGATCTCATCCTTTCATGTGTTTATTTTCCACCATCCATGAAGAAGGGTATTAAGTATGATATATCAAAAAGGAGTCTAGTTCTTAAGATATAAGCAGAAGACAACATAATTGTTTTATGAACTAGTTATTTATGTTTCCCAATTTCTAAAGACACTAACTTTATGGTCATGTTGTGGATTTATTATATGTTGTAATAAATATACTTCAATTTTTAAGTAATATCAATATATGTAAGGTATTGGTCATTATAGTTGGTATCAGAGTAAAGGTATAGTTAACCTTTAGAAACTAGGATGAGAATGACTTAGTAAGAAACCTAAGGGTATGTCTAAGTACAGGTTACAATCCTAGTGTTTTACAAATGACAGTGAATAACCTTCGATAAAACATAAAGTGTCCTTAATTGAAATTTTATTCTTTATTATGTAGTTTTTTCATTATGATTAGTGTTTCTAACACTATGAGTCTTGGTTTTAGTCAATGGTTGGAACCTGAATGAACCCCATTAATGCTGAATGTGATGGGAAATGCAATTACTATCATCTTTCTCAATCAAGTATTATCATAGAAGAAATGAAAAATATTGTAACCATGATCACACAACATTCTCCAGATATGAATCATGCAGGACTTCCAAATAAGAAAAGTAGGGAGTAACATTCTATTGAGTCCCTCATGAGGCAGTGTCCACCATCATTCAGCGGGTCTTCAAATCCATTAGTGTATGGACAATGGATCAATACCACTAAAAAGACATTTTTAGTTCTATAATGTTCTAAACATGATAATGTCTACTTAGAAGTCTATCGTTTGGAAGGTGAAGCTGGTCATTAGTAGAATATAATTAATAATATAAAGAAAATATATGAAATTGAGTCCATGGAATGGGGTGAGTTCAAGAATTTAATTTCCAATAAGTACATTCCTTTTATTCTTTAAACAAATATGGAGAAGGAGTCCCT
This sequence comes from Viscum album, assembly GCA_963277665.1. NCBI lineage: Eukaryota > Viridiplantae > Streptophyta > Magnoliopsida > Santalales > Viscaceae > Viscum > Viscum album. Next base: position 375,422,074 of record OY728126.1, on the reverse strand, counting down.
TGAACTTAATCAAAAGGATAATGAATCATTTGGTACCTATGAGGATAATTTTACAAGACTTGGAAGGTATGCTTCTATAATTATTACACAACCTAATAGTAAAATCGATCTATTATTTAGTGGCATAAAACCAAGTCTCTGAAGGGAATTATCCATAATAGACTTTAATAGGTATGATTAAATCATTCGATGTTCTCTCAAGTTTGATATGAAGATTGGAGTATCCCATCAGTCATATGGGTTTAATAAGAAGTGAAAGTGTAATTTAAAGGAAAATATAAAGACCATGCTGAAAGGAATATGAGCATTCCCTTATGCTCAATGTGTGGAAAGAAATATTGAGAAAATTCTCTTAAAGGGATAAGTAAATTTTTTAAGTGTTGAAAATAAGTTCATCAGGCAAACATATGATGAAGTTATGGGAAAGGGATGTCTAATGATGTGAATAAGAGAAAAGTATACAAAAAATGCACCTCTTGCACCTTAATGCTATATGTTTTAGGAAATTGTGCATTACTCCAATCAATTCCCTAATCCAAGGGTTATTGATGATTATTGACATTTGTAAACTCTTAAGGACAAAAAAAATAGAAAGTCATAGTAAATAACTATCGGTGATGTGGAGTACGATAACAAAGTGGTGAAAGGTACTCTTACCATCCACTATAAATTATAAAATGTTTTATTTTATTCCGGATCCACACACTCTACTATTTCTAATGAATTTTCTAAGGGTATTTCCATACTTCCTCAATAATTAGATGTTGAGTTAGATGTGACAAATCATAATGGAACAATGGTTTCATCAAAAGTATATAATTCTTCTCCTCTTGAAGTTTGTGGGAAATTTATTCCTGAAAATCTTTTGATCCTACCTATAGTGGAATTGTATGTGATTTATGGAATGGATTGGATTTCTATAGATGGAGCTCATATCAATTGTGAAGGAAGGAAGTAAAATTTCATATTCTAGATCAATCTATCACCATTTATCAATTCAAGGTTGAATATAACCTTCCAATAGAAATTTCTTCCATATTATGTGACTTAATTCCAATAAATTAAGGTAATTTATCTCAATTTTATTATGACAAACTCATGATTAATAATACACCCTTTTATAGGATTTTGAGGATGTCTTTCAGGAGGAATTTTCAGTTCTTAGAACAATTCAGGAAGTTTATATTTCAATAGAACGCATACCAGGTGATATGCCTATTTCAATGACCCCTTATAGAATTTCCCCAATTGATTTGCTAGAATTGAAGAAGAAACTCCAAGAGAATCGTGACAAAACATTCATACACCCTAGTGAATAACCATAGGGAGAACCTATTTTTTGTTAAGAATAAATATGGATCAATGAGACTCTACATTGATTATTGAGAAATTAATAAGACCACTATCAAGAAAAAAATATCATCTTCCCCACATTGATGTCTTATTTGGCTAACTCTGTAAAGGTCAATAAATTTTCAAGATAAATTTTTGTTCATGATATCATCAATTAAGGGTCAGTTAAGATGATATACCAAAGGGTACATTTTGTACAAGGTATGGACACTATGAATTTATTGTTATGCCTTTTTGTTTTACTAAATCCCCACTATCTTCATAGATCTAATGAATAGAGCCTTTAGAGACTATATTGATTAGTTTTGGGTAGTCTTTATAGATGATATTATTATCTATTCGAAGGGCAAGGAAGAACCTGAATACCACTTGATAATTGTATAGAAGACCATGAGAAAGGATGAGCATTATGAAAAATTTACAATGTGTGATTTTTGGATTCAAAAAGTTTTATTTTTGAGTCACATAATATTAAAACATGGGATATCTATGGAGCCATATGAAATAGATGTTTTTGAATGTTGTTTGAGACCAAAAATGGTAATTGAGATCTGAAGTTTTCTTGGTTTGGTAGAATATTATCAATGTTTTGTGAATGATTTTTTTCATTTGTATAATCCAATCACCATGTTAAATAAGAATGAAGTTATGTTTTTATGGTAAGAAAATTGTGATAAGAATTTCAAAGAGATAAAAATAAGGCCAGCCAGTGCACCATTTCTCACACTACCCTTTAGTGCAGAATGTTTTGTGATATATAGTGATGCATCCAAGAAGGGGATTTATTTGTTCTCATGAAAAATTATTTAGTGATAGATTATTCCTCACGGTAGTTGAAAATCCATGATCAAAATTACCTAACTCTTGATTTGTAGTTATCTACGGTAATATTTTGATTAAATATATAGAGGCATTATCTTTATAGTGAAATGTGTGATATTTATACTAAAAATAAAAGATTAAACTGTATTTTCACATAGAAGGATCTGAATATTCCCCAAAGAATATGGTTTGAGTTGATTAAAATATTACGACTGCTTAATACATTACCACCCTGGAAAAGCAAACAAGGTGGTGGATGCTTTTATTCGACAATACCATGCAAGCCTATTTGGAATGAGGTTCACAAAAAATCCAATATTTATAAATTTTCAAAGGATGGATCTTAAAATTTTAAAGTAAGGGGATAAATATTATGTTTCACAAATGAATTTTCCCCTAACTATATAGGTGAAGATTAAGGAGGTGTAAAAGAAAGATGTTAAGCTTCAAAATAATGTGAGAAATGTATCTGAATTCAACATTGATTTTGTTAGAATAATAAGGTTTAGGAATAAGGTTTTTATTCCTCCCATATAATAATTAAGGAAGCATCTATTGGATGAGGATCATAGTTCTTCATTCTCTATTAACTATAGAAGCAGAGAGCTGTATAGATACCTTAAAAAGTATTTCTCATGGGATGTCATGAAAAGAGATGTTTCCAAATATGTATCTCGATGCTTGGTTTGTCCATAGGCTAAAGATGATAGAAATAAGTATAAGGTGATGTTATAACCGTTACCCATACCGGAGAGGAAATAAGAAAACATCACTATGGAATTTTCCATCAGACTTCCCAAAAAATCAAAAAGAATTAATTTTATCTAGGTTGTAGTTGATCACCTTATGAAGTCAGAACATTTCATTGTTGTTAGAGTGGATTTGTCTATTGATTAGATTTATAGGATATATATAAATTAAGTGGTAATATTTTATGTAGTACCACTTTCAATTATATCTAATTTGGATCAGAGGATTACCTAGAAGTTCTGATAAATTATTTTGCATGCTTTGAATAAAGAGTTCGCTTTCATCACTTCTTATCATACTCTAAAAGACAAGTTAAGATCTTGCTCTATGTATTTCAAAGGTGATTTGTATCAACACCAGCCTTTGGGTCAATTTTATTATAATAATATGTTTCACTATACTATTCAGATGGATTTATATGAATCCCTATATGGAAATAAGTTTAGAACTCCAACTTTCTAGGATAAAGTTGGGGAAAGAAAAATATTAGGACTTGATCTTGTTGATGAAGTGGAAGAAAGGGTCAGATCTATTCAACAAAACATAATAGGATATCAGATTCAAAAAAAGTTTTGCGGAAAATCGAAGAAATTACCTAGAGTTTAAAGTGCGTTATAAGGTGTTTCTGTGATTATCTCCCAGGAATTCACTAATGGGATTTTGGGAAAAGGGCATGTTGAGCCCTAGGTATATTGGTCCTTCTGAAATTCTGGAATGTGTTGGGAAGCTCGCTTACTGAATGACACATCCTCAAAAATCTCTCTAAACTTCTGGATGTGTTCCATGTATCTCTCCAAAAAAAAGTCACATACATATTCCATCTCATGTACTAAACTCAGAAGTCGTAGCACTGGAGAAATATCTTTCTTGTAAAGAATAACTAATAGGGATTTTGGATCATAGCAAAAAAGTTATATGAAATAAGACCACTCACTTAGTTAAAGTTTTATGGTGAAACCTTCAATTTTGGGAATCTATGTAGAAACTTGATGGTATGATTAGAGATAGGTATCCTCATCTGTTTACTTCCATGTGATGAATTTTGATGTCAAAATTTAGTTTAAGGGGGTAGAATGTAACACCTGGATGTTTTATAAAATATTTTATTTAAATAATTTTAATTATTTAGTAGCATACATTGCATGAAATGGTGAGTTTAAAAAAACTGCAAGACACCCTTAGTAAGAAATTATGGTTATAGACTGGTCGGTACATTAGCGTTAATAAGCAGAACTAACTTATGAAAATGCATAGTGAAATCATTGGCTACCAATTGTTTATGAAAAATATAAAACAATTTGATATTTTTATTTTTGAGTGAATTACAATTTATGATGAAATTGATGAAATTAATGAGATATATATGTTATATACTTAATAAAATATTTTTCATATTCATCCAATCGATATATTAGTCATAGGGTATGAATAATCGCTATTTGATGTATAAAACCCTATTTTTTAAATGGTAATTTTATGCCTTTGAATAAAAAACCATTTTTAAATTAATATTTTGAAACATTACTAATTTTTATATGACATCATAAAATTTTTCTTTTGAATCGAGATATAAAAATTTACTTTGGATGAATTTCGGATATTTTTTTGATAACATTAATGTTTTAATGAATAGTATAAATACACTAAATTTCAGGAAATCAAAATTTTTCATGGAAATAATTTATATGATTAAATAATAATATTTAATGTTTTTAATGTATATATAGAATATAGATTTATCATTCAATACAATTTATGCCATTAGCATTAATTTTACCCTGAATTCAGATATAAAAACATTTCAATCTTTTTCAATGTTTTGGATTTTAAAACCTATTCTCTCTTTCTGACAACAGAATTAATATTAAATTAATTACTACATATTCTATGTTTTGAATTTTTAAAAATGGATTCCATATTTGGAATCATTAGTTCTATTATGTGAATAGATTTATTTTATTTTTGGGCATTATGAATAGCAACTTCAGTAATTTTTATTAATATAGTAAAAGGGTAAACCATGTGATTAAGTGTAGAATACCATTATAAAATTACCCTAACACTTGTATTAATATCATTTGATGAGTGTGTTATGACCTAAATCATCCTTGAGTCAAAATGGAATCTATTTTAATCAACTTGAATGATATTAGGACATTTTATTTTTTTATTTAATATAAATATAAATATGTCTCACTCAAATTTTACTAACTAAATCATTTTTAATATATGGTTATATTAAATAAAATTTTTATTATAAATAATCACGTTAAATATAAAATTCTTTCCTTTATCCTGGTAATTTATTTGTAATTTTTAGAAAATAAATAATTACCTTAATATCTTATACCTTAATGATGGAGAAATTATTCAATTGATGAAAAATAAATAATATAGTTTTAATTAAAATATTAATACCAATTAAAATATCCAAAATTGTAAAAAATATTATATTTTGAGTATATATCAACCATAATAATCCAAGGGTCGAGTTATGGACCATTTTGAGCCATATAGAAGGGATTATTACACTTATATGTTTTTTAATTGACATTAAACATGTCACCTTCATAATTTAATAAATATATCATTTTAAATATTGGATTTTACAGAAGATAAATTTGATTACATATATTCTTAAAAATTTTAGTATATTTATAATCAAAATTTTATTTTATTTTTAATCTTTATTCAGCAAATAATCATATTAAATAATTACACAAAAATTGTTGTAGTAATTATTTTTTTAAGTGAAATATAAAATAAATGTTATTTAAAAATAATTAAACATTTTAAAAAAATATATAATAATTATTATATGGTATAAAATAATTTAATATATTTATTTATGGTATATTTTACAATAAATAATTAAACATTCCACCCTTTTAATATTGTATTATTTGTTACCCTATTTAAAATTTAAAAAGAATACTTAAGTGTCAATTAAAAAGATAATGATTAAATTGACATAAATACGTGTCCAAAATTTATTTCTTGATGATATTAAAACCCTATATCATATAATAACCTATATTGTGTAATTTTTTAGCTTTTTGGTTAGGGTGTGATTTTATTACAAATTTTTATTTATGGAATTTCCAAAAAAGACCCTCACCTCAATTATAAAAGGGCACTTCCTTGTTCAACTTTTCACTTCACTTTGAGCCTTCAGGATCAGAAACACACTACCATTTTTCCTTATGAACTTTTATATTTACATTATATAGGTTATTTTAATCTTCAAAGACTAACTCTAGTACTCTAAGAAGATATTTAGAGGAAGCATGTCGAGAAAGAGGTAATCTCTTCTACCAATTTGTTAAAAATTACTTCTTCTTCTACTTCATCTTCATTATTTATTTAATTATAAAGTAATAAAATATGTATCACTCATCTAAATATATGTTGTTATAATTATGAAAAAACCATATTCCATATTCTATCCATTCTACAAAAACCAATTCCCCACATGTGCGTACTTATGGATTATTGTCTCTACATCAATGTGTAATCTATTTTTCACCGCCACCATACTTAGATGGGTATAATGATGTAAATAATAACTATATTTGATTATTATAACATGATACTAATTATGAAATATTATACACCACCCACTTCAATACTATTCAAGAATTATGGAAATTATATCATCGCACGTGCTTGTATATGTCCTACTGTCTCCACGATGTGATGTGATTCATTGTATATGACATTCATTAAACCATTATTTGATACATGAATGGAATGAATAAATATGATATATATTGTAATAATATAATTCTATAAATGATATAACATTAACCTAAGATGTTGAACATGAACTTATCTGAAAAAATATGTATAAGAACATAAAGCTGTTTATATCCGAATAAGGAGTGACAATGAAATGTTACTAAAAAATAGATGATAATATGATCATATATGAAATCCTAAAAATTACTGTAATTCTGTAATAAATCAATGACATTATTTAAATCATTTTACATGAGTTTTGGATATATAGAAAGGAATCAGACCTAAGGTAAGGGATAATTTTTCAATCTTGTTATTATCTGAGATTGTTTATACGTATATATTTATTAGGTTATATTTATCATCCACACCCATGTTTCCCATGTATTTAATAAAATTTATATTCATATACAATTTTTTAAAGTAAATTTTACCCTTTGGGTAATTTTTATTAAATGAAAGGTAGTGAATCTTTTTTTGTTATTCGATATAATGTAATTATTGACTTTTTTAGAAAATGTATGAGGAAAATGGTTTTTTATAAAATATACAACCTGATAGGAAATCTATGTCTTCATAACACTCTATTTCTATGAATATTCCTTAAATTATTTCAATTATATCTTCAAATAAATTCCTTTCTTTTAAAATAGTGTGTCACTTTGAAAAAAGAAAACATTTTTGAAGAAGAAATGATATTTTACTCAAAAATTAATTTCAAGTGCTTCATCAAAATTATTTTCTATATAAGATGTCACACATTATATTGGGTTTTGTTTCTATCCCTAATATTACTAAGATTTTATTTACTTAATGATGGAATGATATTTTATATGGATTATGTTATAATGGAATGATGTTTAAGAAATCCATTTTATTTGTTGGGTTTTTCTCTGATAAATTATATATATTTTAGTGGCACATGTAATAATGATTTCATTATGAGACGGGTGGGACCTATATCTCAATTCAAGGAATTGGGTAAAGATTTATATCTCATGATATATACCTAATTGGAATAGTAAGTAAATCTAGTTCTATAATACGGGGTTGGAACGACAATTAAACTTGGTTCAGTATTGGACATTGTCTATTTTGATGGTCTTGGAAATAAGCTATAAGGCCCCAGCCTTAAACCTTACTTAATCTTGAGTTATTACAAGATTACACATTGAGGATCTTTTCGGGTTTAGAGTTTTAGAGAATTAAATCATAAAACTTGCATTACATTCCACATATAAACAAAGTGGTTACATAAATATAGTATTCTTCATTCCCATCAATGGAAACATATTTAAAATAAAACATGGATTCTTTCTTGACACATCCTTGACTCTATCATCTTATCATGTACCTTTCCCATGACCTGTGAAAAACATTTCAAAAACTTGGGATGAGCATAAAAACTCAGTATGGGTTATAAAAAAAACATGGAAAGGAAACATGAGTTCATATATACATAAGAATGAAATCATACTTTACCCATAAAACATAGGCACTTTAACATACCTCATAAAATCAGGAATAAATCATAGAAATCATAAGACATAAAGGTAACTTGAGGCATTCATAACATTCTTACGTATGGAGTAACCCTCTTGGTTACGTTTGGAATACCCATCACAGTATATTCCCAAAATCTCTTCGGAGAAACCTTAACGTTTCACTCCTTCGCGTTACCCAATGCATTAGAGAGCTATATCGGGCTCACCCGCCCTTAGTTTATCACAGAACCACCCATCTTCATAATAATGCCCAAGAACCATAACATAATCGTATCACATAAAACATGCATAAAGGAAACATAACATTTCCACATTTCAATCACAAGATATCAATACAACACAAAAAACATTGTGAAAAACATTTTCAATAACAAAATAAAAGAAAAGTAAAACAAGGTATTTATTTTTCTTTTAAAAAGAAGGTATTGCTTGTAGAGGAAGCCGAAACTCAAATAACGGTCACGACGGAGGAGAAGTCGTTGTCGCCACATACGTATGACAAAAACATTCCCTTTTGTCATTTAGTAAACGCTTCGTATAAAAAATATTCCGTTTGAATAAACGTAAAATTCAAAGGGGTTTATACACCGTATAAAAGAAAGTTGTGTATAAAATAAAATATGCCTCAATGAAAGGAGATTGAGACGAAGTCCCATACCTCGGGTCCGACTTGACTCGATCGTTCTTTAATGTCCTGAATAATAAACTTGAGTTAATTTCTACTTGCTTAAGAACCTTTTTCAAGTTCATTATTCCTTTTATATCACTTATTACCATGTCATGAACACTATGTAATTATTTAAGTTAATAACGGTCGTTTTAACGATCATTAGTACTTGAGTCAAAAATAAGCCCTTTATAATTACATGTTGTTCATGTATTCATTATATCCAGAATGGTATTCATGATGTAGATATCATATATGTCATATATATCCAGTACATACATGAATTTATAATATTACATAATCATTTAGAGGTAAGAAATGAAATGCACCGTTCATGGAGACGGTAAGCCGTACGTACGCATGAACGCTACTTCCATTTCTATTTCGTATTTTCTGGAATGGAATCATAATGATATAAAAGTATATTATAATTCCAGTATAATAACATATATAATATCGTTAACTTTATCCTTTACACATCCCACATCCCCCATATGGTATTAACGAATCAAATCACTTTCAGGGGGCGGTAGTCCGCACTTCCTAAAATGAAGATATCGTGTTTACCCAATATGGAAACCATAAAGGTATGCCCAAAATGAAAAAAACAGAAGCTTAAGGAAAACATAAACATATTATATATCATAGATAAAAATAGTGACATCATAATGGCCACCTTTGAAGGTGTTAAATGAGTATTGAACAATCATCGTTTCGGGAGGCAGAATTTCGCCATCCACGGAAACCGTATGTTCTTTAACCATTTGATGTAGTTGTGTGAGAGTGTAGCTCAAATAAATCTTATAACAACATCCTAGTATATTTAAGATACTGGTTTTGTTACAAAAGAAGTAAATAAAAATATTTTAGGGGGTTGGAGAAGCAAAATAAAACAAATGAACATGAGAGAATGAATTACCATTAAAAGTGTAACTCCTTTTGATTTGAGCCTATAGGCTTCCTTTGAAAGGATTCTGCCCAAAGGGAATCCTCTAGGATGAGGAGAGGGATGTGTAGAGAGTAAATGGGCAGGGGTCGGCCGAGCCAAAGGCTTGAGGAGTGTGTGAAATGAGGTAGAGGTGGGGGCCTTTTATAAGAGGAGAGGAGGGGAACTTTTGGAAAGTAAAGAAATATTACTTTATTTGAAAATGTGTTTCGGTTTTGAAAGGTCCCAAATTGATATAATTCGTGGATAAGGTGATAAGGGTTCGAAATCCACTCATCCAAGTGGTTTTGGACATGTGTAGTTCATAGCTTTTACATTATCATTCCATTTTATTTAAATCGTCAAATAATGATGTCATCGCTGCATCATTATTATGTCATAAATAATTTAATTTATTTAATGTCTAAAAATTATAAAAAAAATACTATTATGTATGAAATATTTTTAGATTTCCAATGACTATTTATAATCAAAATATGATCTTTATAATCCCATGTAAAAATTGTTTTCGTAAAACATATTATGTTTGTGTCATTTTTACTTTTACATTAAATAAAAAGTTATTTATGTCATTTCCCAACCAAAGTGGATACATGGGGTCCCCAAGTTGACCCATGGCTTGTCTTGGTCGGCCATGACACAACCAATGAGGGTAGGACATGTGTCAAGCTCATCTTATTTTATTAAAGCTTTATTTTTACCTTAAACTACACTAATTACCACTAATCGCGATTAAGAACTTAACAAGTTACTATTCACCAAAAAATTATTATAATCTCATTGAACCACATTTTACTTCTTAATGACAACCATGTATGTCGGATTTTTGAAATTTAAAACACAATGATGGCAAAATTTCATTTAAACGGAAAATCAGTCTTTATAAGTACCACTTAGTGGTTTCACTATTCATCAAAAATTGAAGTTTTTCAGAAAATTACCAAAAATTCACCCTAAGCTATATTTGATATTACGAATTCAAAAATGAAGTCTATTTTAAAAAATTCAAAACATATAAGTCACATTAATTAATTTAATAATTAATTCCCGCTGTCAGAGCAAATAGCGTGTTTTTATGAAACAATAAGTATCAAAAGATTGATACCATTTTAAGTCCAATTTCAAAGTGAAATTTATTCCAATGACCACCATTGGATTAAATGGTAAAAATATATTCATATTACACATTAAGACCAATTCAAAAGGTAATCTAATCATATAAATAAATTAGATTAAAAAGCAGTTTTGATGTAAAATGCAGTATTTTTCACTATTCATTAAAAAAATGAACATTGTCAGAAAAATACCAAAAATTCACAAAAAGTAAATTTAAATGTCCCAATCATAAAGAATAAGTTTATTTTGACAAACATATTTTATAAAATTGTCAAAAGATAGATTTAAAAAGGGTTTTCCATCATAAGGCAGTAAAACAATCTTTTAAGAATATTAGTGTATTCCATGCTTAAGATTGGATTTATTTGCATTTTAAGCCTCTAAAACACTATCTAATTCATTAATAGACATATATAAAAATATCTATTATTAATTACTTACTTGGGATGTTACATCCTTCCCCCCTTTAGAAAATTGCGTCCCCGCAATTTATTTACTTATCGAATAAATGGGGGTACTTATCCCTCATTGCATTTTCAGATTCCCATGTTGCCTCTTCAATCATGTGGTTTTTTCACAAAACCTTTACCTGGTGAACCACTTTATTCCGTAACACTTGCTCCCTGTGGTCAAGAATCTGGACAGGTTGTTCCTCATAAGATAGGTTCTCTTCCAGCTGAACTACCTCTGGACTCAAAACATGAGATGGATCTGGCATATACTTTCTCAACATCGAAACGTGAAAAACATTGTGTACCTGAGATAAACTCGGAGGTAAAGCCACTCGGTATGCAACTGGTCCAACTCTCTCCAGAATTTCGTATGGTCCAACAAACCTTGGACTCAACTTTCCTTTCTTACCAAATCTCATCACACTTTTCCACGGAGAAACCTTGAGAAAAACATGATCACCTACCTCGAAAGATAGATCCTTCCTCCGGTTATTCGCGTAACTCTCCTGCCTGCTCTGAGCTGTTCTCATGTGTTTCTGAATCAGCTGAACTTTTTCTGCCATCTCTTCTACCAATTCTTGTCCCATCAACTTCCTTTCACCCACTTCATCCTAGAAAGCTGGAGTTCGACACTGCTTCCCATATAATGCCTGAAATGGTGCCATCTGTATACTGGAATGAAAACTGTTATTATATGAAAATTCAACCAAAGAAAGATGTTGGTCCCAACTTCCCTGATATTCCATAGAACAAGCTCGTAGCATATCCTCCAATGTCTGAATTGTTCGTTCTGACTGCCCATCTGATTGAGGATGAAAAGCTATACTAAAATTTAATTCAGTACCCAACGACTTCTGAAGGCCTTTCCAAAAGTTAGAAGTAAACCTGGGATCACGATCCGATACAATGGAGAGAGGAACTCCATGTAACCTGACTATCTCTTTAGGATACAAACGGGAAAGTTGATCAAGAGAGAAAGTATCTCGTATAGCAAGGAAATGAGCAGATTTGGTCAAGCGATCAACAATAACCCAGATTGCATTATTACCTCGAGATGTCTTCAGTAATCCAACAACAAAGTCCATGGATATATTCTCCCATTTCCACTCTGGCACTGGTAAAGGCTGAAGCATCCCTTTCGGTAACTGCCGCTCTGCTTTAACCTATTGACATGTCAAACACTTCACAGTAAAATCAGCAATGTCTCTTTTCATTCTATCCCACCGGTAATACTCCCGCAGCTCTCTATACATCTTAGTACTGCCCGGATGAACTGAAAACGGAGAACTATGAGCTTCACATAACAACTCTCTCTTCAACTGTGAATCACAAGGCACACACAATCTCTTCCCAAATCTCAAAACACAATCATTATCAATGTTGAATTCAGGCAACTTACCTTTCTGAACCAGCTCTACCTTTTTCTGCAACTCACTGTCTTGCTTCTGTGCTTGCTTGATTCTGTCTGATAGAGATGATCTCACTGATACCTGAAACAAAACAGAAGGACTTACTGCACCAACAACTTCTATGACAAAGTTCATCAAAGCCTTAACCAAAGGATCACGTTCCAAACGCAACATTGTTAATGAAGCATTACTTTTTCGACTCAAAGCATCAGCCACTTTATTTGCTTTTCCCGGATGGTAATGAATTATACAATCATAATCCTTGATTAATTCTAGCCATCTCATTTTTCTCATGTTTAACTCTTTCTGAGTGAATATATACTTTAAACTTTTGTGATCGGTATATATTTCACACTTTACTCCATACAAATGATGCCTCCAAATTTTTAAAGCAAAAACAACAGCAGATAATTCCAAATCATGTGTAGGGTAATTTACCTCAAGAGTTTTCAACTGTCGTGAAGCATAAGCAATTACCTGATCATTCTGCATTAGGATGCAACCAAGTCCTTTCAATGAAGCATCACTATAAATAACAAACTCACCATTCCTGGAAGGTAGTGCCAAAACTGGAGCATTCACCAATCTTCTTTTCAATTCCTGAAAACAATCATCACATTCTTTTGTCCAGATAAACTTAACACCCTTCTGAGTTAGATTTGTCATTGGACTAGATAACCATGAAAAATTTCTAACAAACCTTTGGTAATAGCCCGCCAAACCAAGGAAGCTACGAATCTCGGTTACATTTGTGGGTCTTGGCCATTCTTCCACAGCTTTTGTTTTTGCAGTATCAACAGTTATTCTATCTTTAGAAATAATGTGACCAAGGAAAGAAATTTGTTGTAACCAAAACTCACACTTGCTGAATTTCCCATACAGTTTCTTTTCTTTTAAGGTTTGCAAGATAACCCTTAAATGTCTTTCATGCTCCTCTTTACTTTTAGAAAACACCAAAATATCATCAATGAAAACCACCACAAACTAATCCAAGAACTCATGAGAAATTCTATTCATTAAGTCCATGAATACAGTAGGTGCATTGGTTAGCCCAAAAGGCATTACTACAAATTCAAAATGGTCATATCTCGTACGGAACGCGGTCTTCGGAATATCTGCCTCCTTTACCTTCAGCTGATGGTACCCCGATCTCAGGTCAATCTTTGAAAAAAAACTGAGCTCCCTGGAGCTGATCAAACAAATCATCGAAATGAGGCAAAGGATATTTGTTCTTAACAGTGATGTTATTCAAGGCTCTATAATCAATGCAAAGTCTCATAGAACCATCTTTCTTTTTAACAAATAAAACAGGAGCACCCCATGGTGATGTGCTAGGTCTAATGAAACCTTTCTCTAATAAATCTTTCAATTGCTCCTTCAACTCTAAAAGTTCAATTTGTGCCATTCGATAAGGGGGTTTTGAAATTGGCTTAGCATCAGGAACTAAGTCAACAGTAAACTCAACTTCCCGATCTGGTATTATTCCAGGCAACTCATCAGGAAAAACATCAGGATACTCATTTACCACTAGCACATCATTAATTTGAACAGTTCCTTTATTTTCAACGACGTGTGCAAGGTAACATTCATTTCCATCTTTTACAAGTTTCTCGGCCTCTTGATATGTTATCAAAAGTAAGGGTTCATTCCTGTAAACAAACTGAAAGTCTTTCTGAAAAGAAACTTCTTTAGCTCTACAGTCAATCTTAGCATGGTAAATAGAGAGCCAATCCATACCTAGGATAACATCAAACTCTACTAGAGGTAGAACAATAAGGTTTGAAAGTAGGTTCTTTCCACAGATAAGGATATGAAGATTCTTATAAATTCTTTTTGCCTCAACATTTCCCCCAGGTGTTTTTACCAAAAGTTCAGGAGTCATTTCTTGAGATGGTATTCCCATTTTACTAGAAAAGGTTTCAGAGATGAAAGAATGTGTAGACCCCGAATCAAACAACACACTGGCATAATCTGAAAAAACAAACAAAGTACCTGATACAACTTCATTTGATGGCCCGACGTCTGCTGAAGTAGTTGCAAAGGATTTCACCACCCCTTTCTTCTTGTAGTCTAACTACTTCCCATCACTCAATCTCTTTGTCAGACACTCGTTTTCATAGTGACCCATCTAATTGAACTTATAACATTTCACTAACTGTAAATCAAATTTGTTCTTACCTTCACCTTGATCCTTTTCAGTGAAATCACGAGCCTTATGTCCCATCTTACCACATCGGTAGCACTTTCCATAATTCAGAAGACATTCCCCAGCATGCCTTTTGCCACATTTATCACAAACTGGAAACTTAGTTCTCTTACCATCAGACTTTTTTGAAGAATTCTTACCTTTCTCCTGCCACCTCGGTCTCTTCTCTTGCTGGTTGTTATAGAACACTTGGTCATCGGCAAAATCCATTTCCACCTTCTCAGCACATCGAACAAGCTTTTCATAACTTTTAAACTCACGAGAAGCTAATGCCCTTCGATATTTTGGCTTTAATCCTGAGTAAAAACGATTGATTTTACTATCAAGGTCTCGGATAAAATTTGGAGCATACCTTTCCAATCGAGTGAACCTTTCTTCATAGGCAGCCACTGAGTCTTCCTCTTGCCTCAATTCCAAGAATTGCTTTTCCATCCTAAGTCGAACAGCCTTAGGAAAATACTTCTCAAGAAACATACCTTTGAATTCATCCCAGTCAAGAGCATCAATCTCATAGGCGTCCCTGAGATTTTTAACCATATACCACCACTGATCTGCTTCACCCTCCAAACGGTAAATAGCAAGACTAACCTTTTGATTGTCTGAACACCCAATGACATCAAAAATCTTCTCCAGTGCTTTAATCCACCCTTCAGCTAGCACAGGGTCAGATGATCCTCTGAATGATGGTGGATGTTGCCTCATGAAATGTTCCACCACTGACATGTTCCTCTGCGGTTGATCTGGCTGATCTCGTGCATGGATACCACCACCATTTATCGCTTGAGTCAACTGCTCCATTACTACAACAAACTGTTCAGTTCCAATTCCGACCATTTCTGGATGCTGATTCGGAAGGTTATTTCCTTCTGTATGCCTTCCTAGCACTGCTTCCCTGTTTCCTCTGCGGAAAACCATTCTGAACAAACATGTCTTAGATGAAGCAACCTGGTAATCTTCAAATGCTATATCATTTCAAAAAAATATTTTTGGATAATCATTTAATAGAATTCTAACTCCTAAAGTTATCTAAACCGACCTCTGATACCAACTATAAGGCCCCAGCCTTAAACCTTACTTAATCTTGAGTTATTACAAGATTACACATTGAGGATCTTTTCGGGTTTACAGTTTTAGAGAATTATATCATAAAACTTGCATTACATTCCACATATAAACAAAGTGGTTACATAAAGATAGTATTCTTCATTCCCATCAATGGAAACATATTTAAAATAAAACATGGATTCTTTCTTGACACATCCTTGACTCTATCATCTTATCATGTACCTTTCCAGTGACCTGTGAAAAACATTTCAAAAACTTGGGATGAGCATAAAAACTCAGTATGGGTTATAAAAAAACATGGAAAGGAAACATGAGTTCATATATACATAAGAATGAAATCATACTTTACCCATAAAACATAGGCACTTTAACATACCTCATAAAATCATGAATAAATCATAGAAATCATAAGAGATAAAGGTAACTTGAGGCATTCATAACATTCTTATGTAGGGAGTAACCCTCTTGGTTACGTTTGGAATACCCATCACAGTATATTCCCTAAATCTCTTCGGATAAACCTTAACGTTTCACTCCTTCGCGTTACCCAATGCATTGGATAGCTATATCGGGCTCACCCGCCCTTAGTTTATCACAGAACCACCCGTCTTCGTAATAATGCCCAAGAACCATAACATAATCGTATCACATAAAACATGCATAAAGGAAACATAACATTTCCACATTTCAATCACAAGGTATCAATACAACACAAAAAACATTTTGAAAACCATTTTCAATACCAAAATAAAAGAAAAGTAAAACAAGGTATTTATTTTTCTTTTAAAAAGATGGTATGGCTTGTAGAGGAAGCCGAAACTCAAATAATGGTCACGACGGCGGAGAAGTCGTTGTCGTCGCATACGTATGACAAAAACATTCCCTTTTTTCGTTTAGTAAACGCTTCGTATAAAAAAGATTCCTTTTGAATAAACGTAAAAGTCAAAGGGGTTTATACACCGTATAAAAGAAAGTTGTGTATAAAATAAAATATGCCTCAATGAAAGGAGATTGAGACGAAGTCCCATACCTCGGGTCCGACTTGACTCGATCGTTCTTTAATGTCCTGAATAATAAACTTGAGTTAATTTATACTTTCTTAAGAACCTTTTTCAAGTTCATTATTCCTTTTATATCACTTATTACCATGTCATGAACACTATATAATTATTTAAGTTAACAACGGTCGTTTTAACGATCATTAGTACTTGAGTCAAAAATAATCCCTTTATAATTACATGTTGTTCATGTATTCATTATATCCAGAATGGTATTCATGATTTAGATATCATATATGTCATATATATCCAGTACATACATGCATTTATAATATTACATAATCATTTAGAGGTAAGAAATGAAATGCACCGTTCATGGAGACGGTAAGCCGTACGTACGCATGAACGCTACTTCCATTTATATTTCGTATTTTCTGGAATGGAATCATAATGATATAAGAGTATATTATAATTCCAGTATAATAACATATATAATATCATTAACTTTATCCTTTACACATCCCACATATGGTATTAACGAATCAAATCACTTTCAGGGGGCGGTAGTCCGCACTTCCTAAAATGAAGATATCGTGTTTACCCAAAATTGAAACCATAAAGGTATGCCCAAAATGAAAAAAACATATGCTTAAGGAAAACATAAACATATTATATATCATATATAAAAATAGTGACATCATAATGGCCACCTTTGAAGGTGTTAAATGAGTATTGAACAATCATCGTTTCGGGAGGCAGAATTTCGCCATCCACGGAAACCGTATGTTCTTTAACCATTTGATGTAGTTGTGTGAGAGTGTAGCTCAAATAAATCTTATAACAACATCCTAGTATATTTAATATACTGTTTTTGTTACAAAAGAAGTAAATAAAAAGAGTTTAGGGGGTTGGAGAAGCAAAATAAAACAAATGAACATGAGAGAATGAATTACCATTAAAAGTGTAACTCCTGTTGATTTGAGCCTAAAGGCTTCATTTGAAAGGATTCTGCCCAAAGGTAATCCTCTAGGATGAGGAGAGGGATGTTTAGAGAGTAAATGGGCAGGGGTCGGCCGAGCCAAAGGCTTGAGGAGTGTGTGAAATGAGGTAGAGGTGGGGGCCTTTTATAAGAGGAGAGGAGGGGCACTTTTGGAAAGTAAAAAAATATTACTTTATTTGAAAATGTGTTTCGGTTTTAAAAGGTCCCAAATTGATATAATTCGTGGATAAGGTGATAAGGGTTCGAAATCCACTCATCCAAGTGGTTTTGGACATGTGTAGTTCATATATTTTACATTATCATTCCATTTTATTTAAATCGTCAAATAATGATGTCATCGCTGCATCATTATTATGTCATAAATAATTTAATTTATTTAATGTCTACAAATTAAAAAAAACTATGATGTAGGAAATATTTTTAGATTTCCAATGACTATTTATAATCAAAAATATGATCTTTATAACCCCATGTAAAAATGGTTTTCGTAAAACATATTATGTTTGTGTCATTTTTACTTTTACATTAAATAAAAAGTTATTTATGTCATTTCCCAACCAAAGTGGATCCATGGGGTCCCCAAGTTGACTCATGGCTTGTCTTGGTCGGACATGACACAACCAATGAGGGTAGGACATGTGTCAAGCTCATCTTATTTTATTAAAGCATTATTTTTACCTTAAACTACACTAATTACCACTAATCGCGATTAAGAACTTAATAAGTTACTATTCACCAAAAAAATTATTATAATCTCATTGAACCACATTTTACTTCTTAATGACAACCATGTATGCAGGATTTTTTAAATTCAAAACACAATGATGGCAAAATTTCATTTAAACGGAAAATCAGTCTTTATAAGTACCACTTAGTGGTTTCACTATTCATCAAAAATTGAAGTTTTTCAGAAAATTACCAAAAATTCACCCTAAGCTATATTTGATATTACGAATTCAAAAATGAAGTCTATTTTACAAAATTCAAAACATATAAGTCACATTAATTAATTTAATAATTAATTCCCACTGTTAGAGCAAATAGCGTGTTTTTATGAAACAATAAGTATCAAAATATTGATACCAGTTTAAGTCCAATTTCAAAGTGAAATTGATTCCAATGACCACCATTGGATTAAATGGTAAAAATATATTCATATTAAACATTAAGACCAATTCAAAAGATAATCTAATCATATAAATAAATTAGATTAAAAAGCAGTTTTGATGTAAAATGCAGTATTTTTCACTATTCATTAAAAAAATGAACATTGTCAGAAAAATACCAAAAATTCACACAAAGTAAATTTTGATGTCCCAATCATAAAGAATAAGTTTATTTTGACAAACATATTTTATAAAATTGTCAAAAGATAGATTTAAAAAGGGTTTTCCATCATAAGGCAGTAAAACAATCTTTTAAGAATATTAGTGTATTACATGCTTAAGATTGGATTTATTTGCATTTTAAGCCTCTAAAACACTATCTAATTCATTAATAGACATATATAAAAATATCTATTATTAATTACTTACTTGGGATGTTACATAAGCCTTGACTAATATGAATTTATGTTATATTTTTATGTGTATTGTAAAAAACCTCATGTCTTATGTTATGAATTTTAAGATTATTTCCATTGATTCATATGAACTTTTATCCCATGAAATGATATCATGATCTTTCAAGTGCAGGATAAGTCTTCCAAATATTATGTTCTTATGTCTTATGATTATGATATGAATGATATTTCACATTTTTACCCTTATTGAGAATTTGAGATCACCCTTTCATATTTTTCTTTTCCCCATGTCATGAATAAGTGTACTAAGGAAGATATGTTCAAAAGGAGTCTAGTTATAAAGATATAAGTAGGAGACAACATAGATGTTTTATAAACCAGTTTTTTATGTTTCCTAGTTTCTAAAGACAATATACCTATACAGTCATGTAATGGATTTATTATATGTTGTAATAAATATAATTCAATTTTTAAGTAATATAAATGTATTTAAATTATGGTACTTTATAATAACCTTATCAAGAATACAAGGAAATGGGATGAAATTTACTCTATATAATTGGATGAGTTCAAGATCATATTTTTCAAGAAGTAATTTCTTTTATTCCTTGAACAATAATAGAGAAGGTGTTCCTTGAGCGTAATCAAAAGGAAAATGAAATAATTGGTACCTCTAAAGAAACTTTTACAAGACTTTCAATGTACTCTTCTAGAATTATTATCCAACCTAAGTTTGAAATTGATCGATTCTTTAGTGGATTTAAATGGAGACTCCAAAGGGCATTATCCATAAGGGACTTAAATAGCAATGAGAAAATTGTTCGATTTAATCTCAAGGTTGAGATGGATATTGGAGTAACCCATCAGTTTTATAGGTTTGATAAGATGATAAAAATTTAATTCAAGGGAAAATATAAATACCATACTAAAAAGAAGGTGAGTTTTCCATTATGATAGAAGCATGGAAAGAAACATAGATGAAATTGTATTAAAGGTATAAGGAAATGTTTTGAGTGTGGGAGATAATTTTATTGAGTAGTTGAATTCTGATGTGATGGGAAAAAGTTGAATAATGATGCGATTAGTGAAAAGGATACACAAGAATTCACCTCCTACACTTCAATGCTACAAGTTCCTGGAAATGAGGAATTATACCAACCAATTCCCTAGTCCAAGGGTTATTGACAATTATTAACATCTGAAATCTCTTAAGGATAAATAAAAAAGGCAAGTCACATGTGATCACTGTTAGTAATGTGGAGTATGATAATGAAGTGGTGGAAGGTGCACTTACCATCCACTCTAAATTAGTAAATGTTTTATTTGATTCTATATCCAACCACTCTTTAATTTATGAAGACATTTCTAAGGGTATAACCATATTTCCTCAACAATTAGACGTTGAGTTAGATATGAGAACTCTTAATGGAACAACAATTGCATCAAAAGTTTATAATTCTTATCCATTTGAATTTTGTGGGAAAGTGCTTCCTCAAAATCATGTGATCCTATCGCTAGTGGAATTTTTTTGTGATTCTTGGCATGTATTGTCTTTCTATATATCGATCCCATATAAATTTCCAAGGAAGGGAAATTACATATCATATTCTTGATCAATCTATGATCATCTATCGATGCAAGGATTAGTATGACTTTCTGGTGGAAATTTCTTCAATATTATGGATCTTGATTCCAATAAATGAAAGTTATCTATCTAAAATGGTTGGGGAGAAACTCACCATAAATAATAAACCTGTTGTATGCGAATATTTTGATGTCTTTATGAAATAATTGGCAGGTCTTCCACCAAATCGTGAATTTGAGTTTTCAATAGAACTCATATTGGGTGTTATACCCATTTCAAAGAAACCTTATAGAATATCCCTAATTGAGTTGCAGGAATTAAAGAAGCAATTCAAAGAGAAACTTGTCAATGGATTCATAATCCCTAGTGTGTCACCTGGGGGTGCACCTGTTCTATTTGTTAAGAAGAAATATGGATCAATTATAATCTTACTTGATTACTGAGAACATAACTAGATCACTATCAAGATAAAATATCATCTTCCCCATATTAATGACTTATTCAACCAAATTTGAAGATCACAATACTTTTCCAAGATTGATCTTCATTTAAGATATCATCAATTAAGGTTCAATAAGGAGGATATACCAAAGATGACATTCCATACAAGGTATTGAGACTATGAATTTAGAGTGATCACTTTTGGTCTTATTAATTCCCCGAAATCTTAATAGATCTAATGTATAGAGATTTTAATGACTATATTGATCAATTTTTGGTAGTATTCATAGATGATATTATAATTTATTTTAAGAGAAAGAAAATGCACGAATATCACTTGATAATTGTACTAAAGACCTTGAGAAATGAAACGATTTATGTAAAATTTACTAAGTGTGAATTTTGGCTTTAGAAAGTTTCATTTTTGGGTCACATAATCTCAAGAGAGGGGATATATCTAGATCTAGCAGAAACAGAATTTATTGAAAGTTTTCATTGACTATCAACACTAACTGAGATGTGAATTTTTCTTGGTTTGGATGGATATCATCTTTGTTTTGTGAAATATTTATCATGAATATCTAATCCACTAAACATGTTTACTTGGAAAGGAGTTAAGTTCATGTGGATCGAAGAATGTCAATAGAATTTCAAAGAGCTAAAAATAAAGTTATCAAGTGCACCTCTGCCCACACTTCCTTGTAGTATATAATGGTTTGTGATCTACAGTGACGCATCCAAGAAGTGTATGGGATGTGTTCTCATGAAAAATAATATGTTGATATCTTATAACTTTCAATAATTGAATATACATGATCGAAATTACCAAACTCATGATTTGAAGTTAACTGTGGTAATCTTGGAAATAAAGATATGGAGGCATTATCTTTATGGTGAAATGTGTGATATTTATACAAATCATAAAAGTTTATAGTATATTTTCACACAAAAAGAGATTAATTTGTGCCAAATAAGATGGTTGGAGTTGATTAAAGATTACAAATTCTCAATACATTACCACCTTGGGAAATAAAATAGGGTGGCATATGGTTTGAGTAGAAAATATTGTTCTAGCTTATCCATGATGAGGGTCACAAGAGGTCCAATATTTATGGATTTGCGAAGGATGGGTCTTGAAATTTTAAAGGAACAATAAAAATTGTATATTTCTCAAATGAATCTTCAACCATCTATACAAGTGAAGATTAAGGAGGCAAAGAAGGAAGATGTGGATCTACAAAAGAAGGTGAGAAATGTTACTTAATTCAACCTTGATTTTGATGAAATAAAAAGGACCCTGAATTGGGTTTGTATTCCACCCATACTAGATTTAAAAAAGGAGTTGTTGGATGAGGCTCATAGTTATTTATACTCTATTCACCATTGAATCACAATGATGTACAGATATCCGAAAGATTATTTCGAGTGAGATGGCATGAAAATAGATATTATTGAATTTGTGTCTAAATTCTTGGGTTTTCTATAAGTTAAGGTTGAATGAAAGAAGTCTAAGTGGATGTTACAACCATTAACCATTCCAGAATAGAAATGGGAAAACATTACTGTGGAATTTTTTGTCAGACTTCCCAAAACATCTAATGGTCATAATGCAATATGGGTTATAGTTGATCGCCTTACAAAGTCTACACACTTAATTTCTATTAGAGAGTATTTCTCACTTGATCAGATTTCCAATATATATATATAAAGGAAATGCTAAGATTTCATGGAGTACCAATTTCCATTATATCTAATTGGGATCCAATGTTTACCTTGATGTTGTGGTGAATTATTCAGTAGGCTCTAGATACAGAGTTATGTTTCAGCATTTCTTATCTTTCTCATAAATATGGTATGTATGATAGAAAAATTCAAACTCTAGAAGAAATGTTGATATCTTTTTCTATTGATTTTAAATTTGGTTGGGATCAATACAAACATTTGGAAGAATTTTATTATAATAATATCTTTCACTCCAACATTTAGACGACCTGTAATGAAGCATTATATAGAAAGAAGTGCATAACAACTACTATTTGTGATAAATTTTTAGAATGAAAGTTATTAGGACCTGATCTTTTTGATGAAATGTCATAGAATGTTAGATCTATTAAACAACACATAAAAGAAACTTATAATTTAAAAATCATTATATTGAAAATCGTTGAAAAGACCTAGAGTTTGATGTGGGTGACAATGTGCTTCTATGAATATCACCATGGAAGAGGGTAATGTTATTTGGAAATAAGGGCAAGATAAAACTTATTATATCTATCCTTTTGAAATTATAGATCATGATGGGAGGGTAGCTCATCATTGGCGCTTCTACTAAATATCTCTTAAGTTAATGATGAGTTACATGCCTCTCTCAAGAGAATTAAATAACTGATCCTCAACATGTACTAAACTTAGAAGTCGTACCGTAGAGTCAATATATTTATTATGAAAAAAACCAATAGATATTCTTGATCATAGCGATAAAGGGCTATGAAACAAGACCACTCTCTTCGATTAAAGTTTTATGGAAAAACCACCAATTTAAGGAATCTATGTGGGAACTTGAGGATGTAATAAGGTAGAGGAATCCTCATATATTTGTATCTAGGTGAAAATTTTTTCAGAAGAGATTTAGTTTAAGGGGGTTGAATGTAACACCTGGATGGTTTTATAAAATATTTTCTATAAATAATTTGAATTCTTCAATCGCTTGCATTGCATGAGTTCACAAGTTTAAACGAACCACGAGATTCCATCAGTATAAAATGGAAATTATAACCTAGTAGTTAAGTTCATGAATACAAATATAACTAACATATGAAAATTTATGGTGAATTATGTGGCTACCAATTGTTTATGAAAAAAACAATAAATGGTAAAAGAGATATTTGCATTCATAAATTAAGTTAATTACAATTAGTAATGAAATTAATGAAATATATGTGTTATATATTTAATAAAGTATTTTTTATATTCATCTAACATATATTTTAGTCATAGGGTATGAATAAACCCTATTTTATGTATAAAAAATCTATTTTCTCATAATGGTAATTTTATCGCCTTTTAATGGTGAAAAATTATTAAATTAAAATTTTGAAAATTTAATAATTTTATTATAAATACATAAACTACTTATTTGGATGAATAATAAAAAAAATTACTCTGTATGAGTTTTTGATATTTTTCTGATAAATTTCATGTTTTGATGTATTGTAAAAGTATACTAAATTTTAACTGAAGAATATTTTTTTCATCTGAATAATTTATATAGTTAAATTATATTATTGAAATTTTTGAAAATATAAATAGAATAAATATTTATAATTTAATATTATTTAAGTCATTGGTATTAATTTTACATTGAATTTAGATATAAAATCACTTCACTCTTTTGCACTGTTTTAACTTTTAAAACTAGTTTTTTCATTCCAAAAAGAAGTTTAATTTTAAATTCATTACTGTAACTCAAA
The DNA here is from genome assembly GCA_963277665.1 of Viscum album. Classification (NCBI taxonomy): domain Eukaryota; kingdom Viridiplantae; phylum Streptophyta; class Magnoliopsida; order Santalales; family Viscaceae; genus Viscum; species Viscum album. The sequence continues at coordinate 375,397,029 of OY728126.1, read as the reverse complement.
TGTTTTGAATTTGGAAAATTGGATTCTATATTTGGAAATAGTACTTTCAAATTATGTAAAAATATTTCTTTTATTTTTGGGTATTATGAATAGTAACATCAGTAATTTTTATTAATAAAGTGAATGGGTAAATCAGGTAATTAAAGGTAAAAATAATATTATAAAATTAAAATAAAACATGTCCCAATATCATTGGATGAGTTTTTTTACCCAAATCAACCTTTTATATAAGTGGTCTCATTATGAATCCACTTTGATGTGATTAGGACATTTAATTAATTTAATATAAAACAAGTTTATTATGTATTACTCAAATCTTAATAACTATATTATTTTTTTAATATAATGTTATCCCAATGAAAACTTCATTTATAAATACTCTTTTGAAATCTTTTTTTTTATCATGGTAATTTATTTATAATTTTTATCAAATAAATATTTACCTTAAAGGTTAAAACATTGATGATAGAGAAATTATTTAATTGATGAAAAATCAATAAAATAAATTTTATTAAAATTATTAAAACCATTAAAATACAGAAACATTTGACCAAATCATAGTGATTGAGTATATATAAACCATCATCATACAAGGGTTGAGTAATTGACCATTTCGATCCATATAGAAATGATTACGGCACTTATAATATTTTATTTAAAGTGATGTTGATGTTGTAACATTCTTATTTTAATAAATATAACATTTTTAAGGTTTGATTTTCCAGATGGTATATTCAACTAAATGTCTTCTTAAGAAATATATATGATTTATATTGATCTTATTATTATTTTTTATTTTATTTCAACAAATAATTATATGAAAAAGTTACACAAAAGTGGTGTATAAATTTTTTGTTAATAGAGATAACAAATATATGTTATTAAAAATATAAAAATAAATATAAATTTGGATAATTAATATATCCAATTAATTTTATAGATTTTCTTGACCTCTTATTAATATAATAAAATATTTTTTTTGAAGTTAACATGTTATATTAATATTTTTAAAAATCAATGAATATAATAGTGTAAAAAATGAAACTATTGATTGTTAATCCAAATAATGTAATATTATTTTTTTTAACAATATATTTTTTATAAAATATAGAATAATTATGATATGGTATAAATTTTTCTAAATTATTTACTTATGGTATAACTGACATAAAATAATTAAACATTTTATCCCTTTAATATTTAAACATTTGTTACCTTGGTTAAAAATTAAATAATATAAATAAGTGTTATTAAATTAATAATGAATAAGTTGACCAGAAAAATTGCCTAAAATTTATTGTTTTATGATATTACTACCTTTTCTAATATATTCTCTAAAATTTGAAAAAAATTAGTTTATTTGATTTGGTATGACTTTATTAGAAATTTTTATTTCTGGAGATTCGATAAATGCTCCCCACCTCAACTATTAAAGGGAACCTCCTACCTCACATCTTCACTTCATTTGGATCCTTAAATATTGTTCATCAAATTCCCATTTACCTTATAAACTTCCCTATTCACATTTTATAAGTTCTGGTCTTCTCAATATATCAACATTAGTGACTTTAAGAGGAGATCTCTAGGGAGCTTGTTGAAGAAGAGGTAATCTCCTTTACCGACTCTCTCAAGATCATTTATTCTTATACCTCTAATTCCTTTGTAGTTTCCATTATTAAGTAATAAATAAATTATCAAATATATTCTGATATTCTATTATGGTTATTGAAAATTCTTGTTCTACCTTCTATCTGTCCAACGAAAAATGAAATCAATACACATGCGTACGTACAACTTATCATCTCCACATTGTGGTGTATTCTGTTTTTAAACACCACATTACATTGACAGGTATAATGATGGAAATAATTACTATATACTATTATTATAACATGATATTTATTCTATATCAATATATATATATCATCCACTTTCTTACCATTTCATAATTAAATGAATGATATCGTTGCTTGGGCATACGTACGGTCTACCATCTCTACGGTGTGATGTGATTCATTCCCCAAGATTTCCATTAAATATTAATCACATAAATGTATATAATGAATAAATAAGATATTTAATATTTTAATATAAATTTTTAATTATATAACAATGACCTAATAAGGACAGCCAAAAATTATTTGATAAAACATACATAAAAAAGTGAATCCATTAATACCCGATTAACGTGTAATAATGAAATTTTATTTACAAATAGTTAATAATATGATCTTATATGATATCATAAAAATGTCTATATTAATGTAATACATCAATTATATCATTTAAACCCTTATATAGGACGTTCAAACATGTAAAAAGGAACCCAGACCTAAGGAAAGGGATAATTTTGCAATCTGATTTTTATCTCATATTTTTTATATATATGTATATCTTAGGGTATATTTATCATCCATGTCCTTGTTTCCTAAATATTTATTCCAAAATATTATTTCTATTCTTATAAAATTATTTAAATTCAAATTTACCGTTGGAGAATTTTTATTAAATAGTATGAAAGGAATATTTTTTCTTTTTTGAAAGGAGGTACTTTTTAACATATAAGACAAAAGTACAAGAAGAATATTTTATTTTAACATATATGATGTGGACATATTTTTACATTTTTATATTGATTTATTTTACATGAATATTAATTTAAAATATTTCATATTTATTTTCAAATAAATTATTTTCATTTAAAATTTCTCATTATTTTGAGAAAAGAAAATGTTTTTTGAAAAAGAAAGGATATTTTCCAAAAAATTAATTTCAAGTATTCTATAAAAAATATTTTCCATATAAGATGGAATTATTGAATAGGGTTATGTTTCTATTATACTATACATATTGTTCCTATGGTTTCATTGTGTTTATGATGGAATGGTTTTTATAAAACCCAATTGTTTTAAATGGATCATATTATTGTGGAATGATGTTTAAGGAACCCTATTTTATTCCTTGGGTTATTATGAATGTTTTTGATTTTCGTGTAACTTGTACGAATGATTTTAAGGAACCCTATAAGTATGTTGTATCACACAATGTTTCATGCCTAATTACATATCATGTAATTCTTGAACATATTATATTGGTATTTTATATTATATAGTGTATATACATTGTGTTGCATATGAATTACACATAATGTACTTAATTATATCCTATAAAAAATAAATTTTATTTAATAATAAACAAAGGTTTTCATATAAAATCCCAGGAGAAATAATCTGTGTAAAAGTTTGGATAAATAAATGATGTTTCTATTTGTTCATTAATTTATTAATTTAAGTTAATTTATCATAGAATGAATGATTCAAAATAAATTTTATAAATATTAAATATGCTTTTCATAATATTTTATGAATGCTCATGATATTTGACCAACATCTATATGGGTTTGATTTTTTAATCAATTAAATTCTTTATTTTATCCTTTATTATGTGTTGTTATTATAAAATTAAATATGACAATCTTTGAATCACCCCTTCCGACATTATTATATATAGTATTTTGTGTCCATGGATCATTTTATATAACCCTAAACTCTTGGTACCTCTAACTTTCATGTGGGTGTACATTTTTAGAGAATTGATATCCTAAATGGAGGAGACAAATTTGAGATAAATCCAAATAAGGTGATACAAAATAGATTGGTGGATACTAAAAATCGATTGAAGTTCAGGAATAAGAAGTTACTTCCATTTGGTTGTTTCTTGGTTTATCATCACTCGATAAAATAAATTTAAGATAATGTACGTGATAATTTCTTGTGTTTATTTTATTTTATCAATGCACAATTATTATTTTATTTATGGGATGCATTGTTTTTTTATTTTATTAATGAAACATGATCAAATATTCTAAATAAAGTAACGATAATGTTTTGAAAAAAAAATAAAAATAAAATGTATGAGATTTATTTTATCATTTATAATTAATTACTTATATATATTCTTATATAAAATAATTAAAAAATATACAAAGGATAAAATAGAATAACTTTAACAAACATATCGAATACATAAATTATTTTATGATACATGATTAATTATTTTTGTAGGTTTCATAAACAATTATGTAGAAGTAAAATAATAAAGGATATTTACACAATAATAAAATACCAACTTTAACATTTTAATTCATAAAATGTGTTAGAGCACTAGAGTTAGAATACTTCCATTTTACAAATTTCTACTCTGGAACACCTATTTGTAAATTAAATTATTGGGTTGTTATAATAAGAGTCTTGGGATGAAATAACCCATTTAAAATAAAGATTTTTTTTTCTAATAACACTTTATGTAACATATAGAAAAGTGTTGTGGAAATTAGATAATAGGATTATAGGATCAAAAATTCCACTCAACAAATCAAGGAGTAGTGATTTAATGTAGTTGGAACAAATATAACACACATAAATACCTTTAAATAACATTTAAAATCATCTATATGGGAAATGAGAATGAAATTAAGAATCATCTACACTAAAATATCCATGAAACATGATATTATAATACCAATGGTGTGGATATTTTGGTTTTGAAAGAAATAGTGGGAGGCTAAATTAACTCATTAATATGCCATATTTGAAAATCAAGTTAAAGTAATAAAATAATATTTTTAAAATTATGGATAATGGAAAGAAACAAAACCCATTCACTGTCCTTGAGATCATTCATGAACACAGAGAACATATTAACTGGTTAAAGATACTAGGAGTGACATATGTTCTTTATCATTGTACTTTGTAAATAAAAGAAGTTATTTATACTAGAATCCCTTATTCCTACGGAGCCTTCTGAGGAGTTGAGGGGTGAGAAAAAGGATATATTATTGAGAAACATAGATGATTCATTCGATATCCAATGTATCATGTTGTCATCCATGTTTAGTGACATTTTTATGCATCATGATTACATGGATGCTTATTCCATGATTTCTCATTGTAAATATCTTTAGCATGATATAGAAATGGAAGAGATGTATGAAATATAAAAAATATATTCACATGCATGTTGAAAGAATGAGTCCCTATTTTACCTCATGTTTTCAACAGGATTATAAAAATTGATCTTTTAGAGAGTTTGTGATTCAAGCTATAATAATTTTTTTTTCTAAAAACATCATCCTCTCATATCATTATACAAGCATCTCAAGAATTGTGGTTAATTTCTATATAAATAATAGAGATAACTCTCATGTGAATTTTTTAACACTGGTTATCCAAGATGATGAATAAATGAGTTAATATAATTATTTTTTAGATATGAAGAATAAAATGAAATACTTAGGAAAAAACCTTAAGGTAGAAAATAAACAAAAGGAACTATTAAAATATTATTTAGAGAAAAGAAATATTTATCTGGGGATAAATAGCATGATCTTTTTTATTTTAATTATAGCATGAATGTCCACTAGAAGAATGACAACACCATAGTGATAAAAAAAAGTTGAATATTTTGGTGTTTTCTTTATAAAAGTTCATCTTTACATTTCTACAAAATTATTATTACATAAAACTTTTGGTAAAATTTTTTATCAAAATATATGATCCAAGCATATTCAAGGAGATTATTAAATATGAGGTGGATATTTGAGATATAAATTGAGCGAGATTAGTTATTCTACTTATAGGATACTAATATCTCATGTTGTTTCCTAGATGATTTTTCTTTTAAAGAACTATAGTTATGTTCCTGGTGTAACAAATAAATATTATTTGTGTGGTGAGTGTAAAGACCCCAACACTTGTAGCATAGAATTGGTGGTTAGATTATTACATTGGCATAATATATAAGAAATAATATCCCAAATTACATAATATTTTATTATTCTACATAAATTAGAATCATAAAATTTTGTGACATTATATATGGAAACCTAAATTAAAACTTTGTAAAAGTAAATATTTTATATCCTTGAACTCATTTAAATATTCCTTCTTAATATCCTATAAAAAGGAAAAAATATATTGGGTGAGCTCAAATTCTCTGAAAGGGTTAAGTACAATGGAAGATATCATTATTAATAAAGCATAATCAATATGGAATGGCAAATAACTAAAAAAAATGAAATTTAATCAGTCACATGAGCATAAATACATCCATCGATAATGTCAATGAAAAAACTATCATGGATAATAATATCTAAATTCTCAATGAATTAAATTCAAAATGTTGGATGTTATTATATCAATCATCATGATATCTATACAATCCTGACCATGAACTGAGGTAGTTTAATTGATGGGTAGGTATACACTAAAAACACATTTAATGGTAGTTTACTAATTTTTCCCATGATTCTTATCAATATAATGTGGGGATATATAATTTCAGTCCCCACTCTTCACTTCATTTCCAATGCATTCCTCGTATATTGAATGATCAGTCTAATTAATTATCAATATTATTTATCAACAAACATCTATATTGAGTAAAAATACGGATTATCAATAATTTATTAGTTGATAATATATCATTCAAACTAAAAGAATATATGTAAAAATGATATACATATTTATAAAAAATAATATATATGATTGAACATTTAGATATTTAATTGATTTGTAATATTAAATGATGATAAGAAAGTGAATTTTTTAATATAAAGGTAACAACTATAGGAATAAATCAAAAATAGTGAATTTTAGAACTTTCTCTAGTCAAACTGATCATAAACCATCCAGAAAAAAATAAGGATGGTATTGTTACAACATATATCTAGTGGAAGATTTTTAAAATAAAGGTTTTTCAGCATTTATGAAGAGAAATACAATAAAATATCATTAAAAACAATCTTAAATAAAACAACTTGTTCATTATGAAAATAAGTTTTTCAAATTAAAATTTCCAGAATATATGGAAAAAAATAATTCTTAAGTAATCTTATAAACATATAAAGGAATCATAAAATAAATGCGGATTCATGATGGCTGGAATTTTATTTTCCTGATGATTATCTGAAATCAAATATTACTTTCACATTTTTGTAAGAAAAGTATAAAAGTACACTATTTGGAAAATGAGAGGATGATTCCTTTTTAAAAAAATTTTAAAATTATAATATGTGGTAAAATATTATGTAATAAATCAACGGATAAGAGTAAAAATATTCCTTAAAACATTTTAAAGAAATTATATATATGGAAGAAAATATTCCTAACCAAGTAAAAAAATAAATTCATTTTTCTATAAAAATATTCTTTTGGTATCTTGTGTATTTAGTAGAAGAAAGTTAAAGAAAAAAATATAATTTGTATAGCTAACCATACGAGATAGAAATATTATTTGTTTTGGTTAAAAATATCAAATAATTCCCCCATTAGAAACTTGAACATAAATAATCCAAAATAATGATAAGATTATGATACCAACATTTACCAATTCGGTAACATTTGAATCACACCCCCATGAAAGAAATATCATAAAATTAAACATTAAGTACCATTAATATAAAAATATTCATGAAATATTATATTAAAGGGTATATAGATACATATAATATAAATAAATAGGCTCATAATACCGAATATGTCTCAATATAGTGTAAATTGAGATGAAATCTCTTATAAAGGATGTACTGTTGAAGTGGGAATTAATAAATGAATTGGTCATGTATATATAATGTAAATAAACATAAAACAAGTGGAATACATAGAATAATTGTTAAATTTAATTACACACATAATCTTAGAATATCAAATATAATAAAAATTACTATGACCTATTAAAAAGTAATTCAGTTATGAAATCCCTTACCACATGGTCAAATTCCAAGGAAAATCCCCTTTGAAGAAATAATTTAAATTGAAACATAAAATACCATGAATTATGAAGTATTCATGATATAACATGTAAATGGTAATTATATATACTATATAAAATAAATTTTTTCATAACATTAAAATTTAAATCAATGAAAGTAGATTAAGATGAAATCCTTTAACTAAGGTCTGACTTGTCACATAAATTTAATATCTTTAATTATTATAAGATTATTATAATTGTTTTCTACATTAAAAAAATTTCAATGTTTATTATTTATTTTATTTTATTTCATACCTTTTTATATTTAATTACTTAATCAATTATGTTCACAAGATAAATTTTGGTGATATTAAGTTCATATATCCCAAATGACATCGATGGTATTGTTATGGTAAAAGTGGTCATTATTAAATCATCCCCAAAATAATAATTTTCATATAATTTTAATTTTTATACATTAATTATAATTCTTTAAAAAAATTTGATATATGTTTGTTAAAAATTAACTACATTAAAATCATTGAGAAGATAATCCAGAAGTAGGCTTTAGTAACATTTCCATTTTTCATCGGTCATGATGGAAACAACATGAGTATCATTTTATGTTTATAGTATTATAATTATTAAATAAATATAATATTAATTCATTAAAAAAACTTATATATAGAATTCATGTGATGTTATTATGAAAAAAATCACATCACTTCATGGAGAAGGCAGTCTACACGTAGACATAAATGACGTTGTCATTTTTACATGAATGAAAAGGTAAGAAAATAAATGATATATTATAATTTTAGATTGATAAATATTTCTTGAATATAATATATATATATATAGTAAATCCATCATTAAAACCAACCATGAGTAGTGATTATGCAAAACGAATTATATTGGTTCTTGTGGCGGTAGACCTCTGTACACAAGAAGGACGATTTCATAACCCATTTGATCGAATAAGGGAGATATATAGAGTATTAAATTAAAATAAAAACATCTAATTTTGTAGTATATACTTGTTTTATTATATCACAACTACTTAATAATTCTTTATGGAGGTGGAATAAGAAATAAAGAAATGATTTCTTAAGAACTACACCTCTTCTTTGGACAACCACATATAGTTTACACCAAAATCTTATATATATTAATTTAATGATCCAAAAATTGCATCTTAGACTTGGTTTTAGATTTAAGTATGGTGTTTTCGTAGATTTTTCTCAACCAAAATTTTTATCATGTGTGAAGAAAAGATGAGATGAGGTTCCCTTTTATAAATGAGGGGTGGGTCACTCTTCAAAATTTTAAAGTATTAAACAAATATAAATGAATTTTAACATTAAATTGACTCAAAATGGAGAATATTATAGGAAAATAGAAGATTGTATCTAAAACATGTAATTCAATAAAACTTTGAAAAGTTTACTTTATGTTTTCACCTTTATATTTTTTATGATTAACCCCTTTTTAATACGTTTTGACATTTACCGTGGTATTTATGTTTTTACTCGTTAGTATCCAAGAAACATGCTATAAAATCATGAAAAGAATCATAAATTTATGATGGTTTATATTATAAACCATTTTACATTGAATTGGATGAATGTGAGGTATTCATGAATTTTAAATCTTTTAATAAAATATTATTTAATACAAAATATCATTAATGTCAATTTTCACACTACACATTTAATTTGACTTTAAAAAATCTAGACAAGGATTTAATTAAAATATATATATTTCAAAAATATCTAAAATTTTATAATAATATAATAAAATTTCTAGATCATAATATTTTTTTTCAAATTTTATTATTTTTAATATTTTTAGAATATTTTATTTTATTATCATTGTAATTAACTAATCACTCAAGCAATATTGTGTAAGAATTTAAGGTTATCATTTCATTAATAAATATTATAAATGAATAAATATGATAAAAAATAATTTATTTTCCAAATGAATATTCATAACATAACTTCCCTCCTTTTTATTTTCATGTGAACACATAACAGTTTTTTAAAAGTGAGAGAGGGATATTTTGTCTTTTTCTTTACTTAAATTATTATAAAAGTCAAAATCATTGAAATATCGAATAAAATATAGAAATTTAGAAGAAAAAAATATGATATAGGGTATAAATATTTTCATACAATATAAATTAGACATTTTCTCGTCGATTAATCCCTTATCCCTTTTGTTTAACCCCTAGTAAACTTGTTTCATTATAACAGATTTTTACAATTTTTACAATTCATTATGGAAAAAAATTAAATTTCCCTTATTGAGTAATATAAATTATTAATATTTAAAATATTTAATCAATTTAAAAAAATAATTATAATTATTAAAATAATTTAATTTAAAATTAAATCTACTAGTGTTACAAAAAGTAGTTTTTTGTAAAATGCATTTTTCTAAGAAAATATTATTTTACACTAACTCTATGAATAGTATAATTTATTATATGATTCGTAATTTATATATATATATATATATTACTAATACAAACATTTAATTTAAATAATTAATCATTGTTGTTTTTTTAACTAATTAAAACTGACAAAGTTTATGCACTTACTTTTTTTCTGAAAACTACATTTTTAAGTATACAAATAAACTTATACCAAAAGAAAAAAATCATATTCAAATGAAATAAATTATATTATTCTAGAAAAAATGTATCATATATAACTTTAATAAAAATCCCAAAATACTATGGGAAATTTCAATCACTTGGTTTAATGAAAATAAATGATAGTATTTGAGAAAATCAGTAATTTCTACAATTCACTAAAAATCCATCATTTCAGAAAAGCCTAAAATTTCACCCCCAGTTAATTTTAATATTAAAATTTCAAAAATTATTTTCATTTTATAAAATTAAATTTATAAAAGTTTTATAAATTGGATATAATGTTTTCTCAAAAAATTAAATAAAATCATTTTTGAAGAAAAATTGTTTTTGTAGAATAAAACGACTTTACAAAAAAATTGATTAATTTTGTATGAGAAATTTTCCAATAACATTATGTTGAGTAGGGAAATTTTATATATATTTCAAAAATCTATTAATACATTTAATACCCATCAATTTAATAGCTAATTTATAACACTCGTATTTAAATAATAATAATTTTTTGTCATTTATGCTAATTGTTTTGTGTCGTTTATGCCATCAAACATAATATCACATCATAAAAAGTTTTAATAAAACTTAATCTTAAAAAGAGGGAAAGGTAAAAATAAATGTCACCTAGAATATCACAAATCTAGGTTTTCAAATATGAGAACATTATTGGGAAGTAAAAATATAGACATGGAAGAGAAAACTAACACCCAATGAATATTAGATAGTGATTGAGAACATGGTTATGAGAAATTTAACAACCACAAAACCATAAATCCCTAATGGGTCAAAGATCATCAATTCATTAGAAATTATTTTAATAGGATAATATTTTTGTTTCGAGATCCTTTTCAAATAGTAGGGGAATTACTTTACTATATAGTTTAAAACATAATGAAATATACTTACTTGATACCATTCTATTTCATAAGAACAATTTCATTCTTAGGTTTTGCTTAGATTAATTTTTACATCATCTCTTACTCCAATGAATGAATATCAAATATTCTTTTATACTTGAATCACTAAAATTAACTTTTAAATGACCCTAAGATCCATAAAATAATAATAATTTATTCCTCATGCCTTTAAATATTATCCAAAAATTAATTGTTTCCCGTATGGTAAGATAATAATCAATAAAATTGTAAACTCTCATATGAATAAATTATACAACTTTCTCAAACATTTCTACAAAGGGTTAAACATACATTAGTCTACAGTTAAATTACACTACATCACAATTTTTCTCAATAGTGTCAACATTAATGAATGTTTTCACCTCAAAGTTTATCTCATACATTTTAACATATATCCCCAAAACATTAATTTCATTCTTCCCAAAAAATACTTTACATTAACTCTTATGGTTAGTTATACCTCAACCCAATAAAATTCTACAAAAAATATCACTAATTACCAAGTAATACAAAATATATAATCCTATAATATGCTTCCTTGAAAAAATGTTATATTTAACCATTAAAATATTTATGTAAAAATAATTTCAAAGTAACCAGTAGATAACTTAGGCTGGTTGTAGGCATCACACCTATCATGACCCATCCCACTGGGCTCGATCCATGACTACACCAAGGCCACCTTCCATAGGCCATGGGCTAGCGACTAGCACCAGAAAGTCATATCCCTATAAAGGGAAGGCATTACTGTAACACCCTGACCCCAGTTACCCATATTCGGTGCATTATTACGTATCATTGTTCTGATCATAAAATATCAAGTCTCTAATGACCGATTAGTTTAGTTTCATTGGAAGTACTAGATACATTCATAAGGTTTACATTACATCTTAAAATGGAAAAAAAACTACAACAACATCTTGTCATCATATCCCGTCATACTATCCCTACAATTCATTCATAAAATACTTCTTCACATCCTGGGAAAAATAAAACATTGAAAGGGGTGAGTTCAGATGCTCAGTAAGAATAAAAATATAGCAGAAACTTTCATAAATAGACATAAACATTTTAGGCAATGTATAACTAAAACAAAAGCCTTTTAAACTTGAACATCAGCATAATATCGCAAAGATAAAATGAAATAATTCCATTTACTTATTCACATGAATATTATACTAGTCGAATAATCACATGAAATATCAATAACCACTTTCATAATAATGGAATGCATAATGCCAGACTATCATAACCGCATAGTCAAGGACTTGTTCCAAGACTACAAATATGTTTTTGTCAAGGCCTTGTTCCAAGACACTAGTTTGTCTCATGAGACCTACCGATGCATCGAGGATCTATAGTGGGCTCCACTAGTCACTTACTAAGTCCAATTCATTCCTCATATGAACAGGTGTAAACATAACATAAGCATTCATATTAAAACTAGCATATGAAATGTCAATACTTTCTCCATTAACCATGAATGGTATAAAAATAGCACATCCACAGTCAAACATAACCCATTCAATAAAATATGGAATATTTTATTGTAATATAATAACCTCAATCGAGAATAAATAAGGATATTGACATAGATGAAAATAATCATCAAAAATATTTGAGAGAAATATCTCCCTTTTTCGTTATAAAATTTAAAAGTCTCACTATTTATCAAGAAGCTATTTAAAATAGATTGTTGAATCAAACTGTCCCATACCACTTTGAAACTTTTAAAATGAATTTTAATTTTTAAAACATTAATGTCCATATAAATAAATCCTTAAAACCATTTTTAAAACATGGACATTAATGAGAAGTATTTAGAATAAATAATCATTAGAACATTTTAAAATGATATTTTTTTAGAGTTCCTAACCAAAATAGAGACACTTGAATACAAATAATTGAGATAATAAAAACTTTGTAATATCATTATAATAAAGGTATTCATGATATACTATGTCAAATTACATTATATACACCATATAAAAGTGATTTGGTGTATAACGACAAAGAAGTATCAATAGAATTTAAATTGAGATGAAATATCTTATAAAGACCATATCCTTAGGTTTAGGAAAAATCCAAGACCTAATTATGTGTCAAAAATATAAATACACACAATATAATTGGATATTCAGTGTAAATAAATCATAGGACATTCACACATATTCTTGTAAAAACAACACCAATGAATTGGATATTTAACTCAACAAATGGAGATTGAGTTAAAATTACTCTTATCAATTTCATATCATTGACATGAGAATTTATCAATGGATTGATTATGTGTATCAAAGTTATATCCACATAAATGGGAGTGTAAATTATTACATAAGAAAATGAATAGTTATTCCACACATAATCTTGGAGTAAAATAATCAATGAAGTATGCGTAAAGTCGAATGAGTGGAAATTGAAATTTCAAATTCCCTTATTGATTTGGTAACTTACGAAACATACACCCAAGAAAGAAGGATCATACAATGATGATATAAATATCAGTAAATTAAAGTATATCACACAATAAATACAATCTTGGTCAGTACACACACCGCATGCAATAAATAAGTGGTGAACAATGGAAATCGTACGGAATTAGAAGTGAGATAAGAAACCCCTTACTTTGTACTTTTTCCTTGGTTGAGGGTAGGTTAACCTCCAGTATAATGGTGAAATAACTTTTATTGAATTATAAAAGAATCATATACATTAATATTATATCATATATGATCTTTTAACATTGATTTGTTAATAATATCTTAGTATTATCGTCGTTTCGGGTGTTAACGGATTCGTTTTCCTTTATATTCTTTGTTATGTTATCCATATTTGTTATGGATGGGATGCATCTTATTAATATCCAGAATTATGTCATGTATCTAAACATTACTTTTAATCATAAAATGAAATTTAGTCTTGAATGGATATGATGGGGAATGAATCTCATCGGGTTCGTGGAGACTGTAATCCGTATGAACGCATTTGCGACAATATCATTCTTTTGATATTAAAATAATATATAATTGGATAGTATATCATATATACAGAATCATTATCATGTTATATTTATTATTTACATGAATTATACATCATTATTTTACCCATACAAATAATAATATATTGAATAACAATTACACCACAACGTGGAGACGGTAGGTCGTACGTACGCACGTATGGTGACATGTCATTCAAAGGATGGATAGAATACTTAATATGGTTGTACCATATTTATAATAACATCACATTATATAGAAGATATTGGAGTTATTATTTATGAATGGAGATAACAAAGAAAGAAGAAGTGGAAGAAGAAAGGAACTTGAAAGAGGGTGGTGAAATCATTATCTCTTCTTCGGGTTCTTCCTTTTGATTTGATCAAAAGGACTCCTTAAGTTGGATTTCTGACCAAAGGAGGGCCTCTATGATGAATTGAGGGAAGTTTAGAGGATATTAGGGAAGGTTTTAGCCGAGCCAAAAAGCATTTAAGGTGTAAAATTGAGATAAGGAGGAGTGCCCTTTTATAAGAGGGGTGAGGGGTACCTTAAGAAAAGATTGAAATATTATTTTATAATAAATTCATATTCGATTTATAATGCCTAAAAACTGATTTATTTCGAGTCTAAGGTTGTTATGGGTTGACCAAAACTAAACCAATGGGTTTTAGATAGGTTTGGGTCACTTTATTAACCTTATCTTTTTGTTTTAACTCTTAGTTAATTAGTTTTACATTTACCATGTCTCTTTGTATTTTTATATTATATGGTTAATAAACGTACTATAAACTTCCAAGAGACCCCCAAGTGGTTCATCAATGATACACCTATCATTATATAATTCATTTGGACGAACCTAAGATTTTTATGAATATGATATCAATTTATAATTTAATATTTGTTTTAAAAAATCCTTTATGTCAATTTTTACACTATTTAATAATTTATTTTTGTTAAAGTCTTAACCACTTTAATAATTCAAAAAAAAAATACATTTACGAAAACCTAAAATGTAATATTAATCAATGAAATTCGTTTAATTCATCAAAACTCTCAAATTATATTTATTTTATCATTTATAATACCAATTATTTGATTCCTTCATTAATAAGGAAAATACTGCATCATTATTGTGTCATAAATAAATTTAATTATTAAATGTCTAAAAATAATAAATAAAATTCCATTATGTAGGAAATATTTTTAGATTTCTAATAAATATTGATAGTCGAATATAGAATATATATAACCCAATGTAAAAAATGTTTTTTTAAAAGGTATATGCTTATTTCATCTTTGTATTTACTTTAACTTAATTAATATAAAGTGTCATTATCACTTTCAAGTGGCTCCATGGGGTCCCAAAATAAACTCAAAGATGACCATGGTCGAACATGTGTCAACAAATAGGGTTAGGACACATTTTAGAGTAATTTAATATTATTATAATATTATTGTTTTACCCTTATTTACCGAATTTACCCTTTAACCATGGTAAATAAAAAATTTACCGAAATAATTATTCAAAATGTCTAAAAATAAAAGTTAAATATTTACACAATTTGGACCTCATGATTCTAAATATTGAATCTATTTTTATAAATTAAAAACACATAATTGGTAGAAATTAATTTAAAATTAATTCCCATTGTCAAAACAAAAAAAGTGTTGTTAAGAAATAATAACTATCAAAAGATTGGCACTTGATTATGTGCAGTTTAAATGTGAAATTATATCCAATGACAAAAATTGGATTTAATGGTAAAAATATAATCTAATTATACTTTAAAATCACTGAAATTCATAATTTATCACTATTAATTATTTCTATTAAAAAAGTTGTTTTTAATTAAAATTTAGTAATTTTCACTATTCATCAAAATATGAAAGTTATCATAAAAGTACCAAAAATTCACCCTAAGCTAATTCTGATATTAAGAATCAAAAAATGAAGTCCATTTTGAAAGATAAAATTTATAAAATTTCTAAAAGTGGGTATTACTATCCATAAAGGCTAATTTGATTGGTTGTGGTGTGTTAGAACTCGAAGTTGCCTACAACACACGCTATTGTATTATTCAAATAGAAACATATCGTGGAAGATTGAGGTGTTACATTATCCCCTACTTCAATAAACTTCATCATTGAAATTTTTAAAATTGGGCTTGGGAATATAATGGAAAGTTCCACATCGAAAAATGAGTCAATCAAATTGTCACTTTAAAAGAAAGAAAGAGAAGTACAAAGGTCACCCGAGATAACCTATACTAGGATTCCATGTAGAAAAACATGGATATGGATGATAAACTAAGTGGAAAGTTATGATGGAGAGAGATAGAAAACATGATCAGGGGAAATTTAACAATAATAAACCACAAACTTGTGATGGTACAAACGGTCATTAGTCTCCCAGTAAGAAAAGTAAATGGAAAACATTTTTTTTGTTTTAAGTTAGATTACATAAAGATGAGGAATTAATTTATGAGATTGACTAAGAACATAAATAGATATACTTACTTTTTAAGTAGAGTTTCATTCTTTAATAAATGTTTGCCACTAACTCCTTTTTTTAAAATGATGATTATTCAAGAAGACTTGGTCACACTGGAAGAGATAGAATAATATTTTTAGAGAATTACATGATCCAAGGAGGATAAAATATATATTTACCTTGTCTTTAGAGATTAATCAAAACCAAAATGGTTAGTATAATATCTGATGATCCCCCAAAAGGATATTCCATTAGAGAAAGAAACACTAATCTTAATTTCTAAAATTAAACCAACAACACCCTAATGTTAAATAAATAGCATTCAATAAACAATTTTCCTTAAAATCCTTCAATATAATCCAAACTAATATTCAAACCCAAAACTTAGAAGATTTATTTATGTAGTCTTACACGTTAAATTGTATCTCCAAATGACATAAACTACTAATAAAGTCACATACTTAAAAGTAATTAACCTAATCACATATTCTCTATTATAGGGTAATCATTTCCATAAATAACCCAAATCACTATAAATACACAATAAAAACATAGTTAAAATCCACCATTACTCCTCTAAATAAATCCCATAGTATCCTATTATCCTTCGGAATATAGTGTTCCCAACAAAGTGAACATCTTCCAAAATAACATTTATCACTTAATCACAAAATCATTTTCCTATATTAAGTGTATTCATTTGATAAGACATAAGATCCCAAGTCAACTTATTATTGATCAATAAAATCATTTAACTAAAAATAATTAGTCACACTAACCAGGGACTTCACGTAGTCCAGTGGTAGGTGATAAATCCCAATCGCACTTTGGTTGTGGGTTCGATTCCCACAGTATTTTCCAATGTGACGGGTTGTCACACAGTCTGCGTGTTGTCCATTCTCAAAAAATATATTTTATAAAATTACCAAAATGAGATAAATTCCTCAAAATAACCATAACATAATTTAACCACAAATGTTATCACATACCATGCATTTTAATCCCAGAATATAATAACTTGTAATTGCTTCAAACCCAATGATCATATAAAACCAATTGGTTATTTATAACTATATCCACAAGAGAAAAGATAAGACTTCCTCAAATATCATTCTCAAATGGAAAACTATAGGATTACAAATACAATAGAAAATTGTTCCAAAGTAATACCATCAACAAGGATCACTAATACTTTAAAACATTTATCAAACCATTTATTTCCACATAGCTTCTTCTTTGACGAAGATAATATCCTATAGAATAGGTAATTCACTCGGGTAATGGCCAGGTCCCCTACATTTACGAAAAAATTCTGTAATTGGAATCTTAGGATCTTTTTTATTTTCTTCCATAGTACTCTTCATTTTTCCTTGGAAATTCATTACTTTATGCCCTTATTTCCCACACATAAATAATTTATTTGTTCCATTGCGACACTTTCCTGGGTGTCTCCTACAACATTTTGGGCATGATGGAAATTGAGCTTTCTTCTCTCTATGGTCTCCACAGCTGGAGCTCTTATCATTCACTGCCTTTCTATTCATTGTTGAGTCTGGGAGTTGGTTAATATATATTTTGTTGGTCATATTTTTGGAAAACTCATTTTCCAAGAACATGATATCTTTTACACCTATCAACATTCCATTTTTTTGCTCATTTCCACCATTTTTCCCACCTTGTAAATCATTCTCAAAGTTACTATAACTTCTTTGGATTCCATCCATTGACTAAAACCAGAAATAATTATGTGAGTAACAGTATTCATAAAATCATTTAGAGAATATCATGAAACCATATTATTTCTTTGAAACACCTTAGGATTAACCAAGGTCACTTATTCTCATCTTATATTAAAATACTTCAAATCATTTGGTATTGAAAACATAAATTATCCAAAGAATATCCCTCAGGAGTGTCATATCCAAGAGTGCATAAAGGCCCATTGTCGTGCACCAGTTCCCATTTGAGTCTAGCTAAAAAATGTGTTTTCAGGTTTTACACCTAGGTACATCTATGTCAGAGCCACCTCTACCTGCTCATATCCAGACAGAGATTTATTTCTTGGAAAACTCACAAAATCTATACAATACCAAAATTCTAGGAAGTTCTTTTATATTAATCCTCAAATTCTATCTTAGGGCTATTTTCTCTAATTAGAGTTTATCTAAATCTAGTTTCCAAGGTTTGTACTAAACTTCCTATGATACCAACTATAATGCCCCGACCCCAGTTACCTACAGTCGGTGCGTTATTACATATCATTGGCATGATCATAAAAGATCAAGTCTCGAAAGACCGATTAGTTTAGTAGCCTTGTAAGTACTAAATACATTCATAAGGTTTGCATTACATCATAAAATGGAAAAAAAACTACAACAACATCTTGTCTTCATAACACCTCATACTATCCCTACAGGTTATTCATAAAATACTTATTCACATCCTGGGAAAAAAACATTGAAAGGGGTGAGCTCAGATGCTCAGTAAGGATAACAATATATTGGAAACTTTCATAAATAAACATAAACATTTTAGGCAATGTATAACTAAAACAAAAGCCTTTTAAACTTGAACTTTAGCATAATATGGAAAAGATAAAATGAAATAATGCCATTTACTTATTCACATGGATATTATACTACTCGAATGATCATATCGAATATCAATAACCACTTTCATAATAATGGAATGCATAATACCACACTGTCATAACCACATAGTCAAGGCCTTGTGCTAAGACTACAAATAAGTTTTTATCAAGACCTTGTGTCAAGACACTAGTTTGTCTCATGAGACCTAACAATGCATCAAGGAGCTATAGCAGGCTCCACCCATCACTTACTAAGTCTAATGAATTCCTCATATGAACAGGTGTAAATATAACATAAACATTCATATAAAAACTAGAATACAAAATTTAAATACTTTCTCCATAAACCATAAATGGTATAAAAATAAAACATCCACAGTCAAACATAACTCATTCAATACAATATAGAAGATTGCATTGTAACAGATTAACCTCAATTGAGAATAAAGATGGATATTGACATAGATGAAAATAATCATCAAAACTATTTGAGAGAAAAATCCCCCATTTTCTTTAAAACATTTAAAAGTCTCACTATTTATCAAGAAGCTATTTAAAATAGATTTTTGAATCAATGTGTCCCATACCACTTTGAAACTTTTAAAATTAATTTTAATTTTTAAAACATTAATTTCCATATAAAAAAACCGTAAAACCATTTTTAAAACATGGACACTAATGAGAAATATTTAGAATAAATAATCTTCAAAACATTTTAAAATGTTGTTTTAGTTAGAGTTCCTAACCAAAAGAGAGACACTTGAATACAAATAATTGAGGTAATAAAAACTTTGTAATATCATGAGAATAAAGGGATTCATGATATACTATGTCAAAGTACATTATATACACCAGATAAAAGTGATTTGGTATATAACAACAAAGAAGTATCATTGGAATGTAAATTGAGATGAAATCTCTTATAAAGACCGTATCCTTAGGTTAAGGATAAATCAACGACGTAATTATGTGTGACAAATATAAATACATGCAATATGATTGGATATTCAGTGTAAATCAATCAGAGGACATTTACGCATATTCTTGTAAAAACAACACCAATAAATTGGATATTTAACTCAACAAATGGAGATTGAGTTAAAATTACTCTTATCAAGTTCATATTGATGACTTGAGAATTTATCAATGGAGTGATTATGTGTATCAAAAGTATATCCACGGAAAGGTTGGTGGAAATTATGACATAAGAAAATGAATAGTGTTTCCACACATAATCTTGGAATAAAATAATCAATGAAGTATTCATAAATTCGAATGGGTGGAAATTGAGATTTCAAATTCCCTTATCGATTTGGTAACTTACAAAACACACACCCATGAAAGAAGGATCATACAATGATGATATAAATATCCATAAATTAAATTATATAACAAAATTAATACAATCATGGGCAGTACACACACCACATGCAATAAATAAGTGGTGAACAATTGAAATCTCATGAAATTAAAAGTGAGATAAGAAACCTCTTACTTTGTACTTTTTCCTTCGTCTAGCGTAGGTTAACCTCTTGTATAATGGTGAAATAATTTTTATTGAATTATAAAAGAATCATATTCACTAATATGATATCATATATGATATTTTAACATTTATTTGTTAATAACATCTTAGTATTATCGTTGTTTCGTGTCACGACCCGTCCTCGGGGCCCGTGTCGTGACTACCCCAAGCCCGCCTTCTATAGGCCAGGGGCTGGAGACTAGCACCAAAGGCATAAATGCCGACAAAAAGGGGAAGTCATTGCCTTTATAAGTAAACAAACAACACAGAGCATGCCAGTAGAAGTAAACACTAAGTAAACTGAGTATAATAGTAAGTGCGGAAAAGTACGAGGGCCAGAATACAAACCCAAACTGAAAGTAAAGTACAACTGGAAAGGAAGTACAATAACTGAAAAGTAAAGCAGAAACGCCAAGACATAAACTGGAAATCCCACCCGAAGGGTGGGTATAGATTTCCCCCTCATCTCCTTGGGTCCTGTCGTCTGCCCCGTGTACGTCCCACCCATGGGTCCACCTCCAGGTACCGACTCGTCGTAAATCCACCTCCAGGCACCGACTCGTCGTGTGTTCTATTGAGTCAATAATTTTTTCCTTATGACTTTTCCATTCCTTGCTATTTTGAAAATCACAAACACCTTATACTTAAGAAAATATTATTTTTACCCCCATAAGGAAAATTTACTTCTTTAAGGAAATTTACCATAACCTATATTTTCTTATACAAAGCAATATTTTTTCTTAAATTCAAAAACCGGATTCATAACAAAATTTATGGAGCCATATAATGAAGAGATTTGGAGCATTCTGTTTTTAGGATCCGAATTCTGGATGTAATCTGTAATGGAGTTTTAATCCGAATTCTTGACTCCGAACTTTCATGAGTTCGACTCAGAACTATTAAGAAGTTCGACTCCAAACTCTTAAGAAGTTAGACTCCGAACTCTTTATGCAGTTCGACTCCGAACTCTTTAAGTGGTTCGACTCTGAACTCTCAAGAAGTTCGACTCCGAACTCTACAAGTTCATAATCCGATCTCTGGTGAAACCAGACTTCAAATTTCTATAAAACAAGATCTGAACTTTTCTTAACATTGACTCTGAATTTTATTTTGGTTAGACTCCGAACTCTTAGTTTTCTTTAACTCCAAAATACTAATAAGCTTTAACTTACATATGTTTCATTTCAAAAGGATGTCATGCTTTCTGTTATACATGGTTAATTATAAAATGATGTTGTCTTTTCTATTTTTAATTAACTGTTGGCTAAGTTACATGTGTACAGGTCCCTCCGAGTTTCAGGGAAAATATGACGGTTGGAGGAGGGAGCCGACCATTGGAAAGTTTCCTATAAATAGGAGCTCATTTGAAAGAGCTCAATAGTGAATGAAGTTTGATCGATCTAGAGACCACACGCTGCTAAGGTGATTTCTAGAGAGAGAAATATTTTCATGCCTTGTGCGTACTGAACCGCTCTTTCAGTTTTTTCTTCATACGACTCCGAATGTTGGTGATTACATTCGATGACTTCCGGGGATAGGAAGACAGAGGTGCCGACTACCTTAAAGTTCGATGGCTTCCTTGCTGAGGAAGACAGTGGTTCCAACTACCTTGAAGTTGAGGGCTTGCGGGGATAGCAAGACAGAGATTCCGATCTTCGTATCGAGGGCTTACCCTGGTGTGGTTAAGACAAACTTGCTTGAATGTATAAATCAAGGGACCTTTATCCAAGGTTTTTGGATACCCTTCTCTTTGGGTTAAAATACTTATATCTTGTTACTTGTAGTTTTTACTACTTGATTTTTTCCGCTGCATTTTTTATTCTAAGGAAGGTATAACTTTCTTATACTTCCTTACTTGTACTTTGTTTCATTTAGATTCTATACGCTTTAAGGTAGAATCTCATATTGTAATATTTAGTTAAGTTTCAATTTCCGGATCCATATTTCCGGAACCTACTTTCAGAATCTCTTTCCAGTTCTAATAAAGTACATAGAACTTGAAGTTTATAACTTTTTTGTTCCAATTTTTCAATTGGTGTTAGAGGTGTTGTGAATTTACTTAGTTTAACTTTGTTAAATTTAGCTCTTTCCTTTGTTAAAGGAATTTTTTAAAGTGTACAATTCACCCCCCCTCTTGTATTTTTAGCATCTACATCATTATTTCGATCATACAATTGGTATCAGAGTAGGTCTCTGAAATACTTATACTCACGTATAAGTTTTTCTTGCTCATATTTCATTCTGAACTTTGTCATTCCGAACTTTTTCATTCCGAACTTTGTCATTCTGAACTTTTTCATTCCGAACTTTTTCATTCTGAACTTTTTTATTCCAAAATTTTTCATTACGAACTTTTTCTACCAACTAGTTTCGTTGCCCAAGTTGTTTTAGTATAGCAGGAATCAATGTTTATTCTATTGATAATCTAAATCCTACAAGACCACCGATCTTTGATGGTAATGACTATGAATACTGGAGAGATCGAATGAAGACTTTTGTTATCAATACTGGAGTAGACAACTTTGTTATGCTTACGGGTGATTATAAAATTTCTGATAAGGAAATTAAAACTTTCACTAACCAGGAAAAGCAAGAGTATCAACTCAATTATAAGGTACGCAACACCTTATTTTGTTCAATGACTCGAAATATATATAGCCAAATATCTTCTTGTGAGGCAGCTAATTGTATCTGGAAGAAGTTAGAAGTTACACACTTTGGAACTTCTAAAGTGATTGAGACTAGAAGAGCTATGCTTAGAGCTGAATACCATGGATTCAATTTTCCTTATGGTGAACCAATCTAAAACGTTCAATAGAGATTTATGACTATAGTGAATAGCTTACAGTCTATGGGAGAGAAAGGGTTAGATGATGAAGCTCTTGTGGATAAGATAATTGATATTATGTCCAATGAGTGAGAATCAAAGAGAGTAGCTATTGATGAGAATAGGAAAGTCACACACATTTCTCTTGATAAGCTATTTGGAACTCTTCTCCAACATGAAACCAGAATGAAGAGAGATACTGACAACATCAAAAAGAAGAATGGAAATGGTATTGTTGCTTTTACAAGAACATCAAATCAGATGAAAGCTAAGACTCCGGAGAGAGTAACCAAATCCAAGTCTAAGAAAGTTATTTTCCAATCCGAATCTAGTGAGAGTGAAGTCTCTGAAAATGAGTTAGAAAATCTTGCTCGAAAGATGAACAAGATAGCTGGCCAAAGAAGTTTCCAATCCAAGTATAAGAAAAAGGAAAGGAAAGACAGGAAAGATGGAGAAGTCACTTGTTATGAATGCAAGAGAGCTGGATATATTAGACTAGATTTTCCCATGCTTAAAAAGAAAGAAAGGATAGAAAGGCATTCAGACAAGAACAGAAAGAAGTATTACAAAGCCAAAGCTAAGAAATTTCTAAAAGAAAATGACACCTGGAGTGCCAGTGGTGGTGACTCTTCAGATGAATCATCTGATTATGAATATTCAAGAAAGAATAATCTTAGTCTCATAGCCAGACTACCTATTGACAATCATTGTTTTATGGATAAGGTACGAAATGCTGAATCATTGACCAATGTTTCTTTAAATTCTAATGATAGAGAATATTATAACTCTTTTGATGAAGAATCCTCTTCTGATGAAGAAAATACTTTACCTACTTATGAAGAAGTTTCTAGGTTTGCTGGACTTCTTGGAATTGAGAATTCCAAACTCAATAAAAAACTTGATAATGAAAATTCTAGGAATTCTATTTTTACAAAAGAAATATCAGATCTTTCTAAAGATCTTGATAAGAAAAAATGCTGATTTTGAAAATATTTCAAAAAATCTTGAGGAAGTAAGTTCTGAGAAGAACAAACTTTCTAAAGAGTTAGAAAAAGTAATTTCTAAGAAAAATATCTTCAAGCCTAGCTGTAGTTCTAAATCTAATGATTTTGAAGATAAAAACTTGGTTATAAAACTCAAGTCCAAAATTTTTTCCTTAAAGAAGTGTTTATCAAACTTTACCCATGGTAAAGAAAATTTTGATAAAATGTATTCCCAAATACGACCTTTAAGAAATAAATCCGGATTTGGTTATACCCATGCAAAACCTACTTTTAGTAATAATTACTTTGTTCCTCAAAGTTCCCCATTTTGTACCAAGTGTCAATGTAGTGGTCACTGGGCAAAGAATTGTTCCTTAAATAAAACCCAATCTCTAGGATTTCATAAAGCTTATTTCTCCAAGAAGATGTGGGTTCCTAAAATTGCGGTATCTGGAAATCTCAGATCCAAACAAGTTTGGATTCTGAAAGTCTAATTATTTTCTTGATTTAGGAAAACAAATGGAATACTGGAAACAACACATGGTACATGGATAGTGGATGTTTCCGTCACATGACTGGTAACAAAAGCTATTTTGAGAAGATTATCAAAAAGAAAGGAGGAAAGGTAACTTTCGGAGATAATGCGCAGGGAGAAATTGTTGGTTTTGGTAATATTGTTCTTCTAGGTAAAACTTTGATTTCAAATGTTTTATTTGTGAAGGGTCTTAAGCACAACCTCATTAGCATAAGACAGTTATGTGATGAAGGCAACCTTGTGAATTTTAGGAATGATAAATGATTAGTACACAATTCCAAGAAGAAATTTATTCTCTCAGCCAATAGGCAAGATAATGTTTACACATTAAACCTAGAAGACCTTAGAAGCCAAGATTTACCTTGCCTAAGTGCAATGGAAGATCATTCCTGGTTATGGCATAGAAGACCAGGTCATTGTAACCTTAGATACTTATGTAAACTCTCTAAGAAGAAACTAGTTAAGGATCTATCGGAGCTTAGATTTGATTCTTCTAAAGTTTGTGATCCTTGTTAATATGGAAAGAAACATAAATCTAGTTTTAAATAAATTGGTGAAGTCTCAACAACTGATTCATTACAGTTGGTGCACATGGATCTTTTTGGAACAACACAAACTGGAAGTATTGGAGGCAAATACTATGTATTTGTTCTAGTTGATGATTACACTAGATTCACATGGGTATATTTTCTAGCAAAGAAGTCTGAAGCTTTTTCCTATTTTAAAAGTTTTAGAGCCCAAGTTAAAAATGATAAAAATATTCCATTGAAAACTATTCATATTGATCATGGAGGAGAATTTCAAAATTCTGATTTTGAAACTTTTTGTAGTAGAAAAGGTATTAATCACAATTTTTCATCACCTAGAACTCCTCAACAAAATGGTGTAGTTGAAAGAAGAAATAGAATTCTTCAAGAGATAACTAGACCCATGTTGAGTGAATATTCTATATCTAGACATTTCTAGGCTGAAGCTGTTAGTACTACTTGCTATACTATAAATCGAGTTTTAATTAGACCTTTTCTTAATAAAACTTTTTATGAGTTATGGAATGGTAGAAAACCAAGACTTTCCTACTTCAAAGTTTTTGGTTGCAAAGTGTTCATTTTGAATACTAAATATAATTTACATAAATTTGCACCAAAATCTGATGAAGGAATTTTCTTAGGCAACTCCACAACTTCTAAGGATTATAGAGCTTTCAATAAAAATACTTGTACTGTTGAAGAAACAGTGCATGTAAGATTTGATGAGTCAGATCCTTTTGTTTTTAAACCATCTCAACCTAAATCCACGGATGTGTTTTCAAAAACTGATTATCAACCTTTGATAGAATATTCTTCTGATAAGGAAAATGTTCAAGAAGATTTTTCTGAAATGTTTACTCCAGAAGACTTTCTACCCTATGTTGATGAACATGCTTTTCAAAACCCAAATTAGGTGTTTCTTAAGGATCATCCCAGTGATAGTATCATTGGTTATGTAAATCAACCTATAAGGACTAGAAGTTCCTTAAGAAATGAAATAGAACATCTAGCATTTCTTTCCCAGTTAGAACCAAAAAGAACTGATGAAGCTTTAGGTGATGATGATTGGATTAAAGTTATGCAAGATGAACTAAATGAATTTGAAAGGAACAAAGTCTGGAATTTGGTTGAAAGACATAAGGAAACTTCTGTCATTAGAGTAAAGTGGGTTTTCAGAAACAAATGTGATGAAAATGGAGTCATAGAAAGAAATAAATCTAGACTTGTTGCTAAAGACTATAATCAGCAAGAGGGAATAGACTATGAAGAAACCTATGCTCCAGTAGCTATACTTGAATCTATCCGTATTCTACTTTCCTTTGAAGCATTATTTAATTTTAAACTTTTTCAAATGGATGTGAAATGTGCTTTTCGTAACGGTTATGTTCAAGAGGAAGTTTTTGTTGAATAACCTCCTGGCTTTGAAAACACAAAACATCATGATCATGTTTTTAGACTTACCAAAGCTTTATATGGTCTTAAGAAAGCCCCATGAGCCTGGTATGATAGACTCACTGGATTTTTTCTTCAAAATAACTATGTTAATGGAAATGCAGATCTAACCCTTTTTATAAAGAAAGATAAGAAAAATGTTTTGATTGTTCAAATTTATGTTGACGACATCATATTTGGTTCAACTCAGCAATCTTTAACCGGCTCTTTTACAAATCTAATGAAATATGAGTTTGAAATGAGTATGATGGGTGAGTTAAGATTTTTCCTTGGTTTTCAAATTTCTCAAAAACTAGAAGGAACCTATATATCTCAACATAAGTATATTAAATATCTTCTTAAAAATTATGTTTATGACAACACTGAGTGTATAAGTACTCCCATTAGTACATAAAACTCTCTTGATCTTTATGAAGCTGGGAAACCAGTAGATCAAACATCTTTTAGAGGTATGATAGAAATTTTACTTTACTTAATAGCTAGTCGACTAGACTTAATGTTCTCAGTATGCTTATGTGCAAGATATCAATCCAATCCTAAGGAATCTCACTTAAAGGCAGTAAAAATAATTTTTCACTACCTTAAGGGAACCATGGATCTAGGAATATTTTATACTTCTGGAAATTATTTTATTCTAAAAACATTTCTGATTCTAACTTTGGTGGATGTAGAATGGATAGAAAAAGTACATTCGGAACATGTCATTTCTTAGGAGATTCATTAGTTTCTTGGTCCTGCAAGAAGCAACATTCTGTAGCACTTTCCACTACTGAAGCTGAATATGTAGCAGCTGGAATTTTTTGTGCTCCAGTATTGTGGATGAAACACACACTCACATATTATGGCATGAGTTTTACTAAAACTCAAATTATGTGTGATAACACAAGTGCCATTGCCCTAAGTAAGAACCCTGCACATCACTCTCGTGCAAAGCACATAGATATTAGGCATCACTTTCTTTGGGATCACACACTTAAAGGATATATCATTCTTCAGTTTATCGAAATGCAAGATCAACTTGCTGATATATTCACTTTCTTAGGGATCACACACTTAAAGGAGATATCATTATTTAGTTTATCGGAATGCAAGATCAACTTGCTGATATTTTCAAAAAGTCCTTACCCTCTGATAGATTTGAATATATTAAACAAAAGTTAGGAATGATAACCGTAAGGTAATCATTTTTCATTAACTTCTTGTTGAACAATTCTCCTAACAGTAATAAACTCCTTTTCATAGGGGTAGTACATTTTTTTGTCAGTGTAACTAAATTTTTTGGAGTTAGTTTTTCAAACTTTTTGGAACTAAAATTTCTGGAATAGGAATTCCCGAAACTGAAATTTTCCGGAATGGAAATTTTATTATTGAAAACTTCGGGAATAGAAATTTTTGTATTGAAAACTTCCAGAAAAAATATTTTCGGACTGGGTTTTCGTAACGAGGTTTTCGTACTGGAATTTTTCGTAATGAAGTTTTTTTTCAAAGAAGAATATTACCAATTACGAATAATATTTCTTGTTAATCTATATGTTATGATTTTCTTACTTATAGTTTTGTAATCAAATTTTTCTTACTGGTATTTTCCTTGCTTTAAAAGTTCAGTTTCTAGTTTTTCTCAAATCCTTTTTTTTCTTTAAAAAACCTCAAAAGATCGGAGTCACATTTTTCCTTATGGGATTGATCAAAACCATCAGATCAGATCAGAGCTTTGTCAACCGTTAGATGGCTTTTGGAAGACCAATGGTCAAATTCTTTGCCTATATAAAGGGGACCCCGAGACTCGTCCCACATTGGTTTTTCCAAGCATTTTCATCTCGAAGCTCTGATGCTCCTCTTAAGGCCGGTTCCGAACCTTGTGAAGCCGATCCGAATCTTACAGTTTACTTCACTCTGAATGTCTGTTGAAGAAACTTCTCAAGATATGTCAATTGTGAAACCAATTTCAAAGTGGTTAGTTTATAGGGAAAGATTAGTTCATCCGGATTTTTATAAGCTTGATTCTCTTATCTCAAAGAATATTAGACTGAATGGATGGGAAGATGTCTGCATAACAAAGTCAGATAAACAGGATGCAGTTTATACGGATTTGTTGATAGAGTTTTACGAGTCTATTTCCTTCCAGATGGAAGATGGCAGAGAGAAGTTCTCCTTCAAGTCTTATGGGAAGACTTATAAACTTTCTTACACTAAGGCAGTGAGCCTGGTTGGATTAGCATACGAAGGAGAAGCTGAATTCTGTTCTCACAAACTTCCCGATGTGCAAGTGAGTTTCAATAAGGAGAAGGCACTAAAGTGTCTTGGGCTTAAGGATGATTCAACAACTAAAATTGCTCGGCTCACTCCGAACAATAGAAAACTTCAACTATGGGTGCAAGGTTTTCTGGTTCCGAGAAGAGGAGATAAATACAATCTGAATAAGAGCGATATTTATGTCTTAGATGTTTTGGTAAATCTAAGAAAGATAAATCAGATAAGGCATGTATTGGTTACGATCAAGAATATCAAAGAAGGAAATTTGAGAGCTCAGATTATCATGTTTCCTGCCTTATTATCTAATAAGATAGGTCGATGCTTAGAATCTTTCAAGGTTGCCTGCAAATCAAAGATCCGGATTTGTAAGCTCATGCTAGTCAGTGATGATACGCTTAAGAGGATGAAGATGGGATTTTCCAGTGAATCTGGAGAATTTTACCCCTTATATGTGGAAGAGTTTGATGCAGCTGAAAATGAAACACAATCTCTGGAACCTTCAAAAAAGCAAAGGAAGAAGAGAAAGGCTAAGGAAGCGGTTACTGATGAAGAAGTTCCTCAGCCTAAGGAAACTCAATCTTCTCCCCCCAAGACGAAGAAGCAGAAAACTTATACAGATGAAGTAGCAGCCAAGTGGAGGAAAGATAAAGAAATGAGGAAGGAAGGGGATCCTCAATCCGGACTGAGCCCTGCTGAGGCTAAAGCCTTAAAGGAAAAAGCTGCTGAGGAGCTAGAGAGACAAGAAAAGGAAAAGAAAATGAGAAAGAAGATGTCTGAAGTTGAATTGGTGCGATCTTTGCTTAAAGATACAGAGTTGGCTTCCTAAAGGCTTCCAGTTCCAGAAACATTCGGTGTTGAACCTTCTTTACCAGAAAAGAACTATGTCACTCCAGAAAAGGACAAGGGTAAAGAAATAGTTGTAGAAGTTGAGAAGGTAGTTTTTGAAGCAGCAGACAAAGAACTTGAAGAAGTTGATGAAGTTGAAGAAGTTAAAGAAGGAGAATAAGAAGAGGAGAGTGAAGATATGGATACTTTGATCAAGCAAGTACAGAATATTAAAGATAAGGCTGAATCCGCAAAAATAGTTACCTCAGGTAAGGGAGATGAGGAAGCCAGCAAGCAACGTCAAGAAGAAGAAGAAGAAGAAAATGTGATGTATGATGAAGAAGAATCCTATGAGAGGAATCTTCTTGAGAAAGGTCAAGAAAGAAAGAAACCATATGAAGATCAGATCGTTCAAGTTTCTGAATCTGAGGAAGTATCTCCTAATGTGAAACCCATTCTGAAATCTGATAAAGGGAAGCAAACTCTAATGGAGACACCAATCAAAGATTTCATCAGAATGAAAAAGGTTGGTGGTACCTCTAGAAGGAAGATGGTGTTAGTTGAAGAAGGGGAATCTCAAAAAGTAGTTTCTGATTCGGAATCATCATCTCACAAGCATGATTTTGTGGTTCAGTCTCTGAAAAAGTTGGTGGACACAATTCCGATTTTTCCAACAATAGACTCCAGATGTCAAATGCTTCAGCAAACTCAAAATCAAAAATTAGAGACACTATCCATGTTAATGGAAAAGTGTCTAAAGATAGAAGAGGAACAGAAGAGTTTTCTTATTGATTACGATGTGCATAGGAAGTCCAGCAGTAAGGTAACCAAGTGGTCTAAGAGAGTTGATGAAGATTTAGTTCATTTTGAGAATTTTCAGTCTGAAGTTCAAAATGCTTTTGAAATGGAGAATAAAAGAGTTAATGAGATTTTTGAGAAGTTGATCTAGGAGAAAAATTTATGGAATCAACAGGTCAGATATCTGAATGGGATGTTTAACTCAGTATCTCAAATTGGAAAACTGAAAGAGATTTCTGGATAGAGTTTCAGAAGAAGATGGAAAAGCAAGATGAGTTTTTGAAGTTGCAGAAAAAAGACTTGGAGGCTCAGGCAGGGGCTTTAAAAGCTCATGAAGAAAAGGTAAAAGTCTTGGAGAGGCAACGAGAGGAAGATCAAAGAGACCTGAAGAAACTTAAAGCCTTTTTAAATAAGCTCATTCTGAAGGAAAAAATAAGACAAATGAACCCACTCCGATCTTTTGTTGTAGTTGTCTTTCCTTGTAAATTTTTGTTCCCTCAACTCTAATGAAATGGTTATCTGGTTGGTTTGTATATTGTTATATACTAATGTTTCAGGTACCATACTTTGTTTTCCATTACCTTTAATTCTTTTTGAAAATCACAAAGGGGGAGAAGGAAAAAGAATTACTCCTAAGGAGGAGAAAAGGAAAAATTTCTAAGATAAATATCCTTAAAAAAAGGGAGAGTTTCCCACTACGAAGTTTTTCATTCCTACATTAATGAAAACTCCACTCCTGAAACCCAAAATACCATCCTTAGAGTTTCAATGCCTAAGGGGGAGTTAGTTGTATTAACTTCTGTCAATGAACAATGGGAGATAAGTTTTTCAAAGTCTAATGAAAGTTTTCAAAAAACTTATATGCTTTTTCGAAAGGATGTTTGTGTTTTCCAAAAAGGGGGATATTGTTGAGTCAATAAGGTTTTCCTTATGACTTTTCCATTCCTTCTTGTTTTGAAAATCACAAACACCTTATACTTAAGAAAATATTATTTTTACCCCCATAAGGAAAATTTACTTCCTTAAGGAAATTTACTTTAACCTAGATTTTCTTATATAAAGAAATATTTTTTCTTAAATTCAAAAACTGGATTCATAACCAAATTTCTGGAGCCATATAATGAAGAGATTTGGAGCTTTCTCTTTTTAGGATCCGAATTCTGGATGTAATCTGTAATGGAGTTTTAATCTGAATTCTTGACTCTGAACTTTCATGAGTTCGACTCAGAACTATTAAGAAGTTCGACTCCGAACTCTTAAGCAGTTCGACTCTGAACTCTTTAAGCATTTCGACTCCGAACTCTTTAAGTGTTTCGACTCCAAACTCTCAAGAAGTTTGACTCTGAACTCTGCATGTTCAGAATCTGATCTCTGGTGAAACCAGACTTCAAATTTCAATAAAACAGAATCCAAACTTTTCTTAACATTGACTCTGAATTTTATTTTGGTTAGACTTCGAACTCTTAGTTTTCTTTAACTCCGAAATATTGATAAGCTTTTACTTACATATGTTTCATTTCAAAACGATGTCGTGCTTTCTGTTATACATGGTTTTTTATAAAACGATGTCGTCTTTTTTGTTTCTAATTAACTGTTTCCTGAGTTACATGTGTACAAGTCCCTCCGAGTTTCATGGAAAATATGATCGTTGGAGGAGGGAGCCGACCGTTGAAAATTTGCCTATAAATAGCAGATCATTTGAAAGAGCTCAATAGTGAATGAAGTTTGATCGATCTAGAGACCACACACTGCTAAGGTGATTTCTAGAGAGAGAAATCTTTTCATGCCTTGTGCGTACTGAACCGCTCGTTCAGTTTTTTCTTTGTGAGACTCTGAATGGTTGTGATTACATTCGAGGACTTCCGGGGATAGGAAGACAGAGGTGCCGACTACTTTAAAGTTTGAGGGCTTCCTTTCTGAGGAAGACAGAGGTTCCAACTACCTTGAAGTTGAGGGATTGCGGGGATAGCAAGACAGAGATTATGATCTTCGTATCGAGGGCTTACCATGGTGTGGGTAAGACAGACTTACTTAAAAGTATAAATCAAGGGACCTTTATCCAAGGTTGTTGGATACCCTTCTCTTTGGGTTAAAATACATATATCTTGTTACTTGTAGTTTTTACTACTTGATTGTTTCTGCTGCATTTTGTATTGTAAGGAAGGTATAAATTTCTTATACTTACTTACTTGTACTCTGTTTCATTTATATTCTATACGCCTTAAGGTAGAATCTCATATTGTAATATTTAGGTAAGTTTCAATTTCCGGATCCATATTTCCAGAACCTACTTTCGGAATCTCTTTCCAATTCTAAGAAAGTACATAGAACTTGAAGTTTATAACTTCATCGTTCCAATTTTTCAATTGGTGTTATAGGGTTTGTGAATTTGCTTAGTTTAACTTTATTAAACTTAGCTCTTTCCTTTGTTAAAGGAATTTTTTAAAGTGTACAATTCACCCCCCCCCCCTCTTGTATTTTGAGCATCTACATCAATATTTCGATCCTACATGTTCCTCCTCCGGGAACCATCCAGCTCTACAAGCCTCAACCTCAATCAATGATATCCATCGTCTGCAACCAACACAACGTAGTGCGGGCGAAGCCTGTGCAGGGGTGAGTATACGATACTCAGAAGGGACCCCGAGACCCCCAAAGGTCTCCCAAAATCCACAAAGGATAATCCATAAAGGAAAGATACAATCATGAAGTAAAATCCAACACTACTTAGGTATATGCCTATACATATACCTAAGTCATCAATTCCAGTTCGACTCTAACATCCGAGCCCAAGTTCGATCACGACCACACAGGATAGTACAACCCAAACCACATTGGAAAGCAAGTAAATCATATCGAAGATAATGATTGAAAGTCAAGACTCATCTCACACAGGTATACTTCTTCCTAAGTTGATAGAGATGATCAGATGTAGCCACTGATTCATCTAAATCTGGGACCCACATAGGATACTAGACCAGCTAAGTTGTCGGACCCACATAGGATACTACAATAGAGGTCAATACTATCGAACCCACGTAGGATACAAGTACTGTAGTCATCCCTCGCCAATCCCACAGAGGATTCCAGTGTGGTTGTTGTCGTCGTCGAACCCACAGAGGATTCCGGTATGATAGTCTTCACTGTCGAACCCACGGAGGATTCCAGTACGGTTGTCATCGTCGTTGAACCCATGGAGGATTCCAGTACGAAATGCTTCCCCGTCGAACCCACGGAGTATTCCAGTACGATAGACTTCACTGTCGAACCCGAAACTACTGGGGAACTCCTCCTCTATCGAGTACAGTGGGTCTGCCGCTAAAAACAAGTGCTTCCTACTAACCTGGGACTGTTGTAGTACTCCACCTGTCGAGTACTATTTGCCTGCTTCTACAACCAAGCACTTCCCACCATGGGTCTGCCGCTACAACCAAGCGCTCCCCCTCATAGCCTATAGAGGCACTCCTTCTGTTGAGTACCGTGTGTCTGCCACTACAACCAAATGCTCCTCCGCCGTGGGTCTGCCGCTACAACCAAGTGCTCCCCACTGGGCTATCGAAACACTCTAAGTCGATCGATCAGCAGTCGTCAAGTCTCAGCCAGCTCTAGGGTTTCCGCACACAGCACGCTTATTCCGAGAGGGTCTGCTCCACGAGCCAAGAGGTCATTACATCAACTATCACGTAGACCAGATTTTATGTGTCACAAAGTTACACCTCGTCGATAGGAACTCAACGTGACAGAAGGCGCGTCAATCGGATGCCCAGTCTGAGAGTTAATGGCTTTTTCGTTCGAGGGGCCCAGTTGGTTTTTAAGTCAAAACCAACCAAATTGTACTCCAACTGCGTACAAACCTCGAGCGGAGTAATACAAAAGGTCTTTCTCACTAATATTAATCCAACAAAGTCAATGGAACGTCAATCAGACATCCGGAGCTCAAGTTATAAGCGTTTTCGTTCCGAGGGCCCGGTTGGTTTCATGTTCGAACCAACCAGGTCATACTCAATGTTCTCCGAAACCTTGAGTGTAATATACAAAAACGACAGTATCGATCTAAGGATCCTAACGCAACTGACTTTGCATTGATCGGAGGTCTGAAGCCCAAGATATTGGCAAATGACTGAAAATAGTCCGAAATGGGGGGTCTAGGCTCGGCCCCGCCCGGCCCAACCCCCTTGGGTCGGCCCGAACCGGGTCGACCCGACCCAGGTCCGAGTCTGGCCCATCAGGGTGCGGCCTGGCCCGGCCGATGCGGCCCGGCTCAGCCGGCGCGGCCTGGCCCGGTGCGGCTGGTCGGGCCTAGCCAGGCGCGGCCCGCATGGCCGGTCATCTCAGTCGTTTCGGCCAAGCGGGAAACAGGGGGAGGCACTGCACCCCCCCCCCCTCTGATTGGTAACGGCGTGGATTTAATGTCACTCCCTCCTCCCCTTAACCCAGAACGGCTTAGCCATTCCGGTCCGCCGCGGTGGTCTTCTCTGGCGGCGCGCCGCCGCCGCTCTCTGCAGACCACCAGTTGCGTACCGCTGGTCCGTTTCAACCGCCGTCTATGCCAGAGGTCTTTACGGGACCCGAACTACACTACAGAACTTCAAATCATATTTGAGGCCTGTTTTGTCATCGCTCGTCGATCCGCACATCAACAACAAGCTGCAAAGGGTTGTCGGGCCGTGTTTGTTCGGCCCGCACCCTCCACGTTAGGTGTTATCAATTGGCAATCACTTAAACACATGATTTTAATCATTGACGAGGTTATAATTTATTCAAGTAAAAATTATACTAACATCATATTATTAAAAGCTCATGCTCTTGAGATAAATACACTTGAATGGAAATTAAACCAAAATTTCTCTACCTCAATCCATAATATGTCAATGACTAGGGTATAATTTATTCAAAATTAATTATACAAACACCCTGTAATTAAATACCCACACACAGCGGTATAATTCACATAAACACTATATACAAAAACCCCCTACCTCAATGAAATCTCACAGTTGTCAAGCGTCGCGGTTGATGGCATCCTTCCCGTCGTTGGTGTTTCCTTCCTTGTCACGGAAGAGGAAGTGGATGGATAATTCCA
This sequence comes from Viscum album, assembly GCA_963277665.1. Classification (NCBI taxonomy): domain Eukaryota; kingdom Viridiplantae; phylum Streptophyta; class Magnoliopsida; order Santalales; family Viscaceae; genus Viscum; species Viscum album. The sequence continues at coordinate 375,360,822 of OY728126.1, read as the reverse complement.
GGACCGCCAAGTTGACGTCCTTCTTCGGAGACATAGCATTTTTCAACGAAGGAGATGAAGTTCTTCAAGGGAGGATGAAGATCTTCCAAAGCTAGATCTCTCTCTCTTCCCTTTTTCTCCACACAACAAAACTAACCCCCCCCCCCCCCAAAATAAAAAAAGCTCCTTTATTTTATTTCAATAGGCCAAGGGTTTCCAACTTGAAAATTCAAACTTAAACCAATTAATTGAATATGTTCAATTAATTAAATAAGGTGTGTTGGAATTTAATTAAGAGGATAGAGGGGTGAGTTACTTAATAAAGGCATGGGGTTCAAAGGGGGTGAGTTTTGGGGGTTAGGGAATATGAAGGGGTGGGGTTCTTGTGGGCCCCACCTCTCCTTTATCCTCACTAGGTTAGTTTCCCTAACTTCCACACAAAGGTTACAACTACTAGAAGAGAAATAAAATTGGAATACAATTTTATTTTATTAATCACATAAACCTCAAATTTAAGCCACTCCTTCTGAGAAAACGCACCTTCAGAAAAGGTCCTATTAAGTAATTACCGGCGTTGTGGTTTCATCGGTTCCCTCAGATTCCAATTCCGAGCACCGGTTCAAAAGATAAAAAAACAGGCTTGTTCGTTCACTTAATGTACCCGAGCTAAACTTCAGAAGTTGATTCCGGACATACCGAGCCTTGGAATCAGGTGCCATTCGAAACTTTGGACTCGAAAAATTCCATGAAAATTAAGAAAAAAAATTCCTTGAAATTTCCGGTTCTTTACATTAATCCGACCTCTGGGTTTCATGTCCCCGTAAAGCTACATCACAAACTAGGGATACCAAAGGAGGTACTAGCACGCATCTGAGACTTCCGCTACCATGTGCTCTCCTGGAAGTTCCTGTGCTACCAAAAAAAAACACAAGAGGAATCGACCATCCCTGTAGGACCCACTCAAGTCAATCCTCAACCTCTACTGGAACCCCATGAAAATCGCCCCGACATCGATGTCTAGCTCTCCGTGATCGATGGTATGGGTCGGGTCAAGCACGTATCTCCTCAGCTGAGATATTTGGAAGATGTCATGCACCTGGTGCAACTGAGGTGGATGGGTCAAGCGGTAAACCACCTCGCCTACCCTGATGTGGACCTAGAAAGGTCCGTTGAACCTCAGAGATATCTCACCGCCTCAGCTAAATCTCCGTAAACCTCATCAAGGTGAGACCCCGTATAAGAATGTGGTAGCCATCCTCAAACTCTAGAGGCCTCTATTTCCTGATTAGAACTGAAACTCAAAACTCCTATAGCCACGAGGGTAAGGTTGGCCGACCCAAGAGTGATCGGCTACACCATCCTAAGCATGAGTTAAACTGTGCTTCCTGCGGTTTCCTTTTCACTGACCAAGGAAAACCCATCCCGACATCTACCTAATACTGTCAATTTGTGTATGAACTGTGATTGCCCAGTCCATACTCAAACTAACGCCATAAGTCCTCGACGCTATCACCAAGAGGTTCCAACCGAAACTCTCGCCTCAAGGGCCATATCACACCGTCGGCGTAAGTGTGATTATCGAGTCTCCTCTCAAAGGTATCTCCAAACATGAGGGTCAATTAAATGGCTTAACCAGAAACTCTAGGTCTGGGAAAAGATTCATGGAAGGAAGGGATGATTCGTATCGATGTCTGTTGCTACGGCAGTTGGCAGAAGACACAGTCCGTACTTCGAATCATCCATAGATCCCTTTCGGTCGCACTCCTTGACTGCATGAATCTACACTTTCCCCTGCACTCCAACTCCCTGAGCTTAGCGGGGATTACAAAGGTGGGTGGTTGCAACATGTCAAAATGTTCACCACCCCACGTTGCTCTCCTAGCTATACATCCACGTCTGTTGCCCTATAGATTCATCTGTCCTTTTCAGTTCCTTTACTTGAAACATTTTACACACCCAAGTCTCTGAAACTGGCGCCAGTTTCCTACTTCCCCACTGCTAACCTTCACTGACTGCATCCATTCAGCAAAATAATTCTCTACCACAAAGGTTCTTTCTAGCACCCTAGCATAAGTAGGAATGCATAGTGAAAAGGTTCTGGCTCAGATGTCCTTAAATATACCCCGCTCAGAAGTCCGAGCCCTGAAGCATAGATCACATAATATTCATCGAGTACCAAGAATAGTTTGGTATGCCCCGATGAATTATCAGCTACTGACATGTCATCCTACCGAAGCTGTATAAGCTCTAGGAAACTCTCAGCCATCACCTCAAGCTAGTCCTCAGCCACCTGTGAGTCGGGCTCGCCTCGGAACCTGAGGGGTATATGATGGTGAAACATGTGTACGTCACTAAGCCTACATGCATCATCTACCGTTACTGCCAGTTGTAACTGCTGACCAACAGGTAGGGATATAGCTGGAACACTACCTGAAGGTACTATCTCAGGTATCAGTCCACGTACCGAAGCCTCATCACTTTGCGGACCAACCGCATGGTCACTCACTTAGAAACACCAGTAGTTAAGATCACCATATGCTATAATAGCTCTAAACTAGGTGTAGAACTCTAGAAATCGCCTCCATCCAGTCCACTGGTGTCTATAAATCTGTCTTGCCTCATAACCTCAGAGGCCTCTACTGCTGGAACTCGTGCAACACGCTCTGCCAGTATGGACCGTCCACTTGTACGGCTAGTGGAATCTGCTGCCTATTAGGTGGTGGTGCTTCTAGTACACCACCTAAAGGTGCCAAAATAGAAAGAGGGCCATGCACCGAAGTCTTGTCGCTCGGTGGGTCGTCATCGAGTACCCTCTCGGAACTCCAACTGACTGTCTGCATGGAGACATCCTGAACAGGTGTGACATGGTTAACGATTTATACCTGGTGAGCTGGCACAAAGTAATCACAAATAAAACTTTTGAAACACACATGCAATCAGTGTTTTCGTGCACTGAGTCAAAAACCAGAAGTCAGGGTCATGGTGTATGGATACGTCGGCCGCTGCACCAACACTGGACTCCCTGGACTGATAACCACACTCAATACCCTTAACACTATTGCTTCGTATAGAAGAAAGATCAGAGTCCTGTGTTCTGCGGTAGAACCGAACTCCTCTAATACCAATTTGTCACGAACCGTCCTCGGGGCCTGTGTCGTGACTACCCCAAGCCCACCTTCAATAGGCCAGGGGCTGGCGACTAGCACCAAAGGCGTAAATCCCGAAAAAAGGGGAAGGCATTGCCTTTATAAGTAAACAAACACCACAGAGTATGCCAGTAGAAGTAAACACTATGTAAACTGAGTACAACAGTAAGTGCGGAAAATTAAGTGGGTTAGAATACAAACCCAAACGGAAAGTAAAGTACAACTGGAAAGGAAGTACAGCAACTGAAAAGTAAAGAAGCAACGTCGATCCATCCACTGGAAATCCCACATGAAGGGTGGGTATAGATATCCCCCTCAGCTCCTCGGGGCCTGCCGTCCACCCTGTGTACGTCCTGCCTAGTGGTCCACCTCCAGGTACCGACTCGTCGTAAATCGACCTCTGGGCACCAACTCGTCGTGTGTTCCTCCTCTGGGAACCATCCAGCTCTACAAGCCTCAACCTCGATCAGTGATATCCATCGTCTGCAACCAAAACAATGTAGTGCGGGTGAAGCCCGTGCAGGGGTGAGTATACGATACTCAGTAGGGACCCCGAGACCCCCGAAGGTCTCCCATAATCCAAAAAGGATAATCCACAAAGGAAATATACAATCACAAAGTAACATCCAACACTACTTAGGTATATGCCCATACATATACCTAAGTAATCAATTCCAGTTCGGCTCCAACATCCGAGCCCAAGTTCAATCACGTCCACACAGGATAGTACAACCCAAAACACATTGGAAAAAAATTCAATCATATTGAAGATAATGATTGAAAGTCAAGACTCAGCTCACATAGGTATACTTCTTCGTAAGGTGATAGAGACGATCAGATGTAGCCACTGATTCATCTAAGCTGGGACCCACGTAGGATACTAGACCAGCTAAGCTGTCGGACCCACGTAGGATACTACAACAGAGGTCAATACTCTCGAACCCACGTAGGATACAAGTATTGTAGTTGTCACCGTCGATCCCATGGATGATTCCAGTACAGTTGTTGTCGTCATCGAACCCACGAAGGATTCCAGTACGATAATCTTCACAGTCAAACCCACGGAGGATTCCAAAACGGTTGTCATCGTCGTCGAACCCACAGAGGATTCATGTACTAAAGTCTTCACTGTCGAACCCACGTAGTATTCCAGTATGATAGTCTTCACCGTTGAACCCACAGCTACTGGGGAACTCCTCCTCTATCGAGTACAGTGGGTCTGCCGCTACAACCAAGCGCTTCCCACTAACCTTGGACTGTTGTAGTACTCCACCTGTCGAGTACTGTGGGCCTGTTGCTACTACAAAGCGCTTCCCACCATGGGTCTGCCGCTTCAACCAAGCACTCCCCCTCATAGCTTACAGAGGTACTCCTTCTGTTGAGTACCGTGGGTCTGCCGCTACAACCAAGCGCTCCTCCACCGTGGGTCTGCCGCTACAACCAAGTGCTCCCCACTAGGCTATCGAAACACTCTAAGTCGATCGATCAGCAGTCGTCAAGTCTCAGCCAGCTGTAGGGATTCCGCACACAGCCTGATCGTTCCGTGAGGGTACGCTCCACAAGCCAAGAGGTTGATACATCAACTATCACGTAGACCAGAGTTGATGTATCGCAAAGTTCCGCCTCATCGATAGGAACTCAACGTGACAGACGGCGCGTCAATCGGACGCCCGGTCTGAGAGTTAATGGTTTTTTCGTTCGAGGGGCCCGGTTGGTTTTTAGGTCAAAACCAACCTGACCATACTCCAACTACGTCCAATCCTCGATCGTAGTAATCCAAAGGGTCTTTCTCACTAATAAGAATCCAACAAAGTCGATGGCACGTCAATCGGATGTCCGGAGCTCAAGTTATAAGTGTTTCTGCTCCAAGGGCCCGGTTGGTTTCGTGTTTGAACCAACCCGGCCATACCCAAAGTTCTACGAAACCTTGAGTGTAATATACCAAAACGACCATATCGATCCAAGGATCCCAACGCAACAGATGGTGTGTTGATCGGAGGTCTGAAGCCCAAGATATGGGCAAATGACTGAAAACAGTCTGAAATGGGGGGTCTAGGCCCGGCCCGGCCCAACCCCCCCTAGGTCGGCCTGAACCGGGTCGACCGGACCTGGGTCCGGGTCCAGCCCATCAGGGCGCGGCCCGTGTGGCCAGTTAGCTCAGCCATTTCGGCCGAGTGGGAAATGGGGGGAGGCGCTTCCCCCCCCCCCCCCTTCTGATTGTTAACGGTGCTGCTTTAATGTCGCGCCCTCCTCCCCTAAACCCGGAACGGCTTAGCCATTCCAGTCCGCCGCGGCCGAGCCGCGGTGGTCTTCTCCAGCGGCACGCCGCCGCCACCAGTTGATGTCGCCGCCGCACTAGGGGGCGCGCCGCCACCGCTCTCTGTGGACCACTGGTTGCGCACCAGTGGTCTGTTTCACCCGTTTTCTGTGCCATAGGTCTTTACAGGACCCGAACTACACTGAAGAAACTTCACATCATCTTTTCGGCATGTTTCATCATCGCCCGTTGATCCGCACATCAACAACAAGCTATGGAGGGTTTTCGGGCCATATTTGTTTGGGCCACGCCCTCCACGTTAGGTGTTATCAATTGGAAATCACTTAAACACATACTTTTAATCATTGACGAGGGTATAATTTATTCAAGTAAAAATTATACTAACATCATATTATTAAAAGCTCATGCTCTTGAGATAAATCCACTCGAATGGAAATTAAACAAAAGTTTCCCTACCTCAATCCATAATACGTCAATGACTAGGGTATAATTTATTCAAAATAAATTATACAAACACCCTGCAATTAAATACCCACGCACGAGGGTATAATTCACATAAACACTATGTACGAAAACCCCCTACCTCGAAGAAAGCTCGCGGTTGTCAAGTGCCACGGTTGATGGCATCCTACCCGTCATCGGTGTCTCCTTCCTTGTCGAGGAAGAGGAAGTGGATAGAGAATTCTGGGACCGCCAAGTCGACGTCCTTCTTCGGAGACGTAGCGTTCTTCAATGAAAGAGATGAAGTTCTTCAAGGGAAGATGAAGATCTTCCAAAGCTAGAGCTCTCTATATTCCCTTTTTCTACACACAACAAAACTAACCCCCCAAAATAAAATAATCTCCTTTATTTTATCTCAATAGGCCAAGGGTTTCCAACTTCAAAATTCAAACTTAAACCAACTAATTGTATAGGTTCAATTAATTAAATAAGGTGTGTTGGAATTTAATTAAGAGGAGAGAGGGGTGAGTTACTTAATAAAGGCATGGGGTTTAAAGGGGATGAGTTATGGGGGTTAAGGAATATGAAGGGGTGCGTTTTGTGTGGGCCCCACCTCTCCTTTATCCTCACTAGGTTAGTTTCCCTAACTTCCACACAAAGGTTAAAACTACTAGAACAGAAATAAAATTGGAATACAATTTTATTTTATTCTTCACTTAAACCTCAAATTTAAGAAACTCCTCCCGAGAAAACGCACCTTCGGAAAAGGTCTTCTTAAGCAATTACCAGCGCTGCAGTTTCATCGGTGCCCTCAAATTTCGATTCCAAGCACCGGTTCAAAAGATAGAAAAACCCGCTCGTTCATTCACTGAACGTACCCGATCTAAACTTCGGAAATTGATTCCGAGCACACCGGGCCTCGGAATCAGGTGCTGTAAGAAACTGCGCACTCGCAATGTTCCAAGAAAATTAAGAAAAAAATTTCCTTGAAATATCCGTGTCTTTACATTTCGGGTGTTAACAGATTCGTTTTCCTTTATATTATTTGTTATGTGAGTCATATTTGTTATGGATGGAATGTATATTATTCATATACAGAATGATATCTTGTCTCTAAACATTATTTTTAATAATCAAATGAAATTTAGTCTTGAATGGATATGATGGGGAATGAATCTCTTCGCATTCGTGGAGACGGTAATCTGTATGTACGCACGAGCGACAATATTATTCTTTTGATATTAAAATAATATATAATTGGATGGTATATCATATGTACATATTTATTATCATGTTATATTTATTATTTACATGAATTACACATCATTATTATACCCATCCAAATAATAATATATTTAATAACAATTACACCATGACGTGGAGACGGTAGGTCGTACGTACGCACATATGGTGACATGTCATTCAAAGGACTGATAGAATATAGAATATGGTTGTTCCATATTTATAATAACATCAAAATATATAGAATATACTTGTTTTATTGTTTTAGAATGGAAATAACAAATAAAGAAGAAGTGAAAGAAGAAAGGAACTTGAAAGAGGGTGGTGAAATCATTACCTCTTCTTCGGGATCTTACTTTTGATTTAATCAAAAGGGCTCCTTAAGTTGGATTTAGGACCAAAGGAGGGACTCTAGGATGAATTCAGGGATTTTTAGAGAATATTTGGGCAGGGTTTGGCCAGGCAAAAAGGCTTTGATGTTGTGAAATTGAGAGAAGGGGGAGTGCCCTTTTATAAGAGGGGTGAGGGGCACCTTAGGAAAAGACAGAAATATTATTTTATAATAAATTAATATTCAGTTTATAATGCCTCAAAACTGATTTATTTCTAGGATAAGGTGGTTATGGGTCTAAACCAACTCAAACAATAGGTTTTATAAAGGTTTTGGTCACTTTATTAACCTTATCGTTTAGTTTTAACTCTTAGTTAATTAGTTTGACATTTACCATGTCTCTTTGTATTTTTATATTATATGGTTAATAAACTTACTATAAATTTACAAGCGACCTGAAAGTGGTTTATCAATTATACACCTATCATTATATAAGTCATTTGGCCGAACCTTAGATTTTTAGGAATATTATATCAATTTATTGTATAATATTTGTTTTAAAAACTCCTTTATGTCAATTTTGACACTATTTAATAATTGATTTTTGTTAAAGTCTTAAAAACATTATTAACTTGAACCAAACTCATTTACGAAAACCTAACATGTCATATTAACCAATAAAATTCGTGTATTCCATCAAAAATTTCAAATTATATTTATTTTAACATTTATAATACCAATTATTTGATTCATTCATTAATAGGGAAAATACTGCATCATTATTCTGTCATAAATAAATTTAATTATTCAATGTTTAAAAATTATAAAAAAAATTACATTATGTATGAAATCATTTTAGATTTCTAATGAATATTTACAGTTGAACATATAACATATATAACCCAGTGTAAAAAAAATTCTAAAAGATATATGCTTATATCTTTTTTGTATTTACTTTAACTTAATTAATATAAAGTGTCATTATCACTTACATGTGGCTCCATGGGGTCCCAAAATCGACCCAAATATTCTCATGGTGTAAAAACTATCAACCAATAGTTTTAGGACACGTTTTATGTAATTTAATATTATTATAATATTATTCTTTTACCCATATTTACCTGATTTAACCTTTAACCATGGTAAATAAAATATTTACCGAAGTAATTATTCAAAATTTCTAAAAATAAAAGTTACATATTTACACAATTTGGACCTTATAATTATAAATATGGAATACATTTTTATAAATTCAAAACACATAAGTGGCAGAAATTAATTAAAAATTAATTCCCATTGTCAAAACAAAAATCATGTTTTTAAGAAATAATAACTATCAAAAGATTGGCACTTTCTTATGTCCAGTTTAAATGTGAAATTATATCCAATGACCAAATTTTGATTAAATGGAAAAAATATAATCTAATTATACTTTAAAATCACTCAAATTCATAATTTATCACTATTAATTATTTCTATTAAAAAATTTGTTTTTAATTAAAATTTAGTAATTTTCACTATTCATCAAAATATGAAAGTTATCAGAAAAGTGCCAAAAACTCACCCTAAGATAATTTCGATATTCCGAATCCAAAAATGAATTCCATTTTGAAAGCTAAAATTTATAAAATTTCAAAAGGTGGGTATTAATATTCATAACGGCTAGTTTGATTGGTTGTGGTGTGTTAGAACTTGATGTTGCGTACAACACACGCTACTGTATTATTCAAAGAGAAGCATACTGTGGAAGCTTGGTGTGTTAAAATTTCCTTTTAGCCTTCACAAAAACACATACTAGTATGCAACAATGTGAAACCAAAAAGTAATCTATTGTAGTAAAAGAGTGTTTAAAGTAATGGGGCCGGAATACAAGCCAAACTAGAAGTACAAGTACAACAGAAAAGTAGAAAATACAACTGAAAAGGGGGAAAACTACTCCTAGATCGTCCACCAAGGATCTTAATTGAATGGTAGGTATAGATCATGATCAGTAGTCCATGTGTCACGTCACTCCAAATAGTCCACCTCTGAGTACCGTCCAGTCCTGACTCCCTCGGCCTCGATCAATGGTGTTTGTCGTCTGCAGAAGACATACCAAGGTGCGAGCATAGCCCATGTAGGGGTGAGTATAATGATACTCAACAGGGACCCCGAGACCTCGTAGGTATCCTAGACTTCCACAAAAGAAATACCACAAATAAAGGCTTCAAATCTACCTTGGTATATGCCCATACATATACCTAAGTTATCAAGATAAACCCATCTCATTCATGACGAAATAATACCACAATGGTAACACCACAACGGTAGAGATACCACATAGGTAAAACCATTGAGATAGAAGTACCACATAGGTAACCCCATTGAGATAGAAGTACCACACATTTAACACCACTGAGATAAAACCAGAAAGGTAGAAATACCACAGAGGTAACACCACAAAGATAGAAGTACCACAGAGGTTACACTACAATGATATAAGTGAATCAACTCACAATTTGGTATAACTTAAGTATATAAGTACAAAGGATTAGTCATAAGGATAGATCATCTTATTATTGTTAAGTATCACTACTACTGACTCACATAGGATCGATAGGAAACTAACCACTCTGACCCATATAGTATCGGTATGCACTAACCGACACAAGATCATTGAGCGCTGACCCATACAGGATCTGACCCACACAGTATCGATATGCACTGACCCACATAGGATCACTGAGTGCTAACCAACATATAATCGATGTTCTTTCTTAACGTTACAGCCAGACACAAGATTCCTCACACTTAGTGTGCTCTAGATCTATATATTCTACCCCTCGAGATATCGGTCATACCACGACCACCACTAAGCTCCACAGAGAAGTAAACCAAAGGACATCCATGTCTCAAGGGATCCAATGCAACAGAAAGTGCATCAACCAGACGCCCGGTCTATAAGTTAAAGGCATTTTAGTACAGAGGGACCAGTTGGATTCAGGTGCGATCTAACTCAGCCGAACTCCAAGTTTCTCTAAAACTCTAATGGAGTAAGTGAAAATGATTGTCTCGCTCTAAAGGTCCCAATGCTATAGACGGTTCATCAAATGGGCACCCAGTCTATAAGCTATTGGTATTTTAGTGCTGAGGTCCTGGTTGGATTCACGTTCGATCCAACTCGATCATACATCAAATGGCACCGGATAACCAAACGGGTCACACCATTACGATTCATAGGGAAAATCACACGAGATGGACTACCCATTTCTCAAAAACGGATACCCATTGGAAAAGTTGCATTTCATAGAAACACACGCGAACCGGGACTCATGGGGCCTATACCATGACCTTGACTTAAATATCCAAAATTGGACTTGAAACATCTGTCTTAATTTCAAGGTCTCAACCTCACAGACGTTTCGTCATTCTGACACTGTATGAGGGAGATATGTCAGATATAAGATCTCGTAATATTATTATCATTATTTTTATTATTGTGTGTTTTTGGTCTTGAGCCACAAACCATAATTTAGTATCCAACATTAGACTTCATTCGACCATATTAATTATCGGATCACATCTCCACTAATGGAAATTCAATCGTATGTCGCACGTGGGAGTTATGGCGGGTCAAAGATTTAATAATATTATTAAATCTATTAATTCCTGATCGTTTTGGGTACCTGATCCAAAAACCCAAAAAAGACAACCAATATGGGACTCAGAATGTCTGTCTTGGAATCAGGGTCTCACTGTCGTAGACAGTTCACAAAACCAAGTTCGCACAGATAATTTATGGATAAATTATGGGTTTTCAACCCAAAATAATAATATCATTATTATATTTTTTATATTTAACCGTTTTATTTTCCATCAATTCTAAAACTCATTCCACGCACAAATTAATTTTCCCTCTTATTGAGCACCGGACTCCACCACCAGGATCTCCTTCTTTATTATTTTATATTTATTTCCATTTTATTTTATTCCCTTTCAATTTATTTCAATCTCCAATCTAATCTTTCTTCTCCAATGATTTCTTCTTCTTCTGCACAGCCAGACCACCGCCACCACCTTTGGGTACCCATTCCATAACACCTTCATACTACCACACCACCTGGATGCTTCCTCCCAGTTTTCCTTCTCCGCTGCACGTCGCACCCTCTACCTCGCCCGGAGTCATGCCCAGAACATACACTGGAAATCAGATCACCATGTCGCCCCATCTGTGTGCCTCCACATCTTCATTATAAGCCCAAAAAATGTGACGTCCAGAGATTTGTGATACTCAGGTCGAGATCTATATGTCTTCATGTCGCACTCAATGAAACATTACGTTTTTAGCACGCTAAATTATTTGGCGATGAAGAACACATGAAGAACAAAATAGAAAGGATCATGGTCTATGTTAATTTTGATGCAAAGACCCGTAAATTTCAAGGAATTTTTTTCTTAAATTCTTTGAAATTTTACGAGTACGCAATTTCTGACGGCACCTGATTCTGAGGCCCGGTGTGCCTGGAATAATTTTCTGAAGTTTTGTTAAGCTTAAATTAACGCGTGTAAGCAGTTTTCCTGAAAAAGTAGAATAAATCTTAAATGGTTACTCGGATTAGAATTACGAGCGCACCGTTGTGCTCAGGATGGCTGGTTTATCCTAGGAGTGACTTAAGTTTAGTCAGCGCTGGCCTCCTGTGAGAAAACCAGAAAATGGCATAACCGTAAATAAAATAATTAAATAAGGATATTATATTTTTCAAATTCTTATAACTCAAAAATGGTAAATCAGATTAAAAATATGAGACCACTGCTGAACTTGTGAGGGTACGCTTTCTTTAAGCAGATACTAACTTTGGCCAGCACGAGTCACCTGAGAAAGTTTGTTTTTGGCCGTAAATAAAATAATTAAGTGAAAATTATTTTATTGTAAAATTCATAACTTCTAAACAGTAACTCAAATTCGAAATCTGAGAGTACCGTTGAGTTCGTTGGGGCAGTTTCTCCTAGGTAGAGCCTAACCTTGACCGTAGTGGGTCGAGGGTGACTGAAAATAATTTTCCGAACTTTTTTTTGGGTACGTTCAGTAAACCTACGAGCAGCGTTTTATAACTTTTGAACCGGTGCTCGGAATCGAATTCTAACGGAACCGTTGAACTTGTAGTTCCGATATTCGCTTAAGAATACTTTGACCTCAACGGTGGATGATCAAGTATAAATTCTAGTTTTGGGGGTTTTACGTGGGTTAATAAAATAAAATAAGTGAATAATTTATTTCATTTTGTTAAACACATGCAGTGCGGATAAAGTGGTTAGAAGCTCCACTTGGGAGTTGGTGGTGGAACCGCCACAACCTAACCTCCCATTTAATGGGGAGGGAGTGGAAACCTCTTAAACCCCTGATAAATTAATATTATATGTCAGCGTATAATTAATTGCACCCAATTAATTTTACGGGTTGACGTAAAATTAATTGTGGTCAGTTAATTTTATGTGTCGACGTAAAATTAATTGCTCTCAATTAATTTTATGAGTTGACATAAAATTAATTTTTGTCAGTTAATTTTATGGGTTGACGTAAAAATTAATTGTTGTGAGTTAATTTTATGTGTCGATGTAAAATTAATTGCTATTAATTAATTTTATGTGTCAACATAAAATTAAAGCGTGTCATATGTTTTGACGCAGGCTATGTGGGGAAAACTTCTTGGCATCCTACACTCTTAAGTTGTGCCAACACACCTCTTAAATTGTGCCAACGCAATTTAATTCGCCCGACCCCCTTTTTAAATTAAGTAACTGCGTCGTTGGAATTTAGGAAGGTTCCAAATAAATGAACCGTCATAAATTCCACGATGGTTACATACCTCTCCCCCTCTCCTATGTATAAGGAGATTGGGAGAAGGTTTTGGGACGGCTTCACCAAGCGACGAAGCGCTGGTAAAGTATTGTGATGCCCATCACTTGGGGAAATCTTATCCTCTCTAACGAAGAATGTGAAGAACACCAACAACGATCTTCCACGCGATTCTTATTCGATCATCCTTCCCCAGAAACCTATCCTCTGCAACATCGTCAACGAACCGACGCAGCTCGAAATTGGGGACGTGTGGCGGACGCGACGAACGACGATCTTCATCTTCTTCCTTCGGTGACTCCGCCAACGAGCGATGAGAAAGAGGTAGGGGTTTTATTTTTCTTTAAAGTATAAACCTTTCCCATTTTCTTCCTTTCTCTAAAAACGACGAACGGTGGTTGTTGTGCTTCATACTTGCGAGAACTTATTGATACCACCCTAAACGCGGAGGGTCCGGGCCAAACCAACATGGCCCGACCCCTTTGTTGTTCTTTTTGTAATGACTCCACGACGGCATGGAAATGAGGCGACGACAACGACATCGGCGAACAAAGGATGCGCTACCCGTGACCTCTGTGAACTACGCCGCCCCCGTGGTCCCCTGGAGCGCACCCAGTGCCCCACGCCCCTACAGGCGCCCTACCAGCGCACCCGCGGCGCCATGCCGGTGCACCCCCGGTGCCCTGCCGGCGCACCCCCGGCACCCTGCTGGCGTAGCCCGACAACCCCCGGGGTGCTGCACTGTCGGCCCGGTGCCCCACGCCCATGACGGCGGCCTGCCCGGCGCACCCCGGCACCCTGTTGTGCTCCCAGCACACCCCCGCGCACTGCCCGGTGTTCGGCACCCTGCCTGGCGCACCTGCGCCCTACCCGGTGCACCCGTGGCCAGCCAAAGCCCAGCCGGCCCGCCCGCACCCCGCGTGGTCTGCCCGCTGGCCTCCCCATCACCGGCCTGCTGAACCGGCCCGTGATGCCCCCACGGTGTCGCTGGTCAAACCAGCCCGGTCTCCTGGGCCGAGTTACCGAGCCGCCTACGTGGCGACTATCGGGCTGAACCGCCCTCGTGGTCCGCTGGGCCGGGGCCAGTGGACCGGGTCAAAACTTAGCGGGCTGACTTGCACAATGGACCGGGTCAGACCCAGTGAGTCTGATTGGTTCGACCCAGACCAGGTCGGCCCAGTTTGGGTTAGGCTGAGTGGGTCTGACCGGGTCGGACCAGACCCAGGCTCATTACTAGCCCATCACCTTCTTGGGCCATATCTTTGGCACCAAACATCGGTTTGATGAACCTTTAGTGGCACCAGTACTCTTGAGGCATAGTCTTCCCTTTGAGTATACCCCATGGGAGTTCGGGGTATAGTTGAGATACGGCCGGGTTGGTTCGTAAACAAAACCAACCGGGCCCCCAGAACAAAGAGGCAAATAACTCACGAACCGGGCATCCGATTGACGCGCCGTCTGTTGCGTTAAGACCCCTATGACGAGGCAGTCCTTTGGATACTTCTTCATGGGACTTTGTGATACTTGGAGTATCGGCCAGTAGCTCATGGGGTGGATCCTCCCGGAGGCGAGCATACAGAGTACGATGACCTTGTAGCTGGCTGAGACCTGATGACTGCTTGTCCGATTTGATTCAGAGTGACTTGAATAGCCTAGTGAGGAGCAATAATTTGTGAGGTGGCAGACCCATGGCAGAGGAGCACTACTTTGGGAGGTGGCAGACCCGCAGTACTCGACAGGAGGAGTACCTCTGTAGGCTGTGAGGGGGTGCACTACTGTGTGAGGTAGCAGACCCATGGAGGAGGAGCACTACTTTGTGAGGTGGAAGACTCGCGGTACTCGACAGGAGGAGGACCTCAGCAGTCTAAGGTTAGTGAGTGACACCTCGGAGTCGTGACAGGACTGCTGCACTCGATAGAGTAGGTGTTCTCCAGCAGCTGTGTTTTTCTCCATCGTGAATAAAAATCTTGGTTTGAGCTAAGTCAATGACCTTTGTGTTTTCCTCATGATTGAGATGGGTTACTTGATAACTTTGGTATATGTATGGGTATATACCTAAGTAAAGGTTATCTGTTGAGATCTTTCTTTGTGGGTTATCCTTGTTGGATTTAGTGAGACCTTGAGGGTCTCGGGGTCCCTACTGAGTATCGTTATACTCACCCATGCACGGGCTATGACCGCACCTTGTTGTGTTGGATGAAGACGACGGACAACACTGATCGTGGTTGAGGCTTTTAGAACTGGATGGTGCCCGGAGGTGGACTTCATGACGAGACGGTACCCGGAGGCGGACTTCATGATGAGACGGTACCCGGAGGTGGACTTCATGACGAGATGGTACCCGGAGGTGACAAACGGACGTGGAGAGCTGAGGTGGCCATTTGTACCTACCCTTCAGGTAGGAACTCCAGAGGACGATCCAGGATCAGCTTGACACCTTCCTGCTATTTTGCCTTTTCCTTGTACTTTACTGTTGGGCTTGTATTTCGGGCCCCCTTTGTACTTTCAACGCACTTGTCTTATTGCTTTACTTAGTGTTTGCTTCTGCTTGTACTCTGGTTGTGTGTTTTTTTGCGTTTCATAAAGGCAATGCCTTCCATTTTTATCGGGATTTACGCCTTTGGTGCTAGTCGCTAGCCCTTGGCCTATGGAAGGCGGGCTTGGGGTAGTCACGGCACGGGCCCCGAGGACGGGTTGTGACAAATTTGTATCAGAGGACGTCGGTTCTACCGAAGAACATATGACTCTGATATTTTCTTTCTGTGAAGCAATAGTTCTAAGCGTACTGAGTGTGGTTTTTAGTTAAGGGAGTCCATTGTTGGTACGATGGCCGACGTATCCATACACCAGGACCCTAACTTCTGATTTCCGACTCAGTGCACAAAAACACTAATAACGTGTGTGTTTTCAAAAGTTTTCATTTAAATCATCTCAAATCAGGTCAGCTCAGCAGTTTTAGTCTTTTGACCGTTTCACATTTGTTTCTTTTAGGATGCCTCCCCGAGGACGACCAGTTTGATCCCCGAGAGTTGTACATACTGACATCCCACCGTGCGACGAGGCCTCAGTATAGGGCCCTCTTCTAATTGAGGCACCAGCAGAGGCACCAGCAGTAATACCATCCATTGGGCCACCGATGCTACTAGCCCTAGTAGTAGGCGATGCACACCACTTGAGTGCGCTGCACGAGTTCCAGCACCAGAGGCCACCCATGTTCCAGGGAGAGACGGACCCACAGGTGGCTAAGGATTGGCTGGAGGCTGTGGTGAGAGTCTTCAGGCTAGTAGTGACACCAGCAGACTTTATGGTGATCCTTGCTGCCATCCTCCTTCAAGAAGCAGCAGGCAGATGGTGGAACCTGATGCTCTAGATGCATGAAGATGTGACACCTCTGTTGGCAGACTTCGATAGCTTGTTCCGTGCAGATTTTGTACCAGCCACCCTTCAAGCGGTGCATATATATGAGCTACTGCATCTTAATAATGGTAGCATGATAGTGGTGCAGTATTCAGTGAGGTTCACCGACCTATCGTGCTACTCCACTGATATGGTACGGGACCCGTTCTTCCGGGCCCGGACCTTCGAGCAGGAGCTCAGGTTAGAGATTAGAACTTCATTTCTTTCTCACAGCATCCTGACGCTGATGGGGCTGTTGGAGCGAGCCCTCTTAGTGGAGAGTTTCCTTGCTGAGCAGTCTCCAGTAGTAGAATCCACTACTAGCTGGTATGCAACAGAGTCTTCTGCAGCTGGCAGTAGACAGATAACGCAGAGGTCCAAGAGGGCCATACCTACAGGTGGTCGGCCGCACGACTCAGGGTCGGTAGTGCGAGGCACCAAGGGGAGTGACAGAGCCATACCTGCCATGCTGTGTTACACGTGCGGCGGACAGGGTCATATGGCTCGTGGATGTCTGACCCACTGCTCGGATGATCAGTAGATAGATGAAGGACCTCCCAGGCATAGGCAGAGGTTCAATCGAGGCAGACCGCAAGGAGCCAGAGACCGAGGCAGGGGAGCTGGCCATGCAGCTGGAGGTGGACGACGCTTCGAGGTGTTGCCACCACCACCACCAGGAGGACCACCCTGACCATAGGGAACAAGTGAACATGGAAGAGCACAACTTCAGGCAGCTGAAGCATACGACTATGGAGCTCCGGAAGTAGGGGGACAGGAATGGGACTAGTTCCAGGAATGGAGCCCTTTGTTCTTGGTGCTTCTATTTTCCATGATGTTATTGTTTGTGGTTGTTGTGTGTCTTTGTACTTGAGCTGAAGTAATAAAAGACACTTGTCCTTGTAACGTTTTCTTTCCTTCCCTTTTGTGTGGTTGATACTGAGAGGTTCCAGTTAAAACTGTTGACTTGACCCTCACTTTCGAGATTCCTACTGGAGGAGACCCAGTGACCACACACTGATGTCGACAGTGTGACTTAACCCTTGGAGGTGAGAGTGACGGTTGGATCTCTTGGTATTAGTATCGAGGCCTTACGAAGTCATCCAAGACATGAAATGTACCGTTCATGTCAGGATTGACTGTATTAGGAAAAGAACGTGGTTCATCTAGAGGATGAGACAAGATTTCTCTTTTTCGGAAAAGGGGAAATCTAAGCAGCTCTTGTAAGACCAGAGATGGTGTAGGCTACAATGGAGAAGGTGAATATCATCCATGTGTGGATGAAGACTGCATAGTGCAGACATAAGTCCTATGCTGATAGAAGACAGAGACCACTGGAGTTCGAAGATAGCGACTACGTTTTCTTACGGGTCTCACCTCGATGTGGACTACGGAGATTTGTCCAGGGTGGAAAGTTATCTCCACACTTCATCTGTACCTTCAACCTTAGTTGCACCAAGTTCATGACGTCTTTATACGTATCTCAGCTAAGGAGGTACGTGCACGACCTGACCCACATCATCGGTCACGGGGAGCTGGACATCGATGACGGAACGACCTTCCTGGAGGTTTCGGTGGAGATCAAGGATCGACAGGAGCAGGTCCTTCGTGGATGGTCAGTTCCTCTAGTGTGCGTTCATTGGTAGCATGAGAACCTCCAGGAGAGCACCTGGGAGCATGAGGCTCAGATGCGTGCTCGGTACCTCCTTTAGTTTCCCTAGTTTGTGTTGTAGCTTTATGAGGATATAAATCCCTGAGGTGGGAGTAATGTAAAGACCCGTAAATTTCAAAGGTTTTTTTCTTAAATTCTTTGGAATTTTACGAGTAAGCAATTTCTGACGGAACCTGATTCTGTGGCCCGGTGTGCCCGGAATAATTTTCTAATGTTTTGTTAAGGTTAAATTAACACGCGTAAGCAGTTTTTCTGAAAAAGTGGAATAACTCTTAAACGGTTAATCAGATCAGAAATCTGAGGGCACCGGTGAGCTTAAGATGGCAGGTTTACCCTAGGAGTGACTTAATTTTAGTTGTTTCATGCCTCTTGTGAGAAAACCCAAAAATGGCATAACCATAAATAAAATAATTAAATAAAGTTATTTTATATTTCAAATGCTTATAACTCACAAACGGTAACTCGGATTAAAAATCTGATACCACTAATGATCTCATGAGGGTATGCTTCCTTTAATAAGATACAAACTTTGGCCGGCACAAGCCACCTGAGAAAGTTAGTTTTGGCCATAATTAAAATAATTAATTGACAATTATTTTATTGTAAAATTCATAACATCTAAATGGTAACTCGAATTGAAAATATGAGAGTTCTGTTGACTTTTTCGGGGTGTGTTTCTTCTAGGTAGAGACTAACCTTGATAGTAGTGGGTCGAGGGTGACTGATAATAATTTTATGAACTTTTTTCCGGGTACGTTCAGTAAACGTACGAGCAGAGTTTTATAACTTTGAACCGGTGCTCGGAATCGAATTCCAAGGGCACCATTGAACTCGCAGTGCCGATATTCGATTAAAAATACTTCCACCTCAATTGCAGATGATCGGTTATGAAAGTTAGTTTTTGGGGTTTTATGTGGGTTAATAAAATAAAATAAGTGAATAATTTATTTTATTTTGTTAAACACATACAGTGCGGATAAAGTGGTTATAAGCTCCACTTGGGAGTTGGTGGTGGAAACGCCACACCCTAACCTCCCATTTAATGGGGAGGGAGAGGAAACCTCTCAAACCCACATAAATTAATTTTAGATGTTGACGTAAAATTAATTGCACTCACTTAATTTTATGGGTCGACGTAAAATTAATTGTTGTTAGTTAATTTTATGTGTCGATGTAAAATTAATTTCTCTCAATTAATTTTATGAGTGGACGTAAAATTAATTGTTGTCAGTTAATTTTATGGGTCGACGTAAAAATTAATTTTTGTTAGTTAGTTTTATGTGTCGACATGAAATTAATTGCTGTTAATTAATTTTATGTGTCAACATAAAATTAATTCGTGTCATATGTTTTGAGGCAGGCTATGTGGGGGAAACTTCTTGGCATCATCAACTCTTAGGTTGTGCCAACACACCCCTTAAATTGCACCAACGTAATTTAATTCTCCCGACCCCCTTTTTAAATTAAGTAACTACATCATTGGAATTTAAGAAGGTTCCAAATAAATGAACCGTCATAAATTCCATGATGTTTACATACCTCTCCCCCTCTTCTATATATAGGGAGCTTGGGAGAAGGCTTTGGGATGGCTTCACCAAGCGACGAAGCGCTGGTAAAGTATTGTGACGCCTAACACTTGGGGAAATCTTATCCTTTCCAACAAAGAATGTGAAGACTACCAATGCTGATCTTCCACACGATTCTTCTTCGACCTTCCTTCCCTAGAAACCAATCCTCTTGTAACATCATCAACGAACTGAAGCAGCTCGGAATTGGGAACGTGTGGCCGACGCGACAAACGAGGGTCTTCATTGTCTTCCTTCCATGACTCCGCCAACGAGCGACGAGCATGAGGTAGGGGTTTTATTTTTATTTAAAATATGAAACTTTCCCATGTTCTTCCTTTCTCTCAAAATGAAGAATGGTTGTCGTTGTGCTTCATACTTGCGTGAACCTATTGCTACCACCCTAAACGCGGAGGGTCCGGGCCAAACCAACATGGCCCGACCCCTTTGTTTTTCTTTTTGTAATGACTCCACGACAGCATGGAAATGAGGCGAGGATGGAGAAGGTGGCGAACAAAGGTTGTGATACCTGCGACCTTCGTGAACTAAGCCACCCCCGCGGTCCCCTAGCGCACACCCGGTGACCCGCGCCCCTGCCGGTGCACCCAGGGCACCCTGCCGGCGCACCCACGGCGCCCTGCCGAACTAGCCTGGCGCCCCCCAGCATGTTGCACTGCCGGCCCGGTGCCCTGCCCCCCTTACCGGCGTCCTGCCCGGCGCCCCTGCCGGCAGCCTGCCCGGTGCACCCCGGTGCCCCCGCAGCGCCCTATCGCGCTACCTGGTGCGTCATCGTGCGCTGCCCGGCATTCAACACCCTCCATGGCGCACCTGCGCCCTACTTGGTGCACCCGCGGCTAGCCAGAGCCTAGCTGGCCCACCCGCGCCCCCACGATGTCGCTAGTCGAACCAGCCTGGTCTCCCGGGCCGAGTTACCGAGCCACCTACGTGGCGACTATCGGGCCGAACTGCCCTTGTGGTCCGCTGAGTCGGGCCCAGGGGACCGGGTTAAAACGTAGCAGGCTGACTCGCCCAATGGGTCGGGTCAGACCCAGCGAGTCTGATCGAGTCGACCCAGACCAGGTCGGCCCAGTTTGGGTTAGGCTGAGTTGGTCTGACCGGGTCGGACCAGACCAGGGCTCATTACTGGCCCATTAGCTTCTTGGGCCATATCTTTGGAAACGAACGTTCGTTTGACAAACCATCAGCGGCTCTGGTACTCTTGAAGCATAGAAATCCCTTTGAGTATACCCCATGGGAGTTCAGGGTATAGTTGAGATATGGTCGGGTTGGTTCGTATACGAAACCAACCGGGCCCCAGAACAAAGAGGCTAATAACTCACGAACTTGGCGTCTGATTGACGCGCCGTCTATTGTGTTATGACCCCTGTGACGAGGCGGTCCTTTGTGATACATCTTCATGGGACTTTATGATACTTGGAGTATCGACCAGTAGCTCGTGGAGAGGATCCTCCTGGAGGCGAGCATACGGAGTACGATGACCTTGTAGCTGGTTGAGACCTGTAGACTACTTGTCCGATTTGATTCGGAGTGACTTGCATAGCCCAGTGGGGAGCACTACTTTGTGAGGTGGTATACCCATGGCGGAGGGGCACTACTTTGTGAGGTGGCAACCCCACAGTACTCGACAGGAGGAGTATCTCTATAGGCTATAAGGCAGAGCACTACTATGTGAGGTGGCAGGCCCATGGCGGAGGAGCACCACTTTATGAGGTGGAAGACCCGCGGTACTCGATAGGAGGAGTACCTCAGCAGTCTAAGGTTAGTGTGTGACACCTCGGAGTCGTGACAGGACTTCTGCACTCGACAGAGGGGGATTTCTCCAGCAACGGTGTTTTTCGTCATTGTGAATAAAAATCCTGGTTTGAGATGAGTCAATGACCTTTGTGTTTTCCTCATGATTGAGATGAGTTACTTGATAACTTAGGTATATGAATGGGCATATACCTATGTAAATGTTATCTTCTGAGATCTTTCTTTGTGGTTTATCCTTGTTGGATTTAGTGAGACCTTTAGGGTCTCAGGGTCCCTATTGAGTATCGTTATACTCAACCCTGCATGGGCTATGCCCGCACCTTGTTGTGTTGGATGCAGACGACGGACAACACTGATCATGGTTGAGGCTTGTAGAACTGGACGATACCTAGAGGTGGACTTCACGACGAGAGGGTACCCGGAGGTAGACTTCAGGACAAGACGGTACCCGGAGGTGTACTTCATGACGAGACGGTACCCGGAGGTGACAAACAGACGTGGAGAGATGAGGTGGCCATCTGAACCTACCCTTAAGGTAGGAACTCCGCAGGATGATCTAAGAGTAGCTTGACACCTTCCTGCTATTTTGTCTTTTCCTTGTACTTTACTGTTGGGCTTGTATTTCCGGCCCCCTTTGTACTTTCAGCACACTTGTCTTATTGCTTTACTTAGTGTTTTCTTCCGCTTGTACACTGGTTGTGTGTTTATTTTTGCGTTTCATAAAGGCAATGCCTTCCCTTTTTATCGGTATTTACGCCTTTGGTGCTAGTCGCCAGCCCCTGGAATATGGAAGGCGGGCTTGGGGTAGTCACGGCACGGGACCTGAGGACGGGTCATGACAATTGATGGCCATGTTTGTCTGGCTATCATCTTTGAGAATCAATAACAAGAGAAATTAACAAATAGATATTTATCATACTTCATATTAAACCCCCACCTTGTAAATCTATTAGAGAATGTTCACGGTTAAAGGTGGGTTGGTGTTTGTCGTTCCCGTAACAAGCTTCCAATGACGTTGCTTGAATGACGATCTTCAGTTATCGATTGTGACATCCATTCTTCATCAAGAGCCTCAAGATCTTACTCCTTCTTTCGCCAATGGAAGCCAATGTCCAAATCCAATGAAGAGTTAATATAACTCTTAGTTTAAGTGGTGATTCATTTATTTAGAACTAATCAATATTATTAATTAAAGGGGTTGGTGATTACACATTTTGTGTAACCCGGAATTTAATGCCCATCATTTAAATGCCCAACCACCCTCTTGTGGTCCCTGCAACCAAAAATTAAATGGAGAGGAGGGAGGTTACTTAAAATAAAATATATTTATTTTATTTAATCCTCCACAAAAAATTCAAAAACCCAACTTCTTCTCTCGTCCCACTACGGTTGATGTTAAACCTCTCTTTAAGAAATCCATACACTGTGAGTTCAATAGTTCCTTCGGATTTTTAATCAGATCACTTGGTCAAATGTTAGAAAACTCCACTCGCGCGTTTACTAAATATACCTTAAAAAATTTTCAATAAATTAATAACGTTCACCCTTGACCCGTGCTGGTCGAGGATAGGATCTACCTAAGGAAAACATGCCCCAAAAAACTCAACGTTACTCTCAGATTTTCCATCCAAGTTACTATATAGAAGTTATGGATTTTACAATAAAATAATTGTCACTTAATTATTTTATTTACATCCAAAACTAACATTCACTGGTAGCCCGCGAGGGCCAATGTTAGTGTCTTCTTAAAGAAAGAATACCCTCACCATCTCAGTAGTGGTCTTATATTTTTAATCCGAGTAACCATTCGTGAGTTATAAGCATTTGAAAAAAGATAACCTTATTTAATTATTTTATTTATGGTTATGCCATTTTTGGGTTTTTCCACAGGAGGCCCGTGCCGACTAAACTTAAGTTGCACCAAGGGTAAACCTGCCATTCTGAGCATTGCAGTTCCCTCATATTTCTGATTTGGGAAACCGTTTAAGAGTTGTTCTTCTTTTCTAGGATAACAGATTACACATGCTATTTAAAGTTTAACAAAACTTAGAGAGACCATTTCGGGCACTCTGGGCCTCAGAATCACGTGCCGTCAGATTTTGTGGTCTTGAAATAATTATATATAATTAAAAAAAGAAATATATAAATTACGGGACATTATATTCTCCCCACCTTAGGTCTTTACATCCCCAAAATCCAAAACAATGAAAAATAAAATGAATGAGGGTATTGAGCATGAATCTGAGCCTCCTTCTCCCAGGTGCTCTCCTATAGATTCATGTGGTGCCAGCATATGTGCACCAGAGGTATCGACCACCCACAAAGGACCTACTACTGTTGATCCTAAATCTTCACTAGAAACTCCATAAATTTCACCCCATCATCGAAGTTGAGTTCATCATGGTTGATGATGTGAGATGGGTCATGCATGTATCTCCTCAGCTAGGATACATGGAAGACGTCATGCACCCTTTCAAACTGCGGTGGAAGGGCCAAGCTACATGCTACCTCTCCTATCCTACAAGGTATTATAAAATGAAGGATAAACCTCGGTGATAACTTGATACTTTTACCTAAAATCTTTATCCCCCTTCAAGGAGAGACTCGTAAAAATATGTGGTCACCCTCTTGGAACTCCAAGGGTCTCCATCTCCTATCAGCAAGAGACTTCTGCCACTACATCCTTCATTCTTATCTACCAATACTGACACCAGAAGTCCCAGTACACCTTCAAAAAACTAGGACGTACCGCTAAATGGGATATATAGATCTCCCTCAACATCTCCTCTTGAAGCGTCACTGTTACCATGGTGCAACCTATGAAGAGGATGACGTGCTCCCCACCTTCAGAAAAATCTTTCAGGAGACCGTCCTGAGGATATCTTATCACGTCGGGCCTCATAGTCAATGTCCCAAGTTGTGCATCCTAAATTCACTGAGGAATTGGGGGAGTGATAGTCAGAGACTGGAGGTAAGCTTCTCCATAATTATCCATAAAGGATATCCTAAGTGTGAATAGATGATCGGAGGCCTCACACAATAGCTACCAGAGATCCTAATTAGTGTGTCTGCTACCACGTTACCCTTCCTAGGAGTATATACTATCTCAAAGTCATAGTCCTAGAGGAACTCTATCCATCATCGATGTCTCAACTATGGAAAGATCTGATGACACTTATCCAACCACATGAAAGGCTCCCCCTTCTTCGTCAAAGATGACAAGAGTGTCGCTACCCTGGAGAAGTATGGTTCAAAAATCTTGTAGTACCCAACCAAAGTGAATTTCTCTCTCCCTTCGGGGAGGTAATCCTAGAAATATATTTTGAAAAGATTTTCCCACACTCTGCCACTCCTATTGGGAATTGAAAACTCAAAACTCGCACTTCCACTAGGGTAAGGCTGGCCAAATCGAGAGTGATCAACTGCACCCACCTTTGAATGAGTTTATCTTATGCTGCTTGGGTTTCCTTTTTCGCCGACCAAGGAAAACCCCATTCCATTATTGTAGATAAACCAAAACCATTTTTCCTAATACATAAATCTGATTATGAACTGTGGATGTCCAATTCATATCCAAACTAACCTCGTAAGGCCTCAACACATTCACCAAGATGTTCAAACTGAAACTCTCGCCTCAAGGGTCAGATCACACTATCGGCATAAGTGTGATTATCAAGTCTCCTCTCAATGGTATCTCCATACATAAGTGTCAAGTAATCAGTTTAACTATAAACTCTAGGTCTTGAACACGATTCATGGAAGGTATGAATGATTGGTACGTATGTCTATTGATACGGCAGTGAGTAGTAGACATAGACCGTACCTCGAATCATTCCTAGAGCCCATGGGTCGCACTCCTTAACCGCATGCAGTTACTCCCATGTCCTTTCCTATGGCTCCCTGAGCCTGGTAGGGGCCACATTAGGGTAGTGGTTGTAACATGTCAAAACGTATACCACTTCATGCTACTTTCCGAGCTCCACTTCCACATCTGATGTCCTACAGATTCATCAGTCCCTATCACTTACTCTTCTCTAATCATTTTACAAACCTAAAGATCTAATACTGGTGTTAGTTTTCTGAGTTCCCACTTTTAACATTCACAAGTTTCATTTTCTCATCCGAATTACATTCAACCACAAAGGTTCTTTCAAGAACCCTAATATAATTAGGAATGCATAGTGTAACAGTGCTGACTCGGATGTCCCTAAACACACCCTACTCTGAGGTCTGAGTCCAGAAGCACTGATCATACTATATTTATCGAGTACCTGGGATGGTCGGTACGCCTTTATGAATATTCATCTACTGACATGTCGTCCTACCAAAGCTATAGAATCTCTAGAGAACTCTCAT
The DNA here is from genome assembly GCA_963277665.1 of Viscum album. Classification (NCBI taxonomy): domain Eukaryota; kingdom Viridiplantae; phylum Streptophyta; class Magnoliopsida; order Santalales; family Viscaceae; genus Viscum; species Viscum album. Next base: position 375,334,810 of record OY728126.1, on the reverse strand, counting down.
CCCTTAGCTCTTTATGGAAAGAGAACCCCTTCATTGAGGAAGTTTCTTAAGTTTTTCCACAGAATAAGTCACCTCTTCGCAAGATTAGGGTAATCAAAACTCTATCATTGTCTGACTGATCCACATAGAAGGCTCTCAACCAAGACCTCCATTTGATCGAATAGTGCCCCGGCTAGATGGAAACTCAGACACCTCCTCCCAAATGTCCTTAGCTGTATGTGGTCGGTATTAACTTGAAACCTGAGCGGTATCTGATGTTGAAACATGTGTAAGGCACTAAGCCTACATGTGTCCTCAACAGGTATCGCCAGTTGTAACTATTGACCAATGAGTAGTCATATAGCTGACACACTACCTGAAGTAACTATCTCGGGAAACGGTCCACATACCAAAGCCACATCACTATGCAGACCATCCTCATGGTAACTCATTGGAAAATACTAGAATCCAAAATCACCATCTACTCTACTAGTCTCTCAACTACATAGAAAACTCTAGCCATAGCCTCCTTCCATCCCTCAAGCACTGGAACTCGTAAAACACACTCAGTCGGTGTACATGGTCCACTAGTATCATCTGTTGCTAACTACTTCCCAACAGGTGGTGGGGCTGCTGGTACACCACCCAAAGGTGCCAACATAGTAAGAGGGCCCTACGCTAGGGCATCATCGCTCAGTCAGCCGTCATCGTGTACTCTCTCAAGAATCTTAGATGAATGTCAATGTGGTGGAATCCTGATAAGGAACAGGTGCGCTATGGTCATTATGTTATACTTGGTGAGCTGACTCCAAATAAATCGAAAAGAAAACTTTTCAACACACACGCAATCAGGGTTTTCGTACGCTGTGTTAGAAATCAGAATTCAGGGTCTTGGTGTATGGATATGTCAGCCGCTGCACCAACGTTGGACTCCCCAAACTAAAAACCACACTCAAAACACTTAGCAATATTTCTCCACATAGAAAAGATCATAGTACTAGTTCATCGGTAGAACCGAACTCCTATAATACAACTTTTTCATGACCTGTCCCACGGGGCATGTGTCGTGACTACCCCAAGCTCACCTTTCATAGGCCAGGGGCTGGTGACTAGAACCAGAAAGTGTATCCTTATAACGGGAAGTCATTTCCTTTTAACCTGTACAAACACACATACTAGTATGCAACAAGATGAAACCAAAAAGTAATCTAATGTAGTAAAAGAGTGATAAAACTAAAGGGGCAATAATATAAGGCCAACTAGAAGTACAAATACAACGAAAAAGTACAAATACAACTAAAAAGTGGGGAAAAGATCCTAGATCACCCACCAAGGATCCAACCTCAAGGGCAGGTACAGGTCACGATCAGTCGTCCATGAATCTTGTAACACCAAATATTCCACCTCTGAGTACCGTCTAACCCTAGCTTCCTCAGCCTTGATCAATTTTTTATGTTGACTGCACAGGACACAACAAGGTTTGGGCGTAGCCCATGCAGGGGTGAGTATAATGATACTCAGTTGGGACCTCGAGACCTTGTAGGTCTCCTTGAGTTCCACAAAGGAAATACCATAAACAATGACTTAAACTCTATCTTGGTATATGACCATATATATATACCTGAGTTATCAAGATTTACCCATCTCATTCATGAGGGAAGAATACCAAAAAGGAAACACCATAACAGAAGAGATACCACACAGGAAAATCCACTAAGATAGAAGTACCACACAGGTAACACCATTGAGATGGAAGTACCACACATGTAACACCACGAAGACTACACCACAAAGGTAGAAGTACCACACATGTAACATCATGAAGATAGAAGTACCAAAAAGGTAACACCACAATGATAGAAGTGACTCAACACACAGTTAGATATAACCTAAGTGCATAAGTTAAGTTGATTTGTGGTAATGCTAGATCATCTTATTCTATTAAGTAACACAACAACTGACCCATAGAGGATCGATAGGTAACTAACTCCCTCTGAACCACACCGGATTGGTATGCGCTGACCCACACAGGATCACTGAGCGCTGACTCACACGGGATCTGACATACACAAGATCGCTATGCGCTGACCCACACAGGATCACTGAGCATTGACCCACATAGGATCGATGTTCTTTCTTCACGCTGCAGCCAACCACAAGATTCCTCGCACTTAGTGTGCTCGAGCTATGTAGAATTTTCCCCTCGAGATACCATTCATACCACGACTTCCATTATAACGACCCATACTTTACATACATTGTTAATACTTCAAAATTGAAGCATAATTATTACATTATATAACAAAACCATGAAAGGACTGTATAGGTATAGTGTCTTTAGAAACTGGGAAACATAATCAACTGGTTCATAAAGTGTCTACATGGTCTCCCATTTATTTAATCATATGTATAGTCCCTTTTGGCATATCTTACTTAATAACCTTCTTCCTGACCTGGGGAAAGAAAACATACAAAAGGGTGAGCTCAAATGCTCAGTAAGGGTAATCAAAAGAAATATCTATCACATCATATTCATAAGAACATAACATTTTGGAAATCTTAACCTGCAAAAGAGATCATAATATCATAACATGGGATAAATCATAGTAGTGAAATCCCAATAATCATAACATAAAACATGAAACTTTTTGGCATACACACATAATCATAGAGAATCGTTTCTTATTTGTCAACACTCATTTCCAAGACTATCTTAGTGGACAAAGTCCCTTTCTGAACCGAGTTCACTCCTCGTTTCAGTCATGTTTCACTGAACCAGTATAACCTACCATTCCATCCATGTCTATCTCATGAGATATAAAATCTCTACCCAATGAATTGGAGGGAGATATAGGTCCCACCCATCTCATAATGAAACCATTCTTATGTGTGCCACAAAATCATAAATCATACATCATTGCATAACCCATATAATAAAAATGGGAATCTTAAACATCATGACATCATAAAACAATTAATATAAGATAAAGGAATTCATAAAAAATAACTCCATCACAACATAATAAAGTAAATGTAATAATAGGGATGAAAACAGAACCCTTTATTATCTTATATGGATAATAATTTTGATAAAACACTTGAACTCCATTCTTGAGGAAAATATCCTTTCTACTTCAAAAACACTTTTCCTTTCTTAACATTTCATACAATTATAAAATAAAAGAATTTGATTAAAAATAAACTTGATAACTTGTAAAGGAAGCTTCTTGGAAATAATTTTTTAAAAATCCATTCATGCCGTATAATTTTAAAAAAACATTCTTCTCGTACTTTTGTCGGAAAAGTCAAAAAGTACCTCGTACGAAAAATGACAACAGATTTCGTTCATATCTTTTACTAAAAACTCACCGAAGGGTAAAGTTGGATATAAACTATTGTAGAATGATGTAAATATTACATATTGAGGAAACATGGATGTGGATGATAAAATACACCCCAGTAAATACCAAAGTATAAACAATCTCGGATAAAAATGAGATTGTGATATTTTCCCTTACCATAGGTCCAATTTGCTTCGTAAGTGTCTGAACCTCCTGTATAATGATTTAAATAATGTTATTGAATTATTCTATAATCATACTTATTGTTATGATATCATATATGGTCATATTCTTAGCTTCTTATTAGTAATATTTCATTACTACTTGTTATTCAGGTGTTTATTACTTTTTGTTCTTATGTGTGTGTTGTCGAATAAATTCTTATTATTATCTTTAGGTTATAGATACCTCATTTACAGAATGGTATTAGTGTAATATATATCATATTCATTCATTCAATTCATTTATATAATCACTATGAAATGAAGATCATGTAGAACGAGTCGCATCACATCGTGGAGACGGTACTCCGTACGTACGCACGAGTGATGATATCGTTCCTATGATCGTGGAATTGTATTGGAGTGTATGTATACAATTTAAGAATCAATATCAATTTATAATAGTCATATATATTCATTATTTACACCATTATACCCATCCAAGTAAGGTGGTGGTGGAAAATAGATTACACCACTGCGTGGAGACGGTATTCTGTACGTACGCACGCGCGGTGATTTCTTTTTTCGTAGGATGGATAGATGGTGAAATAGGGTTGTTTCATACTTATAATAAAATATCAGTATGTGAGTGATACTGATGTTATTACTTCATAATTAAACAACTAAAGAAGAATAAGTGGAAGAAGAAATAAAGATGAAAGAATCGGTAACAGACATTACCCCTTCTTTGAAGTGCTTCTTTGAGACCTCCTTTTAGGGCACTAAAATAGGTCTTTGAAGAAGACTAGAACCTCTAGGATGTTTCTAGGGAAGTGGAGAGAAGAAATTGGCATGGGTTGGCCGAGCTTTAAGGCTCAAAGTGGTGTGAGGAAGAGGGGGAGGATGTGCCCTTTTATAAGGGAGGAGAGGGGCACCTTTGGAATAACTAAAAATATTATTTTATTATAGAGTCAAATTCGGTTTTTAATAGCTCCAAATTGATATATTTCGAAGATAAGGTGGGTAGGGGTCGAAATCCTCTCATACAATATAATTTAGACAATTTTAGGTATCAATTTTAACCTTATCATTTAGATTTAACTTTAAGTTAGATAATTTAACTTTTACCGTGTCTTCTTGTTTTCTTACACTATAAGGTTAATAAACTTACTATATCAAGACAAACGAACCCCAAGTTGTTTATTATTAATATATATAGCCTTATCTAAGTCCTTTGGACGAACCTTGGATTTTTAGGAATAAAATAACAATTAGTAATATAATATTTGTTTTAAAAACTATTTTATGTCAATTTTGACACTATTTAGTAATTGATTTTTGTAAAAATAATAACAGAATGATTAGTTCGAACAGAGTTACTTAAATAAATACTAACATGTTATATTAACCTATAAAATTATTTCAATTCATAAAAAGTCTCAAATTACATTTATTTGAGTATTTATAACATCAATTATGTCAATATTTCATTAATAAGATAATTACTGCATCATCGTTGTGTCATAAATAAATTAAATTATTTAATGTCTAAAAATTAAAAATAAAATACCATTATGTAGGAAATATTTTATCTTTCTAATGAATATTTATAGTCGAATTTATATTATGTATAACCCCATATTAAAAATGATTTACTTATTAAACTTTGATTTTAACTATTTTAACCCTTCTTTAAATAAATTAATAATAAATGTCATAATCTAATCTAAGTGGGGATAAATAGTCATATTTTATTCGTAAGGTTGTTTTTGGTCGAATTAAACTTATCCAATAGAATTATGACATGTGTTAGGGTAATAATAATAACACTTTTACCCTTAATTACCCTATTTACTTTTAACCGTGGTAAAAAAAAAGTAAAAAGTTACTATTTACCAAAAATTATTTTCATCTCATTGAACCACATTTTAGTCCTTGATATTAACCGTGTCTCTCGGATTTTCGAAATTCCACTCACAGAAGCGGTAAAATTATGTTTTATGAAAAATTCAGTTTTTTTAACTACCACTTAGTGGTTTCACTATTCATCAAAAATTGAAAGTTTTCAGAAAAATACCAAAATTTCACCCTAGGATAATTTCGATATTCCGAATCCAAAAAGGAAGTCCATTTTGAAAAATAAAATTTATAAAATTTCAAAAAGTAGTTATTACTATTCATAACGACTAGTTTTAATAATATTTTAATAGCATATCATTGTTTAGTGAAACTCAGTATTGCGTACGACGCAAGATATCGAGGAAGGATGTGGTTGCGTGTAAAGCAATCCAAGCTAGTGTTGTGTGTAGTGAAAGATTCTTTTGATGATTTATATAACATAAAAACAAAATATTTCACATAAAAGTCGTGGGTGTTACATTCTACCCCCCTTAAAATGAATTTCTCCCTCAAAATTCGTCACTTTGTAACAAACAGATTAGGATACCTCTCCCTCATCATATCCTCAAGCTCCCATGTAGCTTCTTCTAATTTGTGGTTCCTCCATAAAACTTTCACCAATCGAGTGGTCTTTCTTAGTAGGACTTTTTCGCTACAATCCAGAATCTCTATCGACTGTTCTTCATAAGAAAGATCTTGCTCCAGCGGTACAACTTTTGAGCTAAGTACATGTGAAGGATCAGGTATGTACTTTCTTAGGAGAGATACATGGAACACATCGTGAACTTGAGAGAGATTCAGTGGAAGCGCCAATCGGTAAGCTACCTTCCCAACACGATCCAGTATTTCGAAAGGACCGATATATCTAGGGCTCAACTTCCCCTTCTTTCCAAATCTCATGACTCTCTTCTAGGGAGATATTCATAAGAACACCTTATCACCTACTTCAAACTCTAGGTCTTTTCTTCGATTGTTGGCATAACTTTTCTGTCGACTCTGGGCTGCTCTTATGTGTTGTTGAATAGATCTGTCCTTTTCTTCCATTTCATCAACGAGATCAGGTCCTAATAGCTTTCTTTCCCCAACTTCATCCCATCAAGTTGGAGTCCTGCATTTCTTTCCGTAGAGAGCTTCATAAAGAGCCATATGAATACTGGAGTGAAAGAAATTATTATAAGAAAATTCCACCAAAGGTAGGTGTTGATCCCAACCACCTTTGAAATCCATAGAGCAAGCTCTCAACATATCTTCTAGGGTTTGAATTGTTCTCTCAGACTGACCGTCTGTCTGAGGATGATAAGCAGTGCTGAAACTCAACTCTGTATCCAGAGTATGCTGAAGACTTCGCCAGAACTTCGAGGTAAATCTCGGATCCCGATCAAATATAATAGAAAGTGGTACTCCATGCAATCTTACCACTTCTTTTACATATATCCTAGCAAGCTGATCCAGAGAGAAATCCTCTCTAATAGCAATGAAGTGTGCAGACTTGGTAAGACGATCAACTATGACCCAGATAGCATTATTGCATTTGGATGTTTTAGGAAGTCCTGTGACAAAGTCCATAGTGATGTTTTCCCATTTCCATTCGGGTATGGGTAATGGTTGTAACATCCCCTTAGACTTATGTCTCTCAGCTTTAACTTGCTGACAAACCAAAAATCAAGAGACATATTCAGCAACATCTCTTTTCATGCCATCCCACCAGAAGTACTCTTTCAGGTCCCTATACATCTTCGTGCTTCCAGGATGAATAGAGAATGAAGAACTATGAGCCTCATCTAGCAGATACTTCTTTAATTCCGGGATGGGAGGAACACAAACCCAATTCCTGAACTTTATTATCCCATCACAATCAAGGTTGAATTCAGGAACATTTCTCACCTTCTCTTGTAACTTGACATCTTCTTTCTGTGCCTCTTTAATCTTCACATGTATAAATGGTTGAACATTCATTTGAGAAAGATAATATTTTTTCCCTTCCATTATAATTCCAAGATCCATCCTTTGTAAATCCATAAATATTGGATCTTTTGTGATCCTCATCATGGATAAACTGGCATGGTCTTGTCGACTTAATGTATATTCCACCTTGTTTACTTTCCCAGGGTGGTAATGGATTGAGAAGTCATAATCCTTAATCAGCTCCAACCATCTTCTTTGGCGCATATTCAACTCCTTTTGTGTGAAAATATACTTTAAACTTTTATGATCAGTATAAATATCACACCTTTCACCATAAATATAATGCCTCCAAATCTTTAATGCAAAGATTACTGTAGCTAACTCCAAATCATGTGTTGGGTAATTTTGCTCATGGATTTTCAACTGTCGTGAGGCATAAGCTATCACCATATCATTTTGCATAAGAACACACCCCAATCCCTTCTTGGATGTGTCACTGTAGATCACAAACCTTTCTCCACTACAAGGCAGTGTGAGCACAGGTGCACTGGATAACCTTCTTTTCAACTCCTTGAAATTCTCTTCACATTCCTCTGTCCAAACAAACTTAACACCTTTCCGAGTCAACTTGGTGAGTGGATTAGATAATCGTGAAAAATCTTTCACAAAACGTCGATAATATCCAGCCAAACCAAGAAAACTTCGGATCTCAGTTACTTTTGTTGGTCTCAACCATCTTTTGATAACCTCTGTTTTTGCTGGATCCACAGATATCCACTCTTTTGAGATTATGTGACCCAAAAATGCAACTTTTTGAATCCAAAATTCACACTTGGTAAATTTGGCATAAATCTTCTCATTTCTCAGGGTCTTCAATATAATTCTCAAGTGATCTTCATGTTCTTCCTTACTCTTTGAATAGACAAGAATATCATCTATAAAGACTACCACAAATTGATCAAGATAGTCTCTAAAGACTCTATTCATCAGATCCATGAAGATAGCAGGGGCATTAGTAAGACCAAATGGCATCACTATAAATTCATAGTGTCCATACCTTTTACGGAAAGCCGTCTTTGGTATATCCTCCCTTTTGACCCTTAATTGATGATACCCTGAACGAAGATCAATCTTGGAAAAGTATTGAGCTGCGCGTAGTTGGTCAAATAAGTCATCAATGCGTGGGAGAGGATATTTGTTCTTGATAGTGATCTTGTTAAGTTCTCGATAATCAATTCAGAGTCTCATTGATCCATCTTTCTTCTTAAAAAATAGAACAGGTGCTCCCCAAGGTGACGCACTAGGTCATATGAATCCCTTAACAAGATTCTCTTGGAGTTTCTTCTTCAATTCCTGCAACTCAATTGGAGACATTCTATAAGGTGTCTTTGAAATAGGCAAAGCACCCGGTACGAGTTCTATTGAAAACTCAACTACACGATTTGGTGGAAGACCCGGTAATTCCTCCAGAAAGACATCATCAAACTCTCGTACAATGGGAATATTATTAATTGTGAGTTTCTCACCAACCATTTGAGATAAATAACCTTCATTTAGTGGAATCAAGACCCATAAGATGGAAGAAATTTCCACTGGAAGGTTATGTTCATCCTTGCATTGATAGACGATCATAGATTGATCTGGAATATGAAATGTGACTTCCCTTCTTTGGAAATTGATATGATCTCCATATAAAGAAAGCCAATTCATTCCAAGAATCACATCAAATTCCACTATAGGAAGGATCACAAGATTTGCAGGAAGCACTTTCCCACAAACTTTGATCAGAGAATAATTATAAACTTTTGATGCGACTGTTGTGCCATTAGGGGTTGTCACAGCTAAATCAATATCTAATTGTTGAGGTAATATGGTGATACCCTTAGAAAATTCTTCAGAAATAAAAGAGTGGGTGGATCCAGAATCAAATAAAACATTTGCTAATTTAGAGTGGATGGTAAGTGTACCTTTCACCACATCGTTATCGTACTCCACATCGCTGATAGAAATTGCATGTGACTTTCCTTTGTTTTTAGCCTTAAGAGTATGTTGACGTCGACCATCATCATCAACCCTTGGATTAGGGCATTTATTGGCATAATTCCCCATCTCCTTGCACTTGAAACATTGAAGTGTAGTAGGTTCATTCTGTGTATCCCTTCCTTTGTTTGCATCATTAGACATCTTCTTCCCATCATCGCGGCATTCAAATGCCCGATAACCTTCCTTTCCACATTTGAAACATTTAATTTTCCCTTTAAGACAACTCCCTCCATGTTTCTTTATACACTTTGAGCATAAGGGAAAGCTCATCTTCTTTTCAGTGTGCTCTTTAGATTTTCCTTTGAATTCCAATTTCCTCTACTTATCAAACCCATATGACTGATGGGTTACTCCAATCTCCATATCAACTTTGAGAGCACATCGAACGATTTCCTCGTAGCTATTGAAGTCCCTTATGGCTAAGGCCCTTCGAAGACTTGGTTTTAAGCCACTAAAGAATCGATTGATCTTACTCTTAGGTTGGATAATAATACCAGAAGCATACCTTGCAAGTCCTGTAAAATTTGCCTCATAGGTACCAACAGATTCATCATCCTTTTTCTTCAGTTCAAGAAACTCTTTATCCATCTTTGTTCGGAGAATACGAGGGAAGTACTTATTGAAAAATAAGTTCTTGAACTCATCCCATTCCATGGACTCAATTTCATCCCTTTGCCTCATATTCTTAATAAGATTCCACCATTGATCAGCATCACCTTCCAAATGATACACTGCTAAGATGACTTTATCATGCTCAGAACATTGAAGAACTGAAAATATCTTTTCAGTAGTACTAATCCATTGTTCAGCAACTAATGGATCAGTAGACCCGCTGAATGAAGGAGGATGATGTCTCATGAAGGATTAAACAGAATTTTGCTCCTTCCTTTGCTCGTTTGGAAGTCCTGCATGATTCATAGCTTGAGAAAGTTGTGTGATCATGGCTACATGATTTTGCATTCCATCTCCCATAACATTTGGTTGCTCAGGGGGACAATCATTGCATTGCCCGTCGCATTCCGCATTAACACGGTTCCTTCGGGTTCCAGCCATTGACTAAAACCAAGAAGAATAGTGTGAGCAACACTAATTATTATAGGAAAACCACATAATCAAGAATAAAATTTCACACTTAAGGTCTTATCCTAGGTTATTCATGGCCATTTCTAAAACACTAAGATTGTGTTCTATGCTTAGAATTATCCTTAGGTTTCTTACTAAGGCTTTCACATCCTAGTTTCCAAAGGTTGACTATACCTTTCCTCTGATACCAACTATAACGACCCATACTTTACATACATTGTTAATACTTCAAAATTGAAGCGTACTTATTAAATCATATAGCAAAACCACAAAAGGACCGTATGGGTATAGTGTCTTTAGAAACTGGGAAACATAAACAACTGGTTCATAAAGCGTCTACACTATCTCCCATTTATTTCATCATATATATAGTCCCTTTTGGCATATCTTACTTAATAACCTTCTTCATGAACTAGGGAAAGAAAACATACAAAAGTGTGAGCTCAAATGTTCAGTAAGGGTAAACAAAAGAAATATCTATCACATCATATTCATAAGAACATAACATTTTGGAAATCTTAACCTGCAAAAGAGATCATAATATCATAACATGGTATAAATCATAGTAGTGAAATCCCAATAATAATAAATTAAAACATGAAACTTTGTGGCATACACACATAATCATAGAGAATCATTTCTTATTAGTCAAGACTCGTTTCCAAGACTATCTTAGTGGACAAAGTCCCTTTCTGAACCGAGTTCACTCCTCGTTTCAGTCCTGTTTCACTGAACCGGTATAACCTACTGTTCCATCCATGTCTATCTCATGAGATATAAAATCTTTACCCAATGCATTGGAGGGAGATATAGGTTCCACCCATCTCATAATGAAACCATTATTATGTGCGCCACAAAATCATAAATGATACATCATTGCATAACCCATGTAATAAAAATGGGAATCTTAAACATCATGACATCATAAAACAATTAATATAAGATAAAGGAATTCATAAAAATAATTCCATCACAACGTAATCAAATAAATGTAATAATAGGGATGAAAATAGAACCCTTTATTATCTTAGATGGAAAATAATTTTGATAAAACACTTGAACTCCATTCTTGAGGAAAATATCCTTTCTACTTCAAAAACACTTTTCCTTTCTTAACATGTCATAAAATTATAAACTAAAAGAATTTGATTAAAAATAAACTTGATAACTTGTAAAGGAAGCTTCTTTTAAATAATTTTTTAAAAATCCATTCATGCCGTATAATTTTTAAAAAAACATTCTTCTCGTACTTTTGTCGGAAAAGTCAAAAAGTACCTCGTACAAAAAATGACAAAAGATTCCTTTCATATCTTTTACTAAAAACTCACCGAAGTGTAAAATTGGATATAAACTATTGTATAATTATGTAAATATTACATATTGAGGAATCATGGATGTGGATGATAAAATACACCCCAGTAAATACCAAAGTATAAACAATCTCGGATAAAAATGAGATTGTGATATTTTCCCTTACCTTAGGTCTAATTTGCTTCGTAAGTGTCCGAAACTCCTGTATAATGATTTAAATAATGTTATTGAATTATTCCAGAATCATACTTATTGTTATGATATCATATATGGTCATATTCTTAGCTTCTTATTAGTAATATTTCATTACTACTTGTTATTCGGGTGTTTACTACTTTTTGTTCTTATGTGTGTTTTGTCGAATAAATTCTTATTATTCTCTTTAGGTTATAGATACCTCATTTCCAGAATGGTATTAGTGTAATATATATCATATTCATTCATTCAATTCATTTATATAATCATTATGAAATGAAGATCATGTAGAACGAGTCGCATCACATCGTGGAGACGGTATTTCGTACGTACGCACGAGTGATGATATCGTTCCTATGATCGTGGAATTGTATTAGAGTGTATGTATACTATTTCAGAATCAATATCACTTTATAATAGTCATATATAGTTACTATTTACACCATTATACCCATACAAGTAAGGTGGTGGTGGAAAATAGATTACACCACGGCGTGGAGACGGTATTCCGTACGTACGCACGCGCGGTGATTTCTTTTTCTGTAGGATGGATAGATGGTGAAATAGGGTTGTTTCATACTTATAATAATATATCAGTATGTGAGTGATACTGATGTTATTACTTCATAATTAAACAACTAAAGAAGAAGAAGTGGAAGAAGAAATAAAGATGAAAGAATCGGTAACGGACATTACCTCTTCTTTGAAGTGCTTCTTTGAGACCTCCTTTTAGGGCACTAAAATAGGTCTTTGAAGAATACCAGAACCTATAGGATGTTTCTAGGGAAGTGGAGAGAAGAAATTGGTAGGGTTTGGCCGTGCTTGAAGGCTCAAAGTGGTGTGAGGAAGAGGGGGAGGAGGTGCCCTTTTATAAGGGAGGAGAGGGGCACCTTTGGAATAACTAAAACTATTATTTTATTATAAAGTCAAATTCGGTTTTTAATAGCTCCAAATTGATATATTTAGAAGATAAGGTGGGTAGGGGTCGAAATCCTCTCATCAAATATAATTTAGACAAGTTTAGGTATCAATTTTAACCTTATCATTTAGATTTAACTTTAAGTTAGATAATTTAACTTTTACCGTGTCTTCTTGTTTTCATACACTATAAGGTTAATAAACTTACTATATCAAGACAAAAGAACCCCAAGTTGTTTATTATTAATATATATAGCCTTATCTAAGTCATTTGGCCTAACCATAGATTTTTAGGAATAAAAGAACAATTAGTAATATAATATTTGTTTTAAAAACTATTTTATGTCAATTTTGACACTATTTAGTAATTGATTTTTGTGAAAATCATAATAGAATGATTAGTTCGAACCAAGTTACTTAAATCAATACTAACATTTTATATTAACCTATAAAATTAGTGTAATTCATAAAAAGTCTCAAATTACATTTATTTGGGTATTTATAACATCAATTATGTCAATATTTCATTAATAAGATAATTACTGCATCATCGTTGTGTCATAAATAAATTAAATTATTTAATGTCTAAAAATTAAAAATAAAATACCATTATGTAGGAAATATTTTTAGCTTTATAATGAATATTAATAGTCTAATTTATCTTATGTATAACCCCATATTGAAAATGCTTTACTTATTAAACTTTGATTTTAACTATTTTAACCCTTCTTTAAATAAATTAATAATAAATGTCCTAATCTAATCCAAGTGGGCCTAAATGGTCATATTTTATTCTTAAGGTTGTTTTTGGTCGAATTACACTTATCCAATAGAATTAGGATATGTGTTAGGGTAATAATAATAACACTTTTACCCTTAATTACCCTATTTACTTTTAACCATTGTAAAAAAAAGTATAAAGTTACTATTCACCAAAAATTATTTTCATCTCATTGAACAAAATTTTAGTTCTTGATATTAACCGTGTCTCTTGGATTTTCGAAATTCCACTCACAGAAGCGGTAAAATTAAGTTTTATGAAAAATTGAGTTTTTTTAACTACCACTTAGTGGTTTCACAATTCATCAAAAATTGAAAGTTTTCAGAAAAATACCAAAATTTCACCCTAGGCTAATTTCGATATTCCAAATCCAAAAATGAAGTCCATTTTGAAAACTAAAAATTATAAAATTTTAAAAAGTGTTTATTACTATTCATAACGGCTAGTTTTAATAATATTTTAATAGCATATCATTGTTTAGTGAAACTTGGTATTGCGTACGACGCAAGCTATCGAGGAAGGCCGCGGTTGCGTGTAAAGCAAGCCAAGCTAGTGTTGTGTGTAGTGAAAGATTCCTTTGATGATTTATATAACATAAAAACAAAATATTTCACATAAAAGTCTCGGGTGTTACATCCATAAATCTCCACAAAGGAGTAACCCAAAGGACCACCATGTCGTAAGGGTTCCAACGCAACATACAACACGTCAACCAGACTCCCAGCCTGTAAGTTATAGGCAATTTAGTACTGAGGGCCTGGTTGGATTTAGGTGTGATCCAACCCGCCTGAACTGAAATTTTCTATGAAACTAAAATTGTGTATGTCAAAAAGATCATCTAGCTCCAAGGATCCCAACACCGTAGAAGGTTCATCAGACGGGCTCCCGGCCTGTAAGATATAGGCATTTTAGTGCCGAGGGCCCAATTCGATTCATATTAATTCACGAGCACTTCTGGTACCCAATCTAAAAACCTAAAAATGACATCCAATATTGGACTCGGAATGTCTGTCTTGGAATCAGGGTCAAACTGTCACAGACACTTCACGATACTGAGTTTTCACTGATAAGTTACAGAAAAATTATGGTTTTTCAACCAAAAATAATAATACCATTATTATAATACTATTATTATTATTATATAGCAGTTTTATTTTCCTTCAATTCCAAAACTCATTACACACACAAATTCCTCTTCCCTCTTGTTACACACTAGACTCTACCACCAGGCTCCCCTTATTTAATATTTTATATGTATTTCCATTTAATTTCATTCCCTTTCAATTTATTTCTCTACCCTATATAATATTTCTTCTCCCATGATTTTTTATTCTTCCGCGTGGCCAGACTGCCACCACCACCTCTGGCTACCCGATCTATGGTGCCTCCATACTACTACACTACCTAAACATTGCCTCCCAGTTATCCTTCCCCGCCGCACGTTGCACCCTCTACCTCGCCCGGAGTCATGCCCTGTACACATTCCAGAAATCACACCGCCATGTCTCCCCTTATGTGGGCTACCACATCTTCGTTCTAAGCCCAAAAAATGTGAGGATTATAGATTCATGATATTCAGGTCAAGATATCCTCGTATGTATACCATTCTCAATGAAACATTAAGTTTTTATTGCGCTTACTTATTTGGCGATGAAGAATGCGTGAAGAAAAAAATAGAAAGGATCATGGTCTATTTGTGGATCGATGGCCATGTTTGTTTGGAAATCATCATCAAGAATCAAGAACAAGAGAAATTAACAAATATATATTTATCTTACGTCAAATTAAACCTCTACATCATAAATACATTAGAGAACGTTCGTGATTGAAGGTGGTTTGGTTCTTGTCATTCTCTCAACAAGCTTCCAATGACGCCACTCGGATGATGATCTTCAGTTCACGATTTTGAGATCCATTCTTCATCAAGATCCTCCAGATCTTGCTCCGACTTTAGCCAACAGAATCCAACATCCAAATCCAAGTAAGAGTTAATATAACTCTTAGTTTAAGTGGTGATTCATTTATTTATAACAAATGAATCCTATTAATTTAGGGGATTATTGGTTACACATTTCTTGTAACATAGCATTTAATGCCCAACATTTAAATGCCCGACCACCCTCTTATGGTCCCCGCCACCAAAAATTAAAATGAGAGGTGGGAGGATACTTAAAATAAAATATATTTTTTTATTTAATCCTCCGTGAAAAATGCAAAAACCATCTTCTTCTCTCGACCCACTATGGTCGAGGTTAAACCTCCCTTAAGCAAATCCCAATACATCGAGTTCAACGGTGCTTTTAGATTTTTAATCTGAGTACCAGTTCAAAAGATAGAAAAAACCACTAGTGTGTTTACTGAACATACCTTAAAAAAAGTTCAATAAATTAATAATGTTCACCCACCACCCGTGCTGGTTGAGTTTAGGCTCTGCCTAAGAAGAACACACCCCAAATAACTCAACGGTACTCTAAGATTTTTAATTTGAGATACCGTTTAGAAGTTGTGGATTTTACAATAAAATAATTGTCACTTGATTATTTTATTTATGGCCAAAATCTAACTTTCACTCGTGGCCCACAACAGCCAATTTTAGTATCTTTATAAAGAGAGAACGCCCTCATGAGCTCAGCAGTGGTCTCAGTTTTTTAATCCAAGTAACCATTCATGAGTTATATGTATTTGAAAAAAAAATAACTTTATTTAATTATTTTATTTATGGTTATGCCATTTTTGGGTTTTCCCACAGGAAGCCCGTGCCGACTAATCTTATGTCACGACTAGGGTAAACCCGCTATCCTGAGTGCAAAGATGCCCAAGAATTTTTGATTCGGGCAACCGTTTAGGAGTTGTTTCTCTTTTTCAAGAAAAATGCTTATGCATGCTGTTTAAAGTTTAAAAAAACTTCGAAAGACCATTCCAGAAACTCTGGGCCTCGGAATCATGCGCTGTCAAATTCCGCGGTCTCGAAAAAATTCTGTATAATTAAAAAAATTATATAGAAATTTTGGGACATTACAACACCCTTTTCACCCTTTGGTTGTGGATTCAAAGACCCCAACCTCTCCGGATGTGATCAAACAGTGTCCAACATGTGGATTGTTCTTTTTATAAAAATATATAAATAAAATTACTATTATTCTCACAAAAAATATTATGAACATATTCAAAATTAACATTATTCAATAAATATCTTTGTATCCACAAAGTTATTCTATAAGACTTGTTCATTTTGGAAAAATAATATAATTTTAAATGATTGTTATTAACATGAAATCAATGTTCATATTAAAAATAATACTTATCAATAAAATTAAACTTATGTCTAAAAATATAAAATAATTATTCCTCAAATAAATAAATAAACAAGTTATACATAAAGGTTATATTTTCTTCAAACATCTATTAAAACTCATTAAATGTCTCTGAGGTTATTTCATCACATAAAACCACGTAAGAGGTATTGGTTCCATTACAATTATTATCTACCATAGAATTATTAACCCATTATGGTTCCTAAATATCTAAAACTATCCTTATATAAGTCATAAACTTAGTTTCATTGATGAATACCCTCAAAGTTTTCATAGGGATATGTTTTCTAATATATATTTTTCTAAATATAGTTCCCAAGGATTCTATTAATATTTATTTTATACCAACTATAAATACCCTGACTCTAGTGTCCCAAAATTGGCGATTACATTCTTCAATTATCATGAGATACAAGCAACCACATCTTGAAGGACCAAATAGTTTTGTTGTCTTGGTGAACTAGATACATACATGAGTATTGAAGTGCTTTTGAAAACATAAATTATAATATAGTAAAGGTATACATTCTTCATCATTGATCTCATTTTTGGACTACTTATTCATATCCTAGATGAAGGGAAAAAATAATGGGTGAGCTCAAATTCCCAGCAATGGTTGCGTATATTAGATGTTTTCCTGAGTAAGGCATAGTCAATATGGAAAGGTAAATAACAAAAAAACAGTCCATTTAATCAATAAAATTATTATAAAACTCCCATATGGATAATATCAATGATAAATATCATGGATAACAATTAATGATTTCTAAAAAAATTATATGCTTAATATTAGATATCATAATTTGTGACATCATGATATCTATACCTTCCAGACCACTTGATAATATAGTTTAATTGATGGGTAGTTATATACCAAAACACATTTAATGTTAGCTTATAGATTTGTCTCATGAGTCTCATTGATGCAACAAAGGGCTCTATAATTCTAGGCCACACCCATCACAACATGTCCAATGCATTCCTTATATATCGCACGGTCGATTTAATTTAGGAACAATATGCCATATCGATAGACATTAGTATTGACTAAGAAATATAGATTAATAATAATTTCATAGTCAATCAAATAACATTAAAAGTAAAATATCATACATAAAAATGGTTTATGGTATAATCAATAAGCATATCCATGAAAATTAATATTGATATTTAAGGGAAATTTAATGTTTAATGATCATTAGAATGTGAATGTTTCAGGGGAAAGCTAACGATGACAAAAATTAATCAAGAATGTCAATGTCAACACTTTCCCAGGTCAAAATGATTATAAAAAATCTAGAGGAATAATAATAATGGAATGGTTACAATATATCCCTAGTGGGGTATAAGTAAAATAAATGGTTATTTTCATTGATGAATACAAATACCATAAAAGATCGTTAAAAAATATTTGGAAAAATACCCATTTCACTTTATGTGTAAATTTTAAAAATTATAAATTTATAGAATATTAGGAAAAACATTTTCTCTAAAAAATAACTATGTAAATTTATAAGGTAAACATCAATGAAATGAGTGGTCCTGACAGCATGAAGGTTTTATTCATTCCATGAACATAAAAAATATTATATCCACATTTTTATGATAGAATTATAATAGTACATTGTTAGTAAAATTAATGAAAGGTTCCTTTTAAAGAAAATTAAAAATTAAATGATGGTTTATAATTTATTTAATTAATAATTATATAACTGAAAAAAATTTATTTGAAACATTTTGGGGAAAATATGGACATGGAATAAAGATATTCCCAACTTAGTAGAAAAACATAGTTGATTTTCCATAAAATCAATATTTTGGTGTCTTGAGTATTTAAAATAGGAAAATTAAAAAAACAAATAAAATTAATAAACAACCAAATAAGAATATAATATTTTTGGTTTAATATATAATGATCAAAATTATCCCCCCATCAAATGTATAAACATGAATAGTCGTGAATAATGATGATATTGTGAAATAAACACTTATCATTTTTTAACTTTTTGATCATAACCTCCTTGAATGAAATAAAATCAAATGAAACATTAAATAACATTAATATAACATGATATAATATGTTAAATGGTTAGTATATTAACAACATATAAATTAATAGGTGCATGATACTAAATATGTCTCAATAAAGTGGAAATTGAGATGATATATCTTACAATGATCACATTGATGAAGTTGGAATTTATCAATGAATTTATTATGTGTATAAAATTTAAACCAACAATAGAAAAGATTAATAAAACATAAAATAATCAAAATTCATCATACACATAATCAAATAATTTCAAAGACAATTAAAATCAATATTACCCAATGAAAATAAATTCAGTTTTGAAACCCCTTACCACTTGGCAACATTCAATTAAAATTCCCCTTGGATGAAATAAATGAAATTGAATCTAAAAATACCATGAATTATGATGAATTTATGATATAAAGAGTAAAATTTTATTATATAACTATATAAAATAAATTAGGAAATAACCTTAAAATATACCTCAATGAAAGGAAATTGAGTCAGAACCCCTTACCTCAAGGATGACTCTCACATATCTTTTTTATATTTTTTAATAATAAAATTATTCTAATTATGTATTTAATTATGAAACATTTCTTTGTTTATTATTACTATTATTTAATTTTATACCATTTTATATTTTATCACTCAATCAATAATGTTCACATAAAACATTTTGAAAATATTCAAATCATATATCAAAAATGAATTTAGCTGTTTGATTTTGGTAAAATTTTTCATCATTAAATAA
Organism: Viscum album; assembly: GCA_963277665.1. NCBI lineage: Eukaryota > Viridiplantae > Streptophyta > Magnoliopsida > Santalales > Viscaceae > Viscum > Viscum album. The sequence continues at coordinate 375,315,094 of OY728126.1, read as the reverse complement.
TCTCTAGAATAATAATCATTAAATAACAATCATTTTTATATTTAAATTATACTTTTTAAACAAACCATTAATTATGTTTATGAAAAATTAACTACGTTACAATCATGGAGACGGTTAGTTGTATATACGCAAGAGTAACATTTACATTTTTTGACAATCGTGATAGAAATAACATAATTATTATTTTATCTTTAAATGATGATAAATATAATATAAATATAAAATTATTTATTTAAATACACTTATATATATTATTCTTATGATGTGGTCATGATGAATCACATCGCTTCATGGAAGCGGTAATCTACACGTATGCACAAATGATATTATCATTTTTTAGTAAATATAAATATAAGAAATTAAATAATGTTGTATCATTTTAAATGATAAATATGTCTTGAATAACATATATATATATATATATATGTAGTAAATTCTTCACTAAAACTATTTTTGAGTAGTGGTGGTGGAAAATGAACTACCTCGATTCGCAAGGAAATAGTATGTCGTAAAAAGGTATGACAGTTTCGTTTTCCAAATTATGCAAGAGGAGATGGATATTGGGTATCAATTTAACATAAAAAATATCAGTGTTTGTGGTACAACGATTTAGTTATATCATTATGGTTGAATAAAATTTTAAGGATGAGGGAGAAAGAATAAAACAAAAATGCTTAATGAAGAACTTTACATCTTCTTTAGACAACCTCTTAAGATTTTGACCACAATATTCCCTATGTTGGTTTTATAATAATAAAAGAATATAGTAAATGTATAGGGATGTAATGAATGGGTTTGGTTTGTTTTTTTTGAACTATAATGTTTTGAAGTGTGAAGAAAAGAGGAAAGGATATTCCCTTGTATAAGAGATGGGAGGGACACTATTTGAATTTCTTAAATTATTAAATTGATATAAATGATTTTTTAGATAAAAATGGCTCAGAATTGAGAATTTTATATGAAAAATATGAGTTCAATTCGAAATCCTCTCATCTAATAAAAATTGGCAAACTTTTGGTGAGGTTGTTAGACTTATCATTTTGTTTTAACCCATTTTAAACACTTTTTGACATTTGATATGGTATTAAAATTTTATATTTTATGGTATAATAAAGTACTTATAAATGAAGAAACATCACATAATTGAAAAATGGCCAATATTTGAAAAAATTTCACATTTATGTGCCCAAATCTAATATTTTAAAAAAATTAAATCATTTAATAAAACATTTTTTATTATTAAATATCATTAATGTCAATTTTGAAACTACTCAACTAATTTGACATTAAAGAAATAAAAAAAGATATAATTATAATATATATATTTTTCAAAATTATCTAAAATTTTATATTTATATTATAATTTTTGGGAACATAATAATTTATTCAAATTATATTACTTTTCATATTTTTATAATAATTAATTTTATTTTCCTTTGAATTAAATAATAACCATGTCGATATTGCATAAGAATTTAATGTAATTATATATTTTACAAAAATTAGAAATAAATTACCTTGATAATAAATAATTTTTCTTTAAAATTTCTACTATAATCAAACATACATGTTTTTATCCCTTTGTGAACAGAAAATACATTTTTAAAAGATAATGGCATTTTCTTCTTTTCAATGCTTAAATTATTATAATGGTTATAGTCATGGAAATATTCCTTCAAAATTGGAAATTTATAGAAATTATATAATATATGGTATAAAAAATTTCCATCCAATAGAAATTATATAAGTTTTTAGGTCATTATAACCATTATATCATTAGTTTAACCACTGGTAATCATGTTCTATGGTAACATATTTTTTTGGTTTTTACTATTTATTATGACCCGAATTAAGTTGACCTTATTAAGAAATATAAATTATTTTAATTCAAAATTTTAAATAAATTTTAATAATTTCAAATCATAAAAGTCGCATAATATAATTTAAAATTAAATTTTCAAGAAAAATAAAAAACAGTTTTTGAAAAAATGTATTTTCAAGGAAAAATGATTTTATATTAAGGAATAGAAATATTAATTTTGTGAACATATATTTATATAAATAGATATATAATATATAAATTTAATTTAAATAAATACTCATTATGGTTTATATTATTTATATAAATGTGATAAACAATATATACTTAAAAATATTTTTTCAAAAGATGTGTTTTTAAGCATAAAATTAAACTTATCACAAAATAATGAAAATTGATGATACAAATTAAATTAATTTGGTTATTATCAATAAAGTTTTCCATATTTCAATTTTATACCAAATAAAAAATATAATATTATATTTAAATTATTTAATTTAATTAAAAGAGATGATAATATTTGAAAATTCATTTATTTTCACCATTCATTGAAAAATAACCCATTTTTGAAAAAAAAACCTCAAAAATTCACGATAATTTAATTTTATTATGTTGATTTTCAAAATTATATTAATTTAATAATATTAATCTTCTAAATTCTCTTGAAATTAATTATAATATTTTGAAAAATAATCAAAAATATTTAAGAAAATATTTTTTTAAGAATAAAATGACTTCTAAAATTTGTTTTATTATTTTATAAGAATTTATCAATAACTTTTTATTCAATAGGAAATTTATATATAAATATATATCAAAAAATATTTTAATCTTACTCACACCCACAAATTTAATGGTTGTGTTTTAATTATCATATTTAAATAAATATAATTTTTGGGACATTTAGGCTTGGTGTTTTAGGTTGAATATGCAATAAAACAAAATGTTCTTCATTTAAAATATCCTCATATGAAAATGAATTTATAAATGGATGGATTTATTTTAAAAAAAATATTTAATTTTTTAAAATTTTATAAAGAAATAATATGTTTTGTAATGAAACATCCAGATAATGGAATTTATATACAAGATTATAGAAATCAAGTATTTTAATTTCATAAAAAATAAAGTTCACATGAACCATATTACACCAAGTTTTGGTATCATATACTTGGTCATGTAAATAAAAATTGTTTTCAAGATCTTATCAACAATGTTATTTAATTTATTTTTAGTTGAAATCCTTACAAACATGTCATTCTTATTTATAAGGTAAAATGATAACATCTACTTTTAGAGGAAAAGGTGAGAGATCCACATAGCCTATTGAATTAGTTCATACAGAAATTTTTAGACCTTTTCCAATAGAGAATAAACATGGATTTCTATACTTCATGCCTCTTTCTAATTATTTTTATAGATATGTGTATATATAATTGATGTGTTATAAGTCTAATTATTTTGATAAAATTAAAGATTATTAAAATAAAATAGATAATCAATTTGATTTGAAGAAAAAGAAACTTTTCTCAGATAGTGGTGGGGGTTATCTTAACCAATATTTCATATATCAAAAATGAATTTAGTTGTTTGATTTTCGTAAAATTTCTCATCATTAAATAATATCAAGAATAATAATCATTAAATAATAATCATTTTTATATATAAATTATACTTGTTAAAAAACCATGAATTATGTTTATGAAAAATTAACTACGTTACAATCATGGAGACGATTAGTTGTATATACGCAAGAGTAACATTTACATTTTTTGACAATCAAGATAGAAATAACAGAAATATTATTTTATATTTAAATGATGATAAATATAATATAAATATAAAATTATTTATTTAAATACACTTATATATAGTATTCCTATGATGTGGTCATGATGAATCACAACGCTTCAAGGAAGCGGTAATCTACACATATGCCCAAATGACATTATCATTTTTTAGTAAATATAAAGATAATAAATTAAATAATGTTGTATCATTTAAAATGATAAATATGTCTTGAATAACATATATATATACATATATATTTAGTAAATTCTTCATTAAAACTTGTTTTGAGCAGTGGTGGTGAAAAATAAACTACCACGATTCGCAAGGAAATAGTATGTCATACAAAGGTATGACAGTTTCGTTTTCCAAATGATGCAAGAGGAGATGGATATAGGGTATCAATTTAACATAAAAAATATCTGTGTTTGGGGTATAACGATTTAGTTATATCATTATGGATGAATAAAATTTTAAGGATGAGGGAGAAGAAATAAAACAAAAATGCTTAATGAAGAACTATACATCTCCTTTAGACAACCTCTTAATATTTATACAACAATATTCCCTATGTTGGTTTTATAATAAAAAAACATCTAGTCGATGTATAGGGATGTAATGAATGGGTTTGGTTTGTTTTTTTCTGAACTATAATGTTTTTAAGTGTGAAGAAAAGAGTAAAGGATATTCCCTTTTATAAGAGATGGGAGGGACACTATTTGAATTTTTTAAATTATTAAATTGATATAAATGATTTTTTTAGATACAAATTGCTCGGAATTGAGAATTTTATATGAAAATATGAGTTCAATGTAAAATATTCTCATCCAATAAAAATTTGGAAACTTTTGGTGATGTTTTCAGCCTTATCATTTTGTTTTAACCCATATTATACTCTTTTTGAAATTTACTATAGTATTAAAATTTTATAGTTTATGGTATAATAAAGTACTTATAAACGAAGAAACATCACATAATTGAAAAATGGTAAATATTTTAAAAAATTTCACATTTATGTTCCCAAATAATATATTTTAAAAAGTATAAATCATTTAATAAAACATTTTTTTATAAAATATCATTAATGTCAATTTTGAAACTACTCAACTAATTTGACATTAAAGAAATAATAAAAAGATATAATTAGAATATATATATATTTCAAAATTCCCTAAATTTTTATATTTATATTATAATTTTTGGGAACATAATAATTTATTCAAATTATATTACTTTTCATATTTTTAGAATAATTAATTTTATTTTCCTTTGAATTAAATAACAACCACGTCGATGTTACATAAGAATTTATGGTAATTATTTCTTTTATAAAAATTAGAAATAAATTACCTTGATAATAGATAATTTTTCTTTAAAATTTCTACTATAATAAAACATACATGTTTTTTAAACCTTTGTGAACAGAAAATACATAATTAAAACATAATGGCATTTTCATCTTTTCAATGATTAAATTATTATAATATTTATAGTCATGGACATATGCCTTCAAAATGGGAAATTTATAGAAATTATATAATATATGGTATAAAAAATTTACATCCAATAGAAATTATATAAGTTTTTAGGTCATTATAAGCATTATATCATTAGTTTAACCCGTGGTAATCATGTTCCATGGTAAGAGTTTTTCGTGGTTTTTATTATTTATTATGACCAGAATTCAGTTAAACTTATTAAGTAATATAAATTATTCTAATTCAAAATTTTAATCCATTTTAATAATTTCAATTTATAAAATTGGCATAAAAAAAATTAAAATTAAATCTGCAAGAAAAATGAAAAACAGTTTTTGCAAAAATGCATTTTCAAGGAAAAATGATTTTACATTAAGGAATAGAAATATTAATTTTATGAACATATATTTGTATACATAGATATAAAATATATAAATTTAATTTAAATAAGTACTCATTCTGGTTTATTTTATTTATATAAATGCGATAAACAATATACACATAAAAATAGTTTTCCGAGAGATGTGTTTTTAAGCATAAAAATAAACTTATCACAAAATAATGAAAATTGATGATAAAAATTAAATTAATTTGGTTATTATCAATAAAGTTTTACATATTTAAATTTTATACCACATAAAAAATATAATGCTACATTTAAATTACTTTATTTAATTAAAAGAGATGATAGTATTTGAAAATTCATTTATCTTCACTATTCATTGAAAAATCAACCATTTTAGAAAAAAACCTCAAAAATTCACGGTAATTTAATTTTATTATATTGATTTTTAAAATTATATTACTTTAATAAAATTAATTTTCTAAATTCTCTAGAAACTAATTATATTATTTTCCCAAATAATCAAAAAAAATTGAAGAAAATATTTTTTTAAGAATAAAATGACTTCTAAAATTTGTTTTATTATTTTATAAGAATTTATCAATAACTTTTTATTCAATAGGAAATTTATATATAAATATATATAAAAAATATATTAATCTTACTCATACCCACCAATTTAAGGGTTATTTTTTAATTATCATATTTAGATAATTATAATTTTTGGGTCTTTTAGGCTCAGTGTTTCAGGTTGAATATGCCATAAAACAAAATGTTCTTCATTTAAAATATCCTCATATGAAAATAAATTTATAAATGGATGGATTTATTTTTAAAAAATTATTTAATTTTTTTATATTTTATAAAGAAATAATATGTTTTGTAATAAAATATCTAGATAATGGAATTTATATACAAGATTATATAAATCAAGTCTTTTAAATTCATAAAAATTCAAGTTAGCATGAACCATATTACACCAAGTTTTGGTTTCATATACTTGGTCATGTAAATAAAAATAGTTTTCAATATTTTATCAACAATTTTATTTAATTTCCTTTTAGTTTAAATCCTTACATACATGTCATTCTTATTTATAAGGTAAAATGATAAAATCTACATTTAGTGGAAAATGTGAGAGATCCACATAGCCTATTGAATTAGTTAATATAGAAATTTTTAGACCTTTTCTAATAGAGAATAAACGTGGATTTCCATACTTCATGCCTCTTTCTAATTATTTTTGTAGATATGTGTATATCTAATTGATGTGGTATAAGTCTAATTATTTTGATAAAATTAAATATTATTAAAATAAAGTAGATAATCAATTTGATTTAAAGAAAAAGAAACTTTTCTCAGATAGTGGTGGGGGTTATCTTAACCAATATTTCATAAATTATCTAAATTATTTTTGAGATACTATCCTAAATCACTCCTCTATATACACCATTTTAATATAGTTATAATTAATGGAGGAATCCTACATTATTAAAAATGGTAATATTGATGATAAGTCATGAAAATATTTTGTTCTTCCTTTTTTGGATATACATTACAATCAGGGGCATACACACTAAACTAATTTCCAACCAAAATTGGAATGTTAAATCCTATAGAAGTTATAGTATTGGAAGATAAAATTTTTATCGCATATTCAAATATGGAGAAGAAAATTGTTTATTAAGTCTAGTTCTAAAAATAAACATTCACTATGACGCTTAAGGATCATCTATATTTGATATCCTCAATAGATAATATGATATTATCTTTAAGATCCCCAAGATATAAAATTAATAATTATAAGATATTGCAATTTTATTGAAAGGGAAAACACATCCAAAAGAGATAATATGATATTATAAACATTGATTAAGTTATAGATCAGGACATATAAAGGTTATAATATAAAAAAATCCATAAGTCCCTACTGATGCATTATTCCTAGAGACACAAGTTATATGTTAGAGTACTAGAGAATTTAGCGAACTAGAGATATATGAATTTCTTATCACAAAGAAAGTAGAAACATTATTTTTTTAGAAAATAAACCTATTTCTTTCAAAGAAGTATTAAATATCAAAAAAATCAATGTGGAAGGATGATATTAATTTTGAAATAGGTTGTGTATAAAAAATCTAAAGACTTTAGGTACTCTACCCTTCGCCTCTGATCAAGATTCAAATTATTTTTTAAGAATATATAAATAATTTTTTCTAATCAAAATTAACAGTAATACGTTCTCAAAAAAAGTAATTTTTTAAAACATTAAGAGAATTCATAAATGTTGGTAGTTAAAGGACATGGGTTGAATAGTTTTTCTCATGTCACCTTAGCTGTTAGGAACCATAATACACCACATGATCACCCAACATGAGAACACAAACCAAAGAGAAAATAGATACTTTTAAAAAGATATATTAGCACTAACTAGCCTCAGGAAGAGTCAACACTAACATATAAGTCAAAAGATATTCCATCTCATCAAAATAATTCTTATATTTTGACTTCCCAAAAACATCATTATTTTCTGAGTGAGAGTTGTCACTGGAGAATCAAAGTTTAAGAAATCCTTGAAAACATGATGGTAATACACCAAAAATCACAAGAATCTATGTATATTAAAAACATTGGATGGTTTTACCATGTATTAACACCCTTCACATTCTTAAGATATACTGAAATACCATGTTTAGAGACCACATTTCTCAATAAATTCACTTCCTAAATCCAGAAATTACATTTTTATATCTTAGTATCATTTCAGAGATCTATCGAAAGTTCCATAATTTATCATAGATGGTGAACATGATACACCTTAATTTTTTAGTAAACAAAGATTTGATAAATAGAATAAAACTAAAAATGAGTTAGTATAGCCTTATAATATCATGTTCATCAGTTCAGTAAAAAAATTTCATAGTAAAGGTTACACCAAAACCCATAACAAGGTACTCTTAATGGTCGTACCAACTCCGAAATATGCTCTTCAGCATGTCAGATTATTTTATTCTCAATTAGTGATAACCAAACTAGTGATCAATCACTAATAACAATGTAACCCTTTTAACTGATCAAAAAAATCATCTGTAGAAGTCTTTGATTAGTAAAAATAGGTTAGAGGATCCAAAATACCTCTTAGGAGAATCCAAAACCTAAAGGATCGAATTATGGTTGATTAATAGGCATTTAGGATTTAAAATGAGGTTCCTTGTATTTTATTTATAATTTTAGTGGGACTAAAAACTCATTTACAAAGTTTATTGAGTTAGGTCACACGGTTATTAATAACCATACGCCAAACTGTTCACCATTTTAGGGATTTTATAAAGGGTTCACTATTTGGCTACATGGTTAGACAAACTATGTGTCAACGTTGAAAATTATTATTGTCCCAAGTATCATATTTGGAGGGGATGAACCATAGTTTGGACTACCAATATTTCAACCATGCAACTCCCTCTAGTACCACACTATAGGGAAAATGGTTTTCTGGGCTAGACTTCCAAACTTTTTCGAATCAAGTGCCATCTATGAACAACCGCAACAAAATCCAAAATTTTCAAAAACAAATCCATGAAAACAACCTAAAATAATCTCTAATATATAGAAATTCAGAAAAAGGGTCATAGAGTACGTGAAATAAGGTAATTGGATTTTAAATTAACCATATCATTAAATAAATATATTATTTAGAGATTAGTTATTCTCTCAAAATTTAATTCTAAGATCAAAAAAAGTACCATTTTGAACTTCATTATTTCAAATGATAAAACTTCCCTTGAACATGTCCTAAACTCCATAGATATTATTTTACAAGTATGTATATATATATATATATTATGTGTTATATATGTTATGTGGTTTATATATGTTCGACACATTCATGTTGTTCTTTAATTTAAAACTTTCTTTTGTAATATTTATTACATATGTGTGTGTGTGTGTGTGTTTTGATTTATAAGTGATGGGTTTTTATGGATTGAATAAAAAATATTAGATTAGTATAACACTTTATGAAACATTAAATAAATATCAACCACACTATGATGTAAAAACCATGAATAATATAAAAATAATTGAAATGTGTAAACCTAACATGAAATATGGTGTCAACTTCCATCACCAATTATATATTTAATGAAGATCTCCAAGAAAAAACTAATGGGATCCTTCCACCATAATGAATTCATGATCTTACTAGAATAACTAAATATTTGGGAGATATTATCTTCATTTCAATGGTATGTCAGTATTTCTCAATGAAAATAAAGGAGAAGAAATATTCATAGAGAATTCACTGGAGTTAGAAAACATTTGAAAACCCACCACAATGGTTTCAAAATACTTTTTATAGGCCTCAAAAAATGTAACTGAGCCTCTATGAATTTACTCATATTTTCCATAACATAAAATTAAATGGAAATGATTATAACATTTATAAATCTTTCTTGATATAAGAATTTATCACATAAATACAACCATTTTTTCTACACTAATGTTTCATTGTATCAAAGGTTTAAATATCAATGATAGATATGATTGCATAGAAAATTAATGCTTTTGTTTATTATTCATCATCCTTTTAATCATAGTATTCTATAGATATTTTTTAATATGAATCACTACATTACGATATATTTATATCATACATTTGAATTGGCTAGAGGAGGGTAATAATATATCTATACCAATATTTATGATATTCTCATAACAAGGAATGTGATATTCCTTGTTTTCATATATTTCATACCATAAAAAATAATTATATTTTCTGATATGATATGACCTAAATGAAATGTATTTATTTATTTATTTAGGGAATATATTCATCAACCTTGCACTTTCACTAAATCCTAATAAACTTCATGACCTTTAGAATTATATTGTATCATATAAAAGTTATGAAAACATATCAAAAACTCATTTTAGCATTAATTCAAAAAAATTAAAAAGGATACCATAAACTTCACATTATATGATATTATATGAAATAACTTTTGAGTATCCATCTTGATCATGTTTTGGATAAATATTAAAAAATCTTCATGGTTTTAATAATACTCAAAATACATTCATTCAACTACAGAAGATAACCCCGTGGGTATTTGTAGAGTTGAAAAAAAAATTAATTATTGGATTTAAAATTTCAATTAAGATTTTTCCTTTATAAAAGAATCTTTTATACTCAAGATATATAATGATTTTGAATGAACACAATCAAAGAAATGTATCTTTATACTTATGTCCTCTAGTTTCATCATATAGAGACATGCATATTTATATGATACCTTTGTCTAGGATATTGAGTTACCACTTGACACTTTGTATATAAATTTCATATTGTTACTCATACATTCTTTATTCTTATAATATTAACTAACAATCTGGATGAACATGTCACATGTCATCACCCTGATTGATGAGCATCACAATCCCCAAATCTAATAGATAATAAAATCAAATGTATTATCTATGTATGGTAATACACTACTTAGATATATCTTAATCAAGGGATTATATTTAATACTTTTCATATGGGAGTAAAAATCTCATACTGATTAAATTAAATTGATGAAATGATCAATAATATACCCAAAAACCATATTTTTAGCCTAGCCTCAAGGCTGGTGTGACATAGATATCAAAGTATGAAGGTTATTAATAAATATATCTTATCTAACATAAAGTAATAGGGGAATAAAAATATGAAATAAACACCTTAGGTATACTAAATACATAGTGTATAATACTACTTATGGTATACTTAATTTTTCATCTAGCGCAAAAAAACTTTTTTTGTGACTTATGATAAAATTCTATATTTGGATACAAAATTCTTATCACACTAATTGTAACATTTCATTGAATACTATAATAATACAGAATTTCCATTCATTATGGATAAATAAAATACATTATTTAATCGGTAAATTATCATTTCTATTTATTTTTTAGATGTAACCAACATGAATGAATGATAAAGTAGATAATTCCATATGTATAACATAGAAAAATTTATATTCTTAGACTCATTTTTGAATATAATAACAAAAATATAATTGCAAGTCTCATTTATCATATGAAAAGACATTGTGAATGACATATGTTTGTAACATTTTATGTTTTTTAAACTCAATACATTACAATTTATTTCCTACTACATATATATGTAACCATCTAATAAAACCCTCATGTAGTACCTAAGACCCTATATTAGCAGATAAACACCATATCCCAAACTATCATATGATACACACTCTAAAGATAATTTATTCACAAATATACTTAAATGTTTTATTTTTTAATGTTATCATTTAATATTAAAAAATAAAATTCATTTTTTAATCCATTATTAAGATGTTATCTTAAGATAATTTTCTGTTATTTTTCTAAAACATAGGTTTTATGCATGAAAATGTTAATCATTAATTTTCCTACAAACATTATTTGAAAAAAAAATTAGTATTTAGAATTTTTAGTTTCAAATTATGAAACCATTGTAGTCTTGTTTTTAATCATCACAAATAAATTGCATAGGATAAAAATTAATTAATACCATTAGAATAAAATGGTCATTTACACAGAATTAATATTATAAGAGTCGTCTAATTTTTATCTAAATAGATCAGATTAATACACCTTGAAATATAAATCTAATATGATTTTTAAAAACATAAAAAAATTTGAATTATCATTTTATTAATAATCTTTAGTAAATAATCATGAAAAATACTTAATATATAAAAATAAAATTTTCTATATAAACAGGTTTTCTAATATCTTATGTTTTATTTTAAAGTTCAATTTCATCATATTTAGAAATTTTATTTGATTAAATGGATCCAAAATTATGATTAATCATGTTGAAATTTGGTAATAATTTTCATCTTATATTCTTAGTACTAAAACAATTATTGTGGTTAATTTTTAATCAAGATTAAGAAAGTAAAATGGTAAAATGGGTTGTCTTGTATTTTTAATAATTAAAAGGTTAGATACACCTTCTATAAATCCTTTTTTAGTATGAAAGTCATAACAATTTTTATCACCTTAAATTTATCCATATAATTCAATTAACTCACCAAACCCACCATAACCCCATCTGATTCTATTCTGACGCCTTACCAAACATTTTTTGTAACGAAAAAAACCCTCATTTTCACCTATAAAATGGGCCTCTCACCACCCCTTTAATACAAGTATAAAAATTAAATTTACTTAAAATATTCATATTTATTTCCATATCCTATAATCCACTTCCTATCTTAAAAGTTTCTAGATACATGAGATTATCACTAGCCCTTCCTTTCCAAGGAATACTCCATGAGAATCCCAATGATCTAAACTTAAGTTCAATCTTTTCAATAACATCTTTTAAATATGATCATTCCATTTAAAATTTATTTTTTCCTAATATTATATAATTTATTAATTATTTATACTATACTAAATGTTATTATATTTTTAAAATAAATGCTACCTACCTTTTCCATTTCTCTTAAGAAAAATTAAATTGTCATTCGTGCATTGTGCGTATTACCATCTCAATGATGCAACATGTTTTGTTTTCTTTCACTGACATATAAGGATTTTATTAGAGGGAAAATATAATTTTTATTTTATCCTTAATTTTTTTATTAAAAAATTGGGAACATATTAATAATATAATAAAGAAACAATCATTGTTAATTTAATCATTTAAAACAAGCATTCTAAGAGGATAATATTTTATTCAAATTGAGTAATATTTAGTTATCCATTATTTGTTATTAAAATTAAATCAAGTTATGATATATATATCGAAAAACAATAAATAATATCATCATACTAATTTTATTATTATAATACAAAAAAAATCACCTCATAATCATTCATTAAATTATGGTATATTCATATTTGGATCAGTTTAAAAACCTACATGAACAAAATATGAATTTACATCATGTATGAAAAAAAGAAATTATTTTATAGTATAATATTATTAAATGTGTAAATAATTATATTTTTTATGTAGATGTTACAAAAATATTTATTTCATTAATTATGAAAACACATTATGATCATCAAGAATCACCAAAACATGTTTGTCGTTGATTTCATCTTCTAGGATACAGACTAAAGTAACCATGAATGATAATTTAAACTTCATAAATCATTATAATTCAACCATATTAATACCTATAATGAAATTTTAATGATTATACATCAAATAATAATGAGTACTTTCGCTGCTCTTATGAAACTAGTACAAATGATTAAGAATATAAACATTCAGTGTGAAAAATTGGTAGAATTCATATAAATAATAGTTATTTGTGATGTTTATAAAGGAAAATAGATATTATAAAGATTATAATTTATTTTGTTAATATATATATTTATATTTTTATAATAAAGTATGATAAAGTATGTTCAGGGAAGTCAGTACAAGCGTTGTGGGTTCTCTGTCTTAAATTCCTTTCTAGGGATTTGATTTGTATTCTGAAGCCATTTTCCTTTGTATAGTGTATATATAATACCAATTTGAGGTTTTATATCATTAAATACATTTATTTATGGTATTTTAAAATCGATTTTAATTTCTTTATTTAAATAGGATATGATTGAATTTTTTCCCAATCCATAAGTGGGGTTTTCAGTCTCAATTTTCATTCTTTAGGACTCAAGTTATATTCACCACCTATTTCATTTTGTGGCATGCATACATATACATGGAAGAATAATTACCATATTAATAATAAAATTTATGGTATTTAATGTCTATATTATTATCTTTTTATCATATTCTTCTGATTCATGAGCTACCAAAAATATTGTAAAACACATCCTCTTCCCTAAGGGAAAATCATCCTAAGTATTGGAAAATTAACACTATATATAGTTTCCTAGAAAATAATTCCCTATATGGATACTAGAAAGTGGGCCCAGTTATGGAACTAATGCAACTATGGGTAATAATCTTGAAAATTTTTGTTTGAGCATAAACTCAATCATCACTCCAATGCATAAAAAATAGCCTAAGGATGTGCACCTGGCTAGAAACTCATGAGGGATATTATTTGGAAGATTCACGTGATATTTATGAACCATGGTAAATATTATTTCTTATCATTGCATTTCCATTTACTAATGCACATTGTGGGATCCAATTACTATATTACATGGATAACACATCACATTGTAAGTACCCTCAACACAATATTTCTTTGATAAGAGAATATAATATTACATTGACATTACCCCACAATTCCTAACATGATTAAAGGATTTCCTTCTAGAAATCCACATTATTCTATTAAATAGGAAGGATTTGATTTCCAAATTTTTTTATTATACTAATAACCAGGATTTATTTAGTAAGAAGTTCCTTGGTTAATTGTATGATAGGTATGATAACTCTTATATAGAATGAATTATAGTTAATCTGGTTATGGGTGGGGAATAAAATTATATAGTCCCTCAATGTATCATAATTTATCATGAGACTACACTTGTTGGGTTTTGGTTTATACTTATTACCACTAAAAATAGTATCTTTTCACAAGTCCTTGAAAGCATGTTTTGATGTCCAATATTGTTTATTCTATCATTTTTAGATCAATGGTTATTATTATCCTAGATTTCTTTTATTTTCAATAATATAACTTGCCCTCAATTCTAGTTGATTAGGGATTCATTTTGTTCATTTATTTCTACTGTAACACTTATTTCATTCTAATTTTATAAAATAATCCATTTTATACAACTCCCTACTAAGAATCTAAGCTCACCCTTATTTGTTTTCCTTTCTCGATTAAATATAAAGGAGGACTATGTGTAATTTTTATGGATGTGATGAAAGGTAACATAATTTTATTGTAATATATTCATTTTGTATCTAGTGTTTTGAAATGTAATGTATCCATATATATAGCCTTATAGGACTTATAAACTATTGAATCCCACATGAAATCTTTTATTATATACCAATAATGTAATATAACTAAAAGATCAGGGTTTTTGGACTCTAATATATTATAGTTGTCATAAAATGAATTTTAGAATCAACTTTAGGGACTAGGAATATATGAAATAAGTGTAATAGAAAAAGTAAACTGAGAAATCCTTCAACACTTCTTGGTAATAATCTAGAAAACATAATAACAATTTGTGTTTATAATTCAATATCATGAGCTGATTATATGTATTCCATTCTAGAAATATAGTGACTAACTAGAGAAATGGGAATTGTATCAACAACTATAGTTAATGCATGGTTATTACCCCTGAACAATTTAATGATTCGTGAGTTGTAGATAATCATCTCATAACCATATCTGGGTAGTTGACCTAGGTTTTGACAAATAATCTCACTCAAAAAGATATATCTTTGGATCCAAAACCAGAGGTAACTATATTGGATCACTTAGTTCAATAACAACCTCCTATGATTAGTGTAATTACTAGTCTATTGGTATCTAGACAATGACTCAAGTCCCTAGAGAAGATATTTCTCTCTTTGGGAAGTACTGAAAAAGAAAAAGGTC
Organism: Viscum album; assembly: GCA_963277665.1. Classification (NCBI taxonomy): domain Eukaryota; kingdom Viridiplantae; phylum Streptophyta; class Magnoliopsida; order Santalales; family Viscaceae; genus Viscum; species Viscum album. The sequence goes on along the minus strand of OY728126.1, from coordinate 375,299,137 downwards.
ATCATGGAAGTCTGTCATCTAAAGGGAGAATTGGACCAGTGGTGGCAACTAATTCAAAACAATAAATAAGAACATGATATCAAATGCACAAAATATGAAACTTTTAATGATGTTTTCACAGAAAAATATATTCCATGTAATAAAAGTGTATAAACGGATGTTAAATTCATCAATATTTGGCAATAAGAGGAAGAAAATATTATCCGATATAAGGCCAATATTAAAAGGTTATCTAAGAATGTTGTTGACTATCTACATAGACTATAAATCATGATTTGGTATTTCTTTGATTTTATATATTCTATACATATAATGGAATTGGTTTCTTAGAAAATTTCATCATATGAATATATATTTTAAATTCCATTAAAATATAAAAGTATTTCTCTCGGATATTATTATTCAAGAAAAATTAGGAGAAGAATAAGTCAGTTGAGCATCATGAGAAAAAATATTAGGAAACAGTTATGAAAGGAGTGTTGGGATTTTCTACGTGCAATAACTATGGGAAGAAATGCCTTGGGGATTGACAGAAGGGAACCTGAGAATATTACAAGTATGGAAAAAAAGTCTATCAAGATCATGATTTCCTGGGAATAAAGGAAGTTGTTGATGTTCATTGATTTAACTATTGGGGAAAGGGGTAATATATGAACTCGTGTTGTAATCATAAATGGAATTTACCTTGAACCTTTCCCCGAGAGAAACGTCAAGCTTATGAAATTACCATAAATGAACTATAAGTTCCTAATGAAATGGTAGTAGGTACTTTGATTATTACCTCAGAGTTATCTAATGTATTTTTTGATTCTAGATCTTTACACTCTTTTATATTTTCCAGGTTTTCAAATAACACAATCTATTTATCTAACACCCTAGTAAAGAAGTTATAATTTATGACCTTGAGTGGGAATCTTATGGCCATAAATATGTGTTAGGTGGTTCAAAATATGATGTAATGGAGTACCTTATTTGAATACTTCGTTATTTTTCCTATGGTTGACTTTGATAAGATCCTTGGTATGGATTGTATTTAAAAGTATAAAGTATAAATTAATTTAAAAGAGAAGGATGTTTTTATTCATAATGTTTAAGTGAAATATATTTTCCTTATAGTTAAAAACAAAATTATCCAAATCATGAATAGATCCTCCCCCGGAAGATATCCTTAATGAAATTAAGGGTTAATATGAACATCAAGTATAATCTATGGATGAGAAAGGTATACTGATAAGAAAGGATATACCCATGGTACAAATTTTTATTGATTTATTCTCAGAATAATTTCCTAGTCATCCACTAGAGTGTGAAGTTGAGTTCTCCATTGAACTCATCCCTAACGTATAACATGTATCTAAAACTCCTTATATAATTCCACTAGTGGAGTTAGTGGAGTTAAATAAGTATATGGAGGAATCTTTTGATAAGGTATTTATACACTATAGTGTTACACCATGGGGGTCCCCTATTTTATTCAAGAAAAAATAAGGATGGGTCTATGAGAATATGGATTGATTATAGAAACATTAATTCCATTAATATATAGAATAAGTAAAGTTTACCAAACATTTATGATTTATTCGAACTAATTAAGGATCCCAATACTTTTTACATATCCATATTCAGTATGGTTACAAACAGATAAAGCTGAAGATAGACGATATATGGAAAATGGAATTTTGAATAAGGTATGAACATTATGAGTATACAGAAATTACTTTTTGGATTGACTAATGAACATTTTGTTTTAATTGACATTATAAATAGATTTTTCAATGAGTATCTTGATAAATTTATGTAGGTATTAATGAATGATATCTTGATATAATCTAAGAGATATTAATATTATGAGAGTCATATGAAAAAAAATCGGGATACCCTCTTTAATATTGGTTTATATGGGAAATAAAGTAAGTGTGACTTTTCTGCCATTGAAGATTCTTTAATTGGATATATTATATCCAAGTATAGAATGTATTTTGACACATTAAATAAAAATTTAGTCATATAATGTCCGACATTGATGAAGATGATTGATATCTAATGTATCCTGGGTTCAACAGATCACAATTAATAAATCGTCCTGGATTTCTACCAGTTGGACAACCCATTAACCAAGTTAACACGTAAAGGGGTAAAAATAATAAGATAAATGGAATATGAAGAATGTTTTGGAGAGAACATTAGGAGACTAGTTATTATATAAATTTAATATTTCCATTATGTAAGGAAGGATCTGTAATATATAGCGATTCATCAAAGAAAGGACTTAGTTATTTACTTATGAAGAATGATAGGGTGACTATCTATGCATCAAATCAATTGAGTTTTAAGTATGTCTTCTCTCAGAAGGATCTCAACATGAGAAAAAGAAGACAGTTAGAACAACTAAGGGACTATGATAGATCTATACACTACCACCATATGAAGGTAAAGATAGGGATTGATGAATTGATTAAGAGGTATCATTTATTTTTAACCATGATTATGATTAATAAGGATCCTATATACAAAGATCTCATAAATATGGATATGGTGATTTTCAGGTAAGGAGAGACATCATTCTTTTTCCAAGAAATTTCTTAAACATCCTAACTAGAAAATATATATAAGTTCAAAAATGATGAAAATATAATATAAAGAAATATTAAAGTATTAAATGATGTGATATTGGTAGAATTTATCTATAGAGGTGGAGTGTTGAATTTTTGGAAGAGGTTTATGTGTTCCATTCATATTAGAGTTAGAAAGAGAACTGTAAAATAATGCACATAAATAAAATTTATTTGTACACACTAGAACCTCAAAGATTTATAGGTATTTAAGATTACATTATTGTTGGGATGTTATGAAGTGGAAATTTTTTTATTATGTGTCTATAAACATAGTATGAAAGCATGACATGGCTGAAAGACAATATCCTAATGGATCCGTGCAACCACTTCCTCTACCTAATGGAAGTTGGACAATGTTACAATAATAATTTTCACAAGAATCCCAAATACTCCAAGTTAAAAAAATAGTATATGGGTCATCATTGATCATCTTACTAAATATTCTCATTTATCATCAGTAATAGAAGATATACCCCTCGATCACCTAGTCTATCTATATATCAATGAAATAATAAGTCTTCATGAGAATATTTTATCATTTGTATATGTCTATGGCCCTCAGTTCACATAGAAATTATAGAATATTATTCAAAGGGATATGAACATAGAGTTTAATTTAAACACCGCATATCTACCCCAAAATTATGGGAATTATAAAAGAATTTTTAAAAACATTGCAATATATTTTGAAATCATGTTCTCTTGACTACGAGGTATATAGGATCAATATAAACCTTTGGTGGAATTTTCATACAATAATAGGTTTCATTCAAGCATCCAGATGAAACTATATGAGGCATTGAATGGGAAGTGGTTTCATACTCCAGCATGTTGGGAAGAAGTTGGAGAATGAATGTTAGTTGGACTAGATCTTGTTGGGGAGACAACTATGGAATTATGAACTATTCGGGATCATATTAAAGCATCCAACAGTAGAAAAAATGTCAATACTAATAATTGATGAAAATAATTGGAATTTAATGTTTTAGAAGATGTATTTTTTAAGGTTTTACCATGGATGGGTGTTTTGTGATTTCATAAAAATGGGAATTTAATCCCTGACTGCATTGGACCATTTGAAATATAGGAAATAATTGGAGATGTAGATTTCTATTTGGTTATTCCTCCCAACCTTTATAGATTACATAGAATCTTCCAAGTTTCAATACTAAGGAAATACACTTGGTATCCAATGCATGTGATCACATAATATGGAATAGTGTTAGTGTTGGTATCTTCTTATAATAGAGATACTATCTAGATGTTTTACACTAGAGAGTCAGTGTTGTGGAATTAGAAAACTCAATTAGTGAAAGTCATTTGGAGAAATAAAAAACATTAAGTAGAAAATTGGGATATTGAGGATGGTATAAGGGAGGATTATTGAAATATGTTCAATAACTTATATATACACTAATTTCAATGATAAAATTATTGTGGTGTACATGTAATACTTGAGACCTTACAATAGCTGGTAAGAACCATATCCTGAACTATCACATGATACACACTTTAAAGAGCCTCTATTCAAAATTATATTTAAATGTTTAATTTTTGAGTGTTATAATTTAATTTTTAAAAAATAAACATCATTTTTTTATTTTTTATAAAAATATTACCTCAAAAAAAATTTATGGGATTTTTTAAAAAAAATAGGTTTTATGCCCACAAATGTCAAAACAAATTTTCCTACAAATATTAATTTTATTTCATAAAATTATATTTATATTTAGAATTATAATCTCTAAATTTTATAAATATATAGATATTATTTTTAGTAAATAAATTAAATTAATTAGGAAAATATTAATTACCACAAAAATATTAAAATGGTTGTATTCAAAGAATTAATTTTACTAAAAGTTATATAATATTTATCTAAATAAATGAGATTAATATAATTTTAAATATGAATCGAATATTATGATTAAATGAATAAAAATAAATAAAAATTAACTCAATTAATAATTAATGGAAAATATTAATAAAAATACATAATATATAAAAATACATTTTTCTATAAAATAATTTTTACAGTATCTAATTTTTTTAATTTGAATGTTATTTTTTCCAAATTAAAAATTGAATTAGGTTAAATGGATCCCAAATTAAAATTTATCACATTGAAATTTTGTATGAAGGCTCATCATAAATTTTTAGTAATAAAATAATTACAGTTGTTAACCTTTAATCAAAATTAATGAGGCTAAAAGGGGTAAATGAGGTATCTCAAATTTTTAATAATTAAAATGTCTTATGTACATTCTAGAAAGCCTTGTTAAGTACAAAATTAATACCCACATGTATCACCAAACATTTATCCACCTAGTTCACCTAACTCACCATCCTAAACTAACATCGATGTTATTTTGTTACTACCCCTAACCCACATTTAGTTATCATGAAAACCACCTATTTTCACCTATGAAAGGTCCCCTCACCACAATATGAATATTTTTTGTTTGTGGGTTCCCTCGACCAAACTTTGTTACATATGTTGATTACTATTACATGTATATAATTTGATATATGCATGTTTTAATTCTTACTAGGATAGTGTTGGTACTTATGAATCCATTGGTTACATGGTAATTTCCAAAGATAATGTTTCGTATCAAAAGGTTATAAAAATTCCCATCTATAATGGGAACACTGAAATACTATGACAGTAATCATTAATATATATATATATATATATATCTCTTATAGTGTAGAAACATAAAACTGTTGGGACATAGATTATGTATGATTATATGGTGTTTTGGTCTCATATTCATTGATACTTCTTCTCACAATGTTCTCTCTTGGTGATACTGAGTGGATGAGATCATGAGGACTCAATTGCCCAAAGAAACACCTTGTGATTCAATTTCATTAGTTGTTCCAATCAAAAAACATTTATATTGGTATATTGACTTGATATTTTTAAAAATGTGTCCTATTTGATCACATAAATCAATTCAAGGAATAAACCAATACATTTAATTCATGGTGAAGTAGATTGTGTTGGGTAAATCTTTAGTGGCATTATTTAGGATGAATGATCAAGATAGAATTTTTTGCTTCCATGTTGAGGAATAGATATCTCAGGGGCCTACATTGACAAAGGTGTTATTACCTTTATTAAATATATTGACATAGTAAAATAAAGTAATTACATATAATATGGTCATGAAATATATGAAGAACAAAATGATGATGAAACAAGTGTACATATTTCATTTCGAGATATCATGAGACTAAGAGACTATAATACACAGAACATGTTCGTAGGAAGTAGTTGTAGCTATGAAATTATTTTTCTAAACAGGGTCCATGATGGGTTACTTGACTATGTTTTTGGTATATGGGATGGAATCACTACTCTCAATAGCATAACCTAGAGGTCCACGCATCTAGTGTATTCACAACTTCCACATATTATGATGAAAATGAGTTTAGGATGATGTAGGTCCCATGTGAGGGGGTCGATGAACATTTGAGTGTGATCAATTTAAAATAAAAATATTTTTATTATATTTTTCATGTTTAGGATAATGATAATTGCTTTCATTTATCAACTTACTCAAAATTTGTCAGATCATAAAAATGAATATGATAAAATATAATTTTCAGATCAAGAATAACATGTCAAAGGTTCGCTAAATTGGGAGCTTACGGTCTGATTTGATGGTTTAAATTTGATCAATTAACTTGATAAAGTGTTATAATATATTTTTAATATATTTATAAAATTTATAAATAGTTTAATTAAGTCATAATTATGAACAAATCTCTAAAATAAAGGCAATTAATTTCCCGGAACCAAAGTTAAATTTTGGATTTTATAACCTAGGTATAAAAGCTAATTTTTACCTATTGAATAGTAATATACACTATTTGGATGAATTTAGATAGATAATATCCCATTTAATTCATTATTAATATTTTAGAGAGTTATTCTGAAGAAACAACAAGGTTGGAGTGATCCCTCTTTCTCGATCGAGTCTCCGTTCTTTACATGATCGAATGAATGTCATAAATCTCTTAGATTTCTGATGATAGCACCTAGGAATTATATATAAAAGATCCTATAGCTATACTGAATATGGGTATTATATATAAGATTCCAATATTTTCACTTTTGATCCACAACATGAAAAAAGTGTAGTAATCATATCAAAGAATTCAAATGAACAAGGTATCAATTAGGCTTTCATTATATTTCATTTTTCATGGTTAAATTGAAAATAATGTTATACATTCAGAAATTTGATAAAGGGTTCTTGTGTATTTAGTTTTCTCAATATGAATATAAAACAAAATATTTAAATTTTATATTTTTCATGATTTCACTGCCCCCCCCCCCTCCCCAGGTTTCGTTCAATTGGTATCAAAACGAACATAAAATTATTTAATTTAAAACAATTAAAATTAAAATTACATTTTATACAATCTAGAAATAACATTTGTCTACGGTCCCAATGAAACTGTTGGAATGTTGATTCGAGTTCATATCACTAAGATATGGCTAATCGAAGATCAATTGGTTTCACATATAAATTGTGATTGAAATTTTAATTTTAATTTTTTCTTCACTTTAATGGCTATTGATGAGATGATTTTTTTAATGGGGAATGATGAGATTAGTTTGTGTATTCGCTGGAGATACAAAAATCTAATTGGGTTATTCTATCAGCAATAAGTCTTGATGTGAAATCCAAATTTATAAGCCATAAAATAAAAAATACAAATCCTTTCAAATGAATGAATAATATTTTTTAAAAAAATCCACCACAAATTTCAACCCCATTTATTAGGAATGAAATTTCATGCCCTCATTAATTATTGGTGGATGAATGATTTATTGAATTTAGATATATTATATATTATATATTATATATTATAATAAATATTATATAATTTATATATTATAATATTATAAATATATATATTCCAATAAACAAATTCCCAATTTGACTTTGGTCAGATGGGGTTTGTCAGGATCCAACATTCTCATCCCGTCAACTCTATCACGATCCAAAAATAAATATCCAAGGATCTAATTTCTGTCCAAATTTGCATAAAAAGTATGAAAATAATTAAAAAAATAAATTTAAAGGATTGTAATTTAATAAATAAATTTGGTATTGTGGAATGTATTGATGACTAATTTAAAAAATTATATGAAAATTTAAGAATTAAAAATACCCAAGAGTAAAAAAATTTCAAATTTATTTTTTCATATGAAATATTATTACATGATGATTATCATAATCCTTGATCGAATATTTCATATTTTATTTATTTTTTATTAAATTTAGTTAATTCATCTATGTTTCAAAATGTAATAATTATTTTATTTTGGGGAATTGTGAATCTTCCATCCATATTTAATTTTTATTAGGGATTGCATGTCTATATTTATGTGATAAAATCAATTTCTACACCTAGAGTTTCCCTCACTTGTGTGTTAGTATGTATTGTATAGATTGGAGGATATCATGGAAAAGAGTTTAATATTGAGAATCAGTGTAAAACAAATAGGTGAAGTGAATGAGAGTTGTAGGTGCTACAATTCAAGTAAGGTGTTGAATTAATAAATTCCCTTTGGGAATTAGTGAATTCATTATTATCTCGGTAAAATAAAAAATAGTTAATGGATCATGATAATATTATTATATATTTATTTTGTCGTGTGCATGGTTTATTGTTTTTTGAATGTGTATTAATTAAACATGATCACATCTAATAAAAATAAACAAGCGTGAATTCATAAAATGAACATATGTGGTGAATGTTTTATTTTTAAAGTGTTCTTATGTTGTGAGTGTGGTCATATAGAACAAGAAATTTAAGTATAAAATCATTTCATTCATAAAGATTAAATTACTAAATCCTTTTCAAAAATATTAAGTTGCTAAATGTCTTCCATCACGTGAATTTGTACCTAAACTAATTGTTTGAGACACTCATTATCCCTTATTGAGGGTGAATCTTACTATAGGTGACTTATTATGAGAGTTCTAGGATGATATAACTAATCTTTTAATCAAAGGACTAGTCATGGCTATATAGTCAAAACATTAAAAGAAAATCATTGAGAATTGAAATGTGATCTTTTACAAGAGATATGACTCCACTCAATAGATCAAGGAGAAGTGGGTTAAAATGGTCTCTAGTTAAAAACCTACCTCACACTATTGGAGTAGAGGTGATTCCAAATATTATCCTATGAAGTGAATTTAAGGGGTCTTTTCCACTATAATACTCAGGTGACTAAGTATTCATAATCTAATAGTAAATTGCTACTATGATTTCATAAAATAATAAGAGACATTTAAATTTAAAAATGTGAAAATATCTATTGGGAATGAATATAAAATAATAATATTTTATTATTTACTTATTATAGATCAAATGGAAGCCTCTACCAATTTAATTTTACTGTAATCAATATTATGTAGAGATAAAATCCTCACTGACCATAACTTCTAGGATTGGTGTGGGAAAATGCACATAATACTACACAATAATAGGAAGCATTATATTCCTAAATCCCAATTTCCTACTGACCCCCCTCAGGGAGTGATAAAGTATGATGAAGATAAATTAAAGAAGAATATGGATGATATGCTAGTTGTTTAGTGCTTTATATTGTCATCTAAGTTTAGTGAGATACAGAAAGTGCATTTAGGAAAAAATGATTTCAAAATGTTCTATAATTTTCATGACTAATACCAAGAGATAAATTGGCAAGAAATATATGAGTTAGAAAAATGGAATCAAGTATGATATCACGTACTCAATATGATTCGGTGAATTGAGATACTAGAGAACCTTGGGTTCGAACTGAACTAAGAACTAGAAACTGATCTCATTGTTTTTTATTTACCACATAGATTCTCAACTTCCATTGTAAACTATAATATTAGTAATAAAAATCAGTCACTATAAAATTTTTTGGCTTTATTTCACCAAAAAAATAAGCATATTAAGAACCCTAACTCATTGGTCCTTATGGTGAACAAGATGAAGAAAGGAAAGGTAAAAGTTTCAAAAGTTATGTCCCAATCAAAGATATTAATGTATTGACTTTGAAGAATCCAAATATTATGAGGGAGAGAAATAGAAGGAGTTGGTATACTTTTATATGTCAAGAAATTACACTTTATGAGTAATTTAATATCTAAGAAGATGAAGAAAGGTGAAACATAAAGTTTAGGTATATTTTTTCCTGAGTTTAATCTATCTAATTCTATCGGGTGGGTATTTGATATTGTATGTGGCACACACATTTTTATTCACGTATAGAAACCATGTAGATTCAATAATATTTAAAAAAATATGAAGTAGATGTCTGAGTAGAAATTTTTGCAATATCATGACATAAAAAGTGAGACATTATCATCTTACTTTTCCTAGTGAAATGGTGTTTGTATTAATTAATTCTTATTAAGTACACTCTATTAATAGAAACATAATATTATCAATGAGTTTGGACAATATGGTATTTTATTACACGTTTGCAGATAAATTTTTTCTTATATATGAGGATAACATATGTTATTATATGAATAAAATTAATAATGATTTATATATACTTGAACTATAAAATCATGTTTTTCTATCAATGAAAAACCCAACAAGAATGGATCATATCCCTCTAGCATATGGCACTTTAGGCTAGGTCATGTTAACAGGAATTTTTTAAGGAAACTAAAATATGTTGGGTATTTAGAATATATTTATTTAAAACACTTTAATGCATGTAATAATTTTTTAGAAGGTAAAATGGAAAAATAAACTTTCATTCGTAAAGGAGAGAGGGCCAAAGAACAATTAGAATTGTTTCATACTGATGTATGTGGTCTATTTTCATAATATTAAATGGGTGATATTCCTTAATTTATTACTTTTACCATTTACTATAATAGATATGGGTATATATACATAATGAGGTTTAAGTCACATTCCCTTATCATGTTTCAGGTGTATCATAATAAAGAAGAAAATCAACATGGTAAGAAGATTAAGAATCTATACTCAGACCCGAATGGAGAATATCATAACCACATATTCATCAATCATTTAAAGTTGTGTGTGATTATATCCAAACTCACTCATATTTATACACCTCAGTTGAGTGGTGTTAGTGAAAAGAGGAATCATACCATCCTAGAAATGGTCCAATCAATGATGAGTCATATAACTCAACCATTAACTCTTTGGGGATATACACTATAAACTATGTAATATGTGCTAAATAGAATACCATATAAACAGGAAGATTGAATTCCATATGATTTTTGGTATAAATGAATCCCATTCTATCATATATACGTGCATGATGACTAAAAATGTTTTTCAATACAATGACTAGTGACAAATTAGCATCTCATAGAAAAACGTGAATCTTTATAGGTTATCCTAAAGAGACTAAAGTATATTATGTATATAAACCTTTAGATATAAAGGTTATTGTATAAATACATAAAAATCCTTCCAAAAATCTTTATATTTTTATTTTCAACAAACCAATTTATGGCTGAGTGGGAATCACACGATTTGAAAGGATTATTTCAAAAACAACATAAACACGCTACAAAAATTTCAACAATGGTCACATGTCAACTATCAAGTATTCACCAAATTTTAAATTTAAACAAAAGGTTTCATTCCACCTCCTTGAGACATAAACTATGAGATGATGCCTCGATCCACAAACCCTAATGCACCCAATGACCCACCATCATCCACAACACCGGTGAGAACAGCTCTCTAGAGACATTTCCTTCCTCATCGCTAGAAAAATTGTATCCATTCCCTCAAAAAATTCTCCATAGAACAAAAAAGGATGAAAACACCTCTATAATCCATTGGAAATATCAATCATAACCATTAATGTTTGAGGGAACATCTAGAGGTCAATGAACTAGAAAACTAAGAACCTAATTTACACACTAGGAATCCATTAATGTTGCCACCATCTTCGCAGTCACTAAAAACAACTTCATCTATCACAAACCAAATGAGAAAAACCAAAATATAATTTTAGTCATGAAAAAAAAACATCATCGAACACATAATCCAAAAAAAGATACACAAGGACAAGAAACATTTGAGACCAAACCACACCACCAATATATGCTACATTTATAGAAATAGAATGCATTTCCAATATAAATAGTTGGATCTAGATTGAAATTGATTAAGTTGATGTTCTATTTGCACAATATTTACTATAGTAATAATATACACAAGATAAAATGGGATTGGAATATGTTCTCTTTAAATATGTATTGTTTATTTCTATTAGTGAGTTTAGAGAAATATAGAGATATAGTCTTCTTGTCACCGAGTTAGGACACATGTTACACCTATAGTATGATGAACCTATAACTTAAAAGGATGTAGTATATAGAAATGATGATATTAAATATGAATAAGTAATTAATTCTAAAAGTATATCATTGTATCAAAATCAAGTTTGTATTTTAGTAAACCCACCAACTATTATAAAACCTATTGGTTATAAATGGGTAATCAATAAAAAATTGGACATGGATGGTCAAGTGAGAACCAATAAGGAATGGAAGGCAGTGATGGGTTTCAATTAACCTGAAGGCATCAAATATGATGAAACCTTATCATAAGTCACTATACATAAATCCATCATAACATTACAAGGAATAGTATCCTTCTATGATTGTTAAAATTTTGAAAATATGTCAAAAATGCTTTTCTAAATGAGTTGTTAGCTTAATATGTCAATATGTCACAACCTGAAGGATTTATTATATCAAAGAGTGAAAATAAAGTATTTAAGTAACAAATATAACTTTATGGATTGATCTAGGCATCATAATCTGTGAATATTTTTTCCAATAAGGCTAAAATATTATTTGATTTTGTTAAGAATGAATGTGAGCCATGACTCTACAAGACGGTTCGTGGGAGTTCCCTTGTTTTCTTTGTTTTTTTATGTTGAAGACATTTTATTAATGGGAAATGAAGTGAAATTAGTAATTTATATGAAGATTTAGTTAATGAAGGGTTCTCCAAGAGATACCTTGGTAAAGTAGGTTATATTCCAACAATTAAAATCTAGTGAGATATATCTAATATGATCCTTATTTTATTTCCATGTATAAATATTGAAAAATTTCTCAAAAGGTTCAACATGGGACAATCCAAGAGATGATTGTTTTCATTTTAACATGGTATTAATCTCCTAAATAAGATTTGCCCATATACACATTATTAGATTTAAAGAAATAGTAGATACCTTTTTCATGAAATTTTTGTATCTAGCATTTATAAACTATTTTGTATTAGTTTTGATGTTTCCTTTTCTATGAGAATAGTGGGAAGATATCAATATAATCCAGGATAGCTTCATTTTGTAGTTATAAAAACTATCCCAAAGTACTTGAGATATATAAATGATATGTTCCTAGGATATAGAGGATATGAGGATATAGTCACGAGGAGATAAAAAATGATAGATTCCAAAAACATCATGATAATCTAAATTCAAAATTACGATATGTGTTTTTCTAGAATGGAGGTGAAATGTTCTCGACAAGCTTGAAACAATATATGGTTTTCAAATATATAGTATATTACTTGTATATAGTGGCTTCTATTGGAGATAAGGAAGTTGTTTGGATATATAAAAATTTTTAGCTTGGTATTGTACCAAGTTGTGCAGAACTAATTATAGTATAATTATATAATAATTTAGAAGGGGTGATTTTCAAGGAAACTAGGTCACGTAAGAGGAAAAGGAATATAAATTGTATGTTTCATCTCTTGAGATAATTTGCTTATAGAGGTGAAGTAATAGTTAGTAGAGAATCCACTAAGGATACCCAAGTAGGCCCTCGGACTAAGTCTATATCTCAGCAAACGAATAATACTTGTATATGATATAGTAAGTTGAGAATTTTTAGTAGTTGGAATTAGTTCAAGTATTAGTGTTTTTAGTGGGTTCCATAGACCCAACTATTTTTTTTACTTTTATTACCATTACATTTATATAGTATGATATTTGAATTTATTTATTCTTACCATAATAGTGTTGATACTTCTCCATCTAGAGTTTATATGGTAATATCCTTAGATTATGTGTCATTAAAAATGTTATAGTAGATATCAGATATAATAATAACATAAAGATATTATGAAATTAATCTTAAATATATGTATTATTGACTAGATACATTATGCAGACAGTGCATAGATGATATATGATAATCAGGTATTGGGGGCCACAAGCATTGAGACTTTTTCTTATAAATCTCTCACTTGGTGTTCTCGAGTGTATGAGATCATAAGGAATGACCCATCAATAAGAACACCACATGTTTTAGGGTTCTTTGGTTGTTCAAATCTATGAATATGTGTATTGGTCTAATAACATGAGATCGTAATTAGTGTGTACCATTTTATCACATACTTTTATGCAAGGATAATACCATAACCTTGAATATATTGAAAGGTAACTTGTGTTGCGTTCATCTTTGGTGGTATAGGATTTTCTAAATGATCAAGATAGAATTTTTCACTTCCATGTTGAGGAAGATATGTCTAATAGTCCTATGATGACCAGAATTTTAGTTCCTGCATTAAATCTATGGCCATAGTTGAAGAAGGAAAGTCCATACAATATGGTCATGAGCTATACAAAGCATTAGAGGGATGATAATAGATGTCTGCATCCTTCTTTATGATTTATCTTGAGAAAAAGAGATTATTTTTCACTGATTATTTATAGGAAGTAGTTACAGTTATGTAATTTCTTATCTTCTTAGGGTCCATGATGGGTTTCTAGACTCTTCTCTTAGTCTAAGAGTTTGAATCACTATAATCGATATAAGGACCTATAGGGTCACACACTGAGTGTATCCATAGGTTCCATCTATTCATATGAAATGCAGTTTAGGATGTATTGGTGCCCATGTGTGGGGTCTAGTGAAAATACGACTGTGATTGATCAAAAGTAAAAATAATTCAGTTATATTATTCAATTTTAGAATTATTATGATTGAATTTATTTCTCAAGATATTCCCAGGTTGTTTGATCCTTAAATTGAACATAAGAAAATATAATTTTGTTAAAAAACTAAAAACAAAATCAAGGATTGTTAAATTTGGAGCTTACATTTTTATTTGATGGTTCATATTTTATTTTGTAACATGATAAAGTGTTACAAGTGAGTGGAAAATATAAGCGACATTTATGATAAGTTTAATGAAGTCATAATTGTGCACAAGTGTCAAGAATAATGGTTATTACATTATAAGGACCAAATCAAAATTTTGGAAACTATAAAATCATTATAAAATCTCATTTTAGCCTCTTGAATAGTGATATACACCATTTCTATGAATTTGAGAGAGAATATCTCCTATCCAAACTTCTAAATCTCTTAAAGAAAGATTATGAAGAAATAACAAGGTCAAATTGACCCTTCTTTCTTGATTGAATTCACATTCTTTACATGATATATGGGATTCCTTATAGCTCTTTGATTTCTGATACTAGAAATTAGGAATTGTATATCAATGATACATGATTTTTGGTTCATATGTGTATGATCTAGGTTATTCCTAGCATGGAACCTTTGAGCAGTGACAGGCTATCAATGGGTCAATTAAATTAGTGATTTCAAATAAGAAAGGTACATTTACGCTTTTTTATTTTATTTTTCATGATTAAACTGTATTGAAATTGATCCTTTTTGAAATAAGTGAAATTGGTTTTATGGATTCTTTTTTTAACATGAATCCAAACACAAAAATAAAATTATAAATTTTTCACATTTTCATAGTGCCTCAGTTCCATCAAATATGACTCTAAAAATTTAGTTTCCTCCTAAAACCCAACCTTATTTCCTTATCCTATAATCATCTTTCACAATCATAAGATTATAATCCAAAGAGATTTTACCATGAAATTTTTTTCCAAGGAATCCTCTATGAGAAACACAAAGTTCTCAACAAAATTTCAATCTTCTTTTAACATCTTTTCATTTCTATATTTCCATTTGAAATTTATTTTTTCCCAATATTATATAAGGAATTAAATATTTATAGTATTCTGAATATTTTTACATTTTGGAAACAAACACTAATCACATTTTTTCTTTTCCTTAAGAAAAATTAAACAATCATTCATGCATTTGTAGACTACCGCCTCCACAATGCGATAGGATTTTTTCCTTCACCACCTTACAAGGATGGATCTTAGGATGGGATTACATAATTTTTATGATTTTTATGATTTTTATTATATCATTATAGTTTTGTTTTGAAAACTTTGAGAACCTCCAGATGATACAATAAACAAATGATCATCATTAATTTAATCATTTAAAACAATTTTACTAAGAGGATAATTTTTTTATAAAAAATATGAAATATTTTAATATACACTAATTCAAATTTTAATTCCTTAAAATTTAAAAATATCACACCGATGAACACTAAATAAATAATTATACCTCTGGTATAATGATATTACTACAAAACCACTGCATAATCACTCATTAAATGAGGATGTCTTCATGTTTGTGTCTGTTTAACCACCAATTTGAACCAAATTATACATTTGTACCATAGATAACTATAAGAAAATATTATTTTTTATAATAAGATAAAATGTGTAAATAACTATTATTTTTTAAATTTAATATCATTATTTAATTCAATATTTAATAAATATCACTTTAATCATCAAGAATCATTAAAATATGCTTGTTGTAGAATTCATATTTTAGGATAAAGACTAAACTAATCCTTAAAGGAAAATTAAACATACTAAATCAATATATTTCATCCATTGTAGAATATTTAATGCACTCATAATGATGATCTTTAAAAAAATAACAAATAATAACACCACTCCTGTGAAACTATTATAAATGATCAAAACTATAACCACCTAATGTGATAAATCGGTAGAATTCATACAGAGAATGAATATTTAAAAAAATTATAAATTGAATAAATATGAGTAATTTCATGAATTAAGTTATTAAGATAGCTATTTTTATGATACATGATGTTAAATTATTTTTGTGGAAGTCTGAACAAGTTGTTAAGGTTTTCCTTCAAAAATTCCTCTCTTGAGACTCATTTTGTATTATGAACCTAATTTCTTTTATGTGACTTATATGTACTAGCAATTTGAGATTTTATATATGGAAATTATTTTATTCATGGTATTTTAATCTCTATTTGAATTCACCTCTTTAAATAAGTTTTTATTAAATTTATACCCAAGCCATATGTGGGGTTTTCTGTCTTAATTCTCATTATTTGGGACTCATGTAATATTCACCACTTATTTCCTTTTGTTTAGTGAGTACATTTACATGGAAAAACTTTTACCATATAACTGATGAAATTTAATGGTTTTTTAATTATATATTGTTATTTTCCCCCCATTTTCATATGATTCAAGATTTACCAAAACCATTGTAAAACATAATCATTTCAATGGTGGAAAAAACCATCATAATTTTTGGTAATGTAAATGTACATATTTCTTCCAAGAAAATAATTCAATGTATATATACTGGTAAGTGGATGCAGTTGTAGAATGGATACACCAAGGGGTAATTTTCTATGGGATGAGTAACTCAAGTGGGGTGAGTTAAGTTACTTATAAAGTTTCTCTTTAAAAATAATTAATCTAAAATCCCCAAATCTAATAAAAACCCCCATTAATCAAAATATTTTGAATGTAAAATTTTATTTTTTCAATTAGATTATCAAAGTGTGATCAATATCAGTTAAAATAATATTTTAAGTAACCTTAAATTTTGAAACTAAATTAACCAATCAAATAATATATATATATATAACACAAATTATGATCAAATATCTGAGTAATGTTTTGATAGGTATTTTAAAAAAGATATAGTTTTAAACATTGAAATACTGAAAAATCATATTGTAGAATTTAAACAAGGGGTTTGGTCTCAATCTGAGACTTAATGCCCTCCACTTAGAAATCATTCACAACCAAGTAGTTAATAAAATAATAAACTTGATCTACAACCTAGATTGTGTGTTATAAATAATATCATAGAGGGATATCCAGGCACAAATCCTACTAAAAATTTATACATGGGATAGAAATAAAAATAGGTCACACACAACATATTCCATAGTTTTCATAGGTATAAAAATGAATAAATTTTAGATAGAGTGATGAGGATTGTCCAGTTAAGCATAGGAGACTGTGATTTAATAATAAATACAATAAAACTAATAAAATGTTAAATATAAAGAATAATCAAAAAGAGGAAATGATTAGAGACGAAAAAAAGTGATTATTATCAATATAAATAACTTCAGATATTCAGAGGTCCCCATGTATGTCTTTAAAAGGATATTAAATAGGTTCTAAAAAATATTAGTAAAACTGAGTATCAAAAAGGTCTAAAATTCCTTTTGTTTTATATTTTTAGATGTCTAGAGTCCTTCCATGCATAGGTTTATTAAATAATATTCTCAATCTATTCATGTATCACCACATGTATCCTTGTTGTTGGATACACACATGCATGAGGGAATTCTTCAAAATTTATACAACTATAGGTCTAATTATTTGTTTGTTCCTTTAATTGATTAAAAAATCATGAAAGTATGACCTATTATTTAATGCATCTATGGAGTAGTTTAATGATTATTATTCTAAAACCCATTTGATTATGATTTTATTTAATTATTTAAACAAGCCATTAAAGGAATTAATTTTAAATAAGATTCTCGACCGAAATGGTATCATTCTAATGGTAGATCACTAAACGGTAGATCTTTGGAAGTGATGGATGATCATTAGTGGTATATGAGTTTTAGTCGTAGCTAATCCTAGTGGTATCATCATATATGGTAGCAGACACTGGTGGTAGATCATCTTGGTGGTATATCAGTCTTTTATTAAATCTATTTAGTGGTAGATCTATCTAGCGGTAGATTTTTTGACAATAGATCTCTTTATTGGATTAGTTTTTTATTGATAGATCTCTTCTGTAGTAAATCTGTTGAGTGGTATATCTCTTTAGTGTTATATATTCTTTATTGGTATATATGGTACATCGATCAATCAGATTGAACTGATAGAATATTATCATAGCCAACATTATATCTTCTTGAACTAATGGTATATCCATTTAACTGATGGTAGATCAACACTTAAACATGTTTTCTCGAAAATTTAATTATAAAATTATTTACTACGATAAAACATTAATATTATTACAAACAAAAAAACATAATTTGTGATCATTAAGATAAGGAGGTACTAACAATATCCCCCTTTTTGATGATCACAATTCATGGAATTTATATCCTTGTGTAAAAAAAGATACAAAAATAATTATAGATTAATATGAAGAATGTTTTACTTAATAGTTAAAATTATGGCTGTGATAATTTCCATTTTAAATTACATTGACACATACCCCCTCTTTTGGGATTACTACAAAGAGAATATAATAAAATTAAATTAATGGTATAAATATAAATAATAGATAATATTAATTATATATGAATTTAAAAATATTATGTCCCAAAATTTAAGAAAAGTTAAATATATTCCCTATCAAAAACTAGTTAGAGTCTGAACCACTCTCTGATTGATGAGATGAATAGAACATTGGATCTTTTTCTTTTCTAGTGATAGGAGGTACAAAGTTGGGGAAAATGGTGTATGAGTATGTGCAAGAGGATCCCTAGTCATGATAGGTGGATAAATCCTTCTTCTCTTCCATGAATAGCTTGATCAAAGGGGCCAAAAATTGGATATGATTAACTTTCTCCATGAATTCCCTAGTCACTAGTGGCATTCATATATTTCCAGCAATAAACTTAAAGTGAAAATTGAGAAATTTCTAGTTATAAAGCCAAGAATTGTAATACATTCTAGCTTTACTGGTAGTCTTTATATCCCTCCTAACCTAATTTAAGAATTCCATAACATTATTATTGATACATTGACCATGTTCTTTTATTAGACGAAGTTCCTCTTGATGATTTGTAGAAATATTACCCATTAAAGTATTCTACTCCTCTATAAAAATGTATCAAATCTCATCTACATCAATTGAAAGAAACGGATGTATAATAATGGATGTGGAAGAATCAGCTATAGGAAAAGGATCCAGTCCCTCTAGAAGTGATAACTAGTTTTTGGATAACTTAGTTTCATTTAAACCATGATATATTTGACTTATTTGATCTCATTATCCTACTTTTTGTTCCCAATTTTAAATTATTTCTTTTTTGAGATCATTATTGGCATAATATGAGAGATCACTAACTCAAATTTCCACCTTGTATCAGCATCAATTTTTATTTCATGAGGATGTGTGGATCAATGGATCCCCCAGATATATGATAGAATCTACAATTTAAAGGAATCCATAAAAATATTAGTTATATAACTAGAAGGTAGAATATAATAGGAGATAGTGGATATGTAGGTCAACATCTATATATTCAGATTCAACTTCATGATCCCTAGAGAGAAAATCCTCCAACTGACGTGCTTCATCAATCCATTCAACTAGAGATCCCTAAGTGATTTTCCATCAATAAAGTGATAATTTCCAACATTATCAAGTGGACTTCCATGATCATCACCATCATCTAACTCTGAATCTGAATAGTCAATTCCAAGATAACATGATCTTGGTGATTTATCCTCCTTAGGAGTTTCTATGTTTTATTATTTGTTAGAAACTAATGACTCAACTCTCATACTTCTAAAAGCCTAACCTTCTTCACCGGACTTACCTGAAGCAAAAGTACTAAGAGAGGGATGTGACTGCTATTCCTTATCAGCCTCCCTATCACCATTCTCAGATCCATCAGATATATCAACATCTACTCTTTATATCATTGAATAACTCACATATTTTTATTCATCAAAAACTTCAGTCACCTAAAATTATTCACCTTTACAAAATAATATTTATTTAGAAGGAATAGGAAGAGATGCACTAGTAGGTCCAATAGAAAAATTTGGGCTTCTGACCAAATTATGGTCATATCCTTCTTCTACTAAAATGGACACTAACCCTTATACTTTATCTTTAACTTCTTCTTCCCCAATTTCCTTGTTAGAAGAATAGACTACAAATTTATATGGATCCAAGAAAGGATAAACCAAGTCTATACTTTTAGAGGGGTGTGGCATAGGGTTGAAATTCTTGTACATCTTATTTTTACCAACCAAATCCAATAGGTCATCCTCATATACAACAAACTCAATGTTACTTGGAATCGATCCAATAAAATAATCAAATATACATTTATGAGGTACATTGAGACATCTATCCTATTGTTTTGATAAGAATTATCCTTTTCCATTAATCACAGTCCAAATAAAAACTTATTTTCACTGAAACTATACAATAGAAACTAATAAAATTGGTGAATAAACCTAGGATACAATGGTAATACATTCATCTAAAACCATATGATCCATCCTTGGTTCTGGATCACATTTCTCACCAAAGACATGCTCAAAATTACCAATCAGTGTCTATTTATTTTTCAGCATCAACAACATAGAGGATATTTGGGTGTTCATTGGTTTAACATTAGTGGATCGGCTAGATTACCCTTGTTATTTCTTTGAGATACATGATCCTTTAAGAGTTGAAATAGAATTTTTTTTGAATCTCACCATAGTTGAACTAATTTAAAGGTTGAAAAATGAATAAAAAGAGGGTTGCAGGTCGAGATAGAAAAAATAGCAGAATTTTTGAAGGATGAATAATAGAGACTATTCTAAAATTGTGGTTTTTATTCAATTTTATCATTTATGGATTTATATTTGAAAACTATTATCAAATATTAATAAATAAACCCAATAAAAAAGTAATAATAGAAAAATAAGAGCAGTAACATATAGCTGAAAAAATTTGAATGGTATATCTCCAATGGTGAATCCCCAATGGTGGATTACCATTGATAGATCACCAATGGTATATCATCAATGTTATATCACCAAATGGGGATCCCGAATAGTGGGTCACCAATAGTGGATCACCAAAAGTGGATCACCAATGGTGGATCACCCCAATGGTGGATCACCAATAGAGGATCACCAATGGACAATCACTAATAGAAGATCACCAATGGTGGATCACCAATGGTGAATCACCAGCTATGGAATTTTATTAAAAATTAAACATGATGAAAAAGAACTAATAAAATTTTATCATTCCCAGTCCATGTATAATATAACATAATTTCTCAGAATTCGAAGACATTGTAAATATTTCAGCAAGCAAATGTTTAGTTCCAATGAATTCAAGAGTTATATCACTTTTTTTGTAATTGATCTCTTAAAAATTGATTCCTTATATCAATATACATTTTCATATAATGAGATAATGGATTCTTATAAATATATATCGCACATGTATTATCACAATTTATAGGGACATGTCAAAATAGATATTCATAATCTAGTAAAGTTAGTTTCCTCCACATAACCTTTTCACAAAAACTTCTTGTAGTTATGTATTCAACTTCAGCAAGAGACAGTGCAAAGAAATTTTTATTTTCTCTACACCATGAAGTGAGTGACTTCCCAAGTGGTGACATGCTCAAAAAGTGATATTTATATCTAAATTAAAATGACTATAATATGAATATAAAATAATCACTATATTAAATACTTTTCATCTAGGATAAAATTTTCTAAGGTTTGTTGTATACTTGTGATAATTAAAAATACCTTTTGAAATTAATTAATTGTTCTGCATTAGGATTTTCATGAAAATGAGCACACATGCCTACACTATGCATAATATTTAGTCATCTTACAGTAAAATATATCAATCTTCCAATCATAACTCTACAATTAGTTTGATAAACTAATTTCCCAATTTCATCAAGATTCATTTTACAAGTTTTTCTCACATCAGCACACAACTATTTTTTCTATCGATAAAAAAATAAATGAAATTTATTGAAGATGTTATATTTTAAAATGATTTCATTTTATTTTAAAAAAATTGAAAACCTAGGAAAATTTTATCTCAACCATTAAATTCATTTCAAATACACTTTGCATAAATTTTCAAAAATCAATACAAAAAGAGTTTCTATAAGATCCAAATAATAATATCTTCAACATAAATTTACACTACTAAAACATCTTTTTAAATATGTTTTATTAATAATCTAGGGTTATATATTCCTTTTGAAAATCCTTTGTAAATCAAAAATAAGATAAACCAATCATAAAAAGTTCTAAGAGAATTTTTTAAATAATATAAAACTTCAATTAATTTAAGAACATGATTCGGAGAATGGGGATTTTGAAATACACGGGGGGTTTTCAACAAAGACATCATCAACTATATAAACTTTTAATAATACACTCTTAACATCCATGTTATGTAGTTTGAAATTAGAATGGACTACATAGGCTAACAAAATTATAATATCTTCAAGTCTAACTTCTGGTGAAAAGGATTCATTATAGTCAATACCTAGTTTGGATTATATCCTCGTACAACCAATCTATCTTTGTTTCTAAATATGGTTCCTGACTCACAAACTTTTTTTATAAATAACGATTAAGTTCCAATGGTCATAATTTATATTGGTATGTCCACTAGTTTTCATGATATAATTATCCCAAATTTATTAAGTTATTATTGAATTTTCATTATCTATAATTCATCATTAACTGCATTATTAAAGTTCTTAGGTTCATGTTGTGACAAGAAATCATTATGTTTAACATAATTTATAACATAATCTCTATTTTTTGTTCATATGTCTAGTTCTTTAATTGAAACATATAAGGGATGATATCTATGAGTCCCAAAAATTATAGGAAAAGAATTTTTGGATGTTTTATTATCCCTTATAGGTTCAGGTTCAGGTTGTTCATCAGAACTAGAAGATTTTTCTACATTCTCCACAAAACTTTCAGAATGTTTAACGTTTATATTTATATTATACACATCATAAATAAGGTTTTCTAAAGGATACATAGACTCATGTGGATCTATTTTACCAAATTTTATATGAACAGATTCCTCCACAATCTTGGTCATTTTATAAAATACCATGTATGACTTACATGTAGTAAAATATCCAAGGAAAAATAATTCATCAATCCTGGATGCAATTTTTTCATTATTTCCATTTATACTGAGAATAAATAAATAACAATTAAAACTCTAATTGCCTTTTTTTATTCATGTGTCCACAATTTATAAAGGGTTTTCATTAAAATTGGTCTTATTATAAGTTTACTGATTTTATATAAGTTTATATTTACAACTTAGTTCCCAAAATAAATAGTGAAATCATACTCCTTTAGCATGGTGTGAGAAATTGATTAAAGGGTTCTATTTCTTCTTTCAATTACACCATTATATTATGGGGTTCTAGGAGCAAAGAATTTTTTATTATAGCCAAATTGTGAGTATAATGATTCAAAATATTTATTCACAATCTCCCAGACATCATCAATTCTTATGGTCTTCAATTTAATTCAAATAATCTTTTCTAAAAATTTATTATACTTAGAAAAATAGTTACATGATTCACATTTGTAAGCTATAAATAATACCCAAGTGTATATACAAAATTCTTTTACTAGAATAAAAACACAGTGCATCTTATTTAGTCTAGAAAATATTGAGGGTTAAAAAATCCATATGAACTAACTCACGGGGTTGATAAGTTAAAACTTATTTCTTTTATTTGAAGTATATTTTGTGTTGTCTACTTATTTGACATGGGTAACAGACCTAATAATTTTTAAAGTATATCTTAGGTAGGTCATTAACCAACCATTTCCTAGTAATATTTATAAGATAATGTATGTTGTGCTGGATTAGTATCCTATGATATATCAATGACTTTTTGTGAAATGAAATTTTACTATAAATGTTTTTTAAATACAAGGAATCCAAATTAACAACAAATATATTTTCATTTATCAAAAAGAATAAAAATAAAAAAAATTGAAATTAAAAACATTGAATGAATTATTTTCAAATATGATATGGAAACCATTGTCACATTACAATTGGATTTTAAGCAGATTGTAATTAAATCCATCTACAAATAAAACTTTGGAAATTAAAATAGTATTAGAATTACCAATTTAAACATGTATAATAATTTTTCCTTTGGAATTGTCACCAAAGGTGACATGTCCACCAATAATGTTGATTGGGTTATTAAAACATGACTAGCCCTAATTAATGTTTATAGAGTATCCATTTTCTAGATACAAGAAGTTCTATAGAAAATTTTCAAATTCCTTTCCTTAAAAATATATTTAAAATAAAAATAGCTTCGGTACCCATATCTTTTTGCGTCTATAAATATTTGTAATAAGGGAGTTTGGAATCCATAATTGATTAATAGGTTCTTTATAGACATTTCTGATACTTTTAGAAATAATTTTTTTAGGTTCATAAGAATAGTATGTATTAAAAATATTGATAAAAATAAAACTAGAAATAAGTTTAGTCTTGTTTATATTTCCCTTTTTGGGCTGGTATTCATTTCATATGGTATATATAGTGCAGTTTTATTTCTAATAATCTTGGTTATAGTATATATTCCATTTGGGAATCTTTCTAGATAATTTTTTCATTTTTCATTGGATAATTTTGGATCATTGTTTTCTTTTATTAGATGATCATTTTTGTCCTTTTCTATACTAAAATATGTTTTAATCTGAGCATAAAAGGCATAATGAAACTTTAAACTTTTATATTTATATTTAACATTATTGAATTTATTCTATATAATATTATAATTTTCAAATATTTCTTTATTGGACATGCTTTCTTCACAATTTTAATTTTCATGATGGTTGTAATTATGAACAACAGATGGAGAAAAAATATTACATACCTCATATGTGTTTTTCATGAAACACATAATGGTGCTATCATTATTGTCCTCTCTACTTGAGTATAAATCAATTGAACTCTCTGATGAATCAATCCACGTTACATTCAAGTATTTTTTATACCTCTTATATCTATTCTAATACATTTTATTAAACATTAACATAGAAAACTATTCTTTGATATTACTTTTCTCTTGCATTCGTAAAAGATTATTTGATTTGTAGTTTCATTATTTTCCCATTATTTTCTCCAATTACCTTTATTTTCATACATACCTATATAGTTTGGATTATTGAAGAATTTATTCCATTTTTAAAATTTTAGGAATATTTTTCCTAATGACCCACTTCTTTATCATGGTCTAAAGATGACTCTCCATCACTTGAGTTTTCTTCTTTCATCTTTCCTTTTTTATTTTTAATCAGAAGTGTTAAAGGATATTGACTTCCTATTTGGTTACTATTATTCTTCCATATTCACTTTAATTTTCACTTTATACATAATGATATTTTCTATTAGCACTTTAATATGAAACTTACTTGCATCACATGACTCTAGAATTAAAAATAAAGTTACTCTCCATCGGTTTGGTAAATATCTTAGTAGTAACATCACTTGATCTTTATCAGTAATTGGTTTCCAAAATGAATGAATCATGTTCACAATCTCATTGAACCTGAGATACATATCAAAAAATGATTCACCGTGTTTCATCTTAAAAGTATCATATTTAATTTTATAAGTATTCAAGTTAATTTCTTTAACATTTTAATTTACTTTATAAAAGATAGCCAAGGTATCCCAAATAAAAAATGTAGTGGTGCAAGTTGATATTCTATTAAGATATTCATTTATAAAATAATATTATAAATCATTGAAAATTTTATAGTTATTATTATAATCTACTTTAGTATAATCACACAATTCAGATCTATCTATTTAGGGTAGGTCATACATATCCTCCATGATAATACAAATTTCAAAAATCATGTTTTTAATATGAATTTTCATTTTAATTTTTAATT
Source organism: Viscum album (assembly GCA_963277665.1). Lineage (NCBI taxonomy): Eukaryota > Viridiplantae > Streptophyta > Magnoliopsida > Santalales > Viscaceae > Viscum > Viscum album. Next base: position 375,272,599 of record OY728126.1, on the reverse strand, counting down.
GATCATAATTTGTACAACTAAAATAAAGATTATAATTTTTGGTTTGTCTCTATTACATATTATTATCCATAAATAATTAAATTTAGAATAAATAGTAATTTATCATCTTTAATTTTCAACTAGATCACAGTAAAAAGATATTTTGAAAACACCTCTTATAGAAAATATTGGTCAGAGTGACTAACTCGAGAGGGGGTGAATTCAGTTCCCAATAAAAATTATGTTTAAAAAACATAAAAAATAAAACCCCCAATTTTATAAAAACATACATCTAATAAAGATAGTATAAATATATCTATTTCTTTTTCAAATAGCTTCTCAAATCTGGATCAATACACAGTTAAAATAATCATCACAATCACTTCATCTTTCGAAACAAAATTACTTGATGAAGAACTATATATAGAACATCAATTAAGATTAAATATTAGGGTAATTTTTTAATATAGGTTTTAAAATAGATAAATTTTCAAACATAAAAATATAAAAAACAAAACAGCTAAAACACACTAGAGAATTAAAAAAATGTTTTTAGACTCAAGATGAGACTTAATCCCCTCCACAAGGAAATCAAGCAATGAAAAGAATTTTACAATGACATAAACTTGATACAAAACCTAAATTAGGTTTTAAAAACAATATAAAATAGGGTTGTCTAGGCACAGATCCACTTCTACAGCTATATGTGGGATAATAACAGATATAGGTCACCCATGACATATTCAATAGTTTTTGTGGGTTTAAAAATGAAGAAGTTTGAGAGAGTGTGTTGCGAACTCTCCAGTGAATTACTTGAGACTTTGTTTTTCTAATAAATAGAGTAAAACTACAAAAAAACAAATATAAAATATCAATATAAATAGAAATATATTAAAGATGAGAAAATTTGATGATGATCAATCCTAATATATTTAGATGTTTATAGGTCCTAGAATATGTCTTTGAAATGATCTCGAGAAGGTTTCACAAAATGTACATAAAAAATAACTATAAAGGTCTAAAAGCCCTTCTATTTTAAATTTATAGATGTCTAGAATCCTTACAAACATACATTTATTAGATATTATTCTTGATATATTCATGTATCAATACATGTATCACTTCTATTGGTTTCACACATATGAGGCAGATCTTCTGAATTTATATAGCTCCAAGTCCAATTATCTATTAGATTCTTATATTGAGCACAAAATTAAGAATGTATGAATTTTTAGTTAATATATTTTTGGAATTATTTAGGAATAATTATTCTTAAATCCGTGTTCTTAGGACTTAATTTAATTCCTTAAACTTGTTGGTGGTGGATTAAAATTTGAATAAAATTATATACAGTGATAGTAGCATTCTGGTGGTAGATCTCTCAGTGTTAGATATATTCTAACAGTGGATGATGATTGGAAATATATGAGTTCTAGTGGTATATAATATTAGTATTATCACTATGAACAATATCAAATAATGGTGGTAGATCATCTTGGTGGTAGATCAGTCTCGTAGTAGATCAGTTAAGCGGTAGATCTATATAATGGTATATCTGTCTAGCTATAAATCTATCTAACAATAGATATTTTAGATGGTATATCTCTTCAGTGGTAGATATATTAAGTGGTAGATCTCTTCAGTGGTATATCTTGTTCAATAGACGATATTTCCCAAATATATGTCTATTTAAACTGACAGTGAAACCACATATTCAGTAGTATATCTTCCTGAACTAACAGTTGATCCATTGAATTAGTAATAGAATAATACAAAACCATGTTTATTAAAAAAGTTTCCTATAAAATTATTTACTATCATAAAACATTAATCTTGTTAGAAACATAATAAACATGATTTTTATCATTAAGATAAGGAGGTTCTAAATCTCTCACCATTTTTATGATCACAACTCATTGAATTTATAACCATGTATATAAATAACATATAAAATAACAAGTAAAGATGTATATGAAGTATGTACTCCATAACATTTAAAGTTATGGATGTTATAATTACAATCTTAAATTCCATTAAAATATACTCTTCCTTTTTAGATTATCAAAAAGACAAGGAAATTAAATAAAAGTAAAGATATAATTATGAATAACAGTTATTCATCATTAGATGTAAAATTCAAAATATTGTATCCCAAAAAGTATGAAAAGGAAAATACATTCCCTATAAAAACTAATCAGGGATAGAACCATGCTCTCCTTGATGAGATGATGATACCACCATATCCTTTCCTTTTATAGTGATAGGTGGTACATAGGTGGAGGAATATGATGTAGGAGTAGGTGGAGGGGGCTCTCAGGTCATGATAGGTCTGAGATGCCAAACTTTTCAATAGGAGTAATTCCAAAAGGTTGAAATTATAGAAGTAGGATTGTAGAAGTGGTCTTAAAAAAGGGTATATCCTGAGGTGCCAATTTTTCATTACTAGAGTAATTCCAAAATGATTTCATCAATTTAACATATTTTTTTTATAATTTTTCCACTTCTCTTTATTTCTTTAAATAAATCCTTCTTCCATTCAAGAAAAATCATGAGTATAGGGGCCAACACTTTGATTTTATTAACTTTATAATTTAATTCCCTTGTCATGGGAGGAATTATTATATTTTTTGCAAGAAAATTAATGTGGTAATTAAACTCATGCTTTGTATAAATTAGATAAAGGTATAACTATAATGGTTTATTAATAGTCTCTTTATCACACTTAGCTTCATTCAAGAATTCCCTACCTATTTTATAGATATACATACCATGTTACTCTATCTGAATAAGTTCATCTTGATGATATGTAGAAATATTAGCCATGATAGGATTAAACTTCTCTCTAACAACTGATCATATAACATCTTAATCAACTAAAGGAGCAGGAGTTGGAGCACTATAAATGGAACCACCAATTGTAGGAAAATACTCCTATATCTTCATCTGTTATAACTAGATGTTGTATAAACTCATTTTTATTTCTTCAATTATTTATTTTATTAATTCAATCTCATTTCCAACATCTTTTTCTCAATTTCGTGTTCATAAATTTTAAAGGTCATCTTAGTCCAGATATGAGAGATCACTAACTGAAATATTCACCTTCTATCAGCATCACATATTTTTGTTTCTGGGGGTGGGGTGGATATAAGGTTCCCACTAATATCTGATATAATCCTCACTCTAAAAGAATCCATATCATCTATAGTTACATAACCTAAAGGTAGATAAGAATAAATTAGAGCATATGTGATCTCTCTTGGCTTGGTAGGTCAACCTTTATTTTTCTAGATTCCCCTCCATGATCATCAAAGGGAAAATATTTCATCTATCGTGATTTATCTATCTATACAAATAGAGATCGATTATGATATTTTCCATCAATAGAGTTAGCATGTCCACCTTGATCAGCTGAACTTTCATGATCATCACCATCATCTAAATTTGACTTTGAATAGTAAATTATAAGCATAGCGTATCATGGGGTTCCCCCTAGAAGGTGCTTTATCCTCATATTTGTTAGAAACTAATAACTCAACTCTCTAACTTTTATATGTCTAACCTTATTCACCATACATACCTAATATTGAATCACCAAGAAAATGATGTAACTGATCTTCATTATCTGCATCACCGTAACCATTCACAAAACTATCAAATACTTTAGTAACTTAATTGAAGATCTTAGAATAACTCTCAGATTGTTTTTCACTTCAGAATTCAGTCTCTTTATATTCCTTACCTTTACATAGTGAGATTTATTTTTTAATTAAGAGGTAGATATTGACTATAAGGTCTATATGAAAAATTTGGGATTATAACCTCATTAAGGACGCTCACTTCCTTTATTGAAACAATCACTGACTCTTATTTTGTAGCTTCAGCTTCATATTCCTCAACTACATAATCAAAGGAATAAATTACATTTTTATATGGCTCTATGATAGGGTCTACAAAGTCTATAGGTCAATAGGGGTGTTTAACATGGTTGAAATTCTCATACATATTATCATTATCATCCAAAAACAATATGGAATCCTCATATACAAAAAAAATTGTTAATGGGAATGGGTCCCATAAAATCCTCAAACATTCCTTTATAGGGTACATTAAGACATTTATCCCATTGTTTTGATGAGAAGATCGCCCTTTTCCAATAATCACATTCTTAATAACTTATTTATTTTCACCAAAATAATAATCATTAAATTGATAAAACTGGTGAACCAAACAAGGATATAATGCTCAGTAATTCTTTGACAACCATTCAATCCATCCATCGTTCTAGATCACATTCACCACTAGTGACTTTCTGAAGAAAAAAACCTATCTTCGTCTATTAATTTTTCTAAAACAATAACACAAGACTATATTTGGGGGTTCTTTACTTTGAAAAAATTGGACCAACGTGATTCACCTTGAATATTATTTGAGTGACTTTTTCCTTCAATAGATAAAAAATCAACATTCTTGACTCTCACAATCATCATAATGATTTCAATGTAGAAGGGATTATTCAAGGAGGGATACATGTCGAGAGATAGATTATAAGGGATGGCTTGAAAGAGGCACAATACAAAGGGTTATAAAATTTTTATTTTAAGGCTATTTTTTCATTTAGGGATTTAGAATTGAAAAATATAACAGAATAAACTTAAATAAACCCAATGAAAATTTATTCATAGAAAAAACTGGAGAGATAGAATATGGCTGAAAACATATGAATGGTGGATCTCCAACGGTGGATTTTTAATGGTATATTACCAATGGTAGATCAATGATAGTATATCACTAATAGTAGATCACCAATGGTCAATCACCAATAGTGGAACACTAACTATGTAATTTTTCTAAAATGTAAACCTCAAAAAAATAACAGATTAATGTTTATCATTCCTAGTTCAGGTCATATATAGCATAATATCAAAAAATTCAATGTATTTGTAAATATTTATGAAAGTTGATGTTGAATTCCTATGAATTCAAGATTTATATCACCTATTTTGAAAGTGATCTCTCGAAAATTGATTTCCTATATCAATATTTTTTGTCCAATAATGAGATGTAGAATTATTTGAAATATTTTTTGTACATTTATTAACAAAATTTGTAGGTACATATCGAAATTGATATCCATAGTCTATTAAAGTGTCTTTCAACCATAGAATCTATGCATAACAACTTCCTAAAAATATATATGTAGTGGAAAATGCAACATAATATTTGCTTTATTACTACACCATGAAACTAGTGAGTTCCCTAAAAGATGACTTATTCTAAAGGCTCTTTTTCAATCTAAATTACAAACATGAAAGTATACATTTGAATAGCTAACTAGATCATATTCTTGTCCTCTATGATAAAAGGGTCCTAAGTTGGTTGTATACATGAGGTACTTAAAAATTATTTTGACAGCATGTAAATGTAAATATTTATAATTTTCATTAAAATGAGCATGAAAACATCCACTAAACATAACATAAACTCGTTTATAAGTTAAATATAGAATGTTTCCAATCATACCTCTGAAATTGGTTTGATCAACTACTTTTATAGCTTAACAAAGATATAGTTTATGGGTTTTTCTCTTAGCAGTATCAAAACTCTTTATTCTATCCATACCAATACTTTTTAAAATGTATTTTTTTTACATACTATGATTTAAAATGTTTTAATCTTGATTATGAACAATTTGAAGACCAAGGAATAATTTTATCAAACCCATTAACCTCATTTCAAATTCTCTTTTCATTTTTTTTAAATCAGTATTATAAGAATTTCTAGAAGATCCCAAAATTATATAATCGATATAAATTTATACAAAAATGTTATTGTAAAATTATTCTCATAAATAAATTGGGGTTTGCTATGCCTTTTGAAAAAACATCAAAAATAAAAATGAGTTGAGCCTATAATACCAAGATCTAAGAGCCTATTATAAGCTATACATGACATTAGATAATTTAAAAACATAATTCAGAAAATGGGTATTTTGAAATCCATTGGTTTTTTCAAAAGAAAACTTATACTAAATAACTACTTAAGAATTCACTATTATAATCCATCTGATATAGTTTTAAAATCAAATTGGTTGAATAGGAAAGAATCCTCTTAATGGATTCAATTCTATATACTTATGAAAAGGCTCCATCATAGTCAATACCCGCTTCTTGACTATATGCTTTGCAACCAATCCTTATTTGTTTCTAACCATGGTTCCTAACTCATCAATAATATTTTTAAATACTTATTTAGTACCAATAACATAATTTCCTTCGGTTAATCCATTAGTTCTCAAAATTTATTTCCATAAAATTTATTAAGTTTATCTTAAATTTCCATTACCCAAAATACATCATTAATTGCATAATTTTTGTTTTTTTTTTTGATCAAGATGTGACAAGAAATCTTGACATTAAACATGATTTCTAAAAGAATTTCTAGTTTATGTACCTCTATCTAGGTCTCAGACTATAGCATCTAAGGGATGATAACAATGAGTATTGGTGGTTCTAGGAAAATAAGTTATTATCCTCTATAGGTTTTGGTTGAGTTTTTTTGTAAAACTAGAATATTTTTCTACATGCTTCATAGAATTGGAAGAGGGTTTAGCATTTATATTAAGATTATATAGATCATCTTCTAGTTTTTTTAATGAGCTTTATACTCAAATGTATTTGTTTCATCAAATTTGACATGTATTGATTCTTAAAAAATATTAGTCCACTTATATCATTCCATGTATTATTTACTATTTGTATAACAACCAAAAAAAATTCCTTTATCACTCTTGGATGAAATTTTTTCAAGATTTTCATTAGTATTGACAATAAAAACTATGTAACCAAAACTCTAAATTAATTAACTTTTTTCCTTCTTCCATTCTATAATTTGTAGTAGGGTTTGATTAAAATTGGTATTATAATAACTCTATTGATCATGTAGTATGTTTTATGCATAGCTTCTTCCTAAAAATAAATATTTCAATCTTACTCATTAAAAATGGTTCGAGCAATTTTATGAAGGGTTCATTTTCTAATTTCTACTACACCATTCTTTTGTGGGGTTCTGAGGTCACAAAATTTATGATTAAATACAAGTTGTGATCATAATGATTCAAAATTTTGATTTTCAAACTCCTGGCCATGATCACTTCATAAGGTATTAATTTTATTTCCACTAATATTTTCTATATATTTATTATACCTAGAAAATATAGGTATAATATTTACTTTTGTTATCTAGAAATAAAACCCAAGTGTATCTAGAAAATTCATCTACTAAAACATAAATACTGGGATTTATAGTTAGGATATAAACTCTATAGGGTCCAAATAAAACCATGTGAACGAACTCCAGTGGTTTAGAAGTGGAAACCTATTTCTATGATTTGAAAAATATTTTGTGTTATTTCCTTTTGGAATTCTGTCATAGAAATTTTCATTCATAAATTATAGTTTAGGGGGTATCTAACTAACCCTTTACTAGTTATATTTTTAAGAGAATATATGTTTCAGTGATAAAATCTCATATTTCAGATCCAATAATCTTTCTGGAAGGTACTTATATAACAAATTTTTTGAAAAAATAAGGAATATAAATTAAAAAAAATTACATTCTAATTTCTAAATGTAGTGAAAACTCAAAACATTTTCATAATTAAAAACATTGCAGGAATTATTTTCAAAATTCTCATAGAAACCATCAACACATAATTTTCACATTCTAGGTAGAGTACACTTTAATCCATCAAAAAATATAACTTTTTAAATTAAAACAGTATTAGAGATATTTATTTGACCAAGTCCAATAATTTTTTCATCATAATTATCATAAATAGGGATGTATCATGCATTAACCTTGATTAATTTGTTGAAACATGAGTAGTCTCTAGTCATATTTCTAATGCAGACACTATCCAGATACCATAAGATCATACTAGATATTTTTAAATAGGTTTCCTAAAAAAATATTTAAATAATAAATGACTTTGTTACCCATATCTTTCTTGGTCCAAAGGTGTTAGTAACATAGGATTTTAGATTATATAATTCTTTAACAGACTTTCTATTAGTAGATCTCAAACTTTTTGAAATAGAAAATTAATAGGTCCATAATAATAGTAAGTATTCATATAATTTGTAGAACTAAAACTATAAATAAATTTAGCATGGTTGATCTTACTCTGTCTATTTTGGTACCGAATTCATGTGGTATATTAAGGTGTAGTTTTTTAAGGAATAAAGATTAATGTATTTATTAAATTTTTGAATATTTACAGATCCTTTTTAAATATTTCATGGGACAATTATAGATCATTATTTTCTTTTAGCAGTTGAGCAGTTTTACATATTCCTATATTAGGATCGATTTTAAGGAGATGAGATAAGTAATTTTGTTTCTTTAAACTGTTATATTTATCTTTATGTTCTTTTAATTTATCCTCCTTTATATTACAATATTCTAATATTTCTTCAATATACATGTTTTGTTCATTAATTCCATTTTTATAAAGTTTATAATTATGGATAGAAGATGAAAAAAAATATTAGATCCTATAGATGTGTTTTTTATAAAACACTTATTGTATATATAACGATTCTCCTCTCAAATTGAGTCTAGATCACCTGAACGATCTTCTGAATCACTCTATGTTTCATTCATGGATTTCTAAAAATGTTTATCTTTGTCCTTGTACTTTTACCCAAAATTTAACTTAGGACAGTCTACTTTGATATTACCATTTATCTTACATTAATTTTAGACTATTTCATTTGTAGTATCATCCTTTATCAATTAATTTCACTAGTTACACCTATTTTCAAACTTACATTTCCAGTTTTTCATCTTGAAATTTTTTTTACTTTTTAAATTTTTCTTTAATAATCTGGATAAATGATCCATTTCTTCATCACTATCTAAAAATGATTCTCCTTCACATCAACTTTATTTTTAAACAATCTTTTTTATCTTATTATTCTATTTAATAGGCAACATACTTATATCACATTACTCTCTAATTGAAACTGCATTTCCTATCTATCTATCTGGTAAACATCTTTGTTGGCTCATCACTTAGTGTTTGTCACTAATTGGTTTCTCGGGTGAATTCATCATGTTTAAAATAACATTAAACCTAAGATACATTTTATAAATTTATTCATCTGATTTCATATAAAAGTTATTACATTTAATATTATAATTATTCCAAAGCATTTATTTTACATATGAAGTTCCTTCATGATAAATAGACAGGGTATCAAAAATCTCAAATTTTGTGGGGTAGTTAGATATTCAATTAAACTTGTTATCTTATAAAGAATAGTATAAATCATTCAAGGATTTATAGTTTTTATTATAAGTTTTTTTAGTAGGATCACTCCATTCAACTAGTTTTTTTGGGTAATTCATACATATCCTCAATGAAAATAAAAATTTCAAAACCCTTGATTTCAATATGAATTTTCATTTTAATCATCCATTGAGAATAATTGGTACAATTAAAATAATGAGTCTGGTTAGTGGAAGTTCCCTATTTTCTATTATTATCCATAAATAATTCAATTTATAGTAATCATAAATTTAATATCTTTAATTTGAGACTATATCACATTAAAAATATATTTTTAAAATACCTCTAATACTAAATTTTGGTCAAAGTGACTAACTAAAATGGGGGTGAATTGAGTTTCTAGTAAAATTTCTATTTAAAAAAATAAAACAAAAATAACCAAATTTAATAAAATCACCCAAATAATCAAAATAATCAAAATATAGGATTTTATTTTTTAAATAGCTTCTCAAAGTGTGATTAATTATCTATTAAAATAAAATTTTAAATCACTTTAGCATTTTACACTAAATTACTTGATCAAACACTCTACATAGAACAAAAATTAAGATCAACTATCTTAGTAATTTTTTGATACATATTTTAAAAAAAATATAGTTTAAAATATATAAATATATAAAGGAAAATAATAAAACACATAGTTAAATTAAAACAAGGGGTTCAGACTCAATCAGAGACTTAATCTTATCCATTTGGAAATAAACAACCACTAAGAATTTTATTATATAATAAAATTGATCCCCAAACTAGATGGAGTTTTACAAAAAAAAATCACATAGGTATTCCCAGGCACAAAGCCTCTTCTGATGTTTTATATGGGATAAAAACATGTTCATTTCAAACATTACCTCTTTCACAGTTATCATGGTTATAAAAATTATGAAATTTGAGAGAGTGTGATGAGCACACTCCAGTTTAGTATAGGGGACTATGTTTTACTTATAAAAAATTAAAAACTAAAAATATCTCCAATATAAAGCATAAAAAAGATAAAAATGATTGGATATGAGAAAAAATGATGTTTCTCAATTCAAATAGCCTCAGATGTTCAGAGGTCCTTGAATTTTTCTTTAAAAGTAGCGTGAATAGGTTCCATTAATGTATTGAAAAATAGATTATCTTAACGGTATAAAAATCATTTTGTTTTAAATATTTAGATGACTAGAATCTATCCACACACATGTGTACTCAAAATTCTTCTTGATCTGTGCATGTATCACCACTTGTATAACTACTATTGGATACACAAGTGCATGGGGACTTTTGAATGTCTAAATCTCTAGGTCTAATTATCTGTTGGATCCTCATATTGATAACAAAATCAGGAAATCATAACATTTTATTTAATGAACCCATGGTTTATTTTATGAATACTTATTCTTAAATACACGTGCAACTGACTACATTTAATTCCTTAAATTATCTATTAGAGGAATTAAATTCGAATAAGAGTCTAGAAAACAGTGGTAGAATTATCGAGGTAGATACTTGAAATATTGATATATTCACATATTTTATACCCACTGGGGGTAGATTTGTTATGATGGTTTCTCATCCTAGAGGTATCTTCAAGAATGGTATTGTATAGTGGCGGTAGACCATCTTGGTTGTAGGTTAGTCTGGTGGTAGATCTATTCAATGATATATCTTTCTAATGTTAGATATATCATATATTATATCTATCAGATGGTAGATATCTTTAGTGGGAGATCTATTTAGTGGTATATCTCTCCAGTGGTAGATCTGTTCAGCAGTAGATCTGTTTTGTGGTAGATCTCATTTAGCAGTAGATGTGGTCCACCAATAGATCGAGTTGAATTAATGGTAGATTAGCTTAGTCAATGGTAAACCATATTGAACTAATGGTATATCCTTTTATTTAATTGTAGATCAACACATGAACAAGTTTTTCAACTAATTTAATTTGAAAACAATTTATAATCATAAAACATTTATCTTTATCAAAACATAAAAAAAAATATTTTTGATCATTATAATAAGGAGCTTATAATAGTAACCACCCTAAAAAGGGTTGGTTGATCATTGACTCAATCATAAATATAATTTATGATAAATGATCTAATACTTCACACCTTGATATATACTCCAAGAGGATATAGTTTGGACTATTCACATGCTCTTTGTGAATAATGACAAAGGATATTTTTTGTGATTTCCTTGGTCACCTACCAATGCAAGGAAAGGATTCTAATTACTGTCTTATATGGGTATCCCATCATATTGTACGAACCCTCTCTAATATATTTCATTGATAATGTAACTTCATATTAATTTGAAAAACCCCCCATAGTTTACAATTTAATTAGGGTATGTTCTCCTAGACATCCACATTATTCTATTAAATGGGGAAGTAGTTGATTTTAGAATTTCTCAATATATGGATACCGAAATATTATTAAGTAAGAGATTCCTTGGGTAATGGTATAGAAGGTATGGATAACTGTTATGGTGAATGAATTACACATGGTTAGGTGATGGGTAGGGCTCATTATTATATAGCCACTTGATGTGTCAATAGGTCTCATGAGACAAAAGTGGTTGGGTTTTGGTTTATACATATTTCCTTAATAGTATAGTGTCTTGTCACAAGGCATGGGACATATTTTTTTGTATAATTCATTATGAATTATATCAATATCACATCAATGCTTATTAAAATCCATGTTTTTATTCTATTACATGGATATAACATGCCCTCGATTTCAATTGATTTAGGTTTCATGTTGTTCATTTATTCCTACAATATCATTTATTCCATGTTTATGTTTTCAAAACATTCATTGTATTCTACTCCTTATAGAAATATTATGGAAGGTAAAATTATGTTCTTACAATATGTTCATATTATATCTTATATTTTGAAATGTTTTGTATTTATGTATCTAATCTTCCAAGACTACTTAAATATTGGATCCCTTGGTAACTTTGGTATTAATTACAAAAAATATAATATAACTGAAATATCTATGTTTATAATGTCTGGGATGTTACACCTACCAATAAAATCTATAAATAAGTGATATATTGGAAGATACATACCATGAATAATCATGAGTTTTAGGATTCTTGTTCCAAATTTGAAAGTTTTTTAAAAAGTATTTAAAAATATTTACTTCACGACATCCAATGTTATGATGTCAATAAAATTTTTAATCTACTTAAAAAAATTTCTAATTTCATCATTATGATCATTGGGAAATTTTCCAAAACTTATTTTTTAGATCATCTGGTAACCAAATGTTACTCATTACATTATTTCATTAAATTTATAACCTACTTACAAAATCTTCTTTGTATTATAAAATAACACATTTAATTTAGTATTAAGATTTAACCAACAATATATTACCAAACATATCTTATATGTTATTCTATTTTTTGCATCATTATTATGAAATGAAGAATTTATTATTTATAAAAATCCCCTAATAGTTATGGTATATCCTTCCCTCATATTTTAAAAAATATCTATCATAAATTATTTTATAATGGATGAAACATATTTATCTTTTTCTATGATTGAAAACATGTTATAGATTATGAAATATCATAATCGATGTATATTGAATTTTTTCTTCATTTTATTCACAAAAACTCTTTCTTAAAAATAAATTATCATATCACATAAGATAAATAAGATAAATATACTCATCCATTATTTAGATTTATCTAATCCTAAAATAATATTTCTAATTACAAATATCAATAGAAGTAACTTTTAATAATATATTTGTAAGAAAACTTCAATATTTATCAATTATTCCATTAATTTTAAACTCTAGTATATTTAAAACATATGTAAAGTATATATTTTGTAATATAAACCCTCCAAACTAGATAATATATTTAGTAACATTATCATTTGATATTGACTCTTCATGAAGTTTCATATATACCTTAAGGTATCCCAAATAATTATATCCAATGGAAACATTGACAAGTGGTCCTAATATTTATTTATTTTCTTACAACGTTGACTAATAACAAGAATAATGAATTTTGCACCTTCGAACAATATTTTTTTCTTTCAGATTGAACTTTTATCTATTTTTACCAACAATATGGATCCATAACCAAGAAATATAATGCACATTTTTTTATACTCAATACTTTTAAAAAATATGGTTTATGTTTATTTAACACATTTATATTTTAATAAAATTTCCAATTATGATTATAAAATGAATTTCATAGATGAATTGATCCTTAAAAACACTTTCAATGCCTCCAAGTCCTTAATATACCCAATCGTATTTGAGTTCATAAGTAGACACTAAAGATAAAATGGTCATATAATATTTAATTCATTGAATCCTCATGTAAATTAATCTATGGTTCTCATAAACATATATATTCACATTTTGAAAACCATAAATATTTAGTTACTTGAGTAGGTGTATCTCTGACATGTAGCATTTTATTTCTATTTCTCAAGGATTTATCTCAAATTAAAATTTGATGATGATGATGGCATTTTATTTATAACAAAATCTTTTATCAGATGAGTATCATGTCTTATATTAATTTTATAAGGTATTATATTAAATATTCCTTTATAAAAATGATAACTCATTTTAGTTTCATATATTATCCATAAATTTGAATATTTTTTCCTTAATCATACCATGTAATCTTATATAAGGATTAATGACCATATCTACTAGGAAATTATGTTAATCATATTAGATATAACTCTTTAATAGTTTAGTGGATAACTCTTTATCGTAATCCATTGCATTGATTTACTTAAGCATTTTCCTTTGTTATTATAATTTTTATGGTTTTCTAGTTAAATATAACCCAGATATTGTATCATATATAGCCACAAAATGATTAGATTTGCCTATAATTTTATTCCCTTATACAATATAATTAATGGTAACTTAATGGTTAGGGAAGCCCGTAAAAAATTACCATGGAATTGACAAATTTTTCACTAATAGAAAAATATAAAACATTGTATTTTATAGGGGGTTTATTGTGTCGTTATCACATCCCATGAATTCCCTTTACATATATATTTTCTTATAATGATTTATTTTAAAAACCTATTCCTTCCATAAAATTAATATATTCAAACCATACTGACGTGTAACTCCTTACACAACCCATAGCTTGTGTAACTAACCTAAATTGATGGGAAAATTATATTTATATAAATATAATTGTATATTATTCATCAATTATAAGAAAATATTTCATGTAAAGTATTATAATCATGTTAATACAATAATACACACTATTGTAAGCATGGATAGAAAGGTATTCAACACCCATTTTCTTGACAAAGACTATTCTCCTAGGCTAATGAATAATCTGACTCAAATTCCCTATAACCATGATTCATTACTCAATAGATACTTTAATTCCATTATAATTCTAAAACCTAATGTGTATAAACAATAATAAAACTCTTAATTCAATATCATAACATAGTACAATCCAAAGTCAAGCTAGAAGAATACTAAAAATATATCACACCTAGTATAAAACTCCTTAAATGAGTGTATCATAATATATAAAAGTAGTTAAAGATGTTAAATTAAAACATAAATTCATTTGTAATATAAAATTTATAATTATGAATAATTTTAGAGAATAAAACTGAATAAATGAGCAATTATTAAAATTTTGTATATCTGACCTTATTTTATAATTTATAAACATTTAATATTACTTTATAATTTCAATATAAATACAATATATCAAAATTACAACTCATTCCATGTGAATCAAAAGTTATTTCAATATTATATATTTATTTTTTTGGATATTTATTTAATACACGATTCATATAAATTTACTAATTAATTATAAACATTTTATAATTAATTAATTTATAAATACCTTATAAATTAAATCTATTTCCCAAAATATATATTTCATAATTTATTAACATTTTATAAATTATAGCATTCAATTCCCCATTGGTAAACTTGAAAAATCATATTCTTATACTATGTTGTATTATACAATACCAAGATATCATATAATGCAAGTTAGTTAAAATATTATATCACAACCAATGACTTGTGTTCCAAGTAATACAATTGAAAATCCCAATACTAGTTATTACATTCCACAATATATCATATTGTAATCAGTAATATAGTAAAAAAGTCATATCACAACCTATGACTATGGTGTGGTGGCCAGTGATAGAACCCTTAGCATTTGGGAATTGTATTTTATGATATAAACTTTATTGTATTAGAGATATAATTCACTATTTCAAGGACATGTGAATAGTTAAAAATGGGGCCATCATGAGATAAAAAGGCCCAGCTTGGACCAATGTAATCACTAAGAAGGGTATGGGGAAATTGTGATATATTTTTCTTTTATATTATATTTTCTGTATAAAAACCTTCACCTCTTGTTACATATCTATCATGTTACAGAAAACCAAACATTCACACAACCATAGGAACATAAGTATTTACACGTTTTTCTACTCAATTAGAGTAGCTAATCCTTATCATGGTTTGGAAATAATGCAATACCATATATTTTACTATAAAAATATTCTGTGTGGATAAAATAAGGATGAAATAACCATACACTTGTGTATAACTATGATAAAAACAAAAATTAATGTGATTCTTCAAGAACTAAAGATGTAAAAATGTATTTGTGACAAGAAACCATCACTAGTTTATTTAGAACATTTCATTGTGATGCTTCCATAACTTCCACTTTTTTATTTGTTTATAAAACTATACTTCCCTTTATTACCCATAAAAACGTAGGAACAACTTGACTATACATTATATGAAAACTTAGTCTGATAGATCAGTCTGATTCTTTAGTATAATTCATTAGTATGGAAATATGTCAAAATTGGTAGTTTGAAAACTAATCTAATTTTTTCATTCTTTAACCAAAACAGTTAGTCTAATTGCTTGGTACAATCTATAAAACCCAATCCATAGCTTCTTCTAAACACTTATTATATTGGAAAATGTTTCTAAATAAAATTATATTTGGAAACCATCTTATAAAAATTTTGTCACAAAAACTCTATCACTCTCACTCTCTCCCTCATATTAATAGAGTTAGAGTATGTTGTAATTGTAAATTTATTTATAAATATATCTAAGGAGGAAAAGGGTGGGAAACAAATTTCATTAACCTTATCATAATAATTCCAGAATATTGAATTTAATTTTTATTTCAACTTCATTTTGACTATTTCTCAAGGTTTATCAATTATTCTTGGTACTTCATGAATCTACTCAAAACTTCTCAGAAATTTATACTTCTTTGAATAAATAAAAAATATTCAGTTTGAAACAGTTTTACATTCCAAACATATTTTTTAAACGGATCCCTTGACCTGATTGAGAACATGTAAAACAAAATTATTTTCATTCCAATGCTTAAAAAATCTTAAAATTTTCTTCCATAAACATTGTTGAAACTTCTATAGACTTTAGATCCATTCAAAAAAAGTCTAGTGGACACATCAACATGTTTCACCATTTAAAATAATTTATTCATTTTTTTAACAAGGCTTCTGACTCACAATACTATGTCCAATAAAGTCTATAATATCATGACCTATCAGTGTCTGTATGCATATGATGGATTGGTCTTTGTCACTCATATATTAGAGTGAAATCCCATCCGAAGAAACTTGACTCAATTAAATTAAATCAAATTTGAGGCCTCACTCTAATTCTTCTAATCATATGAAAATGGTTTACAAATTTTTTTACATAATAGGATTGATTGGCCTCACATACCCTACTGATTCAATGGTGTTTAAAAATACTATGCTACAGCTCACTCAATAACTCTACTCCATCCGAACCAACATGGACAGTCTGCAGTTCTTCCTCTGATGAAATTCGGTATCTCATATATTGTAAGTGTCACCATTCATTTGATAGATCATCTCATCTGATTGGTCATCTGATTACACACATGAGTCTCATCCTAGTGGGTGAGGACTCGGTATGTGCATCCAAGAGACCCGAGATCAAATATGGGTGAAGGCATATTTCCAAGTTTCTGTAGCAGCATTGTAGCAGGTACAATAGTAGGTACTGTTTGGTACTGTAGCAGCCAGAACTATTCATCCATCTGGGCATCTAGGCCATCGGTTTGGTCCTCTGGTCCTAAAAGGCTTTTTGGCTACTTAAGGCCTTCATGCCAGTTTTTTATCAAGGACTTTGGTCCACCTTAAGGCCTTAGGGCCACCCCAAGGCCTTCGAGCCACATGAATGAAAATGTACCAGTCAGACTACAAGTTACAAGGCTTTAGATAAGGATTCTAGGTAGGTGGCTTCAATATATCAGAGCTAAACAGAATTGGAATAATGAGAGGTTATGGCTTTGCCATCAGTATCGGGTATGCGCAGCTTTGAATAGGACATCTAGAAAACCTTCCCTATGAAGTTGGAGTGTTGATATCATGACATATGCTAGGGATGAGAAGTTTCAGGTTTTCTTGTCTAGGTGATTCCCTCTAAGACCTACAGGTCATGTAATTGTCTCCAAGCCTTCGGGCCTCTAAGGGTTCCACCTCACCCCTAGAAATGTAGATTATCAAAATAATAAAAAAAATGAAGGCCTTCAGGACATTCCGACCGATTGATCATCCAATTAGTATTGTTTCATAGCTTTTTAATTCATCAAATTCAAACACTTAGATCCCAAACAAATTCTTTGTCCAAAACATCTTAAGATGATTATCTGTATCCAAAAAAAATCCACTTTAGAAATTTCCATCTCACACTTCTTCCACAAACTCCTTCTCATATCCTAAATTTTTTATGATGTTTGGAATATAAATATAGGGATAGAATCTTCTGATATAGTGTCTCCCCTTTCATTCACAAATCTTGGATCACAATTTTTTGACAAATTATGATGTTCATAACTTCTATCATATCATAAAATCAAAATATTTTGTGTCAAACAACAAGAAATGCATTCGGTGTCTGCTTCAACTTCCCACTCCTGAAAAAATGTGAGTCCAAAAAAATATTACCAAGAAAATAGCTTTGGAATAGAATACTATAATTGATAGAATATCTTACAAAATTTAAGTATGATATTTTGAATCATGAGTTCTTGTTTCTGGTCAACTGAACTTCAAAGTGAATTTATTTCTTCTAATGAAAAAAACTAAACAAACTACAAACCACTTCTTTCATCCAACCAGTATATGAAAAACAACTTCCAACCAACTTTGTCCCAATAATCTCCCCCTTTGGAGTTTTTTCCAAAAAAAGGATCATAAATCACTGAAAATCTATAGCTCAATGTGTGGAACACTAATAAATAATTATGATCCTATTTGAGTGAACCCTTTATAGGAAAAATAATCATTGATAGAAAAACCATGTTGTCTATTTATAGTGACTTATGAAACCTCTTATTGAACTTCAGAAAAATGTTAAAACATTTCACCTATTTTAAACTTCTTTTATCCAATAAAAAGTTTATTTTTTAAAAGAAATTAGACAAACTATTAGAACAGTTCACACATTGACATGATGAGTTCACAACTAACCAACAACTCACCCAAAATTCAATATTCCTTAAAGTGTTTAGTACATACCAATGGATATATATATATGAAACATAATTTTTCTCCCCCTTGACATAATAATCCAAATCCAATATGATATGGGTAATAGAAACACAAACCTCAACCTTTGCGATAAACAGGTTAGGCACTTGTATTCATCATTATATTGAAAAATGATTCTTGTAGAAAAGGTTTTCTAAAGATGTCACCAGCTTTTTCCATTGCATGAATCTATTTTAGCTTGATTACATTCTTCTAAACATTCTCTTTGATGAAGTGATTTTTGATATCAATATGTTTTGAATGAGAATGTTATATTGGATTTCATGTGAGATTAATAGCGCTCTCATTATCACTACCCAAGAGTAGTGGAAACTTAACTTCAACTAGAAAATCTTCCAACTGAGTCTTCATCCACATGAGTTGTGGTACATCTTGAGTTGCAGAAATATATTCATATTTAGTCATGCTAATATTTATAGAATATTTTTTTAGTATTTTATATCATAGAATTTTCACCCAAAAAAATAGAAAACCACCATATGTGGATCTTATATCATCAACACTTTATTCTCAATATGAATCTTTATATCCAAGCAAATAAATTTTTCTTAAGCATTAATATTTTATTTTAAAATATATTTTTTCATTAGTATAACTAAAAATTTGTTTTCTATAAAAGTGGTCAGATTCCTTCTTAGAACTTTGAAATATTTCACAAAAGGTAATAAAATATAAAACATTACGTCTTGAAGCAGTCATATATAACAAAATTTCAATAAACATTATAAACTCATTTGAATTCACTTCCTTTACCTGTCCATATTTTGAGAAATGTTTTCCCATTCAAATTGGTGTGGAAATAGGTCTTTAATTATATATTCCAAACTCATTAAGAAGTTCTGTAGCATAACTCTCCAGAGATGGAAAAACATATTTATTCTATTGTGAGATTTTTATGAAAATAAAGTATGTAATTTCACTAATATTAGAGATTTAAAATAGATTCATTAAATCTTTAGAACAAAATTTACAAGTTACTTCATCATTCCCACCAAATTTAATATCATTAATATGCATAATTATAAATAGGAAAATCTCTTGAAATTTCATTCATGTAGATATTATTTTCAATAATTCCATTTTAAAAAATCAACTTCCTTAAGCAGAAATCCAATTTGGAATAACCAGATCTATGAGCATGATTTATCCCATACAAATCCTTCCTCAACTTTCACCCATAACTCTAATATTTTCTAATTATAAATCCACATGGGTGTTCAACATAAAATTCTTCATCTAGCTTTTCATTGAGGAATGTTGATTTCACATCCATCTAAAATATTTTTTACCTCATTGTAAAAAAATTAAAAGAAATATTTTAATTGTTTCTAAAAATTCTAAAGGAGAAAATGAATCATCAAAGTTAATAACTTCAATTTGTGAGTAGCCTTTGAAAATTAATCTTACATTTTTTTCTAGTCACTTCACCATCTTCATTCAACTTTTTTCAAAACACCCACATTGTACCAATAAATTTTTTTCATTTTTATGGTTACTAGTTCCCAAATATCATTATTCTTAATCTGATAAAGCTATTCATACTTATTATAAATCCATTCTTGATGCTTAAAATCTTCTTTTACATCTTTTGGATCTACTTTTCAATACAATTAAATTTGTGTAAAAAACATTGATGTTGTTCTTGTTTGAACTTTTATTTGATAATCACTAATTATTTTTTCAGCTTCCACCTATTTCCTAAGCCTATAATGAGATGTGTGAAGTTATTCCTAGTAACTAGATTTATTTGATTCTGATTCTTCTATCTTCATGGAATCACCACTATTTGAATTATTTTCATGTTTCTCAACAACAACTCTTTCATATTTTTCATATTACCTTTTTTTTAGTTTTTGTGTAACATCGTTTTCACCTTTTTCAAGAACATATACATAAATAGAATCAACACATTTTCATTTTTATTTGTTGAATTATATATGTCCTCAAACATATAAATAATATCCAATAAAAAAATCCATCTTTACCTATTTGATCAACCGTTCCATGATTTCCACATTTTTCTTTATGATGTAGGGACTTATGAATACCATTAGTTGTTCCAAATATAGAATTTCATTGTAAAACTTTTCATAAGGATTCATATTAGAAAATGGTATATAGAAACATAGATTCTTAATATAAACTATTTTACTCGTCACTTGCCTCCAGAAGTAGGTTAAAATACCATGTTCAAGTAACATTGTATTCCCTATCTCAACCTAATTTTTACTCTTCCTTTCAGAAACCCCATTCTGATATGGTGTATATGGTTCACTAAACTCGCAAAGAATTCCATGTATGTAAACATAACTTCTTAATTATTTATTCTTGTATTCACCACCATTATAATTTTGTAACTTCTTGATCGAATATCCACATTCTTTTTAAACTATTCTCTTGAAACGCTTAATCATATTTAGAGAATTTGATTTTTATATCAAGTAAATAACAAAAGTAATAAGGATAAATTCATTAATGAAATAAATTAATTAATTATCTTTGAAAGTTGATCATTCACAAATTGGATCAAAAGTATCTGTTTGAATTAGTTCTAGGGGAAGAATTGAACGGATTTCAAATTTCTCGTGTATATAGTTTTTAATATTCACTTTTTGACATGTTGAACAAGGCCAAACTCTTATTTTTTTCTAATAAAGATTATCATGAACATTGTCTTTCTTTGAAACATTTCTCATATTTCTCTAAAACATATGCCCCAACCATTTATTCCCCAGCTGATTTTCTTCTATCATACTTAGATAAGATGAAAAATGCATATCCATAACATGAAAGAAGATTCCCTTTGTACATTGGCCTCTTATAACAACTTTTCTATAATCAAATCCTTTCAAAATAAAACCATATTTCCTAGAAAAAAACATTATTGACTTCCTCATAATGTTGTGAAACTCTCATCAAGCTGTGTTTTATCCCCTCAAAAAACAATAAATTCTTGAATTTCAACTTTTATTCCCCAATAATAGTGGACCAAACTCTTTTGGTTTTGATATATTCATCATTTCAAACATCATTGTTCCTTCTTTAAAGTATTTAAAATTTATTAATAGCTTTATATCTCTTATCCTTTTTGTAGATCACCCATTTTTCAAGATCTAGGGTTATTATCTTTTTGTATATTTCAAAGAAGTTTCTAAAATAAGGTATTTTTATTTCCCTTTATCTTTATTCACATCCTTGTTTTGAAAATTATTAATAATAAGTTTTCTGACGGTAGAAAATATAAAACTCCTTTAGAAATATTTATAGGTTGTTCAAATATTCAAAGATAGTTTCTATTTATTGGGCCCTATTCTCAAATCTAAAACAACTTTCTCACAATTCCTTCTTTGAGAGGATTGACTCCCCCTCTAACTCTAGTTATAATTATTCATGGTATAATTGTCATGTTTTTTATTGAACCAAAAAATATATTTTTTATTCCCAAATCCCCCATAATACTATATTTAGTCATAAAACAAATATTTTCCTATATAACATTCATACCACTCAGATTTGTGAACATGTTTTTCAAAAAAAATTCTTATCATTCACATCAATACATTGTTAACACCAAAACATCATTTTATAAACTAGAATATTCTTCTTCAATTTTGATTTCTTGCCAACCTTAATGGAATTCAATTTCATACCAACCTTTGTTCTAGAAATTAAAATTTAAGAAACTTTTTATTTTTCCACTGTTCATTTTGGACACTTACATGATTATCTTAGCTTTCTTATTCTTAGGTAAATTTTTATTTTTCTTCTAAACCTTTGAAGATAATGTTCTTTATATTTCTCACGTTTACAGTTTCAAGAACATTCCCTAAATTAAAATATAGAGTTCTAGAATCTTGTAATCCCGTACTCAGCTTTAGAGAACTTTTATTGAATAAGTTAAAACTCTTCAACCTTTTTCTTTTAATATTACTTCCAGATGTTTATTCTGATTATTTTAATTTTCAATATATTTTTCAAGTGATCAATAATTTCTAGTAACATATATTTATCTTTATGAAAATATTCTTGATTATTTTTTATAGAATTTTCCTTTTCAACTTCTTGGTTTATCATTATTTTATTACAATCTTTATAATAATTTATTTTATCTCTCTTTTCAGATGAAATTATTACTAAGTCTCTTCTTATTCAGAAATACTACATTCAAACTCTTCATTGTTAACTATTTTAATAAATGTGTTTTCTATAACAACTTTACTGAATTTTTCAATTTCAAATTCCTTGTCTTATTCTTCGTTGTTTTTAGGAAAAAAACATATTCTTTTGGATTTGGAGAAGTTTTTATCTTTTCACTTGAAATAAGTTTTTTTTTAACTTGTTTCTTACAAGATCTTCTTTGCCTTCTATAATATTCATTACATTAAACACCATTCTTACTTTAAGGTAAATTTGCAGCTAATTTCGTAATAACTCCACATTCAAAATATTATATAGGTAGCTTCCCTTTATACATTAATGTACCTATTATCACATTTTCAGAAACAAAATGATAATAATTCATAAAAATGGATACTAAACTCATTTTTTATTCAAAATCACCAACTCCTTAATTTACAAATAAATTCTTATATTTTCTTTTCTTTGATGATTTGAAAGATATTTCATCATTAAAAATTCCATTGGTTTTCATAACTTTTTCTATTATCATTTTGAATGTAATGAGAGTACTATAAAGATTCTACAGAGATAGAATTTCATGATCTCTATCATGAAAAGTTGAAACTTTGGAATCAAACATTTCAGGAAGAATTTGTAAGATCTTTTCAACAATAGTCAAATATTCCAACTTCTCACCAAGAAATATAATGGTACTTACAATATCATTAACCCTTAATGAATTCACCAATAGATTCACACTCATACATTTTGAGATCTACATATTTTAGATTCCATATTTGTAAAATTTCATCCTTTTCCTTTTTATTTCCTTTACATATGTTTTTTAATATTTTTCATATACATTTGGTAGTTCTAACTCCCTTAACTCTAAGGAATTTTCTTTTAGAAAGTGATGAGATTAAATCATTCTTATCCCTTTTATAATTCTATAGATTTTTATTATCCATAGATGTAAGAGGAATGCTTTCAACAAGAGCATAAAATCTATCTATAAAAGATTCCAAAACATCTTACCTAAGAGGTATAAGATATGGAAACATTTGATATTTCTAGATATAATAGTTCTTCACATCCAATACTAAAATTCCATTATAGTTCCCACAATTAGAATTAACTCTAAAAAATTCTCATCAAAAACATCTTCAAAGAGTAAACAAATGGACCATAACTTTCATACCAATTGAAAAGACCCAACTAAGATAAATGTAATTATTGAGATGGGGAGGGGTGAATTAATAATATATTTCTCTTTTATGTTATATTTCTTATATAAAAGAATTTTCCTCTAATTAAATTTCGATCAATTTTCTAAAAACCAAGTGTTCACAAATCTAAAACAACAAAAGTATTTATAAGGGCCACTACTCAATAATATTAGCTAGTCCATAGCATGGTTTAGAAATAATCTGAAACCTCACAATTCACTAGAAAATAATATTTTTCTTCGCATATAACAACTAGGAAATACCCTTACACTTATGTTTCATTTTAATCAATATAATAGTGCATGTTATTCTTCTATCACTAAAAATATAAATAACCTTTTGTAAATAGTTAATATACCTTCAATAGTTGGTTCTAAACTTGTTAATGTGCTACTTTAATAACTTCTACTATTGTAATTATTTAGAAAACTATTCTTCACTTTCTTACCCAGCATAAAATAGGTACAACTTCTTTAGAACTCTTATAGAAACACGGTTTGATAATTTAGTTTGATTCTTTAGTCTGATTCTTCAGTCCAAAAACTAGTCTGAATTTTCATTCCAAACACAAGTTTTATTCATTTCATTATTTCCCCATAAAATTCAGGTCAATAGCTCTATCTTATCTGGAAAACCCTATCAACAACTTATTATAAACACTTATTCTAAGAAAAAATGTTTCTTAAGAAAATATTCTATAGAAACCTTCCTTTACCAATTATATCTCAAAAAATTCAGCACTCACACTCTCTCCCACACATGACTAATGTTATAGTACACTGTACTTTGACTTCTATTTATATAATGTCCTAGAAGAAGAAAAGGGTTGGAAACCGGTTTTTTCACATTCATACTAATTCTATAATTTTTTATTTCATTTTAATTGAATATTAATTTTGAAAATTTCTTAGTAGTTCTCAGTTCTTTTGAATTCTTCTAAAATTTTCTTGAAACTTCTCAAAACATTAGTCTTATTTTAATAAACAAAAAATCCTCAGTCTGAATTTTTTTTCATTTCGAAATAGTTTTTGAAACTTATTCCCTTGATCCAATTTATAATATGTAAAATATAAGTCTTTCCACTCTGATTCTTTAAAAAAACTAAAACTATTATTCCATAAACTATATTAATACTTTTATAGACTTTAAAACCCTTCAATGATAGTCCAGTGGAAACCTCAAAATATTTCACCATTTCAAATACTTTATTAATTTGATTACTAAGTCTTCTGAATAATGAAACTATTTCTAATAAATTTCATCTTATGATGACCTATCTTTGTCAGTATATGTATGATGGTTCTGTCTTGGTTACTCATCTGTTAGATCACCATCAAATCTTTCATGATGATACATGACTCAATTGAAACAAATCATCTTCAAGTCCTCAATATGATTATTTAGATCATATTAAAATAGTTTAATACATTTTTTACATCATTTGATTGATCATACTTAGAAAATATTCTAATTCAATGGTCTCAAAAACTCTTCTACTTTGGTTCACTAAAAAACTCTACTCTATCAAAAATAACATGGAAATTTCGTTGTTCTTCCTTTGATTGAATTCTATATCTAATGTATTATTAGTGTCACCATTATTATGATGGATTATAATGTCTGATGATTCAATCAATCCCAATTTTTAAAAACTCAGACTTCATAAAATTCAAACTCTCAGACCCTAAATAATATTTATGTCAAAATCATCTCAAACCAAAAATTTGCATGCAAAAAAAGTCAAATCCCAAAGTTCACATTTCATATTTATTCCACAAACTCATGATTGTATAATGAATTGTTCAATTTTTTTAGAATATTAATCTCAATATATAGTCATCTAACTTAGTGTCTCTCCTATATTTCACAATGCTTAGCTCAAAAGTTTTTAGACAACTTGTGATGTTAAAAACTTCTAGCATAGAAAATCCCCATCAGATATTATGTCAAACATCTATAAAGACATTCTATGTCTGATACAACTTCCCACTCTATAAAAAATGTGTATCCATAAAAATATTTACCTAGAAAATATATTCCGAATACAAAACTATAATCAAAGTAATTTCTTAAGAAATTTGATTTTGGTCATTTGAATCTATAATTTGTATATAAAATCACAAGAACTTCAATGTGAAGTGATTTCTCATAATGAAAAAAAATGTAATAAACAACAAACCAATTATTCCAACTAACCATCATCTGAAAAAAAAACATCCAACCAACATAGTTCAAACATAAGAAACAAATCCTCGTATTGTACGCTGTGATATATATAAAATTAAAGGATTGAAATGTGCCACTTGCTATGATATATTATAAATTATAAGGTCACATCACTATAGCTTATGATATATTATATCATAAAACTAGGTATAGTTGAAAAAAATATTTTTCATACAATATCACATACCATTAAAGAACCATAAGTTAAAATTAACATCTTTAATGAGTAACAATACGATATCCATTTTCCTTATTTCAAAGAATGATTTCATGAATTATTTAAATCATGGAATTTCTCTAACACCATTGATGGGTCTCCAAGGTTAAATAATGCTTAGTCTAGTATAATAAGTCTTCAAAAAACCCAAAACCAAGATCAACAATAACGTGAAACCAAAACCATGTGTAATATAAACTGAATAAAAATGTGTGTACCTTGCACTGAAGATGTGTGTAGCATCTATCATCAACCATATATTATATAAAGGTTCATGAGATACACTAAAAGCACACCATACATCATGATGTATATATGGGATGAACTAAGTCACCCAATGTTGTATGGGATTCTTATTGTTTCCTCAATATGTTTTTAACTCTCAATGTTATGGAAGAAAGAGAAGAGTGATTTAGGGAAAATTGATAAGAATCATAGATTTTTAATGCCTCACACACATGGGAAGAGTTTTCACATTGAATGGAATTTCAATTTTATAGTTAATGCATGAGATAAGCTTTGAACCAAGGTTTAAAATAGTATATTGAAGGTTTAAATGTCTCTAAATACTGATTTTGGATGATTTTTCATAATCAATAAGTGGTTAGGGGCATCAGGGAAGCTCAGGGGAGAGGATGGGTGGCTAGGGATGTAGCCACTAGCTAATCGGAGGCCAATCTAGGGGCGGTTGGAAAATGGGTTTCTACAAATTATCTAGTAGGGGTTTCAAAGAAGCGTTATTAACATTATCCCCTTCATGTTTTTATAGTGGAAAACCCTTCTACCTCTTTATTTACCCTCTTGAAGCCATTGGAACACTTCCTTTCTTTTCCTCTTAAATCCGCTTCAAGGGGGGTGTCTCAAGTGGTTTTCAAACAACAATTTCAGGAAAATCTCACCTTCTTTCATCCTTCATGGGTCATCACCTCACCCTATTTTAATTTATATCTTCTTCATCTTGGTTTCCTTAATCTATTCCACTAGAGCATGGTGTAATTTCACAATTTTTATGGGTATTTTGAGATTCCTAGGATGGGGGTGTCTTGAGACATCTTATAAACCTTGTTCTTCAATTTTTTGACATGGTATATTTTCGTTTTAGTTTTTTATGCGATTTTTTTCAAAATGCAACTAAATTAATTATGGTATTGGCTTCCTTGGTTGGTATTTTAGATAGTTTTAGGTTTTTTGTGTTCTGATGGTGGATGAATCCCTATGGATTGAGGTTTTGATAGATATTTGAGGCTTGATGAGTTATGTTCCTCTATGATAGGTTGGTTTTTGTTTAATTAAATAATTATACTTGTTGTCGTTAATTAATTTGTAAAGTTTTTACTGTGATATAAACCTAGGTTGTTAGAATAGGACTGGGTAAGAATGGATGGGGCTTGGATAGTCTCTAAAAATCTTTCAACCCTCTACCTATTTTCATGATAATTCTTCATATAAGGTAGGCGGTCCCTATAAATGACCCAAAGTCTTTTATTTCTAATTGAATGTGTTGTACGATTATATTTCCTTCACCATTCTTGACCAGGTAAAAATTAATACTTTTTATAAATAAAATCCAATTAATGTTTAATCTAATTCAAATGGTAAAAATAAGAATCGATAGTTTTGAAATAGAATTTCACAACCATTGATAATTGAAAATGTTTTGTCTTTAAAATGGTTTTTTAAAATGGGAAGAAAAATGTAACATGATTAGTAGTTTGGTTTGGGTTTGACAGAATGTGTTTGGACTTCGAAATGGTTTTTGAAAGATAAATGAAATGTAAATAGGTTTTGGGTTGAAATGGAGATGGAAAGAGTTTTTTCGAATGTGTTTAGTATGTTACTAGAAATGGTTATTATATGGCGTTTGGAAGTTGAATTTTGGTACAAAATTAGAAATGGGGGTTTTCCTTGTTTTAAAAAAATTAAATTATTTAGAAATGGAAAATATGATGGTTCGGATTATTTTTTGTATCCATTTTTATTATTCCATTATATTTTTTATTTTTCCTATGATGGTTAACGCACGTTTAATGTTCCCCCGGGGTAATATGGTATTTAGGTTTAACCAAGGGTGAATGTTGCCCGGGGGATGCTGATACTTGATGTTGAACCTAGGTTGAAAGCTTTCCCAATGGGATACTGGTTATTATTAACCTTGTTTAAAAATATAAACTAGGGGTTGCATGTGATTGTTATTACTGAGGTGAATGTTTCCCTTAGGTGGACACTAGGATTCAATGACGGGTATATTTCCCTCGTATACTGACTTGGATTGGGGATGGGAATATTTCTTGTGGTCATGTGTGAGATGATTGGAATAGTCTACATGGAATTCTAAGAGACACATTGGCATTGACCAAGAAAGGATTTTACAATTCATAGGGTGATTGGTAGAGATAATATTTTCATCATTTTTTAAAAGAAATAAGTGGTTTAATATCATCCAACATATCTATTTGATATTATTTTCATTAATTTTAGATTTATGATGTGTTTTGTGTTAAAATTATATTGTTTCTTAATTTTAGAAAGTTAACATATTTTACTAACTTTGGTAATTATAGCATAAATTTTATAATCTAGATCCAATTTATTTGATTATTTGTGTATTGGATTCTCGGGTTTATTTTCTCCATCTTTGGATACTTTACTAGGAGCTAATTCTTCCATCCAAGGGTCTGAAAAATTTAATCAACTTGGATAATCCTTCTAGATGACCCTATATACCCCACCTCACTAAATTAATCATAAATTGATCCCCACACCTCCAATTGGGGTGATTAAAAATTATAATTTAAAGAAAATTAAATGGGTAATTATCTGGTTAAAGATCATAGATATTTGGTTTCATTAAGTCGGACTTTTAATTCAAAAAATTTGGAGCAGAAATGAGAAACATTCATCCATAATAAAACCTTGAAATGAATTGAACATATCACTTACTAAAAATGGCAGATCAATCTGAAATTTTGAGAATACATATAAAAGATATTTTATAACATCTTTCCAGAATATAGAATGCAAATATTTGGCCATTAAATTGGCCCACCATTATCAAACCTTTGGTGGACAGAATTTATAGGAGATCTTAAAGGGATATTTTGATGATTTTGAATTTTAAGACCTAAGGATTATACCCCCTTTGTATATATAGGGAGGATTTCACCCATGTTAATAGGGATTTCTTCCCCACAAATAGAGAGGAGTCCTAGGGATATGTTTCTAACTTAATAATTTTTTTCCTTTCTTTTTATTTTATTATATTTTTCTTTTCTCATGTAATTCATATTCATATTTTTAATTCAAGTGTTTTTATCTTCTTTCATCTCTCATTCAATTCCAAAGCTAATCTAATTTCCATTTATTCTTCTTCAATCCACCATAACCTCCTAACTTCAAAAATGAGGGCCTAACACCAGTCTTTTCCAAGGGGAGGTATGTGGAAATTTCATTTATTCTACGCTTAAATTATCAAACTAAATTTAAACACCAACAAGTAGAATGATGGAACCCAAAAACCAACTCATAAAGGACAAGTCCTTTCTTCATTAAATACATTCTTTAATTGAATTTTATTTTAACCTTTTCTATAAATTAAATTAAATTTCCTTCTTAGATTAAATTAAGACAACAAAAAGAAGTAGTTTAGGTGAATTAAATCAAGTGAGTGAACAACTAAGAAATCTCTTTAAATGATACAACCCTAGTCAGCCACTATGCTACATTAGGAAAACATAGAAATTTTCATTTTCCATGCCCTGTGATTGGCATGCATCAAAACTGGTTCTGTTTCCAGGGATCCAATCAGAAGTTTACTTATATATTTTATTTTCACATTGTCTATATATTTTCAATAATTTTAAAAAAAACATAAATATTTCTATTTCCATGATGTATCTGAACTTCTATCATTCTGCGTGGAACAGTTAATCATAGGTAAAGGGATAAGAAATAGACTACACTAAGTATTTCCTCAAAATAATTCTTGATTCTCTTATGATAATGATCTAGAACAAGCAAAGAGTAATATAAATATGGATATCACTTGAATATTTGACATTCATTGCCAATGAACTCGGAACTAACAAACAATTATTCAAAGCTAAGAGGGATGTGCCACTTGTTTTCTCAAATTTTTCAAATAAAATCTAAGAAGTTGAGGACCTGCGTAGGGACCATCAATAGTCTGACAATTTTAATAACTAGATCTATGAATACCATGATGAGATAGAGTGGATTCATAATGAGGAAGACTTTCTTGTTGAGCTACATGGGGGGTATTAATGAGATCTAGATGAATTATAGAATGAGTAAGAGGTATAATATGATCTAACTAATATCTATAAAGTAGTGGAACTAGTACCATTTCATTTCACTCTATCCATGGAAGTGGAGGAAGCCACAATAGTGATGTAATTTTAAGAAATGATGGATGAGCCTGACTACCTACTTCCATCCACGGATAATCTCATTCAAGAGGCACTTATCACTGAAGTAGAGATTGAAGTTGAACCAACTCAGGGAGTTGAACCTTTCATTGACTCTATCTCTTCTAGTTTTATTGAATTTTAATTGTGAATCAATCCTTTTTTGTGTTGATTATACATAATTAGAAAATCTTTTTTATGCCTTAGAGGAAAAAAATAACCTGGATGTTCACCTATTGAGGAACACATAGAGCTCCCTGATTTTAATGAACATACATTTGTGGAATCCTATAAGGAAATCCATATGGATGAGCTTGTGGAAAATGAAATATAGGCTGGTCACACCGAATGGGGGAATTTTGATTTACATTCTTCGTGTTTAAATTCTATGAGTTTAAAAATACATTCTAAACCTACAATTAAAATTACAACACATGAAACCCATGTGAATCCGGCACTGGAAGAGAAGAATGTTGCACAAGTATCAACCAAAGAGAATGATTCATACATCATCCTACCCCTTCCATGAAATCTATATGTCATTTTGAAGGAGAATGATCTATTGTACTCTATCCATGGATCATTCCCCTCCCAGAAGGATGAACGACAAGTTGGGAAAATCCATATGTGGTGGTTTAAATCAAAGAAGCTTCATCCACCATCAAACATTGGATACAAGTTGGTACTTCCCACTAGAAGTAGGAAAAATTTTGGTCCCACCTAGGGGATCGTACCAAGACATACCTTTACATGCTTTCTAGAAATTTATATTTCATTTTCATTTCTTAGGAAGTAGTTCAGCATGCATCCCACTACCTCTATCATTATTAGCTTAAAATACATGATCCTTGTGCTTAGTTGTATAATTCTATTTTGTATGTTCATGATGGCAGAATAAATCCTTAGATAGTGGAAGAAAAGGACTAATATTCATTGGAAATGGAGTTTATTTTTATTGTTTAAAATTTTAAACTCCTTATATTTTTTGGTCCAAATTTTTTATTGAGATTTAAATAAGAAATTGCATGACCACACTTGAATTCATTATTTACATGAATTACCAAGGAGACATGACTTTCATAGGAATCCAGTGATTCTATGTTTTAGATTTAAATATTAATGATATTTAACGAGTAAAATGGAGAATTGGATTATTAAAGTGAAGTATGGATATTGAAATTATGCCTCACTATTTGTGTGAATTAATTGATCCATGTAATTAAAATTTCCTTACCATTTTTCATGATTTTAATTTCGGAAATTAATGTGAATTGATTTGTTATTGTTAATAATTCCATGAGTGAATATGAAATTTCATATTCACATTCTTGAGATAATTTCAATACCAAATATTTCCTATTTTATCTTGAGAATATTTTTTGAGTGTTCTTGGGACATGCCACATGCCAGAATTTGTATTGAAACTTGTCAAAACTACTTACTTGTAGAAACACATTTATAATGATTAAGGAAATTTTTTGAAAAACCCACTTATCCTTAAAAATACAGCTTTACATCAATCCTTCTTTATCCCATAGAGACCATGAATGACCTTTATAGGGATGATAAATGTTTTAATCCAGTTTTATCCATTCGTACCGTACACTTGTTATTGTCCTGATATTCTAAAAATAATGTATGGGGGAGAAGGGAGTCATGGTGTAAGGGGTGATATATATTTTAAGGATGGAGTATGGGAGTGATTATTGTTATGATAGTTAAAGTTTATTTGATTCATTCATTTTACCCTTTATTTTCTTCCCCCTATTGAAAAGAAAAAATATAAAAAAAGTGGGTTGTGATTTGGGAAAACCAAAAATCACTATTTTCTAGTCTAATAATCTTCTTGATCATATGTAGATAGGTGATAGATTTGAGGTTTTATCTAATCAAAACTTTTTAATAAAGAAAAAAATTACTAAAGTAAAAAAATCAAGAGGGTGCACAATCATTCATTATTCTTAATTGATCATGACCATCACATTATGTTTTGTGGAAAGGTAGTGTTGCTACTTTGAAGGGGAAAATTTCATATCACTTTAATTTTGGATATCATGCATTGTTCTTAAGAGATAAAACTCCTCCATGAGCCATAATTTTCAAAGAATCAAATCCTACCAACCTTAAACCTCATAGTCATTTGAACCTTTTTTCAAGTCCTCAAGATTTTATGTGCCTTTTGTCTTTACAAAGTAGAGAAAGTCATTCCTTTACAAGCCTGTGGATAAAGAGCTTGTTCTCATGATATAAGTATAACTGCACTTGAATTTTATCATGATTTATGAGATTATAGATTCTAAAGAGGGGTATATCATGATTTTTCATGTTTAATAATAATGAATTTATGAGCATAAATGAATGAAATGAGAAGTTCTATCATTTTTCAAAGGGGAAAATAAAAATTCATGAATTGATTATTTCTTTGAAAATTGGGAAATTAAATTGATATATTATGTGGAACACGAATATTGGATTTGAAAATTCTAATTTTTTAATTTCATTACATTGGAATTTGAATATTGGTAATGTTGGTGACCTTTGAATTAAATTTTGAGATTTTACGCTTGCGGACCAGAATTATTCAAGGGCAGAAGAATTGATAGAACAAATATTTTCATCTGTTTTTAATATGTTTTTAAGTGATTTAATATCATCCAAATTATCAATTTGATATTATTTTAATTAATTTTATATTTTTGATGTGTTTTGGGATAAAATTGGAATGTTACTTAATTATGGAAAGTTAATAGATTTTAATAAAATTGGTAAATTTAGCATAAACATTATAATATAAATCAATTTTTTTTAATAATTTTTCATTGGATTCCCTGATATATTTTGTCCATCTTTGGATTTTCGGCCAGGAGCTAATTCTACCATCCAAGGGTCCTAAAAATTCAATCAAGTTGGGAAATTATTCTATATGAAACCATGGACCCCACCTCACTACATTAATCAAAAATCAGTCCCCACACCTCCATGTGGGGTGATTCAAATTGGAATGGAAATACAATTCAATGGGACGTTCTACTATTGAAGATCATGGAGATTGGTTCCATTAAGTTGACCTTTGATTGCTCAACATTTGTGGTCCAAATAGGAAACATTCATCCATAATAAAATCTCGAAATGAATTGGTAATATGTCTTACTAAAAAAGGATGATCAAGATATTATTTTGAAAAGAAATGTAAAATATATTTTGGAACATCTTTCAAAAATACACCATGAAAATATTAGGCAATTAAAATGGCCTACCATGATCAGACATTCTCTGGAAAGAATTTATAGAAGATCGTAAAGGGAGATTTTGAATATCTTGAATTTGAAGATGGAATGATAAAACCCCCTTAGCCTATATAAGGGAGATTTTACCCATTTTAAAATGGATTTCGACACCACCCATGGAGAGGAGGCCTAGAGACATGTTTCTGACTTAGTATTTTTTTTCTTTTCTTTTTATTTTAGTTTTCTTTTATCATGTAACCATCCAACGGCCTGAAGGCCTTCAAATTTTTCAATTATTTTGATAAACCCCCCTTTTAAGGGAAGACGGGTGGAAACCCAAATAGACTCCAAAAACATTAGACAAATCACACCTGAATGAAAAAAAGAGTAAAACCAAACTGAGAACTAGGAGTTTCCCCTCCCATGAAAATGTTCATGATGAACCTCTCCACTATTGCAGTGATATTTGGAAAGCAAGTGTCCTGTAAAAAAGAACAGGCATGATCCGATGGTTGACGCCATAACCTCTAGAACAAAAAAAATATGTAAATCACTGCAAAGATGAAGCTCCATCTCTAGCACCTCGTATGGGACCTGTCCAAGCAGTCAAGTCTAGCAGCACTACCTTTCTGCCTTCAGGATCAAACCGATACCATTTTCAATTATCCAAACCATAAACAGAATATGATGACATAAAACATAATTTCAAGAGTCAACCTCCAACAATACATCACCAAACAAGCCCTGCCACACTCCTCATGACTCCTAACCACCATTATAGCCACTGAAGAAAATAGAAGCCAATTCAATGGATGTGAAGCCAGGACATCGTCACCTAGGACTGGATGTTCCAACCCCACACCAAGGGACATCACTAGTGAAGGATTTTGGGCCACTCTGAACTTGAAACCCATATCTTGGCATGGATCCATTCAAAACTACACTGAAAACATACCCTCACCAGCATCTAGTGAAAGAAACCACAAAAAATGGAATATAAAAAATGATGAATGGCAGGAACCAGCCAGCCACTGCACTTCCACAAATTAACAACATCATTGTAGATAACAAAAGGAAAAAAATCACAAGAATCAAACCTTATAAAAGGAATGTAGGGCCTCTAGACACTAGAAATACCCCTACCCTCTTCGTCACTCTTGGGTCGATTCCATTCCCACCAGAAAGGGATAGAACACCTCTCCTAACACAATGCCACGCCCACTGATGCAAGACCAATCTCCAACACTGAAATCATTCACCAGCCCGCCATAGTGTAGAATCCCTCTAGATCTGGGGCCATCACCACCCAGGCCTTATCTGTCGAGACTCTTCAGATCCAATCGTGGATGAAGTAGAGCCCCTTCACACCAAATCATTCCAGCACCTAGACAGAGGAGGAGTTGAAGCCGAGCCATAGAATCGAATGACACACAGTCACTGAGAAGAGTGAAACCCCGAACTAATGAGACAAACCAAAGGGGTGGAGGAGAATATAGAGCGAGATACATAGTGTAAAACCTATTTCTACCTAAGGGGAGATTGCTATCGCTCTAAGTATTCCCTCCATACACCCCATATTCGTATTTTTATTCACGTGTTTCCATCTTATTCCATCTTCATTTATATTCTAAACCTAATTTAATTATCCTTTATTCTTATTCTTCTATACACCATGACCTCTTAACTTCAAAAAATGAGTGGCTAATACAAGGCTTTTCTTGGGAGAGGTATGTAGAAATTTCTTTTATTCTGCACATAAATTATCAAAATTAATTTAAACACCAACAAGGAGAATGATGGAACCCACAAACCAACCCATAAATTCCGAGTTCATTATTCATTAATTACATTCTATCTTTGCATGTTATTTTAATTTTTTTATAAATTAAATTACATTTCCATCTTATATTAAATTAAAACAAAAAAAGAAGTAGTTTAGGTGAATTATATCAAGTGAGTGAACAACTGAGAAAGCTTCTCAGGTGAAACGACCACTGTTAGCACTTATGCTGCACTATGAAAACATAAAAAAATTAATTTTCCAAGCCTTACAAGAATAATAAGATAAGATAATTATATTAGTTTTGGAATAGAATTAGAGATGAAATAATATGATATCACTAGAATTAAAAATAGTCAAACGAGTTACATGAGAAAAGAGAACAGAAATAAAAAAATGAAAAGAAAACTAATAAGTTAAGAAAATGTCCCTAGGCCTCCTATCCATGGATGGGGTCAAACTAAATTTCAAAATGGGTGAAATAGTCTATATATAGGATAAGGGTGTGTCATTTTCGGTCTTCAAATTCAAGATCTTAGAAATATCCCTTCACGATCTCCTAAATATTCTATCCACGAAATGTTTGATCATGGTAGGATAATTTAAGGGCTGAATATTTGCATGGTGTATTCTTGAAATATTTTCCAAAATATCTTTTTCATTTCTTCCAAGAAATTGAATCTTGATCAACCCATTTTAGTAAGTGATATGGCCAATTATTCTCTATATGTTATTCTGGATGAATGTTTCCTATTTCTTCCCCAAATGTTAATAATTTAATTTTAGAATTAATGGAACCAAATCTCGATGATCTTCAATAGTATAATTCCTAATTTCATTTTCATTCCATTACAATTGGAATCACCCCAATTGGATGTGTGGGACCTATTTATGATTCATTTAGTGGGGTGGGTCCATGGGGTTGTTCTGAATGATTGTACAACTTGATTAATTTTTTTAGACCCATCTATGGAAGAATTATCTCCTGATCCAGAAGACAAAGATGGATAAAATATGTCAGGGAATCCAATAAAAATGTTAATCAAATCAATTTTGTTTATATTATAAATGTCATGATCGAATAACAAAGTTATTAAAATTTGTTAACTTTACATAATTAAGAAACTTTAAAATTGTATCCCAAAACATATCATAAATCTAAAACTAATGAAAATCATATCAAATTGATAATTTGGATGATATTAAATCAGTGAAAAACATATTAAAATTGATTAAAATGTTATATATATATATATATCAATTCCCCCACACATAAATCATTCTTGTCCTCAAGCGTAATATATAAACATTGAATTCAAAGGGCACAAATGTTACTAAAATTCAAATTCCAATGAAATGAAATTAAACAATTATCAATTTCAATTCAAATTTTCAAGTTCCACATAAAATATCTATTTAATTTCCCATTTTTCAACAAAAATATCAATTCATGAATTTTACTTTTCCCCTTTGAAAAATGATGTAACTTCTCCTTGTATTCATTCATGCTCCTCAATTCATTATTATTAAACATGAAAGATCATGATCTACCTCTCTTTTGAATCTCTACTCTCATTATTTATGATAAAATTCAAGTGGAGTTATGATCATATAATGAAAACATGATCCTTATCCAGATCCTTGTAAATAAACTACTTTCTTCACTTTGTAAAGAAAAAGCGAAACATAAAATCATGAGTACTTTTAATAAAGGTTTAAATGACTCTGAGTCTTAAGGTTGGTAGGATTTAATTCTTTAAAAATTAGGTATCAATGATGAGGTTTATCTCTTAATTTTAATGAATGATATCAAAAAATAATGTGATGTGAAGTTATCCCCTTCAATATTTCACAACACTGAATAAAATAATAGTTATTCATGAATGAGATCACATAATTGAATTATCAAACATAATATAAATATAAAAAAAGAGAATTATGGAACCCACAAACCAACCCACAAAGGACATGTTCTTTCTATACTAATCCCATTCAGTTAATTCATGTTATTTTAATCATTTTTTCTTTTAAATTCCATTGAATTATTAGATTAAATTAAAAAACCAAAAAATAATTAGTTTAGGTGAATTAGAATATGTGAGTGAACAATTGAGAAATATCCTCAAGTGAGTCGACCCTGGTTAGCCTCTGTGCTATATTAGGAGAACATAGAGATTTTATTTTCCAAACCCTGTGATAGGAATGCATTAGGGAACTTGGCCCTCGAGTTTGGTATCTATTAATGTTTCCGTTTAATTTTTTTTTAAGATTTATTTTCATCTGTATACTATGAGAATATT
Source organism: Viscum album (assembly GCA_963277665.1). Classification (NCBI taxonomy): domain Eukaryota; kingdom Viridiplantae; phylum Streptophyta; class Magnoliopsida; order Santalales; family Viscaceae; genus Viscum; species Viscum album. The sequence goes on along the minus strand of OY728126.1, from coordinate 375,234,127 downwards.
TATATGTACTATCTACACGGATTTTTTATTTTAGGTATGAAACCATTGGTTCTCAGCTATGTTCTACCCACACCCTGTATAGGATTCCATTTCACTTGGGTTCCTAAGTAAATTCTACATGTTACTATAGTCACAGGTAGGGTTGAGGCCCTTTTTGTTTTACATCATCAATCAAGATGAATTGAGTTGGGTGAGGATATTTGGATATTATAGAACTCGGAGTTATGGGATATACTTGTATGTTGTATGTTTTATTTTTAATTTATTTTTTGTTTTGTACATGTGAATAGACCAATGGTTGGTGTTGTATGACATTTGTTATCATTTTATTTTATTTTTCTTGTTTATTTTTAAACATCTTATCTATGTACTTTGATGTTTATGATGTTTATTGGTTTACATTTTGATTTTACACTTTGATATTGGTGGTATTGTCTCCCCTTATTTACACCCTAGATCATTGATTTTAGTGGGTATCTTCTGGTATATAGGGAGGAATGCCTGAGGTACAATAGTGACCACTCCTTCAAGAACTGATCAGTGTTCCAGAGTGGTAGGATGTTACAAAGTGGTATCAATGGTGTTTCATTTTTTGTTAATTTTGTGGGGTTTGATGGAAAAGAGACATAGGGATGTTTCTATAGATGTCATATCATATATATTGGTGTTTCATGAACACCTTTTCTATTGTAATTACAGGATACCATGGGTATGGGTTTGATATTCCGGTCTCCATTGTTATAGTTTATGTGATTTTCAACTTGGGAAACACACATGTGGCTTGAGATTTGTTGTTTTTAAGTTATTGATTCCTAGAACTTGGGTCATTTTTATGGTGCCGAGTATAGATTTTGTCTCATGTCTTGCTGAGGTAAGAGTCATCACGTGCATCATATTATGCACATAGGATCTATATGATATAGGCCATCTATTGTGTTGTTTTTACTAACGATTGAGGCTTGGTAGTTTAAAGTGACATCAACTAATCATATAGTGCTTTATCAAATAAGCAATTGGTGTAATTATACACAATCGGGCCAATTTTTATATGTCTGTTTTATTCTGAGGGAAGGTATTATGGATTCTATAGCAATGATGGTTGTATGATCCCTTTAGCAAGGGAAGAGTATGGACCCTAATAAATTAGTAAGGCAAGGTCAATATCTTGGAATAAACAAATTGGGGTGAGTTTGTATTAGGTTTAGTTATTTAAAGCATCAGTAATAACCTATGTAATGTTTTCCTGCATATATTGTAATAGTACTCTTCTTAATGGAAGTGTTAAACTATAGTATCTTTAAATAGGTCATATAGGACGACTCCACTTGTCATGTCCCTTAGGATGGGTGTTTTCTGATTCTAAATATATCATTTCTAAGGAAGGATACTCAGTGAGGTTTGGTAACTTATGATTAGATGATTTGTAATGATATTATGGATGGTTTTATTGTGAGACCCTTAAGTGGGTGGTTTAGAATGTGATGTATGGTATTTTTATTGATACCCTTTAGTGGGTGGTTTGGCATGTTGATGTAGGGTGGTTTTTTATTTGAAAACCATGTGGTGATTCTGTGAGTTAAGACATTAGTGGGACTTTGGTGGGACTAGCTGGTTGTTCCTAGTAACCCTTACCTGATACCTAACTATTGTACTAGGTGGGATAAATATAGACATTAGCCTTGGTTTGGACCCTAATGTGTTAGTGCCTAATTTCTTATCAGAGAAACCCATGAGTGGGGTTGTCTTGGGTCTAGTGTTACTTTTGAGGTGGGAAACATGAGAACATCCTTCGAGTGTGAGACCAATACACATGAGGTGCAGAAGGGTGTGCATAGTAGGTGTACTGATTCACTATTGATATTGGAGTATGGAAGCACCAAGAATTCTAGAACCACGGTATTATAACTGGATTCAAAGGTTATGACTTTTTGGGTGCCTGGCCTTATTCTTTGTTGGTATGTTTTGTAAATGTTGAGAGTGTAGGTAGATGTTCTTGGTTTTTGTGTGAAACCAGGTGGTATATAAGTTCATTAATAAGATTGAAATTCCTTTGTGTGTGGGTGGATTCTAGTTTTTTTGGAAGGACACATGTGTAATAGGTTATTGTGGGTTGGGTTATGGAATGGGTGAAGTGTCATTTTCGAAGAGGAGTGTCCGGAGTGGTCATGGCCGGAATAAACTAACATGTGGTATGGGTATTTTCAACCATCTTGGTTTGTGAGTCTTGAAATGGTGAGATGTTAGGATACCTTTTGGTAAATATAACCTTTTATGCCTTTAATTTCATGGAATTGAAATGTGATGGGAATATTTAGTTAATGGATGAGGTTTATGAGCCTTGTCTTTTTGTGATACAAATCAGAGGATCATGAGTAGGGTACCATTTAAGAGGTGGTAAGGTATTATACACCAATTTCCTTAGGATTTAATTTATGTAGTATAAATATTTCATGAATGGTCTAGTGGAGTTTTAAATTGTTAATCGTAGTGAGTGGTTTGAGGATTGACGTGTTGTTTTTGTGGGATGCTTACAGGTGAGGTGACCCATAGATTTAGATGAAATATAGGTATTTCCCTATGAAAATATCTTTTTTAAAACATAATAGGTATGGATGATCCATGTTTTGGTTAATCACACATGTTGACTAGGGTGATATGAGTGTGGCTAAAGAGGAGCGGCATATGGGTTTGGATATGGACCTTTGAGGTGGTGCTCAAGGGATGGCTTTAAGTAAATCCATATGGTGGTGAGTTCAATAATGGATATTGAGGATTGTGACTCTTGTTTGGCTGTAAAATCTAATGGGTTCCTATAATGAGATTCTCATGAGTTGAGAATTGGTTCTAAGATGCATTTTGGTTAGGTACTTTAATTTTAACATTTCAAATTAACAATTATGAACAATTCCTAATTGTAAATTTATTTATATTTTTTCATATTTTATAATTTATTAATATTTTATAAATTGCCTTCTAATTTATATATATAAATTATAAGTAATTCTATATAAATATATATATATATATATGTTTATATTAACAACTTAATATTATGGATATGTATTTGTTAAATATTTCATAATTTTAAATTAATTACATATAAAAACTTTTTAATTAACTAATTTCTAAAAACTATATAAATAAAATAAATAGGCTAAAATAAATTTTCAAAAAATTTATACACATTTTAAAAATTATATAATCCAATTCATAATTTAAAAATTAGAGAAATTTTATTTTTATTCTCTGTCATATTCTACAATATATTAATATCATATGATGCAATTTACATAAAAACTGATATAATTTCCTATTAAATTTTTGTTGGAACTTATGATAGATAAACACAACACTATCTTTCATATTTTATGATATACCATTTCATAATTCATATTACAGTACAAAACACATGCCTCATCTTATGACTAATGTGTTGTGGCCAGTGATATCACATTTAGTGCCAGGTAATTATATTTTATGATATCAACTATCATTTAGAAAAATGAGGCTCTTTTTTTCTACCAATCTTGAAGAAGATATACCATATCATAATTTTTCATTTTCTATATTATATATTATTTTATATAATATACCATGTTTATTTAGATTAACAAATATATTAAAATGTTATTCATTGTGTTTTTTCTAGTAATTTTACATAATATAACTCAAATTAATCAGAGATGACCTATTGTTTTCATAACAACTTCTTAGTGACCAAGGTTTGACCCCTTTATAAGACTTACCTCAAACTTTATATTTAGAATATTGAACCATTAAAATGAAAAGAATTTTAAATTCACAATAGTAAATGATCTCAAAAAAATTGTTTCACTAGTTGGTCACAATATCTGGTGTTTACCAACGGTTTTCTTTTTTCTCAAGTTCTAAACAGGTTAGGTTTTAAAGGATATTTAATATTTATTTATTAGCTAAATATTTGTCATAAATATAGGATTGATGGTTTCTCCTAAAAAGATACTAAAATTGAAATTTTTATACCATTTTTTCAAGAATGGGGTGTTTACCTAGGATAAGTGTAAATTATGTGTTTAGGTTTCTGGTTCTAGACTGATGCATTTCAGGTATTTAAGATTTACATCCAATTAGAATAACTGATCAAAAAAATCCCAATTAATACTTTACTAATGGTTATCCACACCGAATAGTGATAGAACCCTATAGATGTTGATTGATATTGGAGGGGGAATTTTCTTTAAGGTGAATCCACTATAGGATTGTAGAGTGGAGGTGGATTCACATGTCAGTGATGATTGAATCTCATTGCATTGACAAAAAAATAAAATCTTCAACTTTATATTCATGAGGTATTGATTATGATATCTTTGATTTCTTATTTCTTTAATGATAGTAAAAAAAAATCATATGGTTTATGCTAGAAAATTTTATTTTCTTAATTATATGATATTCTTTGAATTTTCATAATTAAATTATTTCATAAATCTATAATTTAGAATTCTCAATAGATAATAAATAATGCTTTTAATCAAGTATTATTCTCTATTATAAGTTTGGTATTTCTAAATCATTTGTGTTTATTTTTTTTTGTTTTATTGATCTTAGGTGTTCATGAAAAATGCATCAAAAATGAGAATTTGGGTCCTATAATAACACTAGTCAATGAATCATACTTTTTCATATCTGTTACCCTTCTCATGAATAACATTATTCTCTATCATTTTTAATGAATTATTGTTCAAAGAAGATGACCTCTAATGGGTTCAAAAGACTATGGTGTAATAATGATATCAAACTGGTTCGGTCAAGTCTTAACATTAATGTTATGGGATTATATAGGAGAAAATGGTGGAATGGCCCCTTATAGGTGGTAATAATGCAACATATTGTTATTGAATAACTGTGATGGAGGATAGAGTGGTGGTAAAGAAATTATTATGGTTAGAGATAGTGACCTCTAGGGTGTTGAGTGTGGTCTTTATAAAATGTGTTTTCAAAGGTGAAAATCATAGTGATTGATTAGAATTTTATGAAGATTCTAGATATGGTGTGGAAAACTCTACTACGCTATATATAGTTTAGAAATATAATTACATTTATGGTTTTTAGTTGGTTATTGGGTTTCCATAGGGACACAAATATCACATGATGTGTTACTGTGTAGAATACATCATTCCCCAACCATATATAATTTATAGGTTTTATTAATATAATTACAAATCATGTGATGTTTGATTGTGGGTCGCATTCCATGCTTGGAGGACCATACAACTCAGGGTGTTCTAATGTGCATAACCTGGCTAACACCTTGGCCTCAAATTCCAAGTGGTTCAGTGTACTTGTCATTTAGGTTGAGATTGTGACTTGATAGAATGAAAGTAAACTATTGGATATTAAAACTGGTTTATGTGGCATGTGGTAGAGGAAAACGTTCCATGTATAGTGGAATAAATGACTCAAGACTCGATAAATTACACATCAACTATCCCTTGAGTTCTTTACATACTATTTAGAAGGTGTCACTCCATGTGTATGGATAGTCACATGACTTGGTCTATAAGGTTCATGCTCGAGTGAATCTAGGGATAAAAATAACAATTCAGATGAATGTAACACCATTTATACTATGAATGTATGACTGGATAATGGTAGTATCAACTCAGTTACTTGCCAAGGAACACACACCATTTACAATAGAGTATATATTATATACTAGGTTACTTATATTGTATTAATATATTATCTACTAGGTGTTAGAATCAGATAAATAAGTAGTCATTTCTAATTATTTTTTCTATATAGAGTGTAATAATGAAATCCTCCTTAACATTGCTGACAACTAGAGAGGATATTTGATATATATAAGGATCTTAACTCTATGAAGATGATGAAAATATTTGGATGGGGAATTTATAGTAGATGTGGAGTAATCAATCCCCCCTTTTTTAGGGTATAGTCTTCCATACACGGGGTTGTAGTACTCCCCTGGTGGAAAATAAAAAAAATGGTGTAGTCCCCTATATGATAGATAAAGGTAGCACTTTATCATGTAGAAATGAATGCCCATCCATATGTGGGGTTAGGTAATCCCTCTATCAACAAACATTAATTAATGAGTCATGGTTCCCATGTTATTAAAATATAGCTTAGAAATTATAGTGTTTGAGTACACTAGTTTCAGGTACTTTGCAATGTTTTGGGACATGATCCTCTATCCATGGCGTTAGTACTTTCCTACGTATTAGGGTGTAGTCCTAATTTCAAGATTTTGTTCCCTTGAAAAAGTTAAATTCCCTTTTTGAGGTATGGTTCTCCAATATGTTTTTAATGAATTGAAATGAAAGTTATAAATATATGGAAAGTCTAGATTTTCTATACTTATAGAATATTAATCAATGGTTATTTACTTTGAGTTACCACTTAGAACTAGACTATCCACCTCATGATTTATGAGTCTTATGCTACTCTATTGTATCATTTTTTCATATGTGATTTGATCCTTATTGGAGATGAGTTTGAATGTCTGGGACTTTCTTGTCTCCCTATTTCCCCTATCTGTGAATTAGTATATGAAATTATCATTCTTTGAGATGACTTAATAATCCATATTTTTTAGGGAATCTAATTATGTATGTTCATAATCACCCTTAAATGGGATTCAATTCATAATATTTTGTCTATATGTATACAATGCACAATTTAGAGGCTACCATAGTGGATGTTGATCTGGTATAGTTGGTAGATATGGTGCATTTTTTTATGAGATTGTGATTTATGGAGATTACAATCATTGAACATTTTTATAATATTATTTTCATTAATGATGTTTCCTCCCTTATTTTATGTATTTCATACTTGGGGATGTTGTGTTATTGTTTTCCCATTTTAGTGGTTTCCATTGTGGATTATTCTTATTAATTAATGTCTCATTCATGAATCATTAAAAGATTTAATTATTTCTGTTTTTTAGTGCATGTTAGATATATTATATATTGGGATTCATATATGTTACACATTTTTTCTCGATAAGGTCTACCAGGTAATTTATGCCTTTTGTGATAGTCACTGACCCAAAACCTGTTAGAATAGGTCTAGGTGTGGAACACTCAACTTACCTCTATACTATGTGAGGTTCAAGTGGGTAATATCATGTAAAAATGATACCATATAGGTTGATTACTGGGTAAGGAGTCTGGAATTAGTATTATTATCATGATTTTTTTGATTTAGGAAAATGGTGTTAAGGTGTCTTTAGTTTGGTATTCATAGTATAGAACTCGGTGTTGATGAAGTGGCTAACATATCCATCTACCAAAAATTTGATATTCTATTGATCAACTATAAACTCTATAGTAGTGATAATGTGATATAGTAAAGATAATCCAAGAATTGTATGATTATTAAATGTGATATTTCATATCCTTCAAATGTTATCCCACCAAAATATGATTTAATATTCATTTAATCATTCAATCAAAAGGAGGACACTAGATTTAGATATACAGCTTAGATTCTGAGACCATATTGTAATGATTTTATTCTATATCTTTATCCTATAACTACTAATTAGTTTAGTGATGAGTCTATTGTTTTAAAAATCAATTAAGGGGTGTTATTTCCCATGATCTAAAGGAATAGTTTTCACCCATTGTGCATCATTTTGAATCTAATATAGAGAATATGGTAGTTCATGCACAGCTACATGAGATTACCCAAAAGTTAAATGCTTTGAATTCATTCTAAAAATATTGGACTCATAGATTTTGAGGAAAGTCTAATAGTTATGTGATAGAAGATTTTTTATAGTTAGTATGTTACTCCAAGGTTTTTGTTTTAACCATCCGTTCTAGTTCATTTTTTTGGTCTTGGGTTTCCTCTCAAGTTTCATGTGTAAAAAGGTTTAAATTTTAAGGGTTATGTTTTTTAAATTTTGACCCCATGGTTATTCATTGATTTTTCCTAGAAGTTTCTGGTGAAAATGGAGTTTTGGGTTAACAGCATGTGGCGCACAGTTGTCACATGGTTTCAAAAACTATAAGTCATTACCAAAGAAACTGTGAAGCCAAGTGACATTTTTAGACAATGGAAAACCACATGGATTAGGTATGTCTTTCAAAATGTGTGGGATAACTATGTGTCATGTCCCTCTGGGAAAATTAAGGTTGCACAGTTTCTGCACAATTAGGAAAACCATCTGGGAAAACATTATGCCATGTCCATGTGATTAAAAATTTAATAATTACCTTTGTGTCATCTTAGGATTTAACCCCAATATCTCCCTTATTCTCCCCATTTGATATCTCTAGCCCTAAGAACCTCCCTCTCTCCCTCTTTTATCCCATGTAATCCATTCCTTTGGTGGTTTTTGTTTATTAACTTCAAGGATTCATCAAGTAAGTGGTTTCCACCTTGATTCTTTCCCCTTTCTAGGGGTTTCCTTCCGTCTTTCCTTGGGTTCTTATTTTCTAGAGGGATATTTGGCATAGATGGGGTTTGTTCTTATATTTTTGAGTATGATCTTGATGGTGGTTGATAAATATTTCCATGTTAGGGTCTATGGTTGTGAGGTTGTGGTTTCACACCAATTTCCCGAAGCTTCTAAGATTGACCTAGTTGGTTCCATGATCTACCATTTTTTGGATGCTTTGATATGCTTTCTTGTTTAATTATAAGTGATCTAGGATTTATTTTTGTGGTGAGAAATATGTTTTGGAAGGTTTTTACAAGATTATGTGATGGAAAATAATTTTATAGAGGAAAATGGTAATTTTTTTGTGTGTGAATTATTATGGTACTTCATAAAAGTGTTTCATGGTTTGTTTAAAAGGTGAAAATTTTGTTTTAAAAGGCACATGAGGTTCAAATGTATTTAAAGTAATTTTTTAAAAATAAATGGATTTTTATGTTATGATGTATTCTTCATTTTTCATCTACAATGTGACTTGTGAATTGTGTAAATTATGGGACTCATGAGTGAAATTGGTTTGCTTATATATTTGGAAGGGGATTGGCACGTGGAAACGATTTAATTTATTATTTAGTTTTCTTGTAATGTTAATAAATGGGTTTAATGGATTGTGAAATTTGTGACAAAATTGTTTTTAAATTGTTTTGGTGTGTGTGAAATGAAAAGTTGGTTGTTTATGAAAAATGGGGGTTTATATGGGATGGTTTTTGAAAGTGGTGACTTCTCAGTGTTTTTATAATGATAGGTATTTGTATGTGAAAGTGATGAATTATGTGACATGTGAAATGTAAAATTGAGCACAAAGGGAATATCAGGTACCTTGGTGGATAAATTAGAATGGGTACTCTAGTGATTTGGAAGTCTCAAGCATGAATTTTTCTAGTGAATTGACACTAGTTGACTCGGAAGTGGAGAGTCCTGAATTAACTTAGCATGATTGATGATTACAACACAAAATAATATATGATGATGATTGGAGACCAGTATAATTTTTTATATATTCATGTCTAGTGGCTTGTACATGAGGATGATGCGGGTTGTGGTTCCTATTCAATGTTACATCGAGGTAGGAGGTTTCTAGAGTTCCACTTGCACTAGTTAGCCATACAGATTTACCCACGGTTCTCTATTGTGGCATGATTATTTTGTGGTGTGGTTCCATCCATTGGTAAATGGTGTACCTTTTTTATTCATCATTTTGAATTAGGTTTGTTGAGAAATGGTTTTCCTTTAAGGTTTTTCATTGAAAATGGTTTCCCTTAATACGTTTTCTTGAAAATGTTTCAAATGTTTTTGTATAAACTTGCATGCCAAATTGCCTTTTAATATTTTAGCATGGAATATTTTCTTTTGGGTGAAATCCTATTGGGTTTTGGATCACACCCTATTTACACCTTTGGGTGTATGTAGACTTTGTTGTGTATAACCTAGATAAAAGGAATATGTGTCGTGGTGATGATGTTTGATCTGGTTGTTAGTGTTCCACTTGTTTCTAGTGTTGGTGGTGGTGGATTGAGGGTGATTCTCTTTATGTTGTGTTGATACTTTTTATAGGATTTATGGATTCCCATCAACTATAGTATTTAATTTTTTGTCAATGTTGTCAACCCTTGATTTTGAAAATTATTGCACCTTTTTTAGTTATGTTATTTTTATGTATTGTTATTTTATTTTGTTGAATGATAATGGTTATACTCATGGGTGAAATCATTATCAAAATATATTTTTGATATCTAGGAACCTTTTTCTATCCCATGGGGATCAGAAACACCATTCATTCCTTGTTTTATACCTAGAAGGATGTCGAGTTTGATGGAATCCTAGCTTGGTTCATGAAAAGATGGTATCAGAATAGGTTGGTTCTTAAGAGGACCTAGCTTTCAAAGCACCCATTGTTATTAGCAATGTCAAGGTAGATGTGGTAGGACTGTTAGAACTTGGTTTAAGGATCTGGTGGAGTGTATGGCCAACACATTATGGACCAAACATTGAGTTTCCATGGGATGTATAATTCAATTTGGTTTCCTTGGTTCTTATGGATTTTTTAGTGTTTGGGATACGAAATTAGAGTAAGGATAATGGTCTCAATGAGATCATAGGGACTATAAATACATTTAGTACTTGGGACATGATCATAGAAGACTCTATGTGATAGTTTAATGAATTCCATGTGGCCTCCAACCATATTTCAAAGTCACCCATCGACAATAGCCTCCCCTTGTATATTGTTTTAGTTCATTCTATATACTAAAAAATACGTTGAAAAATCTTGTTTTTGAATTGTCAAAAACTATATTTAATGTGGTAATGGTTTTGATTTGGGAAGGTGGAAAATGGATTTTTAGAATCATTTTGAGGAAAACCTTAGGAATAGGATATTTGTAAAATTATTTTTGAGGTAAAATGAGGATGGGTATACTAAGATTTGGCTTCTATAATTGAAACATTATGTTTATAAATATTGTTTATCTAGAAATCAGAAATTTATTTCAAAGATGGTTTTATAAACTTGTTTTAAATAAGACGATATGAGTTTAAATCAAATGATTATCAAAAAAATGTGATTTTTTGAGCAGCTATTTTTTTGAATGAGATGAAATGGATTTTTGAATGGGATCTAGAAGATTTTATTTTGAGGAATGATGAAATGATTTGATGTGCGGGGTTCGAATGTTAATTTTTACTTAATGGTGATTGAGATATTAAAAAGTTTAATCAATTTTAAAATGGGAAGTAAGTTGATAAGTTGAAAATATGGTTTGAATGTCTTGTTTTGAAAAGTGAAAAGGTTTTGTTTTGACCTTTCGTATTTCCATGAGTGACCAAATTCCAGGATATGTTTGTAAAAGTGGATGAGGGCCCAGTTTTGGATGATAATATTCATGTGGGAGGCTCCATGGAATTCCATTGTTTAATGTGCAACACAACAAGATTGTTTTCTTTTCAAAAGTTATTTTAAGAGTAGATATTATTTTTTGATAACCATTAGTTGTGTTGTGTGTCTCATTGTGAATTGGGAAAGCACCTAATGAAGTGTTTTCAGTTTTAGAACACTTCTTGTTTGAATGGTGTTTCAAGTTTTAGTTCTTCTCGATGATCTGATTTTGAAATAATGGTTATTGGTTTCTTTTGAAAAATGTTCCGTGAAACCTTTGAGTTGGTTCCCTTTGAGTGTTAGATGTTTGTTTATGGTATGTTTTGGCTGGAGAATTATTTTTTATTGGGTTCTTGTTTTTCTTGATTTTTTAGTGTATTCCCCCATAAGTTTCTATGGATGTTCATGGTGTGGCTATGAGTGGTTTACCATAAGCAAACCATCTAATTGACCAGCCTGAGTATTTTGTTCTTGAGTTTCAAAAGTTAAATCCACATCTCTTTTATACTCAAGTAGATCCTCTCAAATAAGAATAGTGGATATAGAAAATCAAAAGGATATCTATTCTCCTTGAGTTTTATGAGTTGGTAAAGGTTATTTTTTCTACCTTTATGCTTGAAGTTCCAATGTTGAAGTGGTGAAAGTCAGTTACATGATGAAATAATTAAGAAGATATTATATGGGAGTTATTCAAGGCATCATTCATCCATTAGTATTTCTATGAGGTAGTGGAGTTGAGAAAAGGAAGAGTAATGTGTTGTCTTGAATAAGGTGATAGAATGGTTCTCGGGTATTTTTATCATTTGGTTAACCTAGTTCTTTATCTTCTAAAGTGGGATGCAGATGAATTATCAAAAGATTAGCTTTTTGAGAGAGGTCTTTCTCTATTTCTACATTTTATGTTTTTAAAGCTCTCCTTAACCTTTTTTATTAATGTGGTGAGGCAATATGTTCATCATGAGGTTGTTTTAGAGGGAGTGATTTATGTAGTTGATATTCCTCCAATTCCTAGAAGTGTGTAATGGAATTATAGTAATGATATGGGTAAGTGTCCTAAATTTTTTGGTTCTAGTCATGGAATTAAAAATACCTCTTGATCTTTCTTCAGCTTCTTCTAAGTGCAGGATCATAGTGTGTCCTCAGTCCAGAAAAACAAATCATAATAAGTCATCATGACCAAATTCTCAGAAGACATATCGTACCTATGAATTCTTAGGGAGCATACAATTTGTTTCTTAGGGGGGTTTAATTGTGTGTATTTTCTGTTATATTTCACATTTATACTCAAGGGGATAATGATTTTTTATCTTATGAATCCTTGTTTTGGTGGAAACAAGGAGTTCATACCAGGGATTATCAGCTCCTGACTATGAGTTAGTAGATCTTCCAAATATCAGGGCTCTAGCCATAGGCCCTAGAGTGTAGCTAGTGCATATTAAAAAATCCCTACGGTATGAGGGACCTTGTTCTAGATTCTATCTTCAGTGCAGAAATGGGAACAATTTATGGTATTTTGTGGTAGCTTCCTTGTCTTGAAATGTATAATTTTATGGAAATAGGTGTAGAGACCTCATTTCGTATTTGTGACCCTTGTGGACTAAAAAGTACCTCCTTGGTTATGATGATTTTTGTTTGTTTTGTTTCGTGGAATTCTAGTGATGATCCTTTTTGGATGCGGGATTTCAATTGGTTTCCCTTTTGCAGTTATAGCCTAGGTGAGTTGATTTTAGGTTTATACCATTACATGGGTTATTGTTTCCCATTTCATGATTGTGGCCCTTGTGGTGGGGGTTTATTGTCCTATTTTGAGTTCAGGGTTCACCCAGGTTGGGTTTCCCGTGCTGATATAATCTAGTTGGTTTCTTATGGTGGGGAGACCCACTACAGGTCTCATTGTTGTTTTTGCTAGTTTTGATCGAATATTACTAGTTTATAATGGTGAAAAGTCCATTCCAACCACCCATTTTGATAACTCATTTTGGTTCTTAGCATTGGTTAGGTGGAATGTGGTTTCTTTTTTAAGTGGTTAAATTTTGAGTTCCTCTCTATTTGAGGGAATTTTGGGATTTTGCAAAGATGTGATTCAATCATTTTATTATTTCTTAAAAGTGGACTGGGTTCGTTGATTTGATTCATTTTGTGGTAAAACTTTTGTTCTTATTTTGGGAGGTTGGATCATGCAGTTATGGAAATCATTTGGCTTTGATCGATTAAATGGAAAATGTGATGGCTTTATGGGGGTGTAAAGAGGTATATTGGTGATAATTTTCACACAGAGGATTTTGTTTAAACCCTTCATTCAACTTTATTTTTGGATCTCAGTTTTCCTCTTGAGTTTCAGGTGTGATGGGGATTAAATTTTGAGGATTTATTTTGTTTAATTTTGACACCATGGTTATTCCTTGAGTTTTCCAAGGATTATCTTGTGAAAATAGGAGTTTTGGGGTTAATAGCATGTGGAATACTATTTGGAAAACTGTGCACCCTTACCCAAGAAATCATGCGGCCAAGTGAAATTTTTGGAAAATGGGGAACCACACAGTTTGGGCCCAGTTTTTAAATAATGTAGGCTAACCATGTTGCATATCCCTCTTGTATAGTGATGGGCGCATGTTTACCTCATGGTTAAGAAAACCATGCAGGAAAACTTGGTGGTTATTAAAATTTTAAAAATTACCTTTGTGTCCTCTCGGGATTTAAACCCAAATCATCCATTTCTTTCCCCATTCAAGATCTCCCTTCCTAATATCCTCTCTCTCTCCATATTGGATCACTTGTACTCCCTTCCTATGGTGATTTGGTGTTTGAACATCATAGATTAATCAAGTAAGTGGTTTATCACTTGATTCTTCCTCCTTTATAAGGTTTTCCTTCCCTCTTTCCTCGAGTTCTTATTTTCTAATGGGATTTTTGACCTAGAGGGGGTTATATCTTGTGTTATTGAGTACGATATTGATTATGGTTGTCTAATCATTCCTTGTTAGGGTCTTGTGGTGGAGCGGTTGTGGTTTCTCACAAATTTCATGAATTTTCCAAGATTTGGGTAGGTATTTCCATGCTCTAGAATTTTTAGATTATTTTATATGCCTTCTTGGTTAATTATATATTCTTTATTATTTATTTTTGTGGTGAAAAATATATTATAGAAGGTTTTTACATGATTATGTGATGGAAATGAATTTCATAATGGAAAATGGATATGTTTTTGGGTGTTCTGTATTCTAGTGCTTTGTTAAAGTGTTTCCTGGTTTGATTAGAAGTTGTGGAATGTTTTTTCAAAGGCACTTGAGGTGTGAATGTATTGAAAACGAGTATGTCAAATGAATTGGATTTTTATGGAATGATGGATTCTTCATTATTCCCTTTTAATGTGACTTGTGATTTTTGTAAATGACGAGTAGCATGTTTTAAAGTGAAATTGGTTTATGTATAGATTTGAAAGGGTCTTTGTCCATAGAAATGGTTAAATTTATTATGTGATTTTCTTGTAACATTTCCAAATGGGTTTCATGGATTGTGAAAGTGGTGTGAAATGTTTTATAAAATATTATTGGTTTGTCTAAAATAGAAAGTGGTATGTTTATAGAAAATGATGGTTTCCTTGTGATGGGTTGTGAAATCAGTGATTTCCTACTATTTTATAATGCTTGGAAAATGTATGTGAAAGTGATGAATTGTGTGACATATTAAATGTGAATTAGAGAAAAAAGAGAATCTCAGGTACCTAGGTGGGAAAACTAGAACTGGTACACTTTTCATTCAGAATTAGAAGCACATGGTCTTCAAGTAAAATGATGCTTGTTGGCTTAGAAGTGGTGGGAAACAAATTCGTATAGTAGGATAGATGACTAAAACACTAACTAAACTATGATGATGATTAGAGACCACTATAAATTTGGATAGATTCCTTTCTCGTGTCTTGTTCATGAGTATGTTATGGGTTGTGGTTGTTATACCACATTTCACTAAGGTATGAGGTTTCTAGGGTTCTATTTTTGATAGTTACCCTTATGGATTCACCCTTGGTGCTTTATTGTCATATGATTCTTATGGGATGTGGTGAAATCCATTGGTATATGGTGGAGGTTGTGTATAGTTCATTTTGAAGAATTTTTTTTGTGAAATGGTTTCCCTTGAAATTGTTTTCTTGAGAATAGTTCCCCGTCAAATGTTTTCTTGAAAATGTTTCAATGGTTTTTGTATAAATGTGCATGTTAAATTTTCTTCTATTATTGTATCATGGAATATCTTATTTTGGGTGGATTACTACTAAGCTTTGGATCACACCCTACATACACCTTTGGGTGTATATATATGTTGTTTTGTATAACCGAGGTAAAGGAAATATTTTTCGTTGTGATAATGTTGGATATGTTTTCTAGTGTTCCACTTATTGCATTTGTTGGTGGTGGTGGATTTATGGTTATTACCCTCCTGTTACATGGATTTTTTTGGGATATTTTGTGGCTTCCCTTCCATCTTAGTGTTTTAGTTTTTGGTAAAATTATAAAATGTTGATTCTGAAAATGTTTGTACCATGTTTAGTTATGTTGTCAGTTATGGTTTTTAGTTCTATTTTTTGAATTGATAATTTTTGTAATCATGAGATAAATCATTCCGAAATTATATTTTTGATACACAGGCACTAGTTTCCAAACCATGGGGATCATAAATTCCCTTCGGACCATGTTTCAGACTGGGTTGGGTGTCGGGTTGGATGGAATCCCATCTTAGTTCATGACATAGTTGTTAACCCTAGTAGGACACTCAAGAGGGGGTTAATTGAGTTCCTATAAAAATTATTGTTAAAAAGTGTATTTAAAAGGTTCCCAAAATTTGAAATAAAACAAGCGCGTTAACTAAGGTAGTAAAATTATAATAGCTAGACTATCCAAATAGTTTCTTATAAGATTGATTAATTCTCAGTTATAACAATATGAGATATTGATACAACTTTTGAAACTACTCTAATAAGGAAAAATAGTTGTAACTATTATCCAATACTAACTATCAAAGTAAAATTTAGTTTTCTAAAATATAAGTTAAAATAGTGAAATACTAAATTGATAACATAGTGGATATAAAAAAGGAGGTTCAGTCTCAAGAAAATACTTATTCATATCCACATGGTGATCACCTATCACCAAGAAATCTATAAAGATAAAGATTTTAATCCACACACTGGATCAGGGTTAACACAATAGTACACTGATTGTCTAGGTCAAAAGACCTCTACCGTAGTTCTTCATGGGAACAAAAAAGAACCAGTTCACACAAGACCTCTTCTACTATTCTTCATGGGATGAAAAAGTGTACAAATATAGTTGTTTGTGGATATCTAGTATCCTACAGTTTAGTGTAGGGGACAATGTGTTTTTTTAGTACAGACAGACACAATGATCAAAATTTTAGCAAAATATTACATGCATAGTAGAATTTATTACAAAGGGATTAGAGATGCTATGAGTGTTATCCAATTTAGGTCTGAACTCTCTAATGTATTAGAGTTGAATCATAAGGCCTATTCTGAAAACATACACCAAAAATAGAGTGTCGTGGAGCACTGTGTTCTGTCATCCAGAAGGGTGAGATGTTCTTCTCCTCCAGTTTAGATGGATTTTACTGAGATGATGGAACTTTGATGCACATCAGTTCTTTGGTTCACAATAATCACGAATGAATAATTCTTTGTGTGTTCTTCCTTTCTGTATGGTGCTCGTGGGGGTCTGCTCATATCTTCTTGTGTATGTGTGTTTGTGTGTGTGTTCTTCTTTCATGCGCTCTTATTTATATATATTCTCATAATGTGACATTTTTCATGTTTGAGGTAGATACAGTACCTTGTATTTCTGAAATCCTCATTTAAGATGTCACCAAAAGGCATTAAATTAATCAGTCGCATTAAAATACACAAAATATGAATGTTAGAAGAAATTTTAATTAAAAAAATTAAATAGTCTATCGGTGGGTCATCTATCGATATCTCCTTCTGTTAGTGACTCATTTACTTCATGTGCCATTCGGTCGGTCTTTCCATGTGTCAGGGACTCATTACATCAGGGACTCGTTTTATCTATCAGTGAGTCCTTGCGTCTGTAGCACCATGCATCAGTATGTCATTTGAACTGATAGTAAGTCATCTTCATTGGTAGGTCATCTGCATCGGTAGGTCATCTTTAGGTAGGTCATTTTCATCAATATTTCTTCTATAGGTAGGTCATCTACGTCGGTAGGACATCTGTTGGTAGGTCATCGACATCGGTAGGTCATCTTCTGGTGACTCAGTTCAATTATCAGTATCTCATCTCTTCTTTCGGTGTCAGTCTGTTATACTTATAAAAAATTTTTCTTGGACTATCTTACAATATAAATATTAATAGAATTTACAAAAATTATATGATATCAAAGATAAACATAATTGAACATATTTAAACTTAAATAATCATGATTGGAATGTTTATACATGATTAATAGTAATTGACATGATTTGTGATTATTAAAACAATTAATACTATAGAGGGTGGCCAATAGTCTCCTAAGGGCCAACAATCTACCCCTTTTGATGATCACAAATCATGGAATTATTTTCAAAATCTTTTAATGTGTAATGAAATCACTCTACTTATCATCTCCCATTATTGATGACTATTCATAATATATAGCTCAAGTTCAGAGGTAAAATAAATAGCAATGGTATCAAATAAAAATAAAATATATTATTGATGTCAAAGGTAAGGTAAATAATGATCAATCTAAAATGTTCTCCACCTTTTGGGATTATCAAAAAGTGTAGGGGAAATAGGTAGGAAAGAAATAAAACTATCATAAGTAATAGATATAAGATACATAGATAAAAAAAGAACATGAAATTCGATTAATCAAAAAGTACAATGTGTTACAAGTCTTCAAGAAAAAATAACAGAAGGAAATGAAACAACCCTATCAGAGAACAATCTATAGTGTAGCTCAGGATGATGAGGTTCCTCCCCTTTCTGAGAGGGATCAATAGAGGTTCTAGTAGGTGGTGGCTTTGAAACTGGATGGTCTGAAGAAATTTTCAGAGGAGGTAGGATCACTCCTTGATCATTAAGTACAAGGTTGGCTTTGTGTTGTGACAACACATGAGGTTAAATCTATTCTTGAATCAATGGGTGAATTTGAGAGAAGGCCCAAGAAACTAAACTTTGAGGTGGAGGCACTAATTCAGGAGGTCCAAGAGTTTCAGCAATAATAACTAAAATCGCTTCACTTTGGACATGGATGTACAGCTTCAATAGCTTAATGAAATCATCAATAATCTCACCACCATACTTCACTATTTTCTTGAAATCATCTTTCTTATACATGAATTTTTTCATAAGGGAAGTGAAGCCTTTCAACTTTTGTACTTGATCTTTAAATGATCTGGTCACTAGAGGCAAAGACAGGTTCTCTATCAAATACTTAAATAGACTGGCCAACTGATTCTTGGTAATGTCCTTCTTGAAATAGTAGTCCACCATTTTTTTGATCTGAACATTTATAGTCTCATCACATTTGGAATAGATTTTGACCATATCATGAACTTGATCGGTGTTATTATAACTTCATTCAAGGATGGACAAACTGTAAGCATCAAAGAGATCTTGAATCTCCTCCTTTATAATAGTTCTGACTGCCTCAATGTCCAAATTCTAAGAAGACTGACCAGAGGTAGAAGTAAAAGCAGTAGGAGCTTAGGTATGGGTCTTCAAGGCCATAAGAAGAGTCTCCACACAACCATTGTACTCTAAGTTCAATGTATTTATTGAAAAAGAAAGCCCAGTAATTTCTTTTCTCTGATTTTAAATTCTTGAACAATTGTCTCAATAGTTGTAATTAAGTTGGTTTGAATCTACTCGATCACTTTCATTGAAACATTGGCAGCATCAGCCTCACTTATACCCACTAATTGACTTGGAATAATACTTCCTAATTGGGACTATCTCATTTATGCTATTAAAGATCTGAGAGAGTGTAATTCATAACTCATCTCTGTGTTTTATCTTATAGAAGTTTGAATCTCATTCACCATCTGAGATTGAACTGATATAATTAAAGTTGAACAAACCTCTTCATTAAACCTTTCCAAATATTCTTTAGTGACAAATTCACTAGGAAGAGTCTCATCCACTTATTCTTTTACAACAGGTACAAAAATATCATCATAGGAGTCTTCATAATCTAAACCCAGTTCTACATACCTAGGATTTATTTCCCATTAAATCATTACATCATCATCCAGAGGAGTGAGAGTGTCAAGTCTTACTCTTCCATGCTTTATGCTCTTTCCAATCTTGATCTCCCCTTTCTTGAGCCTCCCCTTAAAACTGAGCTCTCCTCACTGGTTGTTCATCTTTTTCATTAGGTAACACTATTTCATATACTAAATAAGTTTTAATAATTTCTCGATCTTCAACTTCATCATGAACTTCATCATTTTATCTTACTTTGACAACAACTTCAAGAGGTTCTTCCAACCGTGCCTGATCCATAACTTCAACCAATTCAACATCTTCCCCTTGATCATTTTTATGATGGTCATCATAACATTCACTTCTTTCATCATCATCATCATGTATAGAGAAATGATCTTAATTTCCATTTCTATCAGCATCCACTTCACCTTCTTCTTCTTCACTACCGCTGCCACATTCATGATCTTCACTGCCTTCTTCTTCTTCTTCATAGTCACTGGATCTACTAACATAATCTACACTCCCTGAGACTTAGGTATCATCATATCTATTTTCATTAAGTGTGGTCTCATTAGAGGGTAATGCAAGTGGAGGACTAGGTGGTCCAAAATAAAAAAAAATTCAAGGTTCAATGGTGTCAGGATCACTCCTATCATCGATAAGTGACCCTTTATCTCTAACGGGAGTCGCATTCTCTTCTTCTTCTTCTTCTTCTGAAGAGTAAATAACTTCTTCATCTAGTCCCAAACCAAGATCATCTATATTCTTAGGCCTTGTTGGATAGTCCACTACATTGAACATATCATAAATCTTATCTTCATCCCTAAACCATTCTATCTTCCATGGGATCCAGTTGATTTTCCTCCTCTTAAAGATCTCTTTACTAAGGTAGATCCCACCTCACTCAGAAACAACTTCTTCTCCATCATTAACAAAAAAATTCTCTTTTAAAATAGCTAAGATCAACATTGGATAAAATAAAAAATTAGTCTTGTATGAATGTTTCATCATTTAATTCATGTGCACAGTATGGTATCTACAAAGATTTACATTGATACCATTTCTTAGAAGATAAACTAAGTAGACATCTTGATACTTCTGAGATGAAAATTCCCCTTTCCTGGGATAGATATAATGCTAAATAAACTTCAACAAAATTATACATTCTCCACATAACTCTTTAGAAATGGGTCTCCTGTTCTCATCATTATTAGTAATCTTCTTCAGAGCTGCCTCAAAGAAGAAAATATCACTCTTAGGTGGAGAGTTGCCTTGATAATCATCAAATACACCTTCATGAGGTACTTTAAAACATTCATCCCATTTTCTTGAAGAGAAATAAATTCTTTTTACTTTCACTATGCATGTAATCCAAGAAACATCACTTCCTTCCCATGAGAACTCCATATTCATGTAAAATTCATGAACTAGATTCAGGTAAAAGGGTCTTTCATTATTTGAAAACCACTCAAGCCATCCTTTATCATGTATTACCTTGAGCAGAAAAGACTTTTTTTCCAATATACATTCTGCAAGAACCTCTTTTTATGTAGTTACTACTCGGTTCACTCTAGTAGGATTTACAGGTCCAGAAAATTTTCTCAATTTAGCTTTATGTTTTTTAGTTGCATGAGACTTTCCACCATCAAGATATCAGTTCACACATGTCATTCCAACAGTTTGGTTTGATGGTCAGATGGTGAGAGGTTGGGGGTAGAGAGAGAAATGGATGAATGAGTGTAGGGGTAAAGTAGTAGAGTGGATTGATCCAAATTTATATCATTTAGGGATTTTGAAATCACAAAGTAATGAAATCATGAAATGGGTTCAAAAAATCAATGAAATAGTGTTGTTTTGGAAAAAACAAAAAAATAGATAAAAATAGTGAGTCATTGATGTCGGTACGATAGATTTTTCATAAAACAAATGGTGTCGTCTTGATAAGGTGTCTATGTCGGCCTAACAGGGTATTGGAATAACAAAGTATCAGTGTTGGCATGAAAACTGTGTCAGTGTGACGATGTTATCGATGTCCGCATGACAACTATGTTGATGTGACATAATAATCATTGTCGGCATGACATTGTCAGCTTCATACTATCAGTGTCGGCATGACACTATCTGTTTGACTTTTCTAGAGTTAGTATGACAACTTCACATTAAATTATCAAGGTAATATCAACAAAAGGTCATATAGATTGATCATTTCTAACTCATGGCTGATATAGTTTATTCTTTCAGTGTTTAATGGATAAGTGAAAATTTCGTAAAGTTGTTGTTCAATGCTAATGAACTCTAGATTTATATCACATTTTTGATAATGGCCTCTCAAAAAGTGATGCATTACATCAATTTGTTTTGTCCTAGAATGTGAAACATGATTCTTAGAAATATTAATAGCTCTTGTGTTATCACAATTTATTCTGGCATGTCTAAATTGATATCTATAATCTAGTAATGTGTGTTTCATCCACAAAATTTGTGCACTACAACTACCAATAGCTGTGTATTCTGGTTCAGTAGTATATAATGCAATAGAATTTTGTTTCTTAATACATTATGAAACTAAATACTTTCCCAAAAAGTGACATGTTCCATAGGTGCTTTTTCTATCTACCTTATAGCCACCAAAATCAGCATCTGAATAACTCACCAAATCAAAAGTTTGTCCTCTCGGATAGAACAATCCTAGGTTGATAGTATATTTGAGGTATTTGGAAATCCTTTTAATATTAAGAAGATGATATTTTTAGGTTTTCTTGAAAGTGTGATCACATTCACACATTAAACATAATGTTTGGTCTATTATTAGTTAAGTAGAGTAAAATCCCAATTATTCCTCTATATTTGGTTTGATCAAGAGATTTATCATCTTTATCAAGGTCAAACATACAAGTGGTACTCATTGGAGTGTCACTACTCTTAGTGATTTCAAATACAAATAATTTTCAAAGATACTTAGTATATTTACTTTGATTTAAAATAATACCTTCCTTATTTTTTAAGATTTGAAGTCTAAGAAAGAATTTTTGTTCACCCATCAATGTAATTTCAAATTCACTTTGCATCATCTTTGAAAAATCAACACACAAAAACTTTTTACAGGATCCAAAAATAATGTCATCTACATAAATTTTTACTACTAAAACATAATTGGAAATTTTTTTCATAAAGATATTAGGATCATCTATACCTTTTTAAAAAATCTTTAGAAATAATAAAAGTGTTGAGAAAATCATAACAAGATCTTAGAGCTTTCTTTAAACCATAGAAATCATTGTTAATTTAAAAACATTATTTGGAAAATTAGAGTTTGTAAAACCATGGGGTTGTTCATTGAAAAAAACCTCAACTATATACCAATTTAGGAATGCACTCTTGAAATCCATTTGATAAATTTTGAATCTAGATGTGCTTCATAGGAATGTAAGATTCCAATAGCCTCAAGTCTAGCTACTGGTGAAAATTTTTCCTCATATTTAGTTCTTTCTTCTTGACTATAACCTTGTGCAACCAATATAGTTTTATTTCTAACTATGTTACTAGATTTATCAACTTTATTCTTAAACACACATTTAGTGCCTATAGTCAAGGTGTCTTTGGGTCTATCTATAAGTTTCTATACTTTGTTTCTTTCAAAATGATTCAATTCTTCTTGCATAGCCATCACCCAAAATTCATCATTGATTGCCTCATTGATGTTCTTAGGCTCAAGCTATGACAAGAATGATTAATGTTCAACCTGATTTACTAGAGAATCTCTAGTATTATTTCCTTTGTCAAAATATCCATCAATATCATCTCAAATATGGTTATTAAGAGTTTTAACAAGTCTATAAAATGAATGGATAGTCACTTTAGGTTCTTCAATAGGTTCAGGTTCATTATGACTACAATCTGGTGAATTTATAGAACTGGATGTTTTAACAGATTTCTTTACAGGATGGTCATAATATTTAGTATTGATTTCAAGGTTTGAAATATTATCCTAAAGATTATCTATAGAGGTTTTTGTCTTATATGGATACGTCTCATCAAACTTGACATGTTCAGATTCTTCCACACACTAGGTTTTCTTATTGATGACTCTATAGGATTTACTAGAAATTGAAGAACCTAGGAAAATTAATTCATTGCCCTTGGAGGAAAATTTTTCTAGATTATCATTAGTGTTAAAAATATTGACTTTCCAACCAAAAACATAGATGTAGTTAATCTTGGGATTTATATTTTTCCACAACTCATTGGGATTTCTTTTAAGGTTAGTTCTAATCAGTACTCTATTGATTATATAGCATGATTTATTGACAGTTTCTACCCAGCAGTATATAAGTAGTTCATACTCGCTAATCATGGTTCTAACTATTTCTTATAAGGAAATATTTCTTATTTATACAACACCATTTTGTTGAGGTGACCTAGGGGAAGTGAATTTATGACTATAGACATTTTTTGTGTAAAAAGATTCAAAATCTTAGTTCTTAAACGCAATTCCATGGTCACTTATTAGGGTTTTTATTCTAAGACAACTAATATCTTCTATATCCCTATAATACTTGGTGAAATGAGAGAAAGCTTCACTTTTGGGATCCAAGAAGAATATCCAAGTATATCTAGATTAGTCATCTACAATAACATAGACATAATGCATCTGATTAAGACATGAAACTATAGAAGGTCCAAAAAAGTAAATTTGAACAAACTAGATAGGATGAGAAGTTGAAACTTATTTCTTTGGTTTGAAAGATATTTTTTGTTGTTTACCATTTTGACAAGGATAACAAAATTTGTCATTTGGAAACTAAAGTTTAGGTACATCCTTGACTAAGACTTTTCTCGTAAGCTTTCTAAGTGAGAATAAATCATAGTGTCCTAATCCCTATTCCAAAGACAAGATTCTGTATGAAAAGCACTCAATAAGGAAATATTTTGAGAAATTAAAGAATTTATGTTAACAGCATAAAAGATTTCATTTCTAAGAGAAGAAAACATTGACTTTTTTATAGAGTTAAAAACATTGCATGCATCATTTTTAAATTTAACATTAAAACCATCATCACATAACTGAGAGATACTAAGTAGATTTTATTTTAGTCCTTGAAAAAAATTACTTTAGAAATTAGAACTAAGTTAGAGTTACCAATCTGTAAAAGGCCAATGATTTTCCCTTTATCGTTGTCTCTAAAGTTGACATGTCCACCATCAATCATTATCAAGTTCTTGAAGCATGAGTAATATCATGTCATGTGTCTTAAACATCTAATATCCAAGTACCATAAGCTTTTGCAAGAGATCTTCAAAAAAAATCCTACAATATAGATTAGACAAGAAAAGATTTTGGTACCAAGATTTGTTTGGGTCCAGTAACTTTACTAATAAGAGCTATGGGAACCCACACTTTCTTTATGGGTTTCCTATATGCAGTATGTAGGGTATTGGAGAAATATACTTTATATGGACTAGAAAAACTTGAAAATGTATAAGATGTTTCATATCTGGAACTTGCAAAAAAATCAGAACTGGGCATAAAACAAGATTTTCCAAATTTTGATACAAAATTATTTTTTATAATATTCCTCTTTACTGGTTGGTGTCCTATATCATTAGTATACTTAGGAGCTACTTTTTTACCATGAATTTTAATGAATATTTATTTTCCATTTCTAAATATCTCTAGTTCCTTTTAAAATTGATTATTTGACTATTTAAGTTTGTTGATCTCCCTAAGAAATTATGAATTTTTTATTTTTCTATAGGATGTTTATATTTAATATTGGTAGTCAAAACATTTTTTTTGTTAATGGTCTGTATTTATATTTTAATTCATTACAAGTGTCTTCTAGAATTTTGAAATATTCAAAAATTTACCCATTTTACATATTTTTATAATCAATTTTCTCTCTAGAATAATAGTAATTATGTTCATGATAATTTAGTGTTACCTTAGATGTGTTTGTCATAAAACACATATTTTCTTTATTAGAATTTTCATGAGAGGATTCTGAGTCACTTGAGCTATCCTCAGAAGCACTGTGTGTTTCCTTCCTGGCCTTTTTACACTTTCTATCTTTGTTCTCATATCTATTATTATATTTTATCTTGGGACAGTCATCATTTACATGTAAATTTCTCTTACATTTATAACATATTATTTCACTAGAAGTGTCACCTTTCTTCCTATCCTTTTTCCAATGGCCCTTATGATCATAATAACCTCTGTAGTTGGGATTTATAAATAATTTCTTCTTTCCATAAAATTTCTTAATGATTATGTCTATTTGATCCATATCTTCATCAATGTCTACTGATGATTGTTTATCACTTGAACTTTTAGTTTCACCTTGAACTTTGTACTTCTGCTTGGAAGTAGTATATTTGAAAGCAATAGATTTTCTTTTGGGTTCATCATCCTATTTTTTGTTAACTTTTAGTTATCCTCATACATCATCATATTTCCAATAATCTCCTTTACTAGTAACTTGCTGATGTCATGGGATTATATGATTGATACAGAAGTTCCTCTCCATCTATTTAGTAGGCATCTGAGTATTCTCGTGATTTTATCCTTGGTTATAGAATCCCTTCCAAGAGAGATCATAGTATTCACAATTTCATTAAACTTGAGATACATGTCAGAAATAGGCTCATCACGGTTCATTTTAAAGTTATCATATTTAATAGTACATTTGATAAGTCTTATTTCTTTAACACTGGAGGTTTCTTCATGTGAAATAGATGAACTACCCCAAATTTCATGGGCAATTTTACATGAAGAAATTCTATTAAACTCTTCATCACATAAATAATAGTATAGGCCATTCATGGATTTGAAATTATTGTTATAGGAAGCCATAGTTGGGTCATCCCAAGTACTTCTTTTAGTAGCAAGAATCTTATATTCACCTATAATTGAAGACAAAATCTCAAAACCCATACTTTCTAAGTTCATTTTTATTTTGATTTTTTATTATGGATAATTTGTTCCATTAAAGAATGGAGGTCTATTGGTAACAACACCTTCTAATCTATTATCTATGATAAATAATTGGCTTTTAAAGAACTATACATTTATAAATAATAGAAATTCAATGATCTTTAAAATATAACTAAAAGCACAATTTAAAAATGATTTAAAATAGATTTAAAATTTTGAAAAAAGAAACTTGAAAACAACCTCTGATAAAAAATGTTGGTCAGAGTATGACACTCAAATGGGGGTGAATTGAGTTCCTATAAAAATTTATATTAAAAATTTTATTTAAAGGGTTCCCCCAATTTAAAATAAAATTGTCCAGTTATCCAAGGTAGTAAAATTATAATAGCAATACTGTTCAAATAGTTTCTTAGAAGATTTATTAATTCTTAGTTATAACAGTATCATATATTAATAGAAATTTTGAAACTAATATAATAAGTAAAAAAAGTTATAACTACTATCCAAGACTAACTATCAAAGTAAAATTTATTTTTATTAAATATGAGTTAAAATAGAAAAATACTAAATTAAAAAGAAAGTGGATATAAAAAAATAGGTTCAGTCTCAAGTAGAGGCTTAGTTCTCTCTACTTAGTGATCACCTTCCACCAAGAAATCTATAAAGATAAATATTTTGATCTACACCTTGGATCGGGGTTAACACAAAATACATATACTGTCAATGTCAAAAGATCTCTACCATAGTTCTTCGTGGGAACAAAAAACAACTAGGTCACACAGGACCACTTCAACAATTCATCATTGGAAGAACAAGTGTAAAAAGATAGTTTTTTGAGGGTATCTAGTATCCTCCATTTTAGTGCAGGGGATCGTGTATGATTTTAGTACATACACACACACAGCTCAATAGTTTATAAAAATATTACACATAAATCTAAATATATTAAGAAGGGATTAGAGATTCTCATATTATTATCCAATTCATCTCGGGACTCTCTGATGTATCAGAGTTGATGCGTGTGCCATGTTCTGGAAACAAACACTGAAAAAAGAGTTTTGGGGAGCACTGTGTTCTCTCTTCTAAGAGGGTGAGATGTTCTTCTCCTTAGGTTTAGTTTGATGATTAAAAGATGATGGACCTTTTATGAATATTAGTTCTTTGGTTCATAGCAAACAGGAATGAATAATTCCTCATGTGTTTTTCCTTTCTAAATGGTTCTCATAGGGGTTTGCGTGTATATTCTTGTGTATGTGTGTTTGTGTGTTTATTATTCTTTCATGAACTCTTATTTTTTTATATATTCTTATATCCCCACAATGTGAATTTTTAAGGTAGATACAGTACCTTTTATTTCTGAAATCCTCATTTAAGATGTCTACAAAAAGGCATTAAATTAATCAGTCGCATTAAAATACCCAAAATATGACTGTTTGAAGTAATTTTATATGAAAGAAACTTTAAATAGTCTATTTGTGAGTCCTCATTCGATATCTCTCTCTTTTGGTGACTCATTCCATTAGTGAGTCATTCTGTCATTCATTCCATGTTTTGGTGACTCATTGCATCAGTGACTCATTTAAACTATCAGTGAGTCCTTCAGTTGGTAGCACCATGAATCAGTAGGTCATTTGAACTAATTGTTGGTCATCCACATTAGTAGGTCATCTACGTCGGTAGGTCATCTATTAGTAGGTCATCTGCATCAGTAGGTCATTGGTCTGTAGGTCATCTGCATCGGTAGGTCATCTGTCGATAGGTCATATGCGCCAGTAGTTCATATGTTGGTGACTCAGTTGAAATATAAGTATCTCATCTCTTCTGTCAGTGTCAGTCTTTTATATGTAGAAAATATTTTTTTCCTTGGACAGTCTTACAACATAAATATTAATAGAATGTACTAGAATTATCTGAGATCATATATAAACAAAATTTCATATATTGAACCTTAAATAATCATGATTGAAACGTTTAGACATGATTAATAGGAATTGACATGATTTTTTATTATTAAAATTATTGATACTAGAGAGGGTGGCCAACAGTCTCCTATGGGCCAATAACAGTGACTTGTGTTTATCTTTTTATCAAACACTCACCAATCTTATGGTTGATCTTGCATTATATGTTTTTATCGTGTGGAAATCTATTAGTGGGTGTTGTTTACTCAAAAATCATAATGTGACTACATCATCATGGTTGGAGTTTGATTTATTATTCTACAGAAGTTTTTTATGAAGATTCTAAGAATGATTTGGTCTTTGGAGATGTTCGAAATTTTTTGTAGTAGTAAGGCCATGTTCGAGTAATCTATGAGAATTATAGTTCTCGTGAGGAACTCCCTAGACATGATTCATGGATGAATTTTATGAGTTTATAATTTTTAACAAGTCCTTTATATCGAGTAATTTATTGATATATTCTTATATATTCCCACATATTCCATAGTTTTGAGTGTTCTTGTGATAGAGTGACTTGGGGAAGAAATTAAAAATGCATCATGAGTTATAATTTATATTCGTTTTTCATTGACATGAATACTCATTAACAAAATTATGAGTCAAAATTTCATTAGTATATCATTATATCGTAATTTGGTGATTCCAGAAGTGGAACTATCCAAATCTATTGGATATGAAATCTTTCTGGTGGAAATCATCTTCTCCCTCACATCTACTATTAGTGTGAGGTTATTCTTAGTAGATATAATTCCTTCAAGGGACTACATCAATTCGAGATGGGATCTTGTGACATCATCATTTGTAGGGTTTGGTTATTCATAATCAATTATAGGGTGGATTTATTACATTTCATGTTGTTACAATAATAAGAAAATAGGTCTACATACACCACCAATGATGTGGACCCTTAGGTAGGATGAGTAAGGACAACCATTACTGTGTTTCATTTCATTTATCACTGGTTTATAAGTTTGTCTTTCTGCACTATGAATATTATAAATGAAAGGTTTCTTATAGTGGTGGTAAAGTGGAAATACATTTATTCAGAAGATGTTACATGGTATCCCTGATCGATATTTGTCAGCATGCATTCCTAAACCACACTAATATCTTAAATAAATTGTTATATGTCCATCCAATATCATGGAGCTAGTGTTGGAGTTATAACACCTTTTAAAGAAATATTTTATCAGTCCTAGGGTAACCCCTTTTGACTAGTGTAAAGAAGAGGGGTAGCTATTGAAAATTCATCTCAATTTTATATATCATATTCAACCTAATTAGTATAATGTTTATAGGACAATGTTAAAGTGTTAAGACAAATATTATGCATTCGTAGTGGTTTTATTTTTGAGTAAAAACAAGTTTATTCTGGTAATGGGGCCTATGGACTAGTTTTGTATAGTCTTAATTTCTAAAACCACTATTTAATCTGGGTTGGAGGATGAGCATAGAGAGTGGTTTTGTTTTTTAATTGGATAAAATAGAGATTTATAGTTGTGTATTTAACTCTTAATGTGTGCATTTTTGATTCATGGGATCTATTATTTTGGGGATTATCATCTAAGATAGTATAGTTGAAAATAACCTCCCTGAACTTTTATGTTGTTATTGAAGCAACCTAAGATAAAAATACAAATATAATACATAGATATCATGGTTTAATTATGTCTATAAATATTTTCATAACCCAATGACTTAAAGGATTATTGTCTTGGACAATAGAAATGTAAAAATACTTATCTATCTTGTGGGGAACATTTTTTCATAAACTAGAACACCTATTAGAAATTCTATGAGACAAAGTCATCTATAAATCCTAGTGAAGGGAAAAATCAATAAGGAGTAAGCTCAAAATCTTAGTAAGTATAACATAAGATGGTTTATAATGGTTATATTGTAAACATTGAAAAGTTCTGAATAAAGAAAAAAATGATTTAAAATAACATAAAACATTATGTGTTAATCATAATACTAAAAGATAGAAAAAACACCTCAAATTATAACACTTTTTTCATGGAATTAGAAAATAAAACATGAGTCATATAACATGGTCCATGGAATGTAGAATATAAAGTGTCTTAATTATAAACATATGATTTATTATCATTGTGATCCTGGATACCTTCCAAACCATTCATACATAAAATTTTGAGTAGGGCTAAATGCCATCACACTCACCCTTTGTGAACCTATCTACTTTATAACCTATTCACATTATATTTCTATCTCATTAAATATAATCATCTTCCCAATTTATTAGAGGGAGATATGGGTCCCACATGTTTCATAATCTGTATATTTATGTGTAACATGAAAACAATCATCACATCATTAAATAACACATAGAAATAAATTGTGTTTCACAACATTTCAAAAACATTATATATAAAATTCATGGATATGAAATGGGTTTTGTAGAATATCCAGATAGAAATCTGTAAATTTTCATACAGAACCCATGGTAATAATATGGGTTTTATAAAACATCCATATAATGTCATGAATATAATCACTTGATGTTGAAAAATTTATCACCCATAATAATCACATAATAAAATAATAATATAGGGTGGAACATGAAATATAACTCCAGATGAGTTAGATCATTTTTAATATAATGAAAACCAAATCAGGAAAAATCGTTTTTGAAAACATTTTTTATTTATTGCTGTCAAAGTTATTATTAAGTATCTTCTTTCAAATATTCTACATTATTATTAAGAAAAATAAAATAAACTTTCTTAGAAATGAAATTTATTAAAAATATTTTTTCCCCAAAAAGTAAAAAAAGATAACATCATTTAAAATGGAAAATCTTTAAATGATAAATCATAGATAAAAATTTCAAAACTCTAATAAAAGACCTTGGGTAACCAAGCCCCTTAAATTTACCCTTTACTTCCATAGAAGTTATTTAACCTCTGGTATCATCAACATAAACATATTAATTACCTTTTTCAGAACCTCATTCATATTCATTACAATTTAAATTGTTCATTAATAATAATTTTCTTTATGTATTAGATTGATGTAATCTATTTTTTACATCATGTGTTAATAATCTTGATCATTTTGAACTGTTTTAGAAAAAAAATATCCATATTTCCTTTTACCCCAAATATCATCATTTTTAAACCATTATTTAGTTTTTTAAATTTTAGTACATTAAAAGGTAGTTTTGGTTGTGTTTTATGAAAATGAAACAGTAATGAACTAGTTTTGTGTTGTTTACTCATATCGATGGATTACCTTATAATGATCATTAATATTTATCTTTTAAAAAAACCATATTAATGATATATATATTAATTTTAAATATCATATATAATAATTTAGTTTAAACTAAAACCATCCAGATTTGGAAGTGAAGGAAACATTAACAAATTTATTCATGGAGGCAGTAGTTCTCACAACATAAAATTAGTGTTTTCTTTACTCAACGAATGACAGGGGTGAATATGGATAGTAATTAATCATTTAAAAATATTAAATTCATTACAGAAATTATATTTATTCAAAAATAATATCATTGACACCATCCATGTGGGTGGTGATGAAAAATCAAAAGTGTAACTTCATGGAGGATGTAATCTGTGGGCACGCACTAACAATGATTATTTTTTTGTTAGTAGATGAAATAAAATAAATTACGGTTGAAACGCTATTATAATAACATCCCAACACACTAATGATTTTTATTTTATTCTTATAAACTTTTAATGGTTCGTTTATAAAATAAATAATAAGAAAGAAATGTTGAGAAATATGTGATACCTATGTTGAGACCTTAAACGTCCTCTTGATAAAGGCCTTAGATTTGAGGGACATAGGAAAATTTATAGTGACCATGTGAATTAATGAGTGTAAATAAATTCAAGGAGAGTGACATTGGGTTGTGGTTTAAGAAAATTTGGAAATATTAGTGGAGGACTAAAAGGGTGGAAGTTATCCCCCCCCCCCCTCTCCCATTATAAGTGAAGAATAGGAACTTTTTAGTGGAAAAGAATATTAAATAAAGGGTAGGAATGGAATGGCATGAAATATAGGTGAATTGGTTGAGGGAAATATGGTAATATATATAAGTAAGTCATTATAACCTAATAATTGATTTCATCATCATCATTGTTAGATTATTCAAGAGTAAATAAAAGGAAACAAGAAGAAACAACGAAAACAAAGGGTCAATCCCACCCCGCCCTAGGGAGGTACTACTACAAATATGGCCTTTATCAATGCTATAAAATGGTATTAACAGTGCTAAAAATCATTCTTAATTGAGGTAAAGATAAAGTGGGGGTCCCTTTTATCAGTGCTCAGAAAAGCACTGATAAAGGCCTCTTTTATCAGTGCTAAAGAAAAGCACTGATAAAAGGGTTCTTTTATCAGTGCTAAAAAAATGATGATAAAGAGTTCTTTAATCAGTGCTTTTTTAGGGCTGATAAAATAAACCATTTATCACTGTTTTTTAAGCGCTGGTAAAAGTCAAAAAAATTAAAAAAAAAGAAAAAGAATATATAATGCGGGGGATCTTTTAACAGTGCTTGACCCCCCCCCCCCCCCACCCCCTTTATCAGCGCTAGGCAGACCCCCTCGCACTCTCCCATGTGCTGCCATTGCCCGCGCCATCCCCCACATGCTCATGAACCCCTCCATTCTTCCACTTGAACTCGAACCCGCGACCTCCCCCCTTGCGCCCCTGTACCTTTACCACTAAGCCTTTTTGTTTTTTTCTATATTTAATGATATATCTATTAATTTATATATATATATAGTTATATTATTCATATATTAATATAGATTCCTATTAATATAAATATATTTTGTTATATTAATACATATATATTTATTCATATAGTAATATATATATATATATATTTATATTTATTTATTAGTATATTAATATATATTTATATATATAGTTATATTTATTTGCATATTAATATAGATTCATATTAATATAAATATATTTAGTTATATTAATACATATATATTTATTCATATATTAATATATATATATTTATTTTATTAATATATATATTTATTTTTTTATTTATTTTTTTATTAATATATATTTATATATGTATATATAGTTATATTTATTCATATATTAATATAGATTCATATTAATATAAATATATTAAGTTATATTAATACATATATATATTCATATATTAGTATATATAAATTTATTTGTATATTAATTTATATTTATATTTATTTATATATATTTTTTTAGTTATAATTTTTTATCCGTATAATTATTAGTATATTTAAATATATTTATAAGATTAGTTTTAAATACATTAATAAAATATTTTTTTTATGTGTGTTTATAAATAAATAAATACATACATACATACATATATACAACACACACACACAAAGAGAGAGAGATATATAAATATATATATGAATAAATACATATATATATATATATCTCTATGTGTGTGTGTATTTGAAGAGACATAGAATGTTAAAATGTCCATAAATTCTAATCCAGAAGTCTGTTTCAACTCCACAACTATTCAAATCGAAGAAAATGAAACAATCTTCGATATGATATGTGGTATAGGCCTAGCAGACATCTGGATCAAAAGTTATACCTATTTGAATGTCAAAAAATTGAGGTATCCCAACTAAAAACTCAATTTTGGAGGAATTCTAGGACTTTTTTGGCCTAAAAAATGTGAAAAAAGTTCCCTTGGGTCACTAGCGTGTAGATCTTGTTGCAATATTTGATTTTATATGTTGTAGAGATCAAATAGACACCCGGATCAAAAGTTATGGTCGTTTGAAGTTTTAGTTACATTTTCAACTTATTTTAGATCTTTTATTAATTTTTTTTATTTTTTGTGGCTTCAAATTTTTATTAAATGATTATTAATCGATGATAGTTAGAAAATTATTAATTAATAATATTTTTAAAATATTTTAAAGCCATTTTCACTAAATTTATTATATATTAAATGTTATAGTCTATTTATAATTATCTAAAACATATTTAAAAAATATATATTATATTTATATCAATATAAATATACTTATATAATAATAAATTATTTTTCATGATTTTTTTTCTAAAATATAAACTTTATCAACGCTAGGAATAAGCGTTGATAAACCCCCCACCCCCCACCTTATCAGCGCTACTAAAAAACACTAAAAAATGTATCCCCTTTAAAAGTGCTAAAAAAGCATTGATAAAGGGGGGCCTTTATCAGTGCTAAAAACACTCATAAAAGGTCACTTTTAACAGTACTTTATTTAGCGTTGTTAAAATTTACCTTTATAAGTTCTTTTTTTAGCGCTTATAATGGCCCTCCCTTTATTAGTGCTTTTTTAGCACTGTTAAAGGGTGGTGCTGCAGAAACTCAGATTTGTGGTAGTGAGGCCTAAAGTAGTGAAGAGCTAGAGCATCCCCTCGAATCGAATTGACCACCTTACGTTTAAGAAAATTAATGTCAAGGAGA
Source organism: Viscum album (assembly GCA_963277665.1). Taxonomy (NCBI): domain Eukaryota; kingdom Viridiplantae; phylum Streptophyta; class Magnoliopsida; order Santalales; family Viscaceae; genus Viscum; species Viscum album. The sequence continues at coordinate 375,199,222 of OY728126.1, read as the reverse complement.
CATGTGACATTGCACCCATGTTCTGCCATCGAAGCTAGGTGATCCACAACCTTGTTACCCTCCCCCCATGTGTGTGTGACTTGGATGCTTCTGTTGAGGAGATCCTTATGTTTCTTGATGATATACGCAACCAACCATGGGATGGGTCCTTTTCTATGCAATGAGTTTTATAGTATCATAGAGTCAGTTTCAACTTGTGTGAGCTCCATATTCCTCTAATTACAAAGAGTGAAGCCAGTAAGCACTACATTCGCCTTTGCCTAAAGTGATTTTCTACTTCCATAATGAGAAGTAAAATTGAGGAGGACACTTCCTCCGGCATCCCAAATGATCCCTCTTCCACGCATGTCACCCAAAATATAGGACCCATCAGTATTCAGTTTGATTCCATTAGTTGGAGGATCCATCAAATCCAGTGGACCTGTATATGAGACATAGGAGGCATGGCCAGAGGCGAGATGGAGTGAGAAGGACTTAGAGATTGGGGCTCCTGCTAGTTCCCAATGAGCAACACCAGATCATCCAAAAGACACATTTTCTGCATGATGATGGACCTCCCAGTGGAGAGGGACCACTCATATTTGGATTTGTTCTTCACATGCCATAAACACCAACAACCCATGCTCAGAATCACAGATTACGCTGATCTCTCTAGGCCCTAGTCCATCTCCACATGGAACCATTTGTTTAGAAATGAAGCTGCATGAAGTGCAGAGTCTAAGATAGTGGTTAACGAACCAAGGACCTCCACACATTTTGGGCCCATTCGGCTTCAAAGAAGATATGCTCCACCCTTTCCTCCTACTTGGCCTTACAACAGTGATAGCACGAGGTGAGGTTTATCCCCACCTTTTTCATGTTGTCATCTACTGGAACCACCCTCTATTGTATCCTCCAAATGAGGAAATTATATATTACTATAATCCCTTTTCACCACACAATCTCGTTCCAACCATCCTGAGGATCTCTAAGTGATGATATCCAACAAAATTCCTTCATCAAGAAGTTCCTAGAACTGGATGGTGTAAACACAAATATATATGGTTCCTCAACGATAGTGATCGCATCAAAATGGCTTGTTTTTTTCTATCCAGCACAGCCCTGGTGAAGAAATGATGTAGGTTTTCCCCTTTGAAGCTGATTGATGGGGCCAGGCACCCTGGATAATCGATCATTGCTCCTGCCCAGTTATGAAACCAGAAGAGAATGTCACCTTCTCCAACAATTGACCTAGCATGTTGTTGGAGCATCTGGATGAGTGGAAGAATCCTAGACCAAATGGGGGAGCTTTGTGTGCTAAATTATTCAGCATTTCCACCATGGTTATAGTCTATACTCCTCCCACACAAGGTATGGTTCTCAATAACTTCCCACGGAAGTTTCGCGTGCATGCATGTAATTGTGCTCCCCAAGCTTCAGACATTAATCCCACCGTTAGATATGGGAAGAGTCAACCTCTCCCATGAAACCCAGTTCCTCTAACCTTCAGACAATGCATCCCAAGTAAAACCCACCAACACCTTGTTAATTTCCTTGTTCACCCCTTGTGGCACCAGGGTTGCAGCCAGTGCATGAATCGTAATTGCATATAAAACGTTGTTCTCCAAGGCTATGTGCCCCCCAAAGTAAATGAGGTGATTCTTCCAGTTGAGAACCCACCTTGTGATCCTACTCACCACATGTTTGAAATCCCATATGCGCATGCACCCTGATGAAATGCTGGTGCCAATATATTATAGGGGAAAATAACCCTGCTGTATGTCGAGTTTGATGCATAGTTGGGAGGTCTGATTAGGAGCACACTTATGAGAAACATACAGATTTCTCTTCGAGTTGTTGATCAGTTTCCCCCTCTAGAAGTATTATTACTCAATAATACCTTTGATAATATTTTCAAATATCTATCCATCATTTGTGAAGATGATAGTGTCATCCACGAACATCGGGTGCAATGGGGATGACATACTCGGTTTCTTCTTATACGGCATGATCTTCTCGCTTGTGATCCCTTTATTAATAATTCGACTGAGTGTGTCTTGCATGATTATGAAGATACTTAGAGATATAGGATCTCCTTGGAGTAGGACACAAACTGCCTTGAAGAATCCTTGTGATCTACCCATGTAGGTGACATTCATCCATGTAGAGCTAAAGCATCTAAAGAGAATATCCAGATCCTTGGGAGATAGGCCCATGCTGGTGAGGACCTTGTTAATGGACCCCCATTTGACCCTGTCATATGCCTTATTCATTTTGAGTTTCATTTCCATATTTTAACCATGGGTCTTGCTGTTAATATCTCTCCTCATTTCATGTTCCAGTGCAATCACTCTGTGAATTGACCATCCACTCACAAAGCAGTGTTGCTTGATTGATATTCACCAGGGTTGATGAATGGATATCCTCAAATTAATGGTGCTTATAAGTATTTTATAGGGGAAATTTAACATACTAACATGTCTATTATGTGAAAGTGATGATGGAACCTTAACCTTTGGAATGAGCATAAGGGTCATGGCACCCGCCACCCGCGGCAAGTAACCCCCACGAAAGAAATCATGGATGGCTACAATAACGTCTCCCTTAACTTTCTCCCATAACCCACAATAGAATTCCCTAGGGAGGCAGTCAGGCCCTGGCATGCTGCCCATATTAAGGTTGAGTATCTCCATACTTATCTCTTCTTTATTGGGTATTGCCTCCATGATGTCGTTGTCCTCCGGGGATACATAGGAAGTTTTCACTTCCCATAGTTTTGCACTCCCACTGAGGTATCCTGTGGGCATCCTCACATTTAGGCCAGCAACACGGTCTTTGATGAAAGATAAATCCATACCAACAACATCCTCTCGGTTTTCCGTATAGGCTTAATACTCGCACCTAATATTGGGATTCATGGTTTGTCTTTTCTCCCTGATACATGCATGGAAGTAAACCGTATTCTTATCCCCGTTATTCATCCATTTGATCCTTGATGTCTCCCAAGCCTGTAGCCCTTGTATGAGGATCATTTCTGCCACCTTATTCTTCTTGTCCATAAGATCATTGAATATTGTTTCATTCTAGAGGTCCTCCAGGCTGCCTTACATGCACTCAATCTTATGTTTAAGGTTGTCTATGTTCTGGTCGATAGGGGGAAGATTTCTTGACCATATTCGGTGCTCCCGCCTCAATCTCCCAAGCTTGTTATAAATATCCACCTAGGTATGCCCCCAAACCAGTCCCCTATATGAAGATCAGACCAGTTGGATATAGTCCAAATTTATATTCTAGTGGTCATGGAACCTGAATCTTTTGTGCTCTTCCTACCTAGGAGAAATATGTTCCAACAGCGGAGAGTGATCCAAAATGCCCCGCACTAGATGACTGACCATCTCATTTGGGAACGTCGTGATGCCATGGATGTTTTTTAAGCCTTGATCAAGGCAACACCAACAACATCTATTCCCCTTTTTATTATTAAACCACGTGAAACGATCGCCCGTATACCCTAAATCCATTAATCCATTGTTATCCATGAACCAGGAAAAATCCATACTAGCCCTTCTTGGGAATGTGCCTCTGCCTTTCTTCTCCTCTGGTTTAGCCACAATGTTGAAGTCCCCGTGATAAAACATTATTTTATTGAATATTGTATTGATAATAAATGATATAATTTCTTCAAATTATGTTAAATATGTTTAATTAGAAAGTATTTGGGATTAGATCATTCATTTGAATATTTGATGAAAATTCCAGTTTTACCCTTTTAAAATCACTGTAGTATTTCAATCATAACTATTTTTATTTGAATTATTTAAACTCAATATTTTTAAAATATGTTCCTTACTTCATGGGATACAACGTTCATTCAGGACATGAGATCAAAATAATGCATTTAGATGGAGTAATTGGGTCATAAAGTCAAAGGTGGGCTGGACACACCAGAATGGAGAAGCTTCTGTATTTAGGACATAAATCCTTAATATGGGATTGGATTGAGCCCAAATTTTTAGAGGAGATAGAGGAACCATATCCTCACATATGATAATTATAAAAGGCCAGCCAATTCACGCGTTTTTGTGATCAAATGGGTGGTGCAAGTTGGCATAAAATATTTGGCCGAGATTCCCCATTCACACTTGAAACCACTTTGAACCTAGCCTCCCTGCTACTCTATAAATTGGTGTTTTTATCATTTGGAGGGGTTGGGAAGTGCCTTAGAGGATTGGGAGAATAGGTGAAGTGGTTCCTTTCCATTTAAATTCACCATTGGAGGAGGGGAGCTTTCAAGCTAGGATCTCCTCCGAATTACTCTTCTCTTCCTCCTCTTTGTTGTAATGTATTTGATCTTTCAATAAACTTCTTAGTTATTCTTTAATTTCTTCTGTTTTCCTCTGTTTTGTTCATTTTTATTCTTCATTAATCCTCCTCTTTGGGCTGGAACTCAATAGTAGAATCATGATTGTGTTATACCCATTCTAAACTGTTGCAAATGCAATTCGCTTCTACGATGACTACACCACCCATGGAAGAGTAGTTCTTTTTAGTAATCGATCTACCTCTCACCTTATTCATTAAATTATTTTAAATGATTGAGAAATTTGTTTGGTAATAAAGCCCCTATTTTAAATAATCCTTTTTATAATGGCATACCTTGAACATTTAATCCTTTTAGCCCTTAGAATCCATGCACAACCTATTAGGTTAGCCACATTACAAGCCAATTTTCCCTATCCAACCAACTCTTGAAGTGAAATTGCATAATGTAGTTGATCTTATGTGTGGGGAATCTATATTGTGTTGTGCTACCACATTCTGTGATACATTGGGTGAAAAATTAAATTCTGAAGAGATGTCTTTACTGCTGAAGAAAATCATTATATTGAAATATGTGCCTTTTCTGGAGCATTCATGATAAGTGAAGTTGTGCCTTTTCTGGAGCTTCTAATTGATGTAGAAAGTTGTGCCTATCTGGAGCTTTTAAGAAAATCATGTTTGAGAAGATTGACATTTTTACTGTGGAAATGTTGAATGGTGTGCAAATTCTATTATTTTTCATGATGATGGAGATGAATTGATACTATGGGGGTTGAGGAGAAGACCCTATTTAAGTGAAAATTAGATTAATGCAATTTTTCTTCAAAAATAGTCAAGCCCTCCTCATTCAGCCTCATACTTTTTCACATCTAAATCCTACCAACCAAAAGCCACAAAACAACCCTAAAAAGTCCTCATGATAAACATATGTCCTTGACTCACATTTGGTGGTGATGTAAGAATTTATCAAGCCTATGGTGACCCTTGTATGATTTTGGATGAGAAAGACATTGCAAAAAAAATTGATATTTGTGTGATAAGAGAAAATTCAAGCGAGGTAAGTGTTTTGTGCATGGGAGGATAAATAAAGTGGAAATATATTGAATGATATAAATGAAGAACTTGAAATAATGGTTTTTATGAGGCATGATATATTTTTTTTCTTGGTGTGTAATTATTTGATCTCAAGGATATGTGTTTTAAAATTGGTTTTGATTTGATATTGATGTTTACTTGATATGAGATTTTGCTCAGGAGTGAAAAAGGGTAAGTGTGGGGGAGTAGATAAAACATTATTTTATTGAATATTTTATTGATAATAAATTATATAATTTCCTCACATTATGTCAAATATGTTTAATTAGAAAGTATTTGGGATTAGATCATTCATTTGAATATTTGATGAAAATTCCAGTTTTACCCTTTTAAAATCACTATAGCATTTCAATAATTACTATTTTACTTTGAATTATTTGAACTTAATATTTTGTACATATGTTCCTTACTTCATGGGATACAACTTTTATTCAGGACACTAGATCAAAAGAATGCATTTGGATGGAGTAATTGGGCCATAAAGCCAAAGGTGGGATGGACACGCAAGAAGGGAGAAGCTTCTGTATTTAGGCCATAACTCCTTCATATTGTCTTTTATTGAGCTCAAATATTTAGAGGAGACATAGGACCCATATACTCACATATGATCCTACTCTAATGCCGGCCAATTCACGCGTTGTTGTGGTCAAATGGGAAGTGCAAGCTAGCATAAAATATTTGGCCAAGATTCCCCATTCACACTTGAAACCACTTTGAACCTAGCCTCCCCACCACTCTATAAATTGGTGTTTTTCTCATTTGGAGGGTTTCGGACGTGCCTTATAGGATTGGGAGAAGAGGTTAAGTGTTTCCTTTCCATTTCAATTCACCATTTGAGGAGGGAATCATTCAAGCTAGGATCTCTTCCAAATTGCTCTTCTCTTCCCCCTCTTTGTTGTAATGTTTTTGATCTTTCAATAAACATCTTAGTTCCTCTTTAATTTCTTCTATTTTCCTCTGTTTTGTTCATTTTTATTCTTCATTAATCTTCCTCTTTGGTCTGGAACTCAATATTAGAAGCGTTATTGGGTTATACCCATTCTAAACCGTTGCAAATCCAATTCGCTTCTACGATGACTACACCGCCCATGGAAGAGTAGTTCTTTTTAGTAATCGATCTACCTCTAACCTTATTCATTCATTTATTTTAAATTATTGGGGAATTTTTTTGGTACTAAAGCCCTTATTTCAAAGAATCCTTTTTATAATGGACTACCTTGAACATTTAATCCTTTTAGCCCTTATAATCCATGCACAGTCTGTTAGGTTAGCCACATTACAAGCCAATTTTCCCTATCCAACAAACTCTTGAAGTGAAATTGCATAATCTAGTTGAGCTTAAGTGTGGGGGAATCTATCTTGTGTTGTGATACCACATTCTGTGATAATTTGGGTGAAAAATTAAATTATGAAGAGATGTCTTTGCTGCTGAAGAAAATCATTATATTGAAAGTTGTGCCTTTTCTAGAGCTTTCATGATAAGTGAAGTTGTGCCTTTTCTGGAGCTTCTAATTGATGTAGAAAGTTGTGCCTATCTGGAGCTTTTATGAAAATAATGTTCGAGAAGATTGACATTTTTACTGCGGAAATGTTGAATGGTGTGCAAATTCCATTATTTTTCATGATGATGGAGATGAATTGAAACTATGAGGATTTTGGAGAAGACCATATTTAAGTGAAAATTAGATTAATGCAATTTTGCTTCAAAAAGAGTCAATCCCTCCTCATTCAGCCTCAGAATATTTTACATCTAAATCCTAACAACCGAAAGCCACAGAACAACCCTAAAAATTCCTCATGATAAACATATTTCCTTGACTCACATTGGGTGGAGATGTAGGAATTTATCAAGCCTATGGTGACCCTTATATGAGTTTTGGATGAGAAAGACATTGCAAAAAAAATTATATTTGTGTGATAAGAGAAAATTCAAGCGAGGTAAGTGTTTTGTGAATGGGAGGATAAATAAAGTGGAAATATATTTAATGATATAAATTAAGAACTTAAAATAATGGTTTTTTATGAGGCATGATATTTTTTTCCCTTGGTGTGTAATTGTTTGACCTCAAGGATATGTGTTTTAAAATTGGTTTTGATTTGATATTGATATTTACTTGATATGAGATTTTTCTCAGGAGTGGAAAAGGGTAAGTGTGGTGGAGTTGATAAAAATTTATTTTATTTAATATTTTATTGATAATAAATGATATAATTTCCTCAAATTATGTTAAATATATTTAATTAGAAAGTATTTGAGATTAGATCATTTATTTGAATATTTGATGAAAATTCTAGTTTTACCCTTTTAAGATTACTGTAGTATTTCAATAATAAATATTTTTATTTAAATTATTTGAACTTAATATTTCGTAACTATGTTCCTTACTTCATGGGATACAACTTTCATTCAGGACACTAGATCAAAAGAATGCATTTGGATGGAGTAATTGGGCCATTAAATCAAAGATGGTCTGGACACGCCAGAATGGAGAAGCTTCTGTACTTAGGCCATAACTCCTTCATATGGGCTTGGATTGAGCCCAAATTTTTATAGGAGATAGAGGACCCATATCCTAACATATGATCCTTCTGGAAGGCCGGCCTATTCATGCGTTTTTTGTGGTCAAATGGGCGGTGCAAGTTGGTATAAAATATTTGGCTGAGATTCCCCATTCACACTTGAAACCACTTTGAACCTAGCTTCACCACCACTCTATAAATTGGTGTTTTTATCATTTGAAGGGGTTGGGACTTTCCTTAGAGTATTGGGAGAATAGGTGAAGTGGTTCCTTGACATTTAAATTAACCATTGGAGGAGTAAATCTTTCAAGCTAGGATCTCCTCCAAATTGCTCTTCTCTTCCTCCTCTTTGTTGTAATGTTTTTGATCTTTCAATAAACTTCTTAGTTCCTCTTTAATTTATTCTGTTTTCCTCTGTTTTTTTCATTTTTATTCTTCATTAATCTTCTTCTTTGGGCTGGAACTCAAGAGTAGAAGCGTGATTGGGTTATACCCATTCTAAACTGTTGTAAATGCAATTCGCTTCTACGATGACTACACCGCCCATAGAAGAGTAGTTCTTTTTAGCAATCGATCTACCTCTCACCGTATTCATTCATTTATTTTGATTCAATGATATAATTTAATTCACTAAACATGATCCATTAATTAAGTTTTCAAATTAGAAGAAACTAAGTGAGCACTTGAACAATTAACACAAAACGCGCGAGGTTGGGATTTGTGTGAATTGTGAGAGCGCAATCTTAATCGGTAATACAAGACCACACGGGATCAATTTGTATAGTTCAAATACAATCCCTAAACACAATTAATCCTCATTTCTAGAGTGGTTATGTGCCTTAATTTACCACTGACCATAAGCTAATCTTAGAACATCAATCAAAGCAGGGTGTCACAATTGCATGTTTCGAAGTTAGCCTAGGGTTAAATTCAATTCATCTTCATGGTAAAGTTAATTCTCGTAGGGTTTGGGATTTAACAAATTAAGGGATCATAATTAAGTGGATATTAATTTAAATGATAATGATTATTAATAGAGTGAAGAGGTAGAGTTAGATCTATTACGCCTTTTAAAATATTTTCTAAAAAATATCTTCTTGTTGTGTCTTTTTAATCAAACTTCATTTTAAAACTAAAAACAAAAAAAATGCAATCTTCTTCCAGAAAACTTCTTCTAGATTTATAAACTATAAACAACCCCCATCCTTTTAAGTAGTGTTTCAATTTTATTATCTTTTATTTTTAGAATACCTCTGAAAAGGTGTTCTAATTCACTTCATCTTTTGAGAGACGACCTTGGTTAGCCACTCTACTGCACCTAAGTACCCCCAAAATCACACTAATCATTTGAGGGCACCAACGAAAGCACTCTTTCACCCCACATATACACTATGGAACCTCTCCTATGTCAAAAAAACTAAGCTCATGCCACCACAGTTCCCTTCTTTGGCTATTGCAACTCCCATATACAATGTTCACATACAGAGTATTCAAGTCCATCCTCACCTTCATGGATATGAATTGGTCGCCTGCCTGGACTAGTTCCACCGAGACATCCCTTCTACATAAGATCCATATATGATGGTTAACTAAGTCATCATGCATGGATGCATACATCCTTAATTTACGAGCGAACTGGTTAAGTTTAGCAGGGTCCTGCTTATGTTCCAGGACAATAGTAATATAAGCCTTATTCTTCTTGATTTCTGATGCTAGGAATTTTTTCTTAACCAAGGTAGTTAAAATCGAGAGTCTACATAGAATCATTTGAGGTCAGTAAACTCGACTTGCAGACTAGACTCATAGAATCTTAAGATTCTACTTCAATAATAATATTTATTATAAATATCACATCAATGACAACGTCACAACATCATTTTTATAGAGATTTATAAACCCGCAATCCCAAAAACTGCACCTATCTCTAACTGATTTAAGCACCAATATGTATGCAGATATTCCACACCTAAACAATTTCATACTGAAAAAAATCAATCAAACACCCACATCATTCACAACCCAGAATCAATGAATTAGCATCACAATATTTCGCTTAGAGGCATAACATCGAACACCTATTGTGCACCAATTGAGGGAGAATAGTGCTCTGCAGGAGAGCTGTGAATCAGATTACAGAGATGAAGGTCCATGTTAAGTTGGCTTGTTGTCGTCTGGATGTCAAAATACATTTCCCTTCTTACACTAATCCATGACACCATCTCCAAATGAACTGCTATCACCACCTATGCATGGGTTGGTTCTATGTCCATGTTTACCAGTCCCTATGACAGTGGCTTCGATGAGTGCAAACAATGTGGGTCCTAGGCGCTCATTGCCTTAACAAATATCCCAATCTCTAACATGCAATCTACATAAAACCATCGAACAAGAGTCTTGGATTGGTACTTCTTTCAATCAGGCTTGGGCGGCCACAAACTCTTTTGTAGATCTGGTCGCAGGTTTCCATGTTCATCGATATAGGTTTCAATCAGCAAACAAGACATCATCTCAGACAATTGGTTCATCAATCAGCATCGACCTATTTTCCTTAGAAGATCCACTCCGCCGCTCAAGCCACAATCCTCCCACTGGATCATAGTCAACAAACATTGAGAGGATATGGTGATAAAAAAGGGTAAATCGTTCAAATGTTGGATTTTGCGAGTCTGCACACGTGAACAAGTTCGTTGCGAGTCTTCTGATTTTCCACCAATTTTACCAAAAAATGACTCATCAGGCGAGTGGAATCAGTGGGAGAATTGAATCTGTAAACTCGTACAAGCGTACGATTTGATTCGCGAGTTTTACTACCTTTGTCTACCCAGGAGCCTTGAGCTTAGGAGAATTCCATATGATAATAGGTAACATTATTCAAGGTGTTGCCCATCTTTGGCCCCAGGCTCCTTTGTCCCCTTCTGGAGGGAGGAAGTACCCTCCTGATTCAAACGTGATATTTGCTTAGACTTCGAACATATGTGTACACTTGGGATCAAGTCTGAGGGATCAAAGTATGGAAAGGATTGGCGGGAGTGAAATAGGATCAGTTTTCCACATACGCTTCTTGGAGGGGACATGATCTCAGAAGGTTGGTGTTGGGATTGATGATTTAAAATTTTGAATAATGAGGAGAGAGAAAATATTAATGGAGGGATTTTCTCAACATTAATGGAGGATTTTATCCCAACATTAATGAAGAGTTAATCGAAATATTAATTGATGGAATAATGATTGAATTGTGAATGTTGACCACATTTAATGGAGATATAGACGGGGTGTCTATATAAGAGGATGTGGTAGCATGTTTTGGAATGTGGGTTGACAAAGATGTAGCCACCAAGAGAGAAACGAGGAAGGGGTAGTCGTGTTTGCGGTAACCGGTACGAAGTGAAGATGATGAAGATGAGTGAAGCAGAGGTGATGATGCCGACGATGATGGCGTGTCAACGATGGCGATGATTGAAGATAGAGACAGTGACGGTGCCATGTATCGAAGTCCTCTTGGTTGCGGAGATCAAGCGGCGTGTCCCGGTTGTGATGATCGGCGGTACGGACAAAAATGGTACGTTCATGGGTGTCATGTGTTGAGTGAAAGATGGTGAACAGCGGAGATACCAGTCAGCGCCTGCAGCCCCCAGGACTCCACAAACCTCTTGAAGGTATGGATGGTGTGCTTTTTAGATCTAAAATGGTCCATCAGTGTCCATTTTAAACCATCAACTGCCTCGTCAAAAGCCGTTGTAGGAACCTCCAAGGACAGGCTACAGCCTACCCTCGACACCTTCGAGGCCACCGTAGTAGTCATCGGTAAACATGGTTGCATGGGAGCACGCAACGAGCCCCATAGAGCTTTCTTGAAGGAGACCGGTGGAACATTATGCCATGAGATAGATCCAGGGGTGCATCGCGGACCGGGATGGTCCCTCTCCAGTAGAGGATGAGCCAAGATCGAAAGTCGTCGGAGCTGCAAACAGCACTGAGGAACGCCCTGCCGCAAGAGTAACGATCGGAAGGATTTGAAAACCAGAAGGCGCGTGCAGCGCGTTGTTTTCTATAGTGGGTTCGATTCTCTTTTGTTTGGGTCCTAAGAATTGATTTCAAGGTCTAAAGGTCATGTTAATTTATGAAAATTTGCGACACCTTACATTAGTTATTTGAACACTAACTACTGTTAATTAAATATTAATCATGTCAGTTATTTTTTTACTGAAAATATAATTACACCCATAGTACCAGATTTTGAAATTATTATTATGAATTTGGCTTCCATTTATCCAAATTAGTTTCATAAATATGATAAAATATTATTTGAAATTAAACACACATAAGACATAAATATTTTTTTAAGTAAACATTGAACTTATGTATAAAATAAATTTGTTAATCTTAAAGATTTTCATTATATTAATTAATTTATTATAAAACTAATAAATGTTATATGGCTTCAAAATCAAGTTAAATATAAATTTAACCATGAAAATATTTAATTAAAAAAACAATCAAAAATAGTTTTGAATAAACTATTTCTAACGTCCTAGAATATTATAAATTGAATTCATGATTTCATAATAATATTTTTGATTTCATCATTATACCCTTAAAATATATATTTGACCAATTAATGGAGTTTATAAACATTTGGGCCTTGAACATATACTGATAGAGTGATAAATATCAATGATTTCAGAAAAAAAAAACTATATTTTAACTATTCACCAAAAAGTCAATTATCTTAAAAAAACCCCAAAAATCAACATAAGATTATATTTTTATTATTTATCAAAAAATGGTGTTCATTTTTTCAAGTTAAGTTTCTGAAGGTAATAAAAATATTTTTTATATAAGTTCTCATAAAATAATTTCAAGAAATATATATTTCTATGCACAAAATGGCCTTTATTTTATTATGACCCTTTAAATAGTTTTTATAAAGTGGCAACTTTTGTTGATACATTTTAATTTAACAGATATAATGGTAATACAGTTTTTAGTTCAGTGTTGTGGGTCAAACAATCTACACACGTGGTACTTAATTAAGGAAACTTATTTACTAAAATCCTTCGATACATTCCATCCCCTTAAAGGAATTTCATCCTTCAAATTTTATTATGCTGAGGAAAATAACCGAGGGTATTTATATCTCCTCACATCCCCAACATCCCAAGTAACCTCCTCAAAATTATGGTTCCACCATAGAAACTTGACTATACGGACAATCTTGTTCTGTTAAACCTTGTCTCTTCAGTCCAAGATCTCCAAAGGTTGTCCCCAATAAGAAAGGTTATGTTCCAGTTGCATTGTAGCATCCTGGTTGTGGTTCATTGAGGAGTAATCGAATCTGAGATCCAGCTAGCCTCAAGCATAACTCCTTGCACACCAAAGGCTTCCAACTAGTAGTAAGGGTCTAAGGGATTATAGTGGGGTGATTATACACTCATGATTATAGTGACTCGTATGGGTGATACAACATATAAGTCAATGGAATCATCATAATGAATAGTAGAAGTAAACATAAAGATAAGAGTAAATAACAAAAATTTATAAGCAGTAAGAAATTTTATAGCCAATATCATATAAAAAATTATTTCACATATGTATGCTCAATAAAATTGGATATAAAAGGAATAGAGAGGTGGGCATATAAAACATTCTATACAAAAGAATAAAAAGACAAAAATTATCTCTAATAACATAAAAAGCGTAAGACTAGTCATCTTCTCTTGTACTTCATCCTAGTACAAAAAAAACAAGTGTACAATGTTGGGATCTTGCTTTTGTCCCTAAATTTATATATGAATCATTTCTAGGTACCAATAAGCAACCTGAATATGTTTTGATATATCTTAGTAGGCCACCACCAATAGTGTCATTAAAAATCTGGTCTATGCATATAAGTTTCAGTAGTGCACATGCATAACTGGAGCAATTCTATAAATGATAATGTGAGATAACCAAGTCTATAAGTACATGTTGTGAAAGTTAGTATATAAATGATGAAAACTATATGAATTAATAGACTATCTATTTTAAGATACGTTTGGTGTATCAAGTATCAAACCTGTGAGGACCAAGACCCAAGGCCATTGATAAAGGAGTAATCTCCATGTCCATAGAGTGCATCCATAAAAATCATAGAATAATGTATACCTACATGGGATAGGACCCAATGAAATAGACTTGTTAATCCTCTTTGATTCCATGGATCTCATCTATAGTAAACTTAGTGTAGTCTTGGGAAGAGCCCAATGAGTAAATCCAAGGAGGTCCAAACAGGCCAGATCCAAGGAATCTAATGTAAAGAATAGTTGGGACTATATCATGATGTCGGTGACATTTTGAATTATCCATCATTAGCCCATTTATATAAGGAATCAAGGGGCTATGTTATTTTCCATGCGCTTATCAATTTTATTCATCACATTCTTTTCATTAGTCAATTCACTTCCAAGTGATAAAGGAGGTTCCATTTTAGTTTCCATTCTACCTTGAAAACCATTTACATTAATATACATAATACAAGATATTGTCCATATCATTTAAAATTTTATTTATTATATTAACTTGTAAATCAAAATGGTCCATGATTAATCCAACCTTTTCCATCCCAATTCAATTCATATATGTTTTTCACTCATGTGGGAAAGCTCAACACACCAAAAGTGGTGGCATATTCATAAGAATTCAATAAACCCAACTCAAGGGGTTGTTTAGAGTGATGTCAGTGACCCCCAAGCATGAATAATGTGAAATAAAACATTAACACGTGTTTTGTAACATTTAATTGAAGGTATTACTCATTTTAGAAGAAACGCAAGAAGGGTCTTGTGTACGGAACCACGGTGTGAGCTAAAAAAATCATGTCCTTAATGGAAAAGGTATAGAAAACCTGTATTATATCTGTAGAAGACTCCTAAAATAATATTGGCTTCTAATATAATCTATAATATAAGAAATTAGTTAAATAAAAGAATACCCCCAAAATAGGGAATATTGGCTCAAATGGATTTATCATTCTGTATATAGAAATAAACGAATAAAAATGAAGTAAATTGAAGAGATTGCTAATACGGATGTAAAAAGGATGAATAGCACCTGATTATGGGATCAAATAAGGGATACAACTTTGTGCCTAGAAAAGATATTTAGGGAGATCTCCCATGGTTGGGGGGGTTTTGTGAATGAATATGATGTCAAAGGAGATGATAAGGATTAGAAGAAGAAAAGGGAAAATAGTAATCCACCAACCTTTAAAGATTCATATGGGTTGGACACATGGTTTGGATAACTATGTGGAACTATGTGGTTCCACTCTCCCAAGGGACCCCTCCCCCCCCCCCCACATGGCTAGGTTCATAGTTAGGTAACCTTTTCATGGATCGTGTTGTGCTATTGTCCAAAAGATGAACCACCTCACGTGGTTGTAGCACACTCCTAAACAAATTGTGTTCCAACTATGTGACTTTATCTAAGGGTATTCACCATCTCAAATAGCTTACAAGGCAACCTAACATGGTTAGACTAACCATATTCCACCTATTTATGGGTTGCACGGTTGTTCTACACGGTTACTACTAACCGTGTGCCAGTTGTGGGCCTTAGTATGTTTCACACGATAATGTGCTTTACAACCTAATACTCCAAATACTCATCCAAACTCCTAATACACCTCCTAGTCCTTAATACTTAAATAAAATAAACATTTTTAAGATTCCCAACTCTCATAATTCAATTCTGAATCTCGCCCCAAAATTTGGTCGATCCACCAAATTAAAATTTGAATTCCTTTAGAACATTCAACCTAGTCCATAACACGTGATGTTATAACCTCCCTGCCTTATAGCATCTTCTCCAAAAGATGACCTAGGAAATAAAATAAACATCACCCAACGTTCATGAACTATAATTCAAACAAATTTGTTTCATTTTGGAACACCCAACACACCTTCTAGTGTAACATTAAAAATTTGATACGTAAGCCATTAAAACTCATTCCAAAGATCACATCCAAAGATAAAACATTGATATGACACTTACCCAATCCCATCTAACCTAAGACATGATCACATTATCATCTCTTTCATCAATCGGCCTATGGTTCTCCCCACCATAGGTCATAGTATTAAACATATTATTTCAAAGTCATGGTACCACCACCATTGGAGTTACCTATTAAAAATATGACCTTGGAATTATAATGATTGTCACAACACAATTATCAATATGATACACCTAATCAATCATAAAGAATATACCTATAGTCCTCAAATTGATCAAAATGGATGAATTCTAATCAACCCATCTTAGAATCATCTTGCTGGATTTACCTTGAATGGCCTAGAATGACCTTTACACTACACTCATCTCAACCCACGACATTCAAGATATAGTTAATCAGAAATATTATCTACCAAGCCTAAATAAACATTTGGGGTAACCGTGGGATCATACTAATGGAGTCTATAGAGATTATCTAAGGATATTCATGCTCTGTATTTTACTAGTGAAACATCGGTACATAGCCAAGATATCCACATATCAAGAACAATGATTGAGCCCCAAAGTGATCTCTCACATAGAGGTCGAGTCAGAGAATCAGCCAGTGTCTATTAGTCTGTTTATGGTATTCCAACTCATAAATCAAGTTTCATTTAGGACAACCCACACCTATATTGATATCTAGATCCAACTCAAGAAAGCAATAGGTACTGAAGGGATGGATCTTGTGCCGATTGTTTTACAAAGAAATACAAACATACATTGTTTCATTTATCCAGCAAAAAAAAAGAACCAAACAACCATCCAATGACTGGTCTTAAAGTCCCTTGACCTCTCTCATATAGAGATCTCTAATCAGTGGTCGACTTCTTTCTCCCCAAGAACAATTCTCAAGGAAATCGTTGAAATTCAACCCATACATGTTTCACCAACCTAAAAAGGATAATGGTGTACTCTCTACCTTATGTATTACCCTATACTACGAATAAAGTGAAACTCCAAAGTATTTCCACCCATAATTACATAAGAAGGTATTTATGTTGCTCGGTGTAAAGATGTTTCTCTCCAAATGTATTGAGGAAAATGTCAAGATATTGGGAATGACTTCCTTTTAACTAAGAGTACACTAAGATTCCATCAATAAGAATCTATCTCTTTATCCATCTCTCCAAGCCATGATCTTTCCAAAACATTTTTTACTTACCTTTTAACAAATCCTAAAACCACATCTCCTGGTCATGTGTGTCTAGGTCGCAACAAAGTTAACTATCTCCTGAAACCTTGTTCATTTATAGAATATCTCTCACCATAGGGTAATTTTATTTAAATTATATAATTATCTAGGTATCCATGCAAATAAGCATCACTTTTAGAAACATTCAATCTTCATCCCACTCCTAGACACTCATTGAATTTCCACATCAACCATTACTTATGTGCAACCATCATGAAAGAAAATTTTCACACACAGAGAGTGTACGACATGTACCAACTAATTCAAGACCTAACTCACCCTACCATGAGTCATATATTAACAAGTAAAAAATGAATGTGCTACCCAACATTTCAGTATCATTTTATCGAAATTTCTCTTAGAATACCTCTTCAATATTGGAAACCTCACCTATGCTAGTATTTTTTGTACGATCACTTACCTCACAGTTTTATTTAATATATTTAAGCGATAACCACAAAATCACCGGTAAACTTGGATGGGCACCCAAAAAATCATACCCATCAAACCTAGTCTCTATATGTTATCACCCTAGGTGTTTCATTGAAAATTGAAGGCATCATTGTGCCTAAATCATGAAAACTGATCACCTGTCATGCATCGGTTTTGAAATGAGAATACAACTAATCTCACCACCTAAAAAGAAATCAAAAAACCATGGGTAAACCTCTCTCATATGTTTCCATTTATTAAACCAAATATCACTAACCCATTATGGTATGAGGAAAAACATAGGGCCTCTATTTCTTCTACCTATCCCTAAGGTCACTTGCATGAGAAGAATTTTCCATATAGGGGACTTATCTCATGATGTCAAAAATTCCTATAAATTTTCTCTAAATATATAAAACTGAATATTGCCCATGATATCAACGATATACAATGGTCGAACCTTCCAAAATAAGAATAACGGAATCACCTTCAAACCATTGGGTTACAAGGCCCTGATCCTATCTGAGTATTTTGATATTTAAAGGATCCCTATAGGGTTGTGATAAGAATGTAAAATGATAAGGAGGTGACACTCACAGGGTATCAACATATGGTAATACCCCCCCCCCCTAAGGCCCAACATTCCAAACAAACACCCACCTACCTGGGGTGTCATTTCATATTCTAAGAGTCCTACACAGGACAAATGTCCCCTGAAAGGCACATCGCATCTGAAACTCTTCATAATAATTTAACAATGATTTACTTTATGAGGGTGTTACTTCTACCAAAATATCCCCTTACCCAAGGCATCAACCCTAAAACATATTCCCACATGAAATGATCATATTCTTTACTAACTAACCTCTAGGTCAAAAACAACCTAGGAATAATTCATTAGAGATCAATGAAAATTCCCACATCCACGTTCTAGGTAACTCTTATGGAAATATTAATAATTGACCCCCACATAAGGGACCATGCTATCAAAACCTATAAAAGGTTATAGTTTAATTAATTTAATTGATGATAAATTATTAAAATTTTTAAAGTATGTTGAACTTATTAGTGGTATCAAGTACCAGTTATCAAGTAAAAATATACTAAGAACTTTGTTTAGATGCCACCATACAATATTAGGTAAATTTTCTCATTTTCTCATTTTTTTTATAATCATTAATTTATCTATAATTCCTCGCAATAGGGCTTTGTTAAATAAAATTCCAATTCTAAGATATAGAAGAAACACTCATTAATTTATAATTTTCATTTTAATTAATTAACATATCATCTAAATAAATCTAAAATGTAGATAAAAGATCTCTCATTCATTTTGGGAATTGTTTTAGTAAGATTCCACCATACATTTATATGTAACACCATATAAGTGTTTATTGTAACATTAAATGATCTTACCATATTCATCAAAGTAATACCCTCAAAGGGTTAAGTATTATGGCATATAAAGATAAAGGAAACCTTTGAGGTTCACATTATTCCAACCTAGGTAAATTTAAGTGAAACTCAATAGCAGTTTACTTATTAAATATTAATTACACCCTTAGTGGATTAATCACATAAAAATATTCCTTAACTAGCCTACTTGGTTCCATTTGTGCATTTATGGATTTATTCATACTAGTCATGAGGCCCAAATTATTCAGGCACAAACCTTTATATATTTTTTAACTTTAAATCATTATTTAAAGTAAAAAATTTCCTATAAGGATTATAATTTGGTATATATCTAGGTTTAATTAGATGTATTAACATTCCAAAATTATTAAGGTTATTTCCTTTATAAGTTAAAATTTGAATTCATGTAACTACAACAATTTTTTTACCTTCAATATCATAATATAACAAGACTATTTAAGATTGTTTGATTATATGGTTTACCATTTCCAATTTAAAAAGTCTCATACACTTTATAAATTGAAAATTGGAACCCATTTAATCCTGACCATTAATGTTTCTCGCTAAGAAACCGATGGTCTGAGGCTCAAACATGTCATAATCAATTAGTAAAATAAAATTATATCATCAAGATATGCTGGAAAACATCATTTAGATTGGTTTAGACACTTTTTTATACAACCATATAGAATAACTAAATCCCAAAAGTTTTCACATAATTAAGGAAAATATGTAAACATAGAAATTATCATTGAATCATGGTATATAGGTAAGCATGATAAATAATTACCTTAGCATGTTATGCATGGAAAAAAATCATGAATTCATGGTATACAAATAAGAATGCTAATGACATGTGAATCTTATATTGATGAAATGATGCATGAACACACCTCATGTCAAGCCATATTGGGCCAAGAAGTAAATCTAATAAATTTTTAAGAAACCTAAACATATATTAATCACTCCAAATGAAATAATAACCAACTATAATAATAATATCATGAAAAACAATCCCATACTTATAAACATTATCCCTATCCCGGTGCATGGATATGCCAGACCTAGAAACAAGTTATCTGCTAAGTGATGACATGTTCCTAACATCCTATCTACCATCCCCAAATTTTTAAGACCAAGGAAAAAAGATCCTCCAATACCACGTGGATAATTATAGGTCTAGTTTACTGAGAAGTAACAGAACTTAAGAGCCACCTGACATCAAGTGAAACTTACCATATGCCAGAGGATACTGGCTAGTAGTGAGGGTCAAAGGTGGTACATTGGAGAGACTATAACCCCATGATGAGAGTGTCTCAAAGTGGTGTACAACATATAAATTAGTGTAATCATAATAGTGACCAACATAATTAATCATCTAGATAAGAATAAACACCTTAAAATTGTAATCAATAAATATATGCATAGCCCATATCAAATACAAAATAATTTCATCTATTTTTTCTATAAAAATGGAAAAACATGGAACAGAGAACTAGGAGTGTACACAATTATATACAAAAGATTAAAAATAACAAAACAGTCTCAAATATCATTATGAACCTAATACTAGTCCTCTTCTTCTGTACTTCATCCTGGTACATAAAATCATGTGTCCAAATCTGGTAAATTCATTTTGTCCCAACATATTTCTATGAAGTCTATCTAGGTACCAATTAGTGGCATGAATACGGTGTTTGAGATATTCTTAGTAGGCCACTAGCAATGGGATCTTTAAAAATTCATTCTATGCATATAAGTTATATTAGTGTGTAGGAATAACTAGAGTAATTATATAAATGATAAGTTGATACAACCCAATATATAATTATATGTTGTGTAATGAAATATATAAATGATTAAGACCTATATAAAAGAATAAAAAATCTGTTATGGAATAGGCCAGGTGTATCAAGTATCATATTTATAAGGGCTAGAATCCCTATTTATTGACCAATAAATCCTATTCAAGTTCATAAAACTCATCCATATAAAACATAGTACACTGTAGACTTATATGGGATAGTACCCAAGGCATTGAGTGGGGTATGCTCTTGGATTCCCTGGATATATTCCATAACAAAAACGGTATAAAATTGGGAGGATTCCATGGATTAAATACAAGGTGGTCTGAGTAATCCAGGTCCATGTATTAATCTAAGGATCCCAATTTAAAGAATATCCATTTCTATATTGTGATGTCAGTTCCATATCAAAGTATCCATCATTAAATATTTTTATAAGGAATCAAGAGTTCAGGTTAGTGTCCATTCCCTTATCAATTAAATTCATCACATTCACTTCATTAGTTAATTTATAAACAAGTGATAAAAGGATCAACCATGTTAGTTTTTATGCGAAATTTCTAACCATTTACATTAATATTCATAAGCTAATTGATTTTTTGTCCCTTTTAGAATTTATATCTATTCTATTAACTTTTAAATTAACACGGGGTAAGAGGTATCCAACCTTTAACTTCCCAATTAAATTTATATATGGGTTCCACTCATGGGTGTAAAGATCAGCACATGAAACGGGAATCTTATTTGTAGACATTCAATGAACCCAAATCAGGGGTTGGTTCAAGTTGAGGTTAGTGATAACCAACCATGAATAATGGGAAATTGAACTTCAAAACATTGTTTCACAACATTTAATTGAAGGTATTACTCATTTTAGAAGCAATGAACAACAGTTATAGTGTTTGGAACTATATCTTGGGCTATAAAAATAAATATATTAAGGTAAAAGGTATAATCCACATACCTTAAATGGGTTATTGACTCAAACTCCTTTGTTGGTATCTTATACGATCAAAAATGGAAGAAATTAGAGAAATTGATGAATACCCAAAAAAATAGTACATATTATATTTCATGGATTTAGCATTTTGTATGATGAAACAAATGAAGAAAATAAGTTATAGGATTGAATATCATACTGAAATGGATCCAACATGATGAAAAAAACCTGATTTTTAGATCAAATGATGGATTTACCTCCATTACTTGGGAAAAATGGATTGGGAAAGCTCACATGGTTTAAGGGGTTGCTATGTGTGAATGGGAGAAGAAAGGATGGGATAAGTCTTAAAAGAAGAGGGTGTAAATGGTAATTTGAATCCCTTTAAAGAGTGGCATGGTTTGGCTACATGGTTTGGATAATTGTGCACTAACCATGTGGTTCCAATGTCCCAAAGGAAACCTCCCCCCAATCCCACATAGCTAGGCACATGTTTAGAAAAAAAATTCATGGACCATGCAGTGATACTACACAACATGAACCCACCCTCCCCCCTGCACAGTTTTAGTGTATGGTTAAAAAAATTATGCACCAACCATGTGACATTATCTAAGATCTTACACCACCTCACATAAAATCCTGGGACACCTCACATAGTAAAACTAACCATGGTTATCCCTTTTATGGATTATATGGTTGACCCACATAGTTACTAATAATTTTTCACCAATCGAGTTTTATATCTTGTTTCACCTAAAAGGGAGTTTTTGAATACTAATGCTCCTAAAACTATGTTAACTCCTGAGACACCTCTCAAGCCATAAACCCCATATAAAAAAATATTTCTAAGTTTCACAACACTTGAAATTATATTCCAAATCATGGTCCAAAATTTGGATCATACACTAAATGAAAATTTTAATTTCTTTATAACATTCATCCTGATCTAAAACATGGGGTGTTACATTCACAACTTCTGAGTTTAGTACATGTGATGGGTCTAGTATGTACTTCCTATAAAATGATACATGGGAGAAATAATGAACCTGGGGGAGTTTGGAATGGGGTGATAAGTGATAATATATAATCTTGATATGATCAAGTTTATCAAAGGTACCAATCTATCTAGGTCTCATCTTCCCATTCTTCGCAAATCTCATAACACATTTCCTTATAGATATTCAAAGAGACACCTTATCACCAACATCAAAATATATATCTTGATTATTATTATCTTCTTAGATATTTTTTTCAAATTTTTTCACTTTAATATGTTTCTGAATGGTTTGAACATTTTCTATCATTTCATAGACAAGGTTGGTACATATCAATATCTTTTATCCAACTTTACTTCATCTTGTTAGAGTCATATATCTCTTCTCATACAAAGCCTCAAATAGTTCCCTATAAATGATTTAATTAAGACTATAGTTATATAATAACTCTACCCAGGGGATGTGTTGATCCCAATATCCTTACAAATCTATCAAATAAGATATTGGTATATCATATAGAGTTTGAATTGTCCACTCGTAATGATTATCATTATAAGGATGATATATAGTGTTAAAGAACAACTCTATTTGTAATTAATTCGGAAGACCTCTCCAAAATCTAAAGGTAATATTCAAATCATGATCAGATACAATGGATATTGGTACTCCAAGTAACTTTACCACTTACATTATATATCCAGGAGAGTTGTTCAATGCAAAAATCTTCTTTAATCGAAATAAAATGTCATGAATTTGTAAGGTGGTCGACTATAACCCATATGGTATTTTAACATTTATAAGTTTTTGTAGTTATAAAATGATGTCTATGGTGATGTTTCACCTTTACATACAAGTATGGATAATGGTTTCAACATCCCTTTTGGATTATATTATTCTACCTTAACATGCTGACATACCATATATCAAGATTTATAATCTGTGATTACCCTCTTCATGTTATCCCACTAAAAAACTTTCATCAGATATTAACATGTATTTTTTCCAATGTGATCGGTAGATAAGGATGAGATATGTGCATTATCCAAAATATACTTATTTATTTCCGGAATAGATGGGGAACATATCAGAGTTCCAAACCCTAAAAATCCATCTTTATCAAAGTTGAAATCTGTAATATTCACAACTTTTTTTGTAACTCTGTATTATCTTTCAAATCCTCTTTGATACTCATGTGAATTGATGGTCGAGCAGAAACATTGGTATGATAGGATTTATATCCTTCCATTATGACTATAAGATTCAACCAGAACAAGTCCATGATTATAAGTTCTATTTTAATCCTTATCATGGATAGAGTAGCATGGTATTTTCTACTCAAAGAATCAACCACGTTTTTTCCCTTTCTAGTGTGTTAATGTATCGAGTAGTTATAATATTTGATTGAATTTAACCATATCCTTTGAAGCATGTGTAACCCATTCTAGGTGAATATATATTTCACGATCTTGTGATAAGTGTATATATTAAACTTCTCACCATAAAGGTAATGTCTCCAAATGTTCAATCTAAATATCATCACTGCTAAATCATGTTTCGAGTGATTTTTCTCATGAGTCTTTAATTGTAATGATCCATAAGAAATTACATTTTCTTTTTGTTTGAGGACTCATCCCAAATCTTTTAATGATGCCACACCATAAATAATATACCATTCCCCAGTAAATTGTAATGTAAGAACAAGTGTTGTAACTAACCATTTATTGATATCCTTGAAGATTTCCTAACATTCATTCATCTATAAGAACTTGAATAATTTCTTTATTAACTTGGTTAAAGGGTTTTATAGACATGATAAATTTCTTACTAGGTTTCGATAATGTATAGATAAACTAATAAAACTATGGATTTCAGTTATAGTATTAGGTCTAGTCCATTTCTCAATAACCTCTATCTTTGACGGATCTATAGAGATGCCCTTTATTATTATGGAATTAACCAATAATGATTTTTTTATCAATTATTAATTTTTTTTTTGATTTTTTAATCCAACATATATTTCTTTAGGGTCTTCAATACAATACTTAAGGGATCTTCGATTTCTTACTTTCTTTTGAAATAAATAAGGATATCATCTATAAAGACTACCAAAAATTAATCCAGGTAATATAGAGAGACTCTATTAATAATATATATGAAGATATATAGGGAATTACAAAGTCCAAATGGAATCACTATATATTTATAGTGTCCAAACCTTGTTTGGAATGTTATTTTTTGAAATATACTCCCTTTTTACTCTTAGTGGATGATATCCAAAATTTAAGTCACTCTTTGAGAATAATTGAGCTTCTTCTAGTTAATTGAAAAATTCGTTAATTAAAGTTATTGGATACTTGTTTTATAGTCATTTTGTTGGACACATAGTAATTTATGTAAAGATTCATTTATATATCCTTATTTTTTACAGAGTGGACTTGTGCACAACAAGGTTTAGCACTAGGGAATTTAAACCCCTTATCAAGATTCCCTTGTATCCAGTTCTTCAATTCCTCTAATTCAACAAAATCCATTATATAGGGAGTCTTCCAGATTTTCAATGATCCAAGGATGAGTATTATTTATAATTAAACCTTTCATTCTATGGGAATACCAAACAATTCATTAGTAAATACAATAGTATATTCCCATACAATAAGCATGTTCTCAATATTGACTTCCTCCCTAATAATATGAGCTAGGAACACCTTATTTCTCTATATCAAGGTCCATATTATAGAATTATGTTCTGAAGAATGTGTAATATCATCCTTTAATTGATACTTTATAACCTTATGATTAGATACATAAAAGGATATTTCCCTTCCTCGGTAATTCATCCATCCATCCAACATTAATAAATTTTATTGAAAATGGGGGGGTGGGGAGCTTGAAAAGGTCATGGGGGCCTAAAATAGTAGATCCAAAGAGTGTCATATATCATAAGACTCATAAATTCATGGGGAAGGGACCTCATGGTGTTAAAGTTGGCAGATGAAATGATCGGAGATTCAGGGGAGGAACAAGATTTTTTGGAAGTATATCCCCACAAATCTCAATTGGAAAAGATTTGTACACCATAGTTTAATTTAGCCTATCAGTGGGTGTTTTCAAGAATATATTGATATTCAATGTTTGAGGTGATGAATCCATATTATTTTCATACCTACATGATATAAAAGAATAAAATGAACTAGAATCAAATAAGGCATTCATTGTTCTATATTAGAGAATGAGTGTTCCTTTCACCACATAGTAATTACTGTCCATCTCTGAATTTTTGATTGCATATGACCTCCCTTGACCCCTTGGTTTAAGAGGATTTTTATACCTATTCCCTTCATTAACATAGGGGTTAGGTCACTAATTCACATAAAACCCAAAATCAAGGAATTTAATGGATTGAATAGTGGGTAGAGAATCAACTGGGGACTTCTTCTCTATAGTGGTGTTATTCAGCATCTTTCCATTCCATTGATAGCCATGAGCTACATAGCCAGATTTACCACACTTATAAAACCTTCAAAAACCTGTAAAAAATTACCTTATTGTTTCCTCTAATATTTTTTATATGTTGTTAATAGGATATTTTAATCCCCATAAGTTGGTTCATTAGGGCTCCCATGATACTCCATATTTATTTTCATTTCTCTAGAATCATGTGGGTCTCTATCTTCTATTTCAAACTTAACATTACATTAGAAAACTTCCTCATAGATTCAGAATTATCTTATAGGTAATGACTTCTAAAGACTAGTTTTTAATCCCCAAAATAATTGATAAATATTCTTTTTTAGGTCTAGAGAAAGACTTTGAGTTGTACCTTGTGAGGCTTGTAATTTTTTATCATAATATCTAACAAACATTTCATCCGTCTATTTTAATTCTTGGAATTATCATTTCATTGTAGTGTGAAGAGTCCAAGGGAAATATATAGTGAATAATACTTCATTTAAATCCTCCCACATTATGGAATCAAATTCCTCCTTTATCATTGTATTTCTAATGAGATCCAACAATTATTCAGACTTGCCTTCTAAATAATAGATTTCCAAATGGTCTTCTCATGATCCAAGAATTTAAGGATAAAAAATATATTTTCCATCTCATTAATTAATTTCTCAATAATTAATGGGCTTTAAGTCCAATTAAAAGATTATGGATGTTAATTTATAAATGATTCAATAGAAATCCACTCCCTTCTTAGTGCATTTGGGAGCACCACATTATTCATTTGATTATTCATGATATGATATTGTAGAGTGAGATTTTCCATGATATTTTGAACCCCAGTTCATGTATAATTTAAAAAATCACCACATTGTCCATCGCATCCATCATTATCTCAGATCCTTATTCTTCTAGCCATATCCTTGATAGAGGAAATTCCGTGTTGGTTATACTTAAATTAGTATAAGTATAAAGTTTATAACTATGTTCTTAGAAGAAATATATCAAAATACTAACTATATTCTTCCTCAAAAACCCTCTATGTTTAAATTATGGTTATCCATGATAATTTTCCTACTATATGTTCTTTAACCATTCTAATTAACATGATATCCAAATTCTTCATAATTTTTCAAAACAAAAATTTGAATTACTGTAAGAATAACCCCTTGGATTGTCAAACTAGGTTTGCGGTAAGGGATCATTCATCGTGCACTAGAATTTTATAAGAGATATATTCAGATAAATATTTTTTAAGGTTAATACCCGTAGATTCATAAGTTCCCAAACAATATCCACTTGTAGTATTAATATAGGTATTTATTGATAGTAAAACCACACTCCTCTCTTAACTATAACATAGGATATTCTCCTATACATTGGTTTTTCCTAAGGGTTCTCACTAAAATTTTCTCATTATATTCTGTAAAATAATAAAACTCTTCCTTTGATGAAAAATGAAACAAACCAATCTATGCATACATAAATTATGAATTTATAACATGGGGTAATTATTACTTCTGCAAATATTCTCACAACCTAAGGACATAAATTTTTAGTCTCATGGAGATTAGAAATAGAAACACTTAATTTACAGGATGAGAAATTTTTTATATAAACTAAAACCTCCCTTATACATTCCATGAGATATAATAATCTTCAAATCCTAGGGAAGGGAAAAAATAAAAAGGGGTGGACTCAATTTCTCACTAAGCATAATATAACAACGGACAAAAAATTTAGATCATAGAATTGTGGGAAATCATTAATAAGGGGAAATTATTTGATATAAAAGAACATAACACGTTATGTGTTAATAATAATCATGAATGATAGACATAACATCCCAACGGATAAAAATATTATCATGTAACGATAAAATAAAATGTGAAGTATATAGCATGGGCCAAGGAACATCGAAATGAAATATTTACAATAATAATCATAGGTTTTCTTATCTTTGTGAACTAGGCTACCCACCAACCCATTCACTAGTAAAATTGCGAGTATAGATAAATGTATCACACTCATCCATTTTGAACCAAGATAATTGATAACTCATTGACATAAAATTTATATCTCATTAGATATAGTCGTATACCCAATTCATTATAGGGATATATTGTTCCCACCCTTCTCATAGTCTATATATTTTTGTGCCACTTAAAAACAATCATCGCATCATAAAATAACCCATTGAAAGAAAATGGTTTTCATGATTTTTATAAATCATTATATAAAGAACCCATGTAAATAAAATGGGATTAATAAAAGATAAAAATTTAAATAATATGGCATTCATAAAACATCCAAATAACATCATGAATAAAATTACTTGACACTAAAAACTTAATCACCCAAAATAATAACATGATTAATTAATAATATATGGGGTGAAATTATATATAAATCCAATGCAGGTAGATAATTTTTAAGATAATGAAAACCAAATCATTAAAATAAATTTTTTCAAAACATTTTGTATTCATCATTGAAAATTTCACAGTTTTGACTCTCTTTCCAAAAACTCTCCATTTTTAAGAAAAAAAATGAAAACATTTAATTAAAATGAAATTGATTCAAAAACTATTTTCCCATAGAATTAAATATATATAACATAATTTAAAATTTAAATTATTGTAATGTTGATGTTTAAATAAAAAGTTTCATAAATCAAAGAAATGAGTTTGAGTTACCAAGTCCCTTACCTTTACCCTTGGTTCCCATGGAAGTTATGTATCCTCTTGTATCAACAAGATAAGTTTATTAATTACGTTTTTCCTAAACTTATTCATATAAATTTCCATTTATATTATTCATTAACAACAATTTTCTTCATGTATTATATTTTTTATTCTCTTTTCAACATTGAGTGTTAGTAGTCTTCACTGTTTTGAAGTAAGTTCATAAAATCTGTGATAATATTCCTTTTTTTTATAAAATATCATCATTTAAAAATATTTAAAGTTATTGTATGAGATTTTTTATTTAATTATAATTTTATAAAACCATTACATGGTATTTTTAGTCGTTCTTGATGAGAATAAAAATTGTAATGAACTACTTTTGGTTATTTATCGATATTGACGGATTACATTATAACGATCATTAATTTCTTTTTTATTAGAAAATAATTCATGATATATATCATATGTAATAATAAAATATAATATAATACTATCAATGTTCTAAATTTAAGGAAAATGAAACATGTTTATTTATGGAGGAAGTAGTCTACACAATGCATGATTAGCATTTCCATTAGTCAACGAATGTGAGGTGTGAATGTAAATAGTAATTAATAATTTCAAAATCATAAATATTTTATATAAATCATATTTTTTCATCAATAATATAATTATTAATATCCTTGATGTGTGGTGATGAAAAATTGAAATTGTCACTTCATGGAGGCAGTAATTCGCGCACACTTCCTAACGATAATACTTATTTTTCTTAGTAAATGGAAACAAAAAAAATAATGGTGGTGCCATTATTATAATAACATACCAACAAAATAATGATGATAATATTATTATTATACTATGTTTTTTGTTTTTTTAGAAAGAAAATAATAATAATTAAACATTAAGAAATATGTGATACCTAAATTGAAACATTGAACTTCCTCTTAAGGAACGACTTAGATTTGAGGGACTAAGGTTAATTTGTGGTGACTAGGGAAATTATAGAATTTAAAGGACTTAAAGAATTGTGAATATGGGAAGTAATTCAAGAAAATTTCAAAAATAGTATTGGATTATTGAATGGGTGTAATTTATCTCCCATTTAAAAGTGAAGAAGAGGGACTTTCCCCTAGAAAAGAATGTTAAGTAAGGGGTGAGAATGGAATGATAATAAAGTTAGGTGAGTTAGGTGATGGAAGGTTTCTATGACATGTTGGTAAGACTTTAAAACCTAAAAATGTATTTTTAAATGGTCTTCATATCATTTTAATTTAGTAAAGTCAGATTAATCATAGATGAGTCATTTAAACACTTATTACTCTTAATTAAATATTTATCATGTCAATTATTTTATTACAAAAAATATTAGTAGACCTTTATTTATACCTTTTTAAATAATTATTCTGAATTTAGACTATATTTATCCAAATTTAATTCTTAAATATGAGAAAAATTATTTTAACTTAAACACACATTTTACATAAAAATCGGTTTTAATTAAAAGAGTATTTTAAATTTTAAGCATATATATAAGATAAAATTTTTGTGCTTGTTTATTTTCATGATAGCAATTAATTTATTAAAAAATAAATATAATTTATGTGGATTTAAAATTTTTCCAATCTAAATTTCACTGTGAAATTATTTAATTATAATAACCAATCGAATATAGTTTTTAATAAAATGCTTCTTATGTACTAAATTATTAAAAATATAATTTATAAGTTTAAAATAATATTTTAGATTTCATAATTATACAATTAAAATATACATTTGATCAATTAAAATATTTTATAAACTTTTAGGCATTTCGCATATACTAATAAAGTGATAAAAGTCACTATTTTGGCAAAAAATTATATTTTTTCACTATTCACCTAAAAATCAATTATTTTTGAAAATATCTAAAATATATTATTAAGATTATATTATTATTATTCATCCAAAAATTATGTTGGTTTCGTAAAACTAAATTTATAAAAGTGATAAAATTAATTTTTATATAAGAGAACATAAAATAATTTCAATAATCTTATATTTCTAGGAATAAAATGATCTTTGTTTTATTATATCATTTTATAAAGATTTTTTAAAGTGTTTACTTTTTGATACCCACTAATTTAATTATTATAATGTTAACACATATATTATTTTTATTCAATGTTATGTTTCATACAAAACACTCATATGGTACTTAATTAAGGAAAATGAAAACTAAAATCATGGGTCTTTACGGTGATGGATTATTTTATTATATGGAAAAAACGGTAGTGTGATATCTGATTTATTTAGGTGTAAATGTCAAGCTCAGCTAATAGAGGACATGTTAGAAACATTATCCTTTGCGGGTATGGTTTTATTAGGGATATAGATATAGCCTACCTTTGATTAATTGTGGTGGTCCCCACTTCTTATTGAGTAAGGGGGTATGTCTTAGTAATATCAATTTTAGCATGTTACAAGATCATGTTTTCATAAGAACATCACATAATGGGTTTTCTGAAGGTGGGGAGCACACCATCCCCTTCTACCATTAAATAGAAACATTCCCATGTCTCTTTTCTTGGGTACCATGATAAGTGATGTCGAACATTGGTTATCCTTGTAGGGAACGGGTCATTTATGGAATATAACTTTCTAAAAATATATTATTATTTATCACATGGAAATTATAACTACATAGTGAGTAATTTTAGATATATATTTCTTTTGGTTCTCACAAATACTATCAAGTGTTATCTTAGTGTCAGGAGATGACTGAAAAAGTTCATCGAAATATCTAGTACAATCTACATCAGATTCCTGATGGATGGGTCACTAATGAGTAAAAGGCCAGTTTCATGATAGTTTTAGGAGGATTGTGTCATTTCATGATGTTCTCATCAGTAAATTTCTAAAATACTAAACCTAACCAGGTTCTTAGGGTAGGTGGATGAAATATCATTTGGATTTAGAGGTGTGAACTTATGATTTCCATCAATGTGACAAAAGAGTTTAAGATGGAGTATATGTATTACCATTTTTCTTTATAAGGGTGACATTGGTATATGTACTTTTCGGGAAATTATGAGGAGTATAAGAAGACATTAAAGATTATGTAAAATTTCAGATCTTCTACATTCAATGTAAAATTTTCATTATTTCACTCAATAATAAATTTTTGCACAGATATATTTTTATTTTATAATATATATTTGGGTCTATTTTTAAATATGTGGAGCATAAATCTATCATATAATGTACTCTTGTTAGTGATCCATTCAGAATTGGTGCCAAAGGTTTATAGTTGTAAAACATGATATAGTAATGAATTTATGTAGATGATAAATGTATTAGGTGTGAAATCATTGTAGGATTCATGTAAAAAAATCATATTATTTTCATATAGGTTTTCATTGTATCGGGAAAAATCCAAACATTCCAATGAATAATAAGATGTATAAGAATAAATGTGAAAAATTGGATGTTTATTTCCTGTGTTATCTATTTATAGTTTTTTATAGAGTTTGGAATTCCATGGTTAGAAGAAGTTTGAAAATGTTTTTTTTTGTGACATTCTCTTATGAACTTTAACTTTTATAATCTCTTATTGTAGTCCTTTTAAAGAATGAATAAAATTAAAGGTTGGGATAATGTAGTGACATGGTATTTCCCTTGGGGTACAACAAAGCTCATTATTTATCTTTAGAGTCTCAATCCATTAAATAAAGTATACTTTTAAATTAACTATAGTAAATAATAACAAATCAAATTCACCATCCCATTGGTCAAGAGATGTGGTGTTTAACCTTGTGTTAATTTTTTGTGAATTTTCAGATAGTATGGTTTTAAGGGATATTTTAAATTTTCTTATCAAATAAATATTTATCCAATCCATGTGATTGATGGTATCTACTCAACAGAACCACAGGTAGAAATTTAAAAAAAATTAACTCTAAAATATATGTTTTACCTAGGAGAGGTTTAAATTTTATATCTTGGTTTTGGGTCATAGACCCAGCTTTTTTATGGTTTTATAATTTATACTAGGTTAGTTAAATTGATTGTTATAAATTTACATTGTATTCTTCAACCTAGGTTTATCCACCACCAATAGTGATGGAACCCTATAGAGTCAAAGATATTTGATTGGGGAGATATTGTTCATTGAGCTAAATCCACCATCAGATTATAGTGTAGTGGTGGATTCACATGAAAATGATGGTTGAATTTCATGAAATCAATGAATCAATTGAAGTTTCAGTGGTATTTACACTATGTGGATATTTTAATGCCTTTTATTGGTGATCTCTTATTTATTTATTGAATTTAATTTTCATGTAATTTATAAGGAAATTTATTTATTTATTTGAATGATATCTATTCTAAATTTCATGATTAAATTATTTGATAAATCATTTCTCTCAAATTACTAATAGATAGTCAATTGAGTTTTAAATCAAGGATTATTATCTATTTGAAATTTTAGAATTTAAATCATTTATTTTGATTATTCTATTTATACTTTATGTTATCGGTTCTTGGTAAATTTATTCCCAAGTAAGATATGGGTGGTCGGAATTACACTGGTCACTGATTCCCCCTTTTCCCATAAAATATTCCCTTCTCTTAAATAACATTAGTTTTCAACTTTCACAATGGAAAATGGTTCAATTAGTATGACCCATTATGGGTTAAATGAACTATATAGGTTTGATTGCATTAAAATGGTGATATTTGGCTTATAGATGATAGTGATATGGTCATCTGGAGGAGGCAGTGGTGGTGTAGCCTATTAGAGTAAGTAACGACATCAAATTTAGTGCTTAGAGAATATTAAAAGATGCTAGAGTGGTAGAAATGAAATTCCCACAAGGTGTTGGGGGTCTTCCATGGGATTTGGGTGTGCTTGTAGGTGATAGTGTTGTCAATGTTAGAAATCATAGTTGAATTGGATATTTCTGTGAAGTTTTAGGATTTGGGGGAGAAAACCTGATACATGGTGTATAGTGTATAAACAATTCACATTGTATGTCTTCAATTAAGGAGTTATCATTTCCATAGGGAGATAAATATCACATGACATTTAACCATATAAAATATGTCTTGTCTTATTCTTAGTTGGAATATAGGGTTTAAATGTAGAAATAAATATCACACATTTTTTTTACTATAGGTCACATTTCATGTTCAGAGGACCACTTGACTCATGGTGTATTGTAGTATGTAACATAGCTAACATATTAGACCCAAACACTATGTTTTCTAGTGGAAACTCCATGTTGTTAAAGGGAATGACTTGATCATGTGGGAGTATATGCTCAAATATTTAAATTGATGCACATAGTACTTAAAAGAGGAACAAATTATATTTACAGTGGACTACATGAATTAGGTCTCATTAATTTATATGAAAACTATCCCTTGAGTTTCACATTCTTTGTTTAGATTGAGAACACATCATATAGGTTGAAAGTCACATGACTCGAGCCATGTGGTACATGATCGGGTGACTCTATTGACAAACATCCTAGGTCTCTAAAATGAAATATTATGTTGTCACAACCTATCCAAATGCGGCTCGTGCCACGACTCCCCAAGCCCACCTTTAATAGGCCAGGGGATGGAAAATAGCCCCAAGTAGGAATATCACAAACATGGGAGACCTTAACATAAGTACTTGTACACATGCACATATCTTCAAGCCCATAAAATGCTAAAATGTAAAAAACCTGAACGACCATGCTTGCATACATCTAAATCCCACAACCAAAGTATGGAAAGAAGTAAAGGAAAGTAAACATGAAAAAATACAATCCCACCACAAAGAGTCTTAAAAAAAGTCCAACATGAAAGTAAACTAGGGACTGTTATCAAGGTACTACAGGAACACACCTTAGTCTATCTAGTCTCACTAAGCACCATCTGGTCTTGGTCCGTCTAGGACTCTATCGAAAGGATGATCTTCTACACAACACATGAGAGATACAGGTAAATCCCAATCATGGGTGAGTATAACAATACCCATTTAGACACCCTGAAACCACAAAGCATACAACAAAGGGATAACAGTAAGATTTACACAAGTATATGTCTACAATACATATAACAAGAATATCCCGATATACTCATCAAAGACACATAATCTAAATGTAAGTCAAAACCATATTTCCAGTCTAAAATTAGAGCTCAATTATTATACATAGCGCTCATCTGGGAGAACACAATCCATGAGACTAATAACACTGATGACATCATAAAGAATATTATGCACAGATGAGGGTCACACCCATAGCCGTGGGGGGTACCGACAACTCAATCTAGAATAACCCATTAAATAGAGGATCAACACCCATATATTTCTTTTCATGATGATCCCAAGAAATTCACCTTAGGAAAGAAGAAGATAGAGAATATCAATCCAGGCCTCACAGAAACATTTTTACAAATCTACCAAGAAATCCTACAGAAGGGATTGTTTCCCTATCCATATGAGGATAATCTATAATAACCCTATGTAAATAGATATGGGGAATATACACTAACAAAACAAGTCCATGATACATAGGATAGGGGATCCAATCCAATATTAAGCTAGTATATGATGTATATTATGGGTACACATTGTATCCCTTCAATCCTATGTCATGCCCAGGTAAATGGATCGTGTCTATGTTTGTGCCCATTTTTTTGTAACCATACATAGTGTGCGGCTTCCCATTTACATCTTCCTATGTTCTAGTACATGGGTTATCCCAGTTACCTTTTTTTTTCAAGCCATATATGTGTGGGAGTACAAAATGTGTTCTATCCCATGTAATCAAGCTTGTGTATGTGTTCCTTCAATGGTACACACTGAGCTATCGAGGAGGGATCACACTTCGTGTGATAGGATCACAAATTGTGTGATCCTTAACTTATTCTTGAGACCCTATTCCTCATTAAGGGGTTTCTAAATATCCTATGACTCAAAAGTACAATCCATGTTGACTGAGTTCTTCTAGAAACCTTAGTTCTTCCATCCACATGTGATCACACTGTTGTCACCTTGATTATCAGTCTCGACCTTGTAAGAAAATACAAATCCATTTCGGTCGAGCCTCATTGTGTCCATTCATAGAAATTCATCCTTCAATTCCATTTGAAAATATGATTCCATTAATCTCATCTCCATCACACGTACCTTCTAAAATCAGAGGTCTCTTATACAGTATTATGTTTCCCCTATACCATCTACATAACTCAATAACATCATGATTCTACCGGATCTAGAATATAAACTCAGTTATCCATGAAATGGGTTTGAAAAAATTGATACCTCGGTAGATGTAAAACCATGGGCCAATGAAGACATCTACGATGAATAAAGAAATTGGGGGAGAAAATAACAAGGAACAGTAGAATGGAATGGACCTCAGTAAATGTCCATGCAGACCATGATTTATTTCCATTATAATGATGAATGAAGAGATAATAAAATAACCACAACAAAATTATCCCAATAAATTCCCAAAATAATACCATCCCACAGTATGCCTGGTCTGTAGATCAATATGTCGGTTTATTGATTTGTGTTCATCATAGAATTGAAAACGGAGGAGACCAATAAAACTAGAATCCTACCTCAATTTGGAGTGATCGCTGATGAAAAACAGAGTCTCTCTATGATTTTTGGTTATATCGTATGATCCCATCTTGCATTGGTCATTGATCTTTGATTCAATCATCATTCGTTAATGGAATCTACTTCAATTCTCATCGATCACTCGCCAATGATTTGTAGGGTTATGTGGATGACCCTAAAAATTTTCCATAAGCATGCTTTTAAAGAGAAGCATTTGGTTGTTTCATCAATGGTTAAATTGAATACTTTTATTTAATTATTTTTTTTTATTTTATTCCCTAGATGAATTTTTGAAAAAAAAATGCACCAAAAAAGGTTGTTTTGTGACTAGGGTAAAAAATTTATTTTAAACTCCACAGTTCCTTCAAATTTCTAATATGGGGCCCCATTTAGAATTTTTTTCCACCTTTTTAAGAAAAAAGTGAATATGTGTTTATTAATATATTTAATATATTTGAAACATTTATTTTCTATCATACCAGGCCTCAAAATTTCATGTTGTCTTAGTTACTGGACTCAAAAATAGTTCATACGATATTCGAAATAGTACATGGAAAATATGAGTCATTACATTCTCCCCATCATGGCTATTTATGTCTTTGAAAGTCCCAAATAAGTGGATAAAAAGGAGATGTGGGTACTAAGCATGCATTTGAGCCTCCCACTCCCAAGTGCTCTCATCAAGATTCTCAAGCTACCACCAGACATGAACTAAATGAATCACTCACCCATGATGCATCCTCTCCTACAAATCCTCCATATCTATTGGGTACTCAATAAAGGTATCTCCTTACATTATGTCCATGTACCTCCATTCGATAACATGCGATGGGTCATGCATGTACATCCTCATTTGTGACACATGGAAGATGTTGTGTACTCGATATAACTACAGACGCAGAGATAACTTGTATTCCACCTCACCAACTCTACATAGTAACTATAGAGGGATAATGAATCTCAAATATATCTTTCCACCCGGACCAAATATCAGTAATCTATGTTGTGGTGAACCTAATTGGAACAAGTGGACTCCTTCCCCAAACTCTAAAGGCCTCTATAATCTGTTCATATAAGACTTGTGATTGTTGTGTGAAATCTTCATCCACTCCAAGATGATATGCACCTTCTCAGTAGTTGTTCATGCCATCTCTAGTATCATGAGTGCTAACTCTCCTAGAGCATTTCAAAAAAGCGGTGACCTATAGGGTCAGCTATAAAAATCCTTGAATTGTACAATACTGATGGTTCAAAGGTAGCTATTATTTTACACACACTCCACCAGTGGAAGGTGATACTCCCAACTACAGCCAAAGTCTAACAAGAAATATCATAGCATTTCCTCTAGAACCTGAATAGTCCGCTCAGTCTATCTATTAGTCTGGGGGTGAAACACTATGCTCAAGTGTAAGTGAGTCCCAAAATCCTTTTTCAGTCCCTTATAAAACCGATATGTGAAGATAGAAACATGGTTTAGAATTGATCATCGATGAAACTCTATATAGTCAATATATCTACTTCATGTAGAGGCATCCCAATCTCTCTACTAAACTCTTATCTTGAAAAGCTTGGAAGTGGGTTGACTTGGTGATTTGGTCTACGATCACCTAGATGGAATCATGTCCCCTAGAAATATGTGGTAAACACATCACTAATTCTTTGGATATTCCATCCTAATTTCACTTAGAAGCCTCAAGGTGGTAAGCTAAACCTACTGGAATTTGGGGCTTAGCCCTCGCTTTCTCACAAGTAAGGCATCGAGAGACAAAGTCTACAACTAACTTCTTTATTCCTAGCCACCAAAACTTATGTCGAAGGTCTTGGTATATCTTTGACACAACTAGATGTAATTACAAATTATATATATGAAAATATCTTGTAACCTCCTCTTATAATGTCACTTGTACCATGTACGTCCCTTGAAATAAACAACATGATCCCCACCATCATAAAATCCATCTGGAGCATATACAGTGGATATCTGAGTACATTGGGTCTCATAGTCGGCGTCCCCATGTTGTGCCTCCCTAACTCACTACAAGAGAGGAGGGGTAACATCCATCTACTAGAGGTAAGATGCTTCATCACCATTCACAACGGATAACTACCAACTATCAAACTTCTCTAGCACCTTATTCATCAACAGCGAATCAGATTTACTTCTGAGAGCATCTGCTACCACGTTCAACTTACAAGGAGTCTAGATAATCTCAACGTCGCAATACTAGAGGAACTATAGATATTACCTCTTCCTTAAGTTAATATCCTTCCAAGAGAAGATATACATCAGACTATTGTGATCAGAATAGATGATAAATTTCCTATACATTAGGTAGTGTCACTACATCTTTAGTGTAAAGACAGTCATTTTAACTCGATATTTTGAGTCACGTAGTTCTTCTCATTTGGTCTCAACTAAATTTAATCATAGGAAATAACCACCTTCCCCTATATTTAAACAAAACCAAGACTTGTTCCCTAAGCATCACATAACATTGCGTACTTGACACCCTCCTCTGGCCATTTCAATATGGGAGTTCTCGTCAACCTCTACCTCAACTACTGAAAATCCTACTAGAACCTATGTATCCATATGAAGGGATTCCCCTTTTAGGTCAAAACTGCCATGGGTTTTAATGTATTAGAAAAATCAGTTATGAATCTATGGTAATTTTCCACCAACCCAAGGATGTTATGTACCTACATCATGCACTTGGGTTGATCCAAAGCTAACACTACATCAACTGTATCCAGGTCCACTACCACTCCATCTGCTGAGATAACATATCCC
Source organism: Viscum album (assembly GCA_963277665.1). NCBI lineage: Eukaryota > Viridiplantae > Streptophyta > Magnoliopsida > Santalales > Viscaceae > Viscum > Viscum album. The sequence continues at coordinate 375,159,966 of OY728126.1, read as the reverse complement.
AGAAATTTTACCTCCTATATCTAGAACTAGAACTTTGAGAGCTTACTATAAATTTGGTTTTCTTAGAGCACATCTAGAACCATCATCAAGTTTCTTTCATTCTCCTCTTGGATGTTGAGTACATAAGGATATCATCGATGAAGACTACCATGAACTGGTCTAATAAAGGATGAAATATCTGGTTCATGAATCCCATGAACACTACAAGTTTGTTTTTCATGCCAAATGGAATCACTAAGTACTCATTGAGATCATAGGGACATCTGAATACTATCTTCAGTATATCCCTATCTCATACTCGCTACTGGTGATAAGCTAACCTGAGGTCAACCTCCAAGAACCATCGTGACCCTCTCAATTGATCGAAGAGGTCATAAATCCTAAATAGTGTATACTTATTCTTCACGATCACCTAGTTCAAGCACCATTAGTCAACACATAACCTCACACTCTCATCCACCTTCTTGAAGAATTAAACTAGGGATGCCTAGGGTGAAACATTGGGTCTAACAAATCCCTTCCTCTATAAGTTTCCAACTGCACCCTTATCTCACGAAACTCTAAGGGAGCAATCTGATATTCACACATTGATATCGGTTTTTTCCTAGGGTGTAGATAAAGGTAGAATTCTATCACATGGCATGAAGATAATCCAAGAACATCCTTAGGGAAGACATCCTCATACTCTATCACCACTGTAGAGAACTAAAAATTCATAACATTCACTCCACCAAGGGTCATGCTAGACAAATGATGTGTAATCAGTTTCATCATCCTATGCATGAGTCCATGTTGCTCTGTCCGAGTTTAATTTTCACTGAAAAAGGAAATACTAGTCCCATCCCTATATACACACCACATCTTTCCCCTAAAATAGTCCAACTAAGGGATCAGTAGTAGATAACCATTCCATACCTAATATGAAATCATAGGGCCTCATCGCTGCTACTAATAGATCTCAATATAGACTCTAGCCTCCAAGATTTAGGTCACCCTATTGTCACAAGTGAGTGATCGCAGATTCATCTCCAGTAGGAGTCTCCAAACATAAGGGTCAAGACAAGGGCTCAATCAAAATCACTAAGTCACAAAACAAATAGGTGATAAGAAAGGAATGACTAGAACATGTGTCTATCAATATTGCATCTAAGTTATGAAAGACAAATGTAGTACCTTGAATCATTTCAAGAGCCTATGGATCACAAGCCTCAACCGCCTGTAACTTCCCCCACCCTTGTCCTCCATATCCTCGATCCTTGCATGGACCACCTAGGGGAGGTGGTGGAAAAAAGTTGAAGTGTCAGGTACCTCCAAATACTCCAACAGCCCCTCTGTGATGTCTTCCACCCTATGGACTAATATTCTCCTTCCTCTACCTCTCCCTCTGTATCCCATCCATAGTATCCTATTCAGATGTATAGTGGGTTGGACAATCTCAATAAATATGTCCCCTTCCATCATATGAGTAGCACCGTCTATCCCTGGTCTCATTAGACCCATCCTATGATCCTTGATATGCAAACCCTTTATCCTCAGACCTGCTCCTGAAATGTGTCAAATTTATAGGTCCCTAAGACCAACATCATCTCTTTACTGCTGAGGTCTTTTCTCCTACTTTCCTGCTACTAGAAACCACTATCTATGTATACTCATCCAAGAAACTCTCATCCACCAAATCTCTCACTAACAACTCAGCATAAGTAGGAATTCATAATGGGATAACAATAACACGAATGTATCTATAAATTCATTTCTCAATGTTTTGATATCAAAATAATTGATCTAGAACAATACCCATCAAGTACCTAGTGAGTTTGGTTAACTAAAATGAATACTCAATTATTATTTTACAACACTACTAGAGATGATGAAGCTCTTGAATATGTACAATCCTCAATATAGATAGAGAGAACTCCTCTTTGAAAAGGTACTCAAAATTTGACCACTCTAGTGTCACCTTTATATATGACTAGGTTACCAAACCCCACTATCTTCCCACTGAGCAATGAGGAATGCCCGCTGCTAGGACCACCATTTGATTAGATAGTGTCCCAACTAAAAGAAAAATTTGTTTCACTATCTCAATCCAAACCTCATCTACCAGTGGGTCAGGCTCACCTCAAAACCTATGGGGTATTTTTCACTGAAATTCATAAAGTTCTCTCAGCCTACACACCTCATCCAATGGTATTGTGGGTACCATCTACTACTCTACATGAAGTGGTATAATTGTTGAACCACCTAAAGGTAACATATTTGGAACTAGTCCCTGTATCGATGCATCATCACTGAGGGGATCATTATCATGATCTCAACATTGAACCATATCTAGAATAAGTCATGGAAGCATCCTAAAAGTAAGCAATATATAAAATGATCAATAAGTATATATAGAGAGTTGACTCATAAAGGACATGAAAACCCCAATGTATTTCTATGTGATTCATGTGACAATATTTTCCATTTCAACCAATGTTTTCATGTACCAAGATGAAAGGCAGATGATCAGAGCCCTGGTGTATGGATACATAGATCATCTCACCAACATTGGAGTCCCTAGCCTAAATTTTTAACACCAAACATTTAACACGGTTTCCCCAAACCAATCTCATAGACTCTGGTACTAAGTTAGAACTGGCTACTCTAATACCACTCTATCATGACTCATCAGAAAGGGGTTTGTGTTGTGATTACCAATCCCACCTCCAATATATGAGGGGTTGGTGACTAGCACTAAGTAGTAATATCACTAACATTGGATTCCATATCCTATGTACTTGTACAAATTCACACATCTCCATGCACATACAATGTTGAAATGTAAAAGAAACTAAACAACCATGCATGCATACAAATAAATCAAATGACCAGAGTACGACAAGAAGTTAAGGGAAGTAAACATGTACAAATAAAATACCACCATAAAGAGTCTGAAAATAAGTCCAACCTGAAAGTAAACTAGGGAATAATTTCATGATACCTCTATAACACACCTCAACATGTCTGGTCTCACTAAGAATCGTCAGGTCCTAGTCTGTCTAGGACTCTTTCAAGAGGTTGATCACCTATACAAGACACAACAAGTGAGGAAAATCTCGTGTAGTGGGGAGTATAAAAATAACAAGTAAGACACATCAAAACCACAAACCCTACAAAAAATAATAGTAGTTATCTCTGCATAGGTATATGTCTACAATGCATATAACAAGAATATTAAGATATACTCAACAAAGGCTTATAGTTTAAAGGTATGTCACAATCATAATTCAAGTCTATGATTCCAGATCAATAATTCAACACAACACTCATATGGTAGAACAAAATCCATGATTCTGGTAACACTAATGACATCTGAAGAGATACAATTCATAGATGAGGATCACATGCCGGGCCATAGGGGATACCAACAACTCAATATGAAATAACCTGCTAAGTAGTGGATCACTGCCCATATAGTGTTGGTCATGATGATACCAAGAACTCCTCCAAGGGAAAGAAGATGACAGAGGATCTCACATTGGGATTCACCGAAGTATTCCAAAAACACTATTCAAGAATTCCAGCTAAAGGGATCATTGTCTTATCCGTAGCAGGTGATTCCATACTAACCATCGCAGAGTGGATATAGGAATATAACCTAACAAAACATGTCCTTGATATGGAAGGAAATGGATCCAATAAAACATTAAGGGAGTACAAGTAATGTTGTAGGGGTACACATCATGTCCCTTCTTCCTCGGGTCCTACCCCTGTAAATGGAATGGGTCTGTGTCCAAGGAACTATACATGGCATGTGGCTTCCCATGTACTTATGCACGTGTTTTAGTAAAAAGTTTATCCTGTGTATATTTTTTCCAAGTCATGTACATGTGGGAGTACATGAAATTATATAGTCTATGTACTCTAGCTCGTTTCCACGTGCCCTCTATGGTACTGGATGAACTATCAAGGAGGGGCACATATCGTGTGATCATGAGATTCCTCCAAAAACCATAATTGATGTTAAGGGGGTCCTATACTATGTGTGGATCCTTTGTATTTGTCGCGTTGATTGATTTTTTTTTCAATAATCCTTGGTTATTCCTTCCTCATGTTCTCTCTCCACCACCACCTAGATTCTAATCCTTAAACATGCTAGAAAATGATGATATGTTCTATTTGAGCCTCAAATTGGTCATTTTCTAGAATCCGGCCATTGAATTCATTTAGAAATATGTTTCCAATCATCCCACTATTGTCTCACACACCACCTAAACCCAAATGTCACTATTTTGGTCTTATCCATTCATTTATACCATTTTATCACCTTTGCCACATCTTTCCAATCCCATATATATAATATCGGATAATTTCTCCAAGAATTAATGTACAATGATCGATTCATCAGTAGATGTCAAACCATAGGCTAAAGAATAAATCCCATGATAAATGAATAAATTAAGGTAGAAAAGAAAAAAGAAACAATCATGATGAATGGACCTTAGTTGATGTTTGTGTTGACCTTGATTCATTGATGTTAGAAAGATGCACGATGAGAAAATCAAATAACCACAAATAGATTCTCCAAATAAATCATCACAATAATCACATCCCACAATATGCATGATTCATGGATCAATCTGTTGGTTGATTGATCCATTTTCATCATAGAATAAAAAATAGTGATATAAACCAATCAAAAAAACGTCCAACCTTGATTTGGATTGATCTCTAATGAAGAAGGGAGTTGCGTTGTGATCATTGGAGATATCCTATGGTCTTTTATCTCACCAGTCATCAATCTTATATTTTTTCATTGTCTGATAATAGAATCTCTTTAGCACTCTTCAATGGCTACCCAATGATTTTTAGGGTTATATGGATAACCCTAAATTTTTTTCAAAATTCTGTATTTAAACAGAATCATTAGTTCACTACATCAATGGATAAAAAAATAATTTCATTTAATAATTTTATTTATTTTATGGTCATGATGAATTTTAAATAAACTCTTAATAACGATATAGTTTATGTCATGCCTAGGGTAAAACTCACTTTATAAACTCAACACTTCCCTAAGATTTCTAATCCAAGCCCCCATTTATAATTCATTCTATTGTTTTAGGAAAACTATGCATGTGTTTTTTTTAATATATTTAATATATTTCAAACATTTAATCCTATCACACAAGTACTTGGAATCACATGTGGTCTCATCGTATTGTCTCGAAAATAATCCATAAAATATTCAAAAAATAGTACATGGAAAATTTGAGTCATTATATATGAATTCTAGGATTATATAATTGGACACTGGAGGTACACATAGACATACTACCTAAGGATGAAATATCATGTTCAATAGAGTAAATGCAGTATAATGGGATATTTATGGTGTTTTACATGTATTTTCACCAGGGTGTTAGAGTCAGACAAATAAATTGTCTTTTTTTTATAATTTTTTATATAGAGAATGATGATATGATCCCAATAGATATCGATGACTACTATAGAGGTTCTTTTGGTTGTATGAGGATCTTATCACTAAAGAGAAGATGAAAAGGTTCGAGTGATGTGTTATGAAAATACAAGAAGTCTATACTCCACCATATATCAGGACACAATCCAAAATGAATGGGGTTTAAGTAATCCCTTGGCAGAATACATCAAACAAGGTGTGTTCTACCATATGATAGATGGGGTTAATATTCCTTTCTGTGTCAGGGTGTGGTTTCCATTAATGTAGTTAGGTAATCCCATAATCTATATGCATTTCTCAATGATACATGGTCCTCCATCCATGGAATCAATACTCCCTAGTTTATCAAGACATAATCCTCTATAGAAGTCTAGATTCCCTTGAATGAGTTACATTCCCTCCATGAGGCACATTTACCAACTATTATTTTTAAAAAGTGGCATGGTAGTTATGAAGTCAGATGATTTGGGTGTTATATATCATATAATATATCAGGAATTTTCATATTCATTTGATATGTGACTTAAAAATGTGTTGTTAGCCTCATATTTTATGATCCTTGTGCTACTAGAGCATCTATAAAAACATAATATATTCAATACTTAGTGGATTTGAGTTTAATTCTAAGGACATTCCAATTTCAATGGGTTTGATATTTTTGAAATAGTATTTGTGATTGTCCCATGTTGAGTTTACTTTTTTATCCTTTTTTAGAGCATCTTACTAGGTATGTTTATACTCACCCATGCATGGTATTTGTTCCAATGTGTGTTGTGTATATAGTGAAAATACATAGTTTATAGGAAACCTTATTGGACATAAAGTTGGTAGAGTTAGTTCCTAGGGGAATGTGATGGTGATTAATGGAGATGGATATTGTTAGAATATATTCTTTGAGTCCTTTCAATAAGGTGGTGTCTTCCCACATTTATTTCTATCATACATATTGATGTTCTATTAATATTTCTACCCTTATAGGGTTTTCTTATGTGTCATTCTATGATTAGTTAATGACACATTAATTAATCATTAAATAGTTCAATTATTTATATTTTTATGGATTTTGGATATATTGTATATTGGGTTACATATCTATCATAGTTTATTATAAGATATGGTTTCCCATGTATATTATACCCTCATGATGATATTCACCATACCTTGTCCTATTTTATGTAGGATTGGGGTGGAACACTCAGCTTGAAAATAACCCATGTGGGGTCCTAGTGGTTTGAATCATGTAAAAGTTTTCTGGATCTAAAATTAGTGTTTTTTATAATGTATATATGTCTGGAATGAATGAAAATTTTAATGGAATGTGATTCAAATTTTGGAAATGATGTTGAGAGATCATGTTTAAAATTATGTGAATGTAGCCAATGTTCACTTTGAAAAACATAAACCAACTAAAGATGATCACATACTTAATGAAACTGATATGTGGAGTGAAAGTAATTTGTTAGGTAGGGTGATTATTCTATTTGTATTATCAAATATTCTATTTGATGTGTACTATTTAGAGTCATACACTACAAAATCATTATATGATTAATTGGGTAAGAAATATAACATTGATGACTTAGGTATGTAAATATATTATTTTTCAGAATTATTGAAATTTAAAATTGTTAATGGAAAAATAGTGATTGCACCCATGTATAAATATATGAATATCATATTTTCATTGATTGATGAAGAAATGAAGAATCTTAAAAAGTTTCATATAATGTCAATTGTAATGAAGTTTCCCCAATCATGGGAGATCTTTGGTAAGGATTTTAAGAATTATAAAGGATAATTATCTCTTAAATGTGTTAGGATTTAAATTTTTATGGTAGAATAATATTATTATAAAAATAATATGGTACTACTCAAAAATATGGTAAGAATCAATATTAAGTTTTAAAGGGATCCTCTAATCAGCATCTCCCAATTTTCAAACAGGTGGAAGGAGTCCGACGAGATACCTTTATTATATAGTCTACCCCACTCCTTAAAATTACTTTATCACTATCTCCCTTATTAGTCTCTCATTGGATTTGGGTTTTCTATCACTATTTTTATATTCTCTACCAATTTGGTTTCAATATTTTCTTTTGTGGAAACATTCCTCATAGTTGTAGAACCTTCTCATCCCCTCCCTTTTTCCTTTCCCATCAAGATACACCACATCTTGGTCTAGCATAATTATTCTTATAACATATTGGGATGGTGAGGAGTTTCTTTTTCCCATCAATTTTGGTTTTTTATTTCATTACTTATTTAATCATTTTATAATGAAACATAAAATTTATTAGGTTTTTAAAGTTAATTTATAGCATAGGTCATACCTGAAGTAATATATCAAGTAGTGTTGGATAATTGAATTTTGTATCTTTAATATAAATGACTAAAAGTAATGTGTTGGTTTTGAAAATAGTTTTAAGTGAGAAAATCTTTATTAACGAGATTAATATTTGATAACAATGTTGATTTTAAAAATTATGAGATAAAGAGTTCATTGTCAGCTCACTACACACATTTAAAGTTCATTGTTCATAGAGGATCATTTACATTTGTAGTAAGTGTTTGGTTGAGATTAATCAGAAGCATGATCACCCACTATGATTTTATATCCAATCAAGTAAAACCAAATCCTTGACACAAAAATAATTCATCTAAGGTCCAACCATTATGCATGGTACAAGATCTTCCAAAAATAGATTTAAATCTAAATTAATAGTGGAAGAAAAGGATTCTTATTTTTTTCAAATTGTAAAAACACATGTCACACATTCAAAATATCACACCGGTCAGTTGTAAATAGAGAGAATTAAATTCAATCACACCAATAAAACGTATTAAAATATGAATCAAAGTAATATATGACTGAATGATATGTATTAAAATAAAACGATAGATGGAAACTATGGCTACCATATTTTCTAGAACACCCTTGACATGTGTGTATCTCCCTCACAATGATATCCCCCATATTATCATTCCATAAAGAAAATATAGTGGATTGGGTGGATCTACATCTTTATCCTAGCTCTTCTTATGAGGATAAAGAGCTCCAAAACCTTTAAGGTGTTATGAAAACCCTATGAATATCCAAAATAGTTGATCTTCACTCCATGGTCATGATTTCAAAAGAGTTCCTCAATGTTCACTCTTATAGATAAAGTGGAATATGGTTTTGGGCTCTCAAATTTCAAGATACCAATTATGTCTTTGTTTTAGATAGGGAAATTACCTAACATTGACTTATAAAAAACATAAGAGCTTATGGAAAATATATTTAATATATCCTTGTAAAATTTTGATGAAAATGATTGTATATATTGGGAGAGATTATCACAATACTGCACCAAACTCTTCTCTTTAAAAAGATTCAATTTTCAAGATAACTATATTCGGTTGGGATATCGTATGGATGAATTGGGATAGGTTTCTTAATAAGAGTTGTTTCCTAATGATTTTTTTATCATATCACAAAATTTCAACCCAATTATATGGACGTATTTCTCAGAATGAGTGATATAGTGGACATATGTTCTTGGGATCCAGGTAGTTTGGACAATTTTTCTTCTACTTCATCCAGGTTCCTACAAATCACCTACTCTTACAAAAAATTAAATCAAAAAAGTAAAATTTTCCATTCTGCTTTTAATTAGTAGAAACAAAAATTAATTAAATGGGCATTAAAATTTCTTATTAAAATTTTAATTTATAATTCAAAATATTTTAACATAGTGGTATAAGGGTGGAATTGAATAGTGAATATTTATGTGATCACACCCCCACACTTGAACATTTTCACCACCAATAAAACTAACATTTCAAAAAATAATGAATGATTTGATGAATACAAGATGATATTCCTAATTTTAGGAATTTTTAACATTCAAAAGAAATTAAATTTGGGATATTAATGTGAACAAATCAGGAACTACAGCAAAGCGTCCATACTAGAAAAAATGGAAATGGGTTTCTCATAAATTGTCTCAAAGAAAAATTCATAGAGATATACGATACTAGTCTTATTAAGGAATTCACAAGTCGACCATGACACTAAATCTCCATGTGTGTGCAAGAAAACCATTTCAATCTTATATTTCTACTTTTTATTCAGTAAATATAAGCTATCTTAAAAATTTTATACTTACCTAGTTCTTTATACTAAACTCACCCTACACCCATTTCAATAAAATTTTCAGAACCCTATCAGATAAGAATTCATAAAATTTAAGAATTTTTTGTTTCATCATATATGTTATGTTGTATTGATATTTTTTATTTTTTTTTCAACAACATTAAGTAATAATTTTAGGTCAATCTAGTATTGTAATGAAATTTATTGGATAAGGAATAAATATAAAAAAAATTCTATTGCAGACTAACATTAATTCTAACATATATATACCATAAATTATGTGTAAAAAGACTCACATTTATTGGTTTTGGAAATGATTTTTAAAGATATTAAATGACATAATTTTCCCATAAAAAGATCATAAATAAAGTACCAAAATCATAATGGTTTTGTGAAGACATATTTATTTATATCATTGAAAATTAACTGATTATACTAAAATCAACCATCAATGTTAAATATTTTCTCAAATAACATGTCACTGGTGAAATATAGTTTCTATAAATGTTAAAACAATCTGATATCAAGAAATTTGAAATTTATTTTTAATAAAATCCATGATTTAAGGGAAGTATAATATGGTTATTCCATCCCAAAAGTGAAAAAATAAGAGGAGAAATAAGAATAAATAAAGAAAAAGTAAAAAATATAATGAATAGTGTAAAAAATAGGAGTGAGAAGAAAGAAAAAAATAAGTCTTTATGAACTAAATAAAGTGGGAAAAGTAAAAAATACTATTCATCAAAAAAATGATAAAAATAATAAATATGATTAAAAACATAACTAATCTAGGAAGATATCAACCCCCCCCCCCCCCCCCACACACACACACACCAATAGTATATAATATCCTCACTTTAATAAAAGATAATGTGGGAAGGAAGGATATAACCTGTTGGGTTTCGTTGATTGGTCACTTTTGAAGGTGAATCTCCTCTATTGGGGACTCTAGAACTATATCATAAAATTTCTTCAGCCACATTCTATTAAAAGTGAATGTTTGTTTTGTAACATTATTTTGAACCTTAACAGCACCAAAAAGATAAACAATAGTCACATTATATTGTCCAAACTGATGAGAATGAAGCTTAACCAAGTAAAAAAATAGCCTTTAATTGTAAAGGAGGACCTTCTACCTCATATATAATTGATGATAAAGGATGAGGTGGTTATAGGTAGACATGTTTCTCTCCTTATAAATTTTGGATATCTCATATAAGTCTCTTCATATTTCCATTGGCTCCTAAATATGAAACTTCCCCTTAAGACCTACACCATAAATATTATAATTTCATTATTTAATACCCCAGTAGGCCAAGTGTTCTCTCTCAATAGTGAGGTTACAAAAACACTACTGGAAATATAATATTTCCCAACGGTTCACAAACGTTGGGAAAGCCCCTCTAACCGTTGGTATATGATATACCAACGGTTCTGATAACCGTGGGGAAGTAAGCCGTTGGGAAAAGGTTTTCCCAATGGTTTACTGGAAACCGTTGGTATAGGCTCACAAAAGCCACCCTATCCCAATGGTTCTGCCAAACCGTTGGGATAGTTTTGCCCAACGGTTTGGGAGAACCGTTGGGAAATATCAGTTTTGGGATAGTTTTCCCAACGGTTCTCCCCAAACTGTTGGGATATCCCCATGGATGAACTCTTTCCCAATGGTTTAGAACCGTTGGGAAAAGAGATATTTACCAACGGTTCAATGAACCATTGGTAAAAACTTCTTTAGGATTATATGCCAACGGTTTTAAACCGTTGGCATATCCTATGTTGCAAATTGCAGCAGCCTGAAATTTGCACAGCCCCTGTCCATCAGGCCCCTCTCCATCAGGCCTCATTTTGACCTCATTTTCAATCCAATTATTATACCTGCAATAAAATAAAACATACATATACAATTACGAACAAATTCATACACATTTAACATATAATGGATCCTGAAACTATACACATCCATAATTAAATTAGAATTCATAACGTAATTATAAACGTACATAATTCATATAGAATTCAATTTAAAATTTAGATGACAATTATATGTGGAATCCGAAATTCAATTCATAATTTGATCGGTTTTTTCTATACCATATATTTTTACCTCAAATGATGTCCATTTTAAACAAAATACATACACCAGAAGTGATAACGGCCACACCGCACCTCAGATTGAGGCGGGGTTGACTCGTACACGTCACATTTGACCCATGGATCGTTGTGCTAAAGTATCGACACAATCCGAATGCGTTTGGTCGGTTTTCCGTATGCCAGTTGATGTTTTTCACTTAAAATGACATCCTTTTGAAACAAAAGACGGACACTATGAGTGGTGCCGACCACACCACGTCTCCAATTGAGGCAGGGTTGATTCGTACACGTCACATATGACCCATGGATCGTTCTCCTAAAGTTTAAATGGAAACCGAATGCGTTTGGTCGGTTTTCCATATGTACTTAAAATGTTGTCCATTTTAAACAAAAAAGTGACACTTAGACTAATACTTACCACACTGCGACTCAGATTCATCCCGGTTTGGCTTGTACATGTCACATATGACCCATGGATCGTTGTGATAAATTATCAAAAGATTCCGAATGTGTTTGGTCAGTTTTGCGTATGCCAGTTGTTCTTTTCATTTATAATCATGTCCATTTAAAACAAAAGAGACAGAGTTAGAGCGGTGTCGGCCACACCGCGTCTCGGATTAAGACAGGGTTGACTTGTACACGTCACATATGACTCATGGATTGTTGTGCTAAAGTATCAATAGAATCTGAATGCATTTGGTCGTTCTTCCGTATGTCAGTTGATGCCTTTCACTTAAAATGACGTCCTTTTGAAACAAAAGACGGACACTTTGAGTGGTGTCAGCTGCACCGCATGTCGGATTGAGGCGGGGATGATTCTTACACGTCACATATGACCCATGGATCGTTCTCCTAAAGTTTCAATGGAAATCGAATCCGTTTGGTCATTTTTCTGTATGTACTTAAAATGGTGTCCATTTTAAACAAAAGAGAGCCACTTAGACTTATCCTAGACACAACGCGACTCGGATTCATCCCAGGTTGGATCGTACACGTCACATATGACCCATGGATTGTTGGTATAAATTATCAACAGATTCGGAATGCGTTTGGTCGGTTTTCCGTATGACAGTTGATGCTTTTCACTTAAAATGACGTCCTTTTGAAACAAAAGACGGACACTTTGAGTGGTGCCGACCACACCACGTATCCGGATTGAGCTGAAACCACCGTGCAACATTCTAATTATTATTCTTGACGTGTACGCGTAGACGGCACGTCAATCGGACGTGCGGTTTGCGCAGTACGACTCAATATTCATGTTTTAAGTGATGCGCGCGCTTCGTAAACGCGCGTGAGGGGGGTCCAAATGGGCCGAACGAAGTCGGAATGGGCTGAAATCAGACGACAAATATGGGAGAGTGATTTATGAAGTGGTCGAGCAGACGGCACGTCAATCGGACGTGTCGTGTGCCCGCGGTGACCGACAACGCAGTTCTGGTGTCAAAAACGGCCAAAACGGGCGTCCAACGGTCAAATTCATAGCGGACGACCTCAGATTGAGCTGAAACCACCGTGCAACATTCTAATTATTATTCGTGACGTGTACGCACAGACGGAACGTCAATCGGACGTGCGGTTTGCGCGGTACGGCTCAATATTCGTATTTTAAGTGATGTGCGCGCTTCTTAAACGCGCGTGAGGGGGGTCCAAACGGGCCGAATGAAGTCGGAATGGCCTGAAATCAGACGAAAAATATGGGTGAGTGATTTCTGAAGTGTTCGAGTAGACATCACGTCAATTGGACGTGCCATGTGCCCGCGGTGACCAACAACGCAGTTCTGGTGTCATAAACGGCCAAAACGGGCGTCAAACGGTCAAATTCATAGCGGACGACCCCGGATTGAGCTGAAACCACCGTGAAACATTCTAATTATTATTCGTGACGTGTACGCACATACAGCACGTCAATCAGACGTGCGGTTTGCATGGTACGGCTCAATATTCGTGTTTTAAGTGATGTGTGCGCTTCGTAAACGCGCGTGAGGGTGGTCCAAACGGGCCGAACGATTTCGGAATGGCCTGAAATCAGACGAAAAATACGGGTGAGTGATTTATGAAGTGTTCGAGAAGACGGAACGTCAATCGGATGTGCCGTGTGCCCGCGGTGACCGACAACGCAGTTCTGGTGTCATAAACGGCCAAAACGGGCGTCAGACAGTCAAATTCATAGCGGACGACCTCGGATTGACCTAAAACCACCGTGCAACATTCTAATTATTATTCTTGACGTGTACGCGCAGACGGCACGTCAATCGGACGTGCGGTTTGCGCAGTACGGCTCAATATTCGTGTTTTAAGTGATGTGCGCGCTTCGTAAACGCGCGTGAGGGGGGTCCAAACGGGCCGAACGAAGTCGGAATGGCCTGAAATCAGACGAAAAATACGGGATAGTGATTTCTGAAGTGGTCGAGCAGACGGCACGTCAATCGGACGTGTCGTGTGCCCGCGGTGACCGACAATGCAGTTCTGGTGTCATAAACGGCCAAAACGGGCGTCCAACGGTCAAATTCATAGCGGACGACCTCAGATTGAGCTGAAACCATTGTGCAATATTCTAATTATTATTCTTGATGTGTACGCGTAGACGGCACGTCAATCGGACGTGCGGTTTGCACGGTACGGCTCAATATTCGTATTTTAAGTGATGCACGCGCTTCGTAAACGCGCGTGAGGGGGGTCCAAACGGGCCGAACGAAATCGGAATGGCCTGAAATCAGACGACAAATACGGGTGAGTGATTTCTGAAGTGGTCGAGCAGACGGCACGTCAATGGGACGTGCCACGTGCCCGCGGTGACCGACAACGCAGTTCTGGTGTCATAAACGGCCAAAACGGGCGTCAAACGGTCAAATTCATAGCGGACGACCTCGGATTGAGCTGAAACCACCGTGAAACATTTTAATTATTATTCGTGACATGTACATGTAGACATAACGTCAATCGGACGTGCGGTTTGCGTGGTACGGCTCAATATTCGTGTTTTAAGTGATGCGCGCGCTTCGTAAACGCGCGTGAGGGTGGTCCAAATTGGCCGAACGATTTCGGAATGGCCTGAAATCAGATGACAAATACGGGTGAGTGATTTATGAAGTGGTCGAGCAGACGGCATGTCAATCAGACATGTCGTGTGCTCGCAGTGACCGACAACGCAGTTCTGTTGTCATAAACGGCCAAAACGGGCGTCAAACGGTCAAATTCATAGCGGACGACCTCGTATTGAGCTGAAACCGCCGTGCAACATTCTAATTATTATTCGTGATGTTTACACGTAGACGGCACGTCAATCGGACGTGCGGTTTGCGCGGTACGGCTCAATATTCGTGTTTTAAGTGATGCGCGCACTTCGTAAACGCACGTGAGGGGGGGGGGGTCCAAACGGGCCGAACGAAGTCGGAATGGCCTGAAATCAGACGAAAAATACGGGAGAGTGATTTATGAAGTGGTCGAGCAGACGGCATGTCAATCGGACGTGCCGTGTGCCAGCGGTGACCGACAACGCAGTTCTGGTGTCATAAACGGCCAAAACGGGCGTCAAATGGTCAAATTCATAGCGGACAACCTCGGATTGAGCTGAAACCATCGTGAAACATTCTAATTATTATTCGTGACGTGTACGCGCAGACGTCACGTCAATCGGACGTGCGTTGTACGCGGTACGACTCAATATTCGTGTTTTAAGTGATGCGCGCGCTTCGTAAACGCGCGTGAGGGGGGTCCAAACGGGCTGAACGAAGTCAGAATGGCCTGAAATCAGAGGACAAATACGGGAGAGTGATTTATGAAGTGGTCGAGTAGACGGCACGTCAATCGGACGTGCCGTGTGCCCGCGGTGACCGACAACGCAGTTCTGGTGTCAGAAACGGCCAAAACGGTCGTCCAACAGTCAAATTCATAGCGGACGACCTCAGATTGAGCTGAAACCACTGTTCAACATTCTAATTATTATTCGTGATGTGTACGCGCAGACGGCACGTAAATCGAACATGCGGTTTGCGCGGTACGGCTCAATATTCGTATTTTAAGTGATGCACGCGCTTCGTAAACGCGCGTGAGGGGGGTCCAAACGGGCCGAACGAAGTCGGAATGGCCTGAAATCAGACAAAAAATATGGGTGAGTGATTTCTGAAGTGGTCGAGCAGACGGCACGTCAATCGGACGTGTCGTGTGCCCGCGGTGACCGACAACGCAGTTCTGTTGTCATAAACGGCCAAAATGGGCGTCAAACGGTCAAATTCATAGCAGACGACCTCGAATTGAGCTGAAACCACCGTGAAACATTCTAATTATTATTCGTGATGTGTACGCGCAGACAGCACGTCAATGGGCCATGCGGTTTGCGCGATACGGATCAATATTCGTGTTTTAAGTGATGTGCGCGCTTCGTAAACGCACGTGAGGGGGGTCCAAACGGGCCGAACAAAGTCAGAATGGCCTGAAATCAGACAAAAAATACGGGAGAGTGATTTCTGAAGTGGTCAAGTAGACGGCACGTCAATCGGACGTGCCGTGTGCCCGCGGTGACCGACAACGCAGTTCTGGTGTCATAAACGGCCAAAACGGGCGTCCAACGGTCAAATTCATAGAGGATGACCTCAGATTGAGCTGAAACCACCGTGCAACATTCTAATTATTATTCGTGACATGTACGCGCAGACGGAACGTCAATCGGACATGCGGTTTGCGCGGTACGACTCAATATTCGTGTTTTAAGTGATGCGCGCGCTTCGTAAACGCGCGTGAGGGTGGTCCAAACGGGCCGAACGATTTCGGAATGGCCTGAAATCAGACGACACATACGAGTGAGTGATTTATGAAGTGTTCGAGCAGACGGCACGTCAATCGGACGTGGCGTGTGCCCGCGGATACCGACAACGCAGTTCTGTTGTCAGAAACAGCCAAAACGGGCGTCAAACGGTCCAATTCATAGCGGAAAACCACGGATTGAGCTGAAACCACCGTGCAACATTCTAATTATTATTCATGACGTGTACACGCAGACGGCACGTCAATCGGATGTGCGGTTTGCGCGGTACGGCTCAATATTCGTGTTTTAAGTGATGCGCGCGCTTCGTAAACGCGCGTGAGGGGGGTCCAAATGGGCCGAACGAAGTCGGAATGGCCTGAAATCAGATGACAAATACAGGAGAGTGATTTCTGAAGTGGTCAAGCAAACGGCACATCAATCGGACGTGCCGTGTGCCCGCGGTGACCAACAACGCAGTTCTGGTGTCATAAACGGCCAAAACGGGCGTCAAACGGTCAAATTCATAGCGGACGACCTCGGATTGAGCTGAAACCACCGTGAAACATTCTAATTATTATTCGTGATGTGTACGCGCAGACGGCATGTCAATCGGACGTGCGGTTTGCGCGGTACGACTCAATATTCGTGTTTTAAGTGATGCGCGCGCTTCGTAAACGCGCGTGAGGGGGGTCCAAATTGGCCGAACAAAGTCGGAATGGCCTGAAATCAGACGAAAAATACGGGAAAGTGATTTCTGAAGTGGTCGAGTAGACGGCACGTCAATCGGACGTGTCATGTGCCCGCGGTGACCGACAACGCAGTTCTGGTGTCATAAACGGCCAAAACGGGCGTCCAACAGTCAAATTCATAGCAGACGACCTCATATTGAGCTGAAACCACCGTGCAACATTCTAATTATTATTCTTGATGTGTACGCGTAGACGGCACATCAATCGGACGTGTGGTTTGCGCGGTACGGCTCAATATTCGTATTTTAAGTGATGCACGCGCTTCGTAAACGCGCGTGAGGGGGGTCCAAACGGGCCGAACGAAGTCAGAATGGCCTAAAATCAGACGACAAATACGGGTGAGTGATTTCTGAAGTGTTCGAGTAGACGGCAAGTCATTGGGACGTGCCCTGTGCCCGCGGTGACCGACAACGCAGTTCTGGTGTCATAAACGGCCAAAACGGGCGTCAAACGGTCAAATTCATAGCGGTCGACCTCGGATTGAGCTGAAACCACCGTGAAACATTCTAATTATTATTCGTGACGTTTACTCACAGACGGCACATCAATCGGACGTGCGGTTTGCGCGGTACGGCTCAATATTCGTGTTTTAAGTGATGCGCGCGCTTCGTAAACGCGCGTGAGGGTGGTCCAAATGGGACGAACGATTTCGGAATGGCCTGAAATCAGACGACAAATACGGGTGAGTGATTTATGAAGTGGTCGAGCAGACGTCACGTCAATCGGACGTGTCGTGTGCCCGCGGTGACCGACAACGCAGTTCTGGTGTCATAAACGGCCAAAACGGGCTCAAACGGTCAAATTCATAGCGGATGACCTCGGATTGAGCTAAAACCACCGTGCAACATTCTAATTGTTATACGCGACGTGTACGCGTAGACGGCACGTCAATCGGACGTGCGGTTTGCGCGGTACGGCTCAATATTCGTGTTTTAAGTGATGCGCGCGCTTCGTAAACGCACGTGATGGGGGTCCAAATAGGCCTAATGAAGTCGGAATGGCCTAAAATCAGACGACAAATATGGGAGAGTGATTTCTGAAGTGGTCGAGCAGACGGCACGTCAATCAGACGTGCCGTGTGCCCACGGTGACCGACAACGCAGTTCTGGTGTCATAAACGGCCAAAACGGGCGTCCAACGGTCAAATTCATAGCGGACGACCTCAGATTGAGCTGAAACCACCGTGAAACATTCTAATTATTATTCGTGACGTGTACGCGCAGACGGCACATCAATCGGACATGCGGTTTGCACGGTACGGCTCAATATTCGTGTTTTAAGTGATGCGCGCGCTTCGTAAACGTGCGTGAGGGTGGTCCAAATGGGCCGAACGATTTCAGAATGGCCTGAAATCAGAAGACAAATACGGGTGAGTGATTTATGAAGTGGTCGAGTAGACGGCACGTGAATCGGACGTGCCGTGTGCCCGCGGTGAAGGACAACGCAGTTCTGGTGTCATAAACGGCCAAAACGGGCGTCAAACGGTCAAATTCATAGCAGACGACCTCGGATTGACCTGAAACCACCGTGAAACATTCTAATTATTATTTGTGACGTGTACGCATAGACGGAACGTCAAGAGCACGTGCGGTTTGCGCGGTACGGCTCAATATTCGTGTTTTAAGTGATGTGCGCGCTTCGTAAACGCGCGTGAGGGTGGTCCAAATGGGCTGAACGATTTCGGAATGGCCTGAAATCAGACGACAAATACGGGTGAGTGATTTATGAAGTGGTCGAGCAGACGGCACATCAATCGGACGTGCCGTGTACCCGCGGTGACCGACAACGCAGTTCTGGTGTCATAAACGGTCAAAACGGGCGTCAAATGGTCAAATTCATAGCAGACGACCTCAGATTGACCTGAAACCACCGTGCAACATTCTAATTATTATTCGTGACATGTACGCGTAGACGGCACATCAATCGGACGTGCGGTTTGCGCGGTACGGCTCAATATTCGTGTTTTAAGTGATGTGCGCGCTTCGTAAACGCGCGTGAGGGTGGTACCGACCACACCGCATCTCGGATTTAGGCGGGGTTGACTCGTACACGTCTCAAATGACCCATGGATCGTTGTCTTAAAGTATCAACACAATCTGAATGCGTTTTGCCGGTTTTCCGTATGCCAGTTGATGTTTTTCACTTAAAATGATGTCCTTTTGAAACAAAAGACATAAACTTTGAGTTGTTCCGACCACACCGCGCCTCAGATTGAGGCGGGGTTGATTCGTACACGTCACATATGACCCATGGATCATTGTCCTAAAGCATCAACACATTTCGAATGCATTTGGTCAGTTTTTCGTATGTCACTTTTTGTTTTCACTTAAAATCTTATGGAAATTCATATAGAATATTTTTATATCATATTTAGTATGGATTAGATTTTAGTTGATCGTGCTATGAAACATTTCAGAGCTAATGAAATTAAGGAAGGTGGAGGGGCTGTCCGGGGGGCTGTCCGGGGGGGCTGTCCAGTGGGTGTCCGGGGGGCTGTCCGGGGACCAAGGAGGAGGGGGGGCTGTGCGGGGCCGTCCGGGGGGTGTTTGGGGGTTGTTCAGGGGGTTGTATGGGGTTGTTCAGGGGGCTGTCTGGGGGTTGTTCAGGGGGTTATTCAGGGGTTGTTCAGGGGTTGTTCAGGGGTTGTTCAGGGGGTTGTCCGGGGTTGTTCAGGGGGCTGTCCGGGGGGTGTTTGGGGGTTGTCCGGGGTCCAAGGGGGAGGGTGGGGGGGTTGTCTGGGGGGCTGTCCGGGGGGCTATCCGGGGTCCAGGGTGGAGGGTGGGGGGCTGTACGGGGGGCTATCCAGGGGGCTGTCCGCGGGGCTGTCCGGGGGGTGTTCGGGGGGTGTTCAGGGTCCAAGGGGGAGGGGGGGTTGTCTAGGGTCCAAGAATGAGGGGGGTTGTCCGGGGAGTTCTCAAACACACAACCACTAAAAGACAACAACATCCATAAAAACAGACAATATATAAAAATAACTCAACTCCAATACTATACTACGAGTCTAGATAAAACCAACAACTAGAATAGATTAAACATCAAATCTCAGTAATATAAGTAAAAAATGTAACGCATCAATATGTACCACATCAGCATCACCATCACCATCATCATCATCATCATCACCCTCGTCATCGTCCTCGTCATCGTCCTCACCCTCCACAGTGCCCTCCTCCTCGCCTTCACCCTCCTCCTCGCCCTCCTCATCTCCCTCCTCTTCCGCATCAGACTCCTCGCCATCATCATCTTCAAGCTGTACATCGGCCTGACCACCACTGGAACTGCCACCTGGTGCACCATATATAGAATGTATCGACGATATGTATTCATCAATCGCTGGGCTGGCCTCTACTGGAAGTGTTGGACGTAGAACTTCAATAAATTTAATAAATGCATTGTTTGCCCTAGCAGACTGTTCTGTCGTCTTTATGGCCCTTTTCTCAGCCTGTTCTGCCTGTGCCCTAACTTGCTGCAGCTCGGTGGCACTACAACTCGTACCTGAGGTAGGCCAATACCTCGTCGGGGCTATCCTAGATCGGCAGCGTACTCTGCCAGAATGATCCTCTCCCAACACCTGATGTAAGTGATCAGATGGCCCAAAATTGTCTGCTTCTTGGGCATCGAGGGCCTCTAAAGAATCCTGTTACAAATAGAAATATATTATTAAGTTACAAAATAGATATTAAAATATAAAATCAACAGATTAAAACTTACAATCTGCTGCTGAGTCGCTTCGTTGACAGCACTTCCATCCTTTTTTCGTCTACTCGAGCAAAACAGTTTTGCTCGAGGCACACGTCCTTCAATATTTTGTACTTGCCTCTACAATGACATTGAAAACAAAAGTTATATAAAAAATTTAGCAAATGATTAAATAATTGAGGAAACAAAAGAAAATGTAAGTCGTAAAGAAAACTTATAAACAATTGTCATACCTGCTGCCTCTCATGATCTGGCATCGTCGTGCGTCCTAGTGTATGGAGGTATTTTTTTTGCATCAATGTTTTTTTTATTTTTTCCAGATGATTCCTAAATAAAATTAGACAATGCAAAGGATAATATTAATGCAAAACTTGAAAGTTATTATTTAAATACCTCAAATGTAATTCATACCTTAAACTGGGTAGTCGTCCAATGAGTAATCATCTGACGATACTGCTCTATAGGACAATCATCCACGACTGGTACCGCCTCTAACTCAGTGCCAACTCTAGCACGCCAGCCAATATACCGCTCATGCTTGTAGTCTCTCCAAAGCTCACCTAAATCCTTTAGATGTTCCAGTCGTGCACCCTCACCATCAGGAAAATTAAATCGAAGCTGAAATCAAAATATTAATTCATATAAATACAAAAATAATTCATGGCATTAAATACAATAGATTTTTTTACCCATATCTCTTCCCAAGCTCTATCTTTGACCTCATGTGGCAAATGTCTCCACGACAGCGGGCTGACGGGAATGATGTCGGAGTATTTGGAAAGCGTCGCCAGAAAACTCCGACATTGCTGCCCTGTTTTCTCAACCATCTGATTGTCTTCATTATATTCCACCATAACCTGTGTGCGACGGTTCCACACCGAACGCATGCGTGTACGGCCCCGCCCCCGCCTCCTGTCAGTAGATGCATCTGTCATGAAAGAAAAACAAATATTTTATCAAAACATGTTATAATGAAAATAAATATTGCTATAAAATTTTGTTAGGGTTTTATAAATATACCTATGTTAGTCTGATCAATGAGTGCTGCCGGATCCACAGAACCTGATGGAACACCCTCAAGTGGAACAGGAGTCGAAAATGATGGAATATAAAAGCTCGGAGAGACAGAAGTAGAAGGAAAAGAAGATGGAACAGCTGTATGACCTGATGCTGACTGGGGAGTGGGAATCGTCATGGGATGTGAAAATGATGGGGCAGAAGATGCAGAAGGTAGCGAAAACTTGGGAGGCCTAAATACCCCGTGTGTCCCTAACGACACACCGGGATCAGAATGTGGGAAGGCTGAAATGTCAGTGGGAGGGGCAGGGTCTAGTCGGGCACGCGCATCTCTACGTCCACCTCTGGTACGAAACCTCCTCGTAACACCAGCCTGAGTACTAGGACCAGTACTAGGCTCCTCGTCGAATAACTGTCGACGTAACGGTGGATCCTACAAAAAAGTTTACAAAAAAATTAATCACATGACATTATATATTTTGTAAATATATATATATATATATATATATATATATTTGAAATAAAGTACTCACTGTAGGCACTAATGGTGGAATGCCCATATCCTCCATCCGACGATTGTTCTCCGCCATTTTTTTTCTTCGTCTCTCTTCAATTGGCTGCATTTCCTGCATTTGAAAACAAATATGTAATTAATTAGAAAAAGAAAATTAATGTGTAAACCAAAAAACTAAATATATGAGGGAATGAGGGGATTCATTGGTAATTTAGCTATCAATTGTTTTAGAAGAGCTTGAATGAATTTAATAAAACATACAAGTTGTAATGTTCACCAAGTTAGAAATATTGTTTGATTTGGTTTGAATACAGTTCAATTCCAAATTAGAAAATGCAATTCAAATAAAACAGCAACCAATAAACATTGAGAATTCACATAACGGTCAAGTCAGCTAAAACATATTTGTGATCAATACTAAATAAATATGAATATTACCAACCTTAACAACCCAACTCGAGGTAAACCAAAAGAATTGAGAACATGGATGAATGATTCTATATATTTCCAACCACAACTTTAGGTTCACAATCAACTCTGACAATTGAGCTATTGGAGTCATCAAAAGAAATAAATGGATTGGTTCCAATGGCAATAGGGACAGTGTCAATTCCATCATCAGCATCATCAAAAATATGTCTTGGAATTACTTCAACTATGACACCAAATTCAGGTTGAAGTTGATCTTTGACATAAAAAACTTGTTTAGCCATTGATTCCAACACATATGGTTCTTCGGTAGCAAGAGTGTGGGTCATATTAATTACTCGAAATCCACAATCATCAATAACTGTGCCATGTCTCGTCATCGAATCAAACCAATGGCATTTCATCATTGTGACTCGTCCATGAGAGTAATAATCCAATATTATTATTTTCTCAATGACTCCATAATAACCCACATTTTCAAGTCGCGGTCTACTATCTGATGCACTGGCATAACAATCTGTTGTGGTAGTAACCATAATACCATCATGTTGTGTTCTCATTTTTTGGTTCGTTCAATGACAATAAATCTGTACCCATTGATAACAATTGATTTACAGTCACGAACCACGGTATTAAGACCAAAAGCCAAAGCTCTTATTTCCTCAGAGACAGAGTCAGTAGACAAACTCAATACCTGCAATATAAATGACAGTTAAACTTAAGTAAATATTGAAATAATTAATTTAAACAGTAATATTTTTACCTTCAATTTTAACCAAGCATAAAACTTTTTGCTATGCAAAGTCTCTCTCCTTCTCAAAGATAAAGAACGATGCTTCCTATTTATAATTGTTTTATGTTCCCTGTAGATAAAAAATATGAATAGTTTAACAGATATATATGTAAGATATACATATTCAATTTTGTTACCTGATATAGTCATCGAACAAATCACAGTTGAACAAAACTGTGAGATGTGCCATCTCCCGCTCTTCATGGCTTAATGTCTTCAATGTATATGATCCAGGAATTCCCCCTGTTTGAGGAAGTGATGGAAAACTGGGTTCAATTTGCTCATATTGTTCTTCTTCATTTCTCATTGGTCTGTTCATTCTTGTAGTAAGATCAGACAAATACATCAAACAGAAATCCATACATTCTTGAGCTAAGTAACCGTTCACAATAGAACCTTCAGGATGATTCTTGTTTCGAACATAAGACTTTAATGTGAACATATTTCTTTCAGTTGGATACATCCAACGAAAAGAAACAGGTCCTCCGAGAAGTATTTCTGTTGGAATATGGACAGTCAGATGCAGCATGCATGTGAAAAATGATGGGGGAAATATTTTCTCCAACTCACACAAAATTAATGGGGCATCTGTCAACATTTTTTGCAAGAAAGACTTGGACAACTTCTTAGCACAAAGATCTCTAAACAAATGGCACAACCAAATAACACCCACCCTTACATTATTGGACAAAAGATGACGGATTGCTATTGGAAGCAACTCATGCAGTAGAACGTGATAATCATGAGTCTTCAAAGATTTTAGCTTCAACTCTCTTCTGTTGACCCGTTTAGATATGTTGCTTGAATAGACATCAGGAACTCTAATAGTCTCTAATACTTCCAAAAATTGTTTTTTTTTAGTAGGTGTCATCACATAAGAAGCACATGGAAGTTGCCATTTATTTTCACTGATACGCACAGGATGCAATTCTGGTATGATTCCCCAATCCACCAAGTCACATCGAGATCATAAATCATCTTTTGTCTTCCCCTTGACATTTAAAAGAACTGAAAGCAACATTTCATATATATTCTTTTCAATATGCATTACGTCTAAGCAATGACGTAGCAAATTGGTTGACCAATAAGGCAAATCAAAAAAGATACTCCTATTCCTCCAATTGTAACAGGTTTCTGTGGAAACATTCTTTCTCTTTACAGATTTCATTTGACCCTTCCTGAACGAAAAACTGAAATCTTTCAATTCATTAAGCACCTCAGTTCCAGACATACGCTGAGGTGGATCATCGGTCTTTATAGTATTATCAAATCTTCGACGATTCATTCTATATGGATGATCCTTTGGAAAAAATCGTTGATGTCCCATAAAACTGAAACTACAACGATGTTTCAGTCTTCTGGATCGTGTATTCTTCATACAAACTGGACATGACAGTTTTCCCTTCGTGCTCCATCCAGACATCATTGCATAAGCCGGAAAATCATTGATCGTCCACATAAGCGCAGCACGCATCTGAAATATGTCTTTCGAACATGCATCGTATGTGCGCACACCCACATCCCAAAGAAGTTTCAACTCTTTTATTAAAGGTTTCATGTATACATCAATATCAATGCCAGGATCAGAAGGACCAGATATGAGTATACTCATGAAAGTGAAAGATTTTTTCATACACAACCATGGGGGAAGATTATAAATGTGTATAAAAACTGGCCATGTGCTATGCGAAGTAAGCATCTGCCCAAACGGATTAAAACCGTCGCATGAAAGACCCAGCCTCACATTACGCACGTCAGCTGCAAAATCAGGATGTCGAGCATCAAATCTCTGCCATGAAAATCCATCTGCAGGATGAACCAACTCATCATTAGTCTTCTTTCTATCGGTATCATGCCATCTCATTTTTATTGATATGTCATCAGACATAAAAAGATTCTGGAGTCTGGGGATCAATGGAAAGTGCCACATTACTTTCTGTGGAATGCGGGATGGTGTTCCATCAGATTTTGACTTCCAGCGGGATGTGCCACATTTTATACATTCATTTCGTTCAGCGGTTTCTTCCCAGAATAAACTGCAATCTTTCGGGCAAGCATGAATTTTGTTTCTGGAAAATCCAAGTTCTTCAACTAACTTCCATGCCATATAGTGGTTTGAGGGAATATCTGCATCATCTGGAATTAAATCCTTCAAGAGGGTAAGAATGTAATCGATTGCTATATTAGAAATCCCATACATAGTTTTTCCATGAAACAATCGGATTAAAAATTCCAGCTTTTTCATTTTATCACATTGTCGATATACTGGAGTCGTGGCAGCATCATTCAATTTTTTTACCCTATCAATATCATCATTTTCACTAGATGCATCAGTTGTCCTCATATCGACGTCTTCTTGAGTCGAAATCCTTTCTTTTTCATGATGACGAATAAACAGAAACCGATCATCTAAAAAATTCTCCATTCCAGTCCTTTCATTTCGATCATCACCAATTTGAGATTTCATTTTATCCCCATTGTGATACCACACAAAGTAGTTTGCTTGAAAACCATTTTTGGTTATGTGGTAGCTGACTTCTTCACGACTCAACCAAGGTCTACCAACACAATTGGAACATGGGCAGTGTATGCGACCACTATCTGAAGCATTGTGAAATGCAAAATCTATAAAGCTCTCCAAATTGTTTTGAAAATCGCTTGAGATACGATCAGTTTCAAACATCCAACTTCTGTCCATTCTGTAAAAAGAATTCATATAAGTCATTTTTTCATGAACAATTCAATAGGATTGAACTTTAATAGAAAATACATTTAAGTAAATGATAAAGGAAGAAAATAATCATGGTATCAACTACACATGTGAAAAAACATACTAATGTGTTATTGAAAAAATGTAAAACCAACAAGAACTTAATGTGTTATCACATCATAGCATGCGTCATCCCATAACCATATTAGTAGGGTACCCTCGTGGACAGCCCCGCCCACCCCCGTGGACAACCCACCCACCCCCGTGGACACCCCCTACCCCCTAGACAGCCCAACCACCCCCGTGGACAGCCCACCCACCCCCCTCGACACCCCTTCTCCCTATGGACATCCCCCCACCCCCTTGGATAGCCCGCCTACCCCCCTGGACACCCATACCCCCTGTGGCCAGCCCACCCACCACCCCTAGACATCCTGCCCACCCCTCCTTGACAGCCCGGCCACCCCCGTGGACAGCCCGTCCACCCTTGTGGACAGCCCGCCCACCCCCGTACCCCCCTGGACACCCCGTACCCCCCCCCCCCCCCGGGATAGCCCCGCCCACCCTCCCAAACAGCCCACACCCCCCTCCCCTGCAACCCCACCACCACCACCTAGACATACCACCCCCCCCCTGGACACCCCACACACCCCTCCCCCACCAGGACACCCCACCCAGACCCCCAGGACAGCCCACACCCCCTGGACAGCCCCGCCCACCCCCGTGGACAGCCTTTCCCACCCCCGTGGACAGCCCCGCCCACCCCCGTGGACAACCCACCCACCCCTGTGGACGCCCCATACCCCCTAGACAGCCCAACCACCCCCGTGGACAGCCCACACACCCCCCTCGACACCCCTTCTCCCTATGGACAGCCCCCCACCCCCTTGGATAGCCCGCCCACCCCCTGGACACCCCTACCCCCTGTGGCCAGCCCACCCACCCCCCCTGGACAGCCCGCCCACCCCTCCTTGATAGCCCGACCACCCCCGTGGACAGCCCGTCCACCCTTGTGGACAGCCCGCCCACCCCCGTACCCCCCTGGACACCTCGTACCCCCCTGGATACCCCCGCCCACCCTCCCAAACAGCCCACACCCCCCTTCCCTGCAACCCCACCACCACCACCTAGACATACCACCCCACCTGGACACCCCACACACCCCTCCCCCACCATGACACCCCACCCAGACCCCCAGGACAGTCCACACCCCCTGGACAGCCCCGCCCAACCCCGTGGACACCCCCTACCCCCTAGACAGCCCAACCACCCCCGTGGACAGCCCACCCACCCCCCTCGACACCCCTTCTCTCTATAGACAGCCCCCACCCCCTTGGATAGCCCGCCCACCCCCCCTGGACACCCCTACCCCCCGTGGCCAGCCCACCCACCCCCCCTGTACAGCCCGCCCACCCCTCCTTGACAGCCCGACCACCCCCGTGGACAGCCCGTCCACCTTTGTGGACAACCCGCCCACCCCCGTACCCCCCTGGACACCCCGTACCCCCCCTGGATAGCCCCGCCCACCCTCCCAAACAGCCCACACCCCCCTCCCCTGCAACCCCACCACCAACACCTAGACATACCACCCCCCCTGGACACCCCACACACCCCTCCCCCACCAGGACACCCCACCCAGACCCCTAGGACAACCCACACCCCCTAGACAGCCCCGCCCACCCCCGTGGACAGCCTTTCCCACCCCCGTGGACACCCCCGCCCACCCCCGTGGACAACCCACCCACCCCCGTGGACACCCCCTACCCCCACAATCCATTATCCAAAACATATCAAATTGGTTTGAACACAATCAATAATTCCCACAATCCATTATCCAAAACACGTAAACATTCACGATAGCCTCCCCCAACTCTGATTTACATGTTTTGAACACTCTCCTTCCAAACATAGAATACAAAAACATTAAAGAAGTCTTCACAAACACAAACAATATCCTATTTAGATATTAATTTCAATAATCAATTAAACCACCAACACCTGGAAAAAATCTATTCATTAAAACAACTACAACAATATGGTTGAGATCAAATTTTACTTATTTGTATGGGGGTGTACCTGTTGGGATGGGGGGTGCTGGTGTTCGGATTCGCGAGAGCAGTGGAGTCGGATGGGGTTCGCTAGAGCAGCCGAGCAAATAGATTAGGGCTCTGTCCGAATGGGGAGGGGAGATTGTGATCTGGAATTTGGGGGAAACCTTTGCCAATGGTTTATAAAAACCGTTGGCAAAGGCACACATTTCCCAACGGTTTCAGTGAACCGTTGGGAAATGTGTGAGTTTAGCACCCCTTTCCCAATGGTTCCAGTGAACCGTTGGGAAAGGGTCCACATTTCCCAACGGTTCCAGTGAACCGTTGGGAAAGGGTCCACCGAAATTCCCTTTGCCAACGGTTTTGTTAAACCATTGGCAAATGCTCACTATACCAACGGTTTAAGTAAACCGTTGGTATACTACCGTTGGGAAAAGACCAAATTCCAGTAGTGAAAATTTCAAAAACAAACCAATAAGGTGACATGAAAATGGGAGTTTTAATGTTATTATAATAATCCCACAAAGCATCATTGTTTCCTATACTACAATCCTTTCTATTGGGATGAACTTTTTTCTCATGAATTTTTATGACCACAATATTTTACACACTGGCTTAATCATTTGTTTGGGGGTGGTATATAGTAGAACTCGATACTTGGCCCTACACGTGTACAAAAGTGGTTGAATTTTTCATTTCTGAAATGAGAACCTCAGTCACTGATGATGAACCTAGAAAATCAAAACCAATAAAAATATTTGGTTCTAAAGAATTCCACAACTTTTTTTGAATGGTCATTCCTTTTGGCTCTTAGAACTACCAATTTTGACACATAATATACTTCCAAAGGAATGTAAAAGTTTCTAAATAAATTAGGAAACTTCCCTATAAATTAAATTCCCCAAAAATTAAAATTTTCATGAAAATTTAAGGGCCATTGAGGAATTTCATTTCTTTGGGAGAAATTTCTTGCCCTTTGAAGTTGAGGAAAATCTCTAAAAATAATGGCATTCATGAAATAATGTATTCCAAAAAATAACTGAATTGAGGACCTTTCTAGTTGTCTATTGGGGATGAAATTGGCCTCGAGATGTAATAGTGTGACAAAACCTAAGGAT
This sequence comes from Viscum album, assembly GCA_963277665.1. NCBI lineage: Eukaryota > Viridiplantae > Streptophyta > Magnoliopsida > Santalales > Viscaceae > Viscum > Viscum album. The sequence goes on along the minus strand of OY728126.1, from coordinate 375,130,458 downwards.
AGGATGAAAATCACTACCAAGAACAAAATGCTTGATGAATTGGTTTCTTTATTTGTACTAAAGATAGGGGTCATCCCAAATTTATAATTGGAACCATTTTTTAGATGATTATCGTGTTTTTATTGAAATTAGTTCAAATTTAATATGCTAGAAAATAATTTACAAATACAATATAGTAGGGAATATCTTCTTGCACTCAAAACAATTTCTTATCAGGAAACATTTTATTTATGGAAATAACAAGGACTGAGTTAATGTTGTGGATATAAGTATCCTAATGATATGGTTATTCATGAAATTATATACTCATTCATTATCCCTATTTTGAACATTTAATTACTAAAGGGTAAGTATGTAATTAATGACACACAGATTAGCTTCCTATTTATTAAGGAGATACCGAAGGGATGAATTGTTAGAGAGAATAATTACTTTTACCCTAAAATTATTCCATGAATTTATCCAACTAAAACAAAATGGTAAGGAATTATTTCTCAATTTGGGTTTAGTTATCATGGTTAGTGTCCAGTGAGTGTGAATCATAAGTAATGACATGTGGAGGTTAAATAAAATGTTATGATAAGAATACTCCAAATGCAGAGTTGGAAGCACAACACATGATCTCAAATGGAAAAAATAAACCGAGGTGGTTGGATTACATAGGGTAATGAGAGACTCTATTATAACTAATTGAAATCAAACCTTTTTCTATATTCTTAGTTTTTGTCCAAGAAACTACAACTTTTATATCGGATAGATTCACTACAAATCCCTAATGATACACAACATTATTGAAAAATTATACCTCCCAAGATTAATACTTGCTCGTTTACATATTCCCAAATATATAATTTTGTTAACGAATCAATAAAATGTCTCTCAGTTTGTCATCATATTCCTCCTCTGATTCTAATTAGATCCGAATTTTGACGATGAAAATGACTAAGATCTAGTCCACGAACCCATGAAATACTAAGTTCATGATCCCCATGAACATAACTATTGTGTTCATGATACAAAATAATCTAAAAAAAACTTGATGTTTCCTTATCAATACTCTAAGGTATTCTTCATAATATCATTATCTTCTACCCTCATCTAATGATATCCAGATGGAAAATTTTCCTTTGAAAATATTCTAGCTCCCCTTAACCAGTCAAATAGACCATTTATCCTCAGAAAGGGATAATAGTTAATCATTTTTACATAGATTAATAACCCATAGTATATTCATAACCTTATAAAATTATCTACCTTTTTAGTGAATAATGTCAAAGAACTCCATAGAGACGCACTCAGAAAAATGTAACCTCTTTGAAACTAATCATCAACCTAGATACTCAACTCCCATAGCTATAAAGGTTTTATATGACTGGGTTATAATTAAATTTATGTGTCATAGGGATGAAAATATAACCAAAAAGTAATTTCACATAGTGTTGGTAATGACAAAACATCATGAAGAAAACATTAGGTAAATTCTTCAAAACACTTGGAAACTCCACCATTTGTGCCTCTACTGATCCAAATGAAAAAACCACTAACAGAGATTATAATGGCCTAAAAACTATCATTCCATTTTGTGATCCCATTCAAAAGAAAATATTATACAATGGATATAATTCCCCAGCCTTAAACATTACTTAATCTTGAGTTACTTCAAGAATACATGTTGAGGATCTTTTCTGGTTTAGAGTTTTAGAGAATTAGATCATGAATCATTCATTAAATTCCACTTTTAAACAAAGTGGTTACATAAAAGATAGTACTCATTTTTTCCACCAACGGAAACATATTTAAAATAAAACATGGATTCTTTCTTGAAACTTCCTTGACACTATCATCACATCATGTACCTTTACCTTGACCTGTGAAAAACATTTCAAAAACTTGGGATGAGCATAAAAATCTCTGTAAGGGATAGAAAAGTACAAAATGAAAACATTAGTCCATGTTTGAAATCATACTTTACTCATAAAACATAATCATTTTAGCATACCTCGTCAGATCATGAATATATCATAGAAATCATAATACATAAAGGTAACTTGAGGCATTCATAACATTCTTATGTAGGGAGTAACCCTCATGGTTACGTTTGGAATACCCATCACAGTATATTCCCTAAATCTCTTCAGAGAAACCTTAAGGTTTTACCCCTTCATGTTACCCAATGCATTGGAGATCTATATCGGGCTCACCCACCCTTAGTTTATCATGGAACAACCCATCTTCATAACATTGCCCAAGAACCATAACATAATCGTATCACATAAAACATGCATAAAGGAAACATAGCATTTACACGTTTCAATCACATGATATCAATAACACATTGATATAATAAAAACATAATCAAAACCATTTTCAATACCAAAATAAAAGAAAAGTAAAACATGGTATTTATTTTTCATTTAAAAAAAAGTTATGGCTAGTAGAGGAAGCCAAAACTCAAATAATGGTAACGGCGTCGGAGAAGTCGTTGTCGCCGCATATGTACGACAAAAAAACATTCTATTTTTTCTTTTAGTAAACTCTTCATATAAAAAATATTCCTTTTGAATAAAAATAAAATTCAAAGGGTTTTATATACTGTATAAAAGAAAGTTGTGTATAAAACAAAAAATGCCTCAATGAAAAGAGATTGAGACGAAGTCCCTTACCTCGGGTCTGACTTGACTTGATCGTTCTTTAACGTCCTGAATAATAAACTTGAGTTAATTTATACTTTCTTAAGAACCTTTTTCAAGTTCATTATTCCTTTTATATCACTTATTACCATGTTATTAACACCATGTAATTATTTATGTTAATAATGGTCATTTTGTGGATCATTGGTACTTGAGTCAAAAATAAACTCTTTATAATTACAAGTTGTTCATGTGGTAAAATATCCATTATATCCATAATTATATTAATGATTTAGATATCATATATATCATATATATCCAGTATATTCATGAATTTATAATATTACATAACATTTAGAGGTAAGAAATGAAATGCACCGTTCATGGAGACGGTAAGCCGTACATACGCATGAACGCCACTTTCATTTCTATTTCCTATTTAATGGAATTGAGTCATAATGATATAAATATATATTATAATTACAGTATAATATCATATATAATATCATTAACTCCATCCTTTATATGTCCCACATATGGCATTAACGAATCAAATCACTTTGAGGGGGCGATAGTCCGCACTTTCTAAAATGAAGATATCACGTTTACCCATAATGGAAGTCATAAAGGTATGGCATAAACGAAAAATACCAAAGCTTAAGGAAAACATAAACATATTATATATAATATATAAATATATTGACATCTTAATGGCCACCATTGAAGGTGTTATAAGAATATTGAACAATCATCGTTTCGTGAGGCAGAAATTCACCATCCACGGAAACAGTATGTTCTTTAACCATTAGATGTAGGTGTGTGTAAGTGTAGCTAAAATAATTCTTATAAAAAAATCCTATTATATTGAAAATACTGGTGTTGTTACAAAAATAAATGAATAAAAATATTTTAGGGGGTTTGAGAAGAAAAATAAAACAAAAGAACATTAGAGAAGACTTTACCTTTAAATCGGGTAACTCCTCTTGATTTGTACCAAAAGGGTTTCTTGAAGAGATTTCTGCCTAAGATAAGGATTCTAGGATGAAGAGAGGGATGTGGAGAGATAAAATGATCAGAGCTTGGCCGAGACAATGGCTTGAGAAGTGTGTGTAAAGAGGTAGAGGTGGGGGCATTTTATAAGAGGATAGGAGGGGCACTCTTAGAATGTTATAAAATGTTACTTTATATTGAAATGTGTTTCAGATTTAAAAGGTCCCACATTGATATATTTCGAGGATAATGTGATAAGGGTTCTAAATATACTCATACAATAGGTCTTTGACAAGTTTATGTCTTAGATTTTACATTATCTTTTCATTTTATTTAAATCGTTCATCAATGAGGTAATCGCTGCATCATCATGATGTCATAAATAATTTAATTTATTTAAAGTATAAAAATTATAAAAAAAATACTATGATGTAGTAAATCTTTTTAGATTTACAATAACTATTTAAAGTCCAATAGATCATCTATGTAGTCAAAATTAAAAATGTTTTACTCGGGTGATACATTCTTTGTTATATTTAACTTTCTTTAAAAAATAAAAAGATAAAAAGTCATTATCACACAAAAGTGATTCCATGGGGTCCCCAAGTTTCACACAAGGCATACCATGGTTGTCCATGAAACAACCAGTAGAATTAGGACACATGTTGGGGTCATTTGTTATTATTATGATATTATTTTATTATCCTCAACTATCTGATTACGAATTAATCAAGATAATTAAAGATAATTATTGTCGTTACTATTCATAATGCCCAAAAACAAAAGAGTATTGATTACATAATTTGGACCTTCTGATTCCAAATATGTAATCCATTTTACCAAATTCCAAACACATAAATTGAAATAATTAATTTAAAAAATAATTCCCGTTGTCAAAACAAATAGCGGGTTTTTTAGAAACAATATCTATGAAAAGTTTGGCACCTATTTATGCCCAATTACAAAGTGAAATTAATCCCAATGACCACCATTGGATTGAATGGTAAAAATATATTCTATTTAAACTTTAAAAAAATTAAAAATATAATCTAACCATATAATTAAATTCGATGAAAATGCAATTTTGATGTAAAATGCAGTATTTTTCACTATTCATTAAAAAATGAACATTATCATAAAAATACCAAAAATTTCTCCAAAGTAAATTTCAATGTCCCAATCATAAATAATAAGTTTATTTTGAAAAATAGATCTTATAAAATTGTCAAAAGTTTGATTTAAAAACGGCTTTCCATCAAAAGGCAGTAAAATAATCTTTTAAAAATATTAGTGTATTTTATGCTTAAGATTGGATTTATTCTCGTTTTAAGCCTCTAAAACACTATATAATTCATAAATAGACATAGATAAGAATATATATTATTCATTACTTACTTGGGATGTTACATCCTTCCCCCATTTAGAAAATTGCATCCCCACAATTTATTTACTTATCGAATAAGTGGGGGTATTTATCCCTCATTGCATTTTCAGATTCCCATGTTGCCTCTTCACTCATAAGGTTTTTCCACAAAACCATTACATGATGAATCACCTTATTCCTCAACACTTTCTCCCTGTGGTCAAGAATCTGGACTGGTTGTTCCTCATATGATAGATTCTCTTCCAGCTGAACTACCTCTGGACTCAAAACATGAGATGGATCTGGCATGTACTTCCTTAACATTGAAACATGAAAAACATTGTGTACCTGAGATAAACTCAAAGGTAAATCCACTCGGTATGCAACTGATCCAACTTTCTCCAGAATTTCATATGGTCCAATGAACCTTGGACTCAGCTTTCCTTTCTTACTAAATCGCATCACACTTTTCCATGGTTAAACTTTGAGAAAAACATGATCGCCTACCTCAAAAGAGAGATCCTTCCTCCTGTTGTTCGCATAACTTTTCTGCCTGTTCTGAGCTGTTCTCATGTGTTTCTGTATCAGCTGAACTTTTTCTTCCAACTCTTCTACCAATTATAGTCTCATCAACTTCCTTTCACCAACTTCATCCCAGAAAGTTGGAGTTCGACACCGCTTCCCATATAATGCTTCAAATGGTTCCATCTGTATACTGGAATGAAAACTGTTATTATAAGAAAACTCAACCAAAGAAAGATGTTGGTCCCAACTTCCCTGATAATCCATCGAACAAGCACGTAGAATATCCTCCAAATTCTGAATTGTTCATTCTGACTGCCCATCTGATTGTGGATGAAGAGCTGTACTAAAGATTAATTTAGTACCCAACGACTTCTGAAGGCCTTTCTAAAAGTTAGAAGTGAACCTGGGATCACGATCAGATACAATGGAGAGTGGAACTCCATGTAACCTTACTCTATCTTTAAGATACAAATGGGAAAGTTAATCTAGGGAAAAAGTATCTCATATAGCAAGGAAATGAGAAGATTTAGTCAAGCGATCAACTATAACCCAGATTGTATTATTACCTCGACGTGTCTTCGGCAATCCCACAACGAAGTCCATGGATATATCCTCCCATTTTCACTCTGGCACTGGTAAAGTTTGAAGCATCCCTTTCGGTAACTACCGCTCTGCTTTTACCTGTTGACAAGTCAAACACTTCACAGTAAAATCAGAAATATCCCTTTTCATTCCATCCCACCAGTAATACTCCCGAAGATCTCTATACATCTTAGTACTACCTGGATGAACTAAAAATGGAGAAATATGAGCTTCACATAACAACTCTCTCTTCAACTGTGAATCACAAGGCACACACAATCTCTTCCCAAATCTCAAAACAAAATCATTATCAATGTTGAATTCAGGAAACTAACCCTTATAAACCAGCTCTACCTTTTTCTGCAACTCGCTGTCTTGCTTCTGTGCTTGCTTAATTCTGTCTGATAGAGAATATTTCACTGATACCTGAAAAAAACAGAAGGACATACTGCACCAACAAATTCTATGCCAAATTTCATCAAATCCTTAACCAAAGGATCACGTTCCTAATGCAACATTGTTAATGAAGCATTACTTTTTTGACTCAAAGCATCAACCACTTTATTTGCTTTTCCCGGATGGTAATGAATTGTACAATCATAATCCTTGATTAATTATATCCATATCCTTTGTCTCATGTTCAATTCTTTCTGATTGAATATATACATTAAACTTTTGTGATCGGTATATATTTAACACTTTACTCCATACAAATGATGCCTCCAAAATTTTAAAGCGAAAACAACAGCAGCTAATTCCAAGTCATGTGTAGGGTAATTTACCTCATGAGTTTTCAATTGACGTGAAGCACAAGTAGTTACATGATCATTCTACATTAGGATGCAACCAAGTCCTTTCAATGAAGCATCAATGTAGATAACAAACTCTCCATTCCTGGAAGGTAGTGCCAAAACTGGAGCATTCACCAATATTCTTTTCAATTCCTGAAAACAATCATCACATTCTTGTGTCCAGATAAACTTAACACCCTTCCGAGTTATCTTAGTCATTGGATTAGATAACCATGAAAAATTTCTAACAAACCTTCGGTAATACCCTGCCAAACCTAGGAAGCTACGAATCTCATTTACATTTGTGGGTCTTGGAAATTCTTCAACAACCTTGGTTTTTGCAGGATCAACAGTTATCCCATCTTTAGAAACAATGTGACCAAGGAAAGAAATTTGTTGCAACCAAAACTCACACTTGATTCATTTCTAATACAATTTATTTTCTTTTAAGGTTTTCAAAATAACCCTTAAATGTCTTTCATACTCCACTTTACTTTTAGAAAACAGCAAAATATCATCAACAAAAACAACCACAAACATATCCAAGATATCATGGAAAATTCTATTCATAAGGTCCATGAATACAGCAGGTGCATTGGTTATCCCAAAAGGCATAACTAGAAATTCATAATGGCCATATCTTGTACGAAATGCGGTCTTTAGAATATCTTCTTCCTTTACCTTCAACTGATGGTACCCCGATCTCAGGTCAATCTTTGAAAAATACTGAGCTCCCTAGAGCTGATCAAACAAATCATTGATATGAGGAAAAGGATATTTTTTCTTAACAGTGATGTTATTCAAGGCTCTATAATCAATGCAAAGTCTTATTTAACCATCTTTCTTTTTAACAAATAAAAAAGGAGCACCCCATGGTGATGTGCTAGGTCGAATGAAACCTTTCTCTAATAAATCTTGCAATTGATCCTTCAACTCTAAAAGTTCAATTTGATCTATTCGATAAGGGGGTTTTGAAATTGGCTTAGCATCAGGAACTAAGTCAACAGTAAACTCAACTTCCCGATCTTGTATTATCCTAGACAACTCATCAGGAAAAACATCAGGATACTCATTTACCACTAGCACATAATTAATCTGATCAGTTCCCTTGTTTTCAACAATATGTGCAAGGTAACATTCATTTCCATCTTTTACAAGTTTATCGACCTCTTCATATGTTATCAATAGTAAGGGTTCATTCTTTTACACAAACTAAAATTATTTCTGAAAAGAAACTTCATTAGCTCTACAGTCAATCTTAGCATGGTAAATAGAGAACCAATCCATACCCAGGATAACATCAAACTCTACTAGAGGTAAAACAATAAGGTTCGAAAGTAGGTTCTTTCCACGGATAAGGATAGGAAGATTCTTATAAATTCTTTTTGCCTCAACATTTCCCCCATGTGTTTTTACCACAAGTTCAGGAGTCATTTCTTGAGATGGTATTCCCATTTTACTAGAAATGTTTTCAAAGATGAAATAATGTGTAGAACCTGAATCAAACAACACACTGGAATAATCTAAAAAAACAAACAAAGTACCTGAAACCACTTCATTTGATGGCCCAACATCTGCTGAAGTAGTTGCAAAAGATTTCACCACCCCTTTCTGCTTGTAGTCTAACTGCTTCCCATCACTCAAGCTCTTTGTCGGACACTCGTTTCCATAGTGACACATCTCATTGCACTTAAAACATTTCACTAACTATAAATCAAATTTGGTCTTACAATCACCCTGATCTTTTTCAGTGCAGTCACAAGCCTTATGTCCCATCTTACCACATTGGTAACACTTTCCAGAATTCAGAAGACATTCCCCATCATGCCTTTTACCACATTTATCACAAACTGGAAAGTTAGTTTTCTTACCATCAGACCTTTTTAAAGAATTATTCCCTTTCTCATGCCACATTGGTCTCTTCTTTTGTTGGTTGTTATAGAACACTTGATTATCGGAAAACTCAATTTCCACCTTCTCATCACATCGAACAATCTTTTCATAACTTTTGAACTCACGATAATCCAATGCCCTTCAATATTTTGGCTTTAATCCTGAGTAAAAAACGATTGATTTTACTATCAAGGTCTCGGATAAAATTTGGAGCATACCTTGACAATCAAGTGAACCTCTCTTCATAATAAGCCACTGAGTCATCCTCTTGCCTCAATTCCAAGAATTTTTTTTCCATCCTAAGTCGAACAGCCTTAGGAAAATACTTCTCAAGAAACATACCTTTGAATTCATCCCAATCGAGAGCATCAATATCATCAGCGTCCCTGATATTTTTAACCATCGACCACCACTGATCTGCTTCAACCTACAAACGGTAAATTGAAAGACTAAACTTTTGATTGTCTGAACACCCCATGACATTGAAAATCTTCTCTAGTGCTTTAATCCACCCTTCAGCTAGCACATGCTCAGATGATCCTCTGAATGATGGGGGATGTTTCCTCATGAAATGTTCCATAAATGACATGTTCCTTTGTGGTTGATCTGGCTGATCTCGTGCATGGATACCACCACCATTTATCGCTTGAGTCAACTTTTCCATTACTGCAACAAACTGTTCATTTCTAATTCCAACCATCCCAGGATGCTGATTTGGAAGGTAATTTCCTTCTGTATGCCTTCCTAGAACTGCTTCCCTATTTCCTCTATGGAAAAACATTCTGAACAAACATGTATTAGATGAAGCAACATGGTAATATTCAAATGATATATCATTTCAATTTGACCAAAAAATATTTTTGGATAATCATTTAATAGAATTCTAACTACTAAAGTTATCTAAACCGACCTTTGATACCAACTATAAGGTCCCAGCCTTAAACATTACTTAATCTTGGTATACTTCAAGAATACACGTTGAGGATATTTTCAGGTTTAGAGTTTTATAGAATTAGATTATAATCATGCATTACATTCCACTTTTAAACAAAGTGGTTACATAAAATATAGTACTCATTTTTCCCACCAACGGAAACATATTTAAAATAAAACATGGATTCTTTCTTCACACTTCCTTGAAACTATCATCACATCATGTACCTTTCCCTTGACCTGTGAAAAACATTTCAAAAACTTGGGATGAGCATAAAAAGCTCAGTAAGGGATATAAAATTACAAAATGAAAGCATTAGTCCATGTATGAAATCATACTTTACTTATAAAACATAAGCATTTTAACATAACTCATCAAATCATGAATAAATCATAGAAATCATAAGACATAAAGGTAACTTGAGGAATTCATAACATTCTTACGTAGGGAGTAACCCTCAAGGTTATGTTTGGAATACCCATCATAGTATATTCCCTTAATATCTTCAGATAAACCTTAACGTTTAACCCCTTCGCATTACCCAATGCATTGGAGAGCTATATCGGGCTCACCCGCCTTTAGTTTATCACGGAACCACCCATCTTCATAACAATTCCCAAGAACCATAACATAATCATATCACATAAAACATGCATAAAGGAAACATAAAATTTCCACATTTCAATCACAAGATATCAATAACACATTGATATAATAAAAACATAATCAATACCATTTTCAATACCTAAATAAAAGAAAATTAAAATAGGTTATTTATTTTTCAATTAAAAAAAGTTATGTCTTGTAGAGGAAGCTGAAACTCAAGTAATGGTCACGACGGCGGAGAAGTCGTTGTTGCCGCATACGTACGACAAAAAAACATTCCCTTTTTTCGTTTAGTAAACACTTTGTATAAAAAATATTCCTTTTGAATAAACGTAAAAGTCAAAGGGGTTTATACACCGTATAAAAGAAAGTTGTGTATAAAACAAAATATGCCTCAATGAAAAGAGATTGAGACGAAGTCCCTTACCTCAGGTCCGACTTGACTCGATCATTCTTTAACGTCCTGAATAATAAACTTGAGTTAATTTATACTTGCTTAAGAACCTTTTTCAAGTTCATTATTCCTTTTATATCACTTATTACAATGTTATGAACACCATGTAATTATTTATGTTAATAATGGTCGTTTTGTCAATCATTGGAACTTCAATCAAAAATAAACTCTTTATAATTACAAGTTGTTCATGTGGTAAAATATCCATTATATCCAGAATTATATTCATGATGTAGATGTCATATATATCATATATATCCAGTATATACATGCATTTATAATATTACATAACATTTAGATGTAAGAAATTAAATGCACCGTTCATGGAGACGGTAAGCCGTACGTACGCATGAACGCTACTTTCATTTATATTTCCTATTTAATGGAATTTAATAATAATGATATAAAGGTATACTATAATTCTAGTATAATATCATATATAATATCATTAACTCCATCCTTTATATGTCCCACATATGGCATTAACGAATCAAATCACTTTGAGGGGGTGGTAGTCCACACTTCTTAAAATGAAGATATCACATTTACCCATAATGGAAGCCATAAAGGTATGCCATAAATGAAAAATACAGAAGATTAAGGAAAACATAAACATATTATATATCATACATAAATATATTGACATCTTAATGGCCACCTTTAAAGGTGTTATAAGAATATTGAACAATCATCATTTTGTGAGGCAGAAATTCACCATCCACAGAAACAGTATGTTCTTCAACAATTAGATGTAGGTGTGTGTAAGTGTAGCTCAAATAATTATTATAAAAACATCCTAGTATATTGAAAATACTTGTGTTGTTACAAAATAAATGAATAAAAAGAGTTTAGGGGGTTGGAGAAGCAAAATAATAAAAAATAACATTAGAGAAGACTTTACCTTTAAATCGGGTAACTCCTCTTGGTTTGAACCAAAAGGGTTTTCTGAAGAGATTTCTACATAATGTAAGGCTTCAAGGATGAAGAGAGGGATTTGGAGAGATAAAATGAGCAGATCTTGGCAGATCCAATGGCTTTAGAAGTGTATGTAAATAGGTAGAGGTGGGGGCCTTTTATAAGAGGAGAGGAGGGGCACTCTTGGAATGTTATAAGATGTTACTTTATATTGAAATGTGTTTCGGATTTAAAAGGTCCCACATTGATATATTTCGAGGATAAGGTGATAAGGGTTCGGAATATACTCATCAAATAGGTCTTTGACAAGTTTAAGTCTTAGATTTTACATTATCTTTTCATTTTATTTAAATCGTTCATTAATGAGGTAATCGCTAAATCATCATGATGTCATAAATAATTTAATTTATTTAATTTCTAAAAATTATAAAAAAATACTATGATGTAAGAAATATTTTTATATTTACAATGACTATTTATAGTCCAATAGATAATTTATTTAGACAAAATTAAAAATGTTTTACTCAGGTGATACATTCTTTGTTATATTTAACTTTATTTAAAAAATAAAAAGATAAAAAGTCATTATCACACAAAAGTGATTCCATGGGGTCCCCAAGTTTTTCAAAAGGCATCTCATGGTCAGCCATGACACAACCAGTAGCATTAGGAAACATTTTGGTGTCATTTGTTATTATTATGATATTATTTTATTATCCTTAACTACCTGATTACTAATTAATCAAGATAATTAAAGATAATTACCGTCGTTACTATTCATAATGTCCAAAAACAAAAGAGTTGTGATTAAATAATTTGGACCTTATGATTCCAAAATATGTAATCCATTTTATGAAATTCCAAACACATAAATTTCAATAATTAATTTAAAAAATAATTCCCGTTGTCAAAACAAATAGTGAGTTTTTTAGAAACCATATCTATGAAAAGTTTGGCACTTGTTTTTGCCCAATTACAAAGTGAAATTAATCCCAATGACCACCATTGTATTGCATGGTATAAATATATTCTATTTAAACCATAAAACCAATTAAAAATATAATCTAACCATATAATTAAATTAGATGAAAATGCAGTTTTGATGTAAAATGCAGTATTTTTCACTATTCATTAAAAAATGAACATTGTCATAAAAATAAAAAAAAAATTATCCAAAGTAAATTTAAATGTCCCAATAATAAATAATAAGTTTATTTTGGAAAATAGAGCTTATAAAATTGTCAAAATTTTGATTTAAAAATGGTTTCCCATCAAAAGGCAGTAAAACAATCTTTTAAAAATATTAGTGTATTTCATGCTTAAGATTGGATTTATTCTCATTTTAAGCCTATAAAACACTATCTAATTCATAAATAGACATAGATAAGAATATATATTATTCATTACTTACTTTGGATGTTACAATGGCCCTCCTCATCACAAAACTCAAACCGCCATTAAAAATAGTTGATAACTGCATGCATAGAATACAACTAGTCGATTCAATGAATGGAATCGTGTGACTATATCTATAATAAAAAATAAATATGTAACTAACTAAGGTTTCCTCTATAATCTTTCTAAATCCTTAGAACACATTTAACATGCATGTCTGACCACTAAATAGCATGGATAACACCATGGGAACCAGAAGCCTTCCCACTTATAGTTCCATGTTATTGAACAAGGTGGTATAATAATGGATTATGGTGCTCTAGAATCAAAAAAACATAATTCATGGTTGAAGATAATCATAGAGTACCTTATATGATCTCTAGTCCTTTTGGAACTAACACATCTATAGTATCGAGCTTCACATATCTGAATATTATGTCTTGTTTATGATGACCACCACCACATTCTCACCTAGGCTTAAACACTTGGGAAAAAGGGACATCCCAGGGTTGACTAATAATAACTCCCTATCCTCTCAATGGATCAACATACTACAGAGAATAAACTAGAGGTTTCTTATAGGGATGAAAAATATCTTACCACTTGCATTAAGTTGATCTCTAAGAAAGTCCATCCACTAGAACTGATACAGACTAAGCTTCCCATAATAATAACACACTAGCCTAAAGACCTCAGTAGGCACATAGAAACTATTTACCCCAAAAAAATTAAACAAAAAACTATAATCAACTCCCCATATATATAAACCTTGATCACTCAGAACATATGATCCTCTATATGATGCTTTTCTCTTTGAAAGCCTCTATTGTCCAACCTCCCATGGTGATACTCCCAATGAATGAATCCTCTCAATAACCTCAACCTCATTATGCACGTCAAAATATATAGGTAGTCAAAAAGGATTAACTAGGTATCTGATAGTGAGATAAAAATCATCCTCAATCCATTACACTATGGAATCCTCATCTGAAATAGATCTGGGGAGAAGCGAAGAAGATCCTTAAACCTAATCTTGATCTCCCACAAACTCAGGTTCCCCTATTGAAGGGAGAGTAACTCCTTCCCCCTTTCATCTCATATCTTCAATGATAGAAACTCTATGAAAAAGCTCTTGTTGAAAAAAATCCCATTAAATATTCACTTCTATCCACTCTATCAGGTATATAATCCACCACTGATGGGTCACACCTCTCATCTGATTCACTAGAATAAGAACCTACTACTCATCTTGGGTATAAATTAGACATAATTTGATCTATATATCCTCTTGAAAATGCTTTGACTCTATATCATATACACTCCCATAATAATTTTTCAAGATCTTCCTTTGAAATGCTCATAGTTTTTTTTACCACAGGTCATCCTCCTATAATGGTTTGGCTCTTTGATAGTCATCTTGGTATTCCGACTCATCCTAACATTCCTAAACTACATAAATTCAATGCCCAAGATAAATATCTACAAATAGGGAAGAAACTCCAAAGTCTGGTAGCATGGAATAATTTTAAATTCATTTAATTAAAATTTAATTTAGTTTTCCATAGTTACCCAATTTAAACCAAATGTAAGTAACCATGATGGATGTACCTATCATAGGCCTCTACCATGAAAAAAATACCACTTTCCTCATCACATTTAGAAAGATTAAGTTTAGTGCATCAGATCATAGGGGTTACCTAAAATTGTATATCTTATCTTGTATCATTTTTCTGTATTGCATACTATGTCTAATGACATTGTTTCCTTGCCAAATCTATAAAGTCCCCACCAATTCCTCACTCCTATCTTCAAACTACCTATAAACTATTTATTATTGATACTTCTCTATCACGACCCACCCTCCCCAACTAGTACCCATCCGGAGATAGTAGTGAATAAAGGGATATAATGACCATTGAATCCCAACTCAAATAGGCCATGAGGTGATGAAAATCACCATGGGAATTAAATAAAAAATATGGGGTCCATTACCCTCAAATAAATGAAAGGACCGAGAATCATGATAAACATTTAACAACAAATTTAATTCAATAAATATAAAATTAAAGTTATTCATATCCCATCATCCATGTGAGAATCATGAAAAAATGAACAAATTTAAAATATAACCACTATAAAATATTATAGAAGTGACTCATTAGCAAATCCAATTTGATCTAGTGATGTCTAGATCATTATTCAAATCCATCAAAGAAACCTAATATGTATATATATATATATGGGGTGAGCATAACATATATACTTAGTAAAATCATACTCAACAACCTCTCATGAAAATGTGGAAAATCATACTAATGATCCAATGAATAAATAAAAAAACAAATAAGAACCTATAATGTTAAATAATTCCCCAACACCAATACTCAATCAATAAATATAAAATATAATATAATATTATAATATCTAGAAGTATGATCAAGGAATCCCACAACCACTTACCCCATTGATTTTTCACTCTCACTCCCCAATGTTAAATGCCATGATGCTCCCAATCCAATCTTCAGCCATGTAGTATCACAAAAATGTATCTCAACCCATGCATCATGTGCATATACCACATAGGTTCTACTAGTACATCATGTACCAATACCTCGTAGGTCCTTACATTACCATTAGCCTGCATAGTCTACTAGTATTCCTTAAGAGGTTGTACCATTATTCACACCTAGAAGGGAGAGGGGAGAATAGATAGAATTCATACATCTATTCCATCACAAACATGTACATTGAGGAAATTAACAAAGTACCTAGTATGTAAGGTGTTTTTCAGTTTATCCAACTCAAGAGGGGTGTGAATATAAATCATAAAAAAAGTAAATATCGAAGAAGAAACATAAAATCCCAACATAGGGGTACCCATCCAACAATCCCCAATAAGGACCACACAGCCTTAGAATGTCACCACCATCCACTAATCCACTATCATCTTAAGCCACAATCACTACTATCTCCTTCCCAAAATCATTCGTCTTTTAATTTTATAAAACATTCATTTTTTATTAAAATTCAATATAATTCATTTCATCATACTCAGCCTCTTTATATATAATAAACCATTACCATGTAAGTAAAAATTCAAGAATTTCTCTTATCAACCATGGAAAGAAATTTACAACAAATAATTCACCAATATGACCTAAAAACATATCCAATTATATCCATGGAATGCACCATATCCCTTACTACACTAAAAACCTGAAAATATATTCCATTCCATAAAGGGAATTTGATGCATCCCCTATTGCGCAAACATATCAACCATACCAAGAAGATCAATTTGGGACACACTAAACATTGGTAGGGTGTGAATTAGTATTGGGGACTTTTTACCCATTATAACTTTTTATCCCTTTACTTCTTAGACCTGTTAGGATCTTGACTCTCTTATTCTATTTTTCCTTTTACATGAAAGTATATGAAATAAGTAAATATGTAACATAATATTTTTACAAGTTTCAGTACTCAATAAGAATATATAGTCCTTGGAAAGGTATATAAATAATCTAACCACTGTAAAATAATCCTTTAATTGTGGTTACAAAAATCCTGTAATAACCATTCACTTGTGTTTCACTATATTTATTTGATAGTTATTGTTTTATAGATCCATGGTAGTTATTTTTAATGACTCTGAAGAAAATATTTACCCTTTAGGGTTATTTTTAATACCAATAAAGTATTCCACCAGTTGAGACTTATAATGGATCTTATAGTGTTGGTTTTTTTCTTCTACTAAGTTCTCCACTTGTTACTTGCATAGCAGTATGCAAGAAAACTTTTATTATTCATCATAGAAGAAACTAGAAAGCTACTCTTTCTTCTTATTATAAATTCATTCAAAATAACATTAATATTTTTTAAAGTGATAATCTCAAAAATCCTCATCAAATCAACTGATTATTGATATATAATAATACTTTCACTAGCACTTCTTCTCTGCGTATCTCTTTCTCCTTATATGAAAAAAAAATTTCACTGGTTCACCTTCTTTCTAACTTGAATCACAAACTTTCTATATGATTATAAGGATTAAAAAGTTCATATTACCATCATCACATATAGTTCTTCATCAATATTAATTGTAATAATTTTACTATATATTTAATATTGTATAATTCCTTGATACACAATACCATAATTTTTTTGTATTGGTTCTTATTCATTCTTATTATTATAAAATATTTATTCAACTGAATCACATCATATTTTCAATATTAATTCATGCATGAATGATCTTGAAAAAAATCTATATATTTAAAACTCAAATATAAATTCTTCTGATATTCTACTTTTCTTTAGTAACATGTTCACTTCACACTATTTATACAAATCATATTTCATGTGATTTTATCACTCATCATGTATGTGTAATACAATTTATATGGGTCTTCTAAAACCTATAAAAAATTGCACACAATAGACCTTGGTCAAGAGGTTATGAATTTATGTTCTCATGTGAATATAGGTTAACGTATACATGCATGTAACTTTTCTTATTTGTTTCTATTCACACACAGTTATATGCACACTATCTTGATTATTTCTTCATGGGCATATGAATTCAGATATCAATGGAAACACTATCTCCTTCACACAAACCTAAATGTGTGTAGATCACTATTCTTCATCCTTGAACACACCTTAATAGTTACTCGGTATTTCTTATTTTTACAAATAGTTACATGAACTAACTTCTTCAAATAAGTTAAGATATTAACTACATGTTAGATTTTCTCCTTCACGTAGGCAAGAAACATATGTGAGATAATAGAATGTCCTCTGTGTATCTATGGAGCTACACATAATTATAGATCTTCATAGTACTAGTTCTTTACAAATATGTGAAACTTGTGGAACTCATTTAGTATTTATTCATGTAACACAGTGAGATAGAATTAAAATAACACTAGTTTGTGGATCAATTTTATCATCATGCAGTCATGAAGGTGAAGGTAGTGAATGAAAACATGGGACTCTTCTTCTTCACGCAAGCAGTGTGTAGTCCTCCCTACTTCGTATAGCCTAGGAAGATCATGGTAATTCATGTATTCTCATGTAAAATAATGCTTGTAGAGGATCTATTTTTATAAAGAACAAGATTGTTCTTATGAAACGTGATTAGCATCACAATTTCTCAAGTTAGGGGCTTCAGTATTTATAGATGAGGTCTCCACTACCTTCCACCAGTTCAAATCCCACATTTCATTCCATGAAGATAAAAGTTTTGAATTCTTGAAGATCTCTACTTTTAATTCTTATAATGTGGATTAACATATTTTTTAATGTAAAATAACATAGAATATCTTCCTTCATGATCAAATTCTCCTCAAATGCATCAGATAATGATCAAATGCATCATCTTTCATGAATTTGGTCTGTGAGTTCCTCATCATAGTTTCATATCATCCTTGGTGAAAGTATATTAATCAAAATTGTGCTTTCATGCACATAAAATACTTATGTTGGATGATCCATTATATGATTATCCTAAGATATAAAGACTAATAATGATCTAGATCTTGGATGCAGTCATGGAGTCTCTCGATATGCATCACTCTAACTTATAAGAACCCTTTGAGATTTGAAGGTAGAATATGATGACATGGAGGAAAAAGATTCATTAAATCCCTACTGATAAGAAGAATGTGATATATCCATATGTCTTAATAATGGATAAATAGTGAACCACATGATCACATATTATATTGGTTCTTCACTCGTTCGTGGTCTGGTAAATAAAGGATTCTATTCTCGCTGCTTCTTTAATACGGAAACATGGTCAGTACCAAGATACATAACACACACCTAAATGGGTCCGGACTAACATTATTGCCTCTATATGCACCATATTGCATACCCACTCATGACCTTGTGTAATTCTACAAGTGGTATGTTCCCTCTTGTTCTCCTCTATATACAAAAAACTTTCCACTATGGTTTCCCAAGTATTGGCTATCTCCCTCGTGGATTGAGTTGTGCACCCCATATATGGGTGATCTGGACTCCTTAGGTAGACCTAATTTTTTATTAACACGAAAAAAATTATAAGTGATAATGTCCTCATATAAAAAACAACTTATCAATTATCCTAAAACATTCCTTGTGTAATTAATATTATATTTCATGGTCTTTTTATTCATCATTATAAAAAATAATATATTACATTAATTTCTTCAAAATACTATTTATGAAAATAACTATTTTCCTGGTCTTCATATTCCACCATTCCTTTTAGAATATCATTTCCAATGGGATCCACAACATCAAACCATACTTTTTCAATGTTCTAAAAAATGTGTCATCTCAATTCACTTAGTAACACATGTATTCTAAACTTAATACAGGCTCAAAAATTGTAAAAGTTATAAACCTAATGTATTAAAAATTACTTTCTTAAGATCATAATACTTGATTACCATCTTCTCATCCAATTATCCAAGCTATATTTATCTTTTTAATTAATCTTGAATATATCGAATACTTAAATAGAACTTCTTAGAACATATTTCCAACTACTTCAACATTTTAATATAAATGACATCAATAACAACAAATGAAAACAAATAAAAATCATAAAAAAATTGGGATCTATAATCTACACCTTTTTGGTTTTTGGAAATACCTTCAAAGTGCTTTCCAAATGTATATGTCAACATGTAAACCTTTTTCTTATTTTAAACTTCTTTAGTTTTCCAAATTTTCATTTTAATTTCTATCCCCTAATTGAAAAGAAATATAAAGTTCATGGGAAATGTTTATTGATCAAAACTTAAGCAATGTTTCATCCATTATTTCACTTTGAGTCTACGTGAGTCATGATTGGCATAAAAAATTGGAGGATTTTATTTAGAAAACAAAGTATTACATTACCAGCCAATCTTGATACCACATGAAATGAGAACTCGTATACTTGTCTTTAGGGGTTATCTGATATTATTCCAGATTTAATATGCTAAATGTGATATGGATATTTTTTATGAAAATTAACCTCAATCTCCTAAACTCACATCAACACACAAATAAAAAATATTTAAGAGAAATAAGTAGGATAAGTGACCTTGGATCACTTTCATTATTCCAAATATCCTTTGTCATTGATTAATTAAATTTATCCCCTTTTGTATTAATCTTCCTATATTTGATAATTAAGGATGAGATATTTATAAATACATTCATTTCCCAATGATATGATCTTAAAGCAATTTCAAGAATAATCAGACTATATATCAATTGAGATAATGATTCTAGAAGTAACATAAAATTTCTTCATTTGTATCCCCCTTAAGGGAAACACTCCTAAACATATTCATAATATTGGATCTCTTAGAGAATGGATTTCAAGATGTTAAAATATAGAGAATAAACCAAAATGGATATTCAAATTGTGTCTATTCAGATTTGAAAACATCCACAACTTCAACAAGGATTATATTCTTCATACATGTTCTTCAGGATACCAAATATAAGATCAAACAAAGATAATATATTCTTTAGCCTTATTGCCTAGGATATGATAGCACAGTATTTAACTACAAAAAATATGAACCTCTGTCATATTTTTATTTTAATATAAAATTAAGGAATCAATAAAGGATGATGGTCTTTTTAGCTTTGCTATCAAGAATTTATAGCAGTCACTGCTTCTTAGGTTCTCCCTCTAAAATCATTATTCTCATTCAATTCCATAAATTATAATAAAAAATAAAATACAGAAAGATTAAATAAATTAGTTGGATATTAATTTCTTCATCAATGTAAACAATAAGGTTAAAATATTTATCTCGAATAAGTTCTTAAATTCCCTCCAGTATTCATGATTTTATATCTGAACTTATGTTCTAATTTATGTTGAGGCAGCATGGATCTCTACAAATTCTCTTATTATTTGTGTTTATATTTTTACTTATTAATATACTTTAAGGATGATAAATTCGTAACATTATTAAGTACTTATTATTGTTTTGGAAGAATGGTTAAACAACCTTTTTCAATATTTATGGCTTTGCTACATCCCTCAAATAGATCATATTTAGCACAAGAGTAGTCAGTTGTTAACAACCTCTAATGTATTTCATCTTCATCGTGTGGAATATTTTATTTTCTTTTTTAATTGTACATAGATTGTGTATCTTACATTTTCGAAATTCAATAAAAATATATTTGCATGATAACTAACATTTCATTAGTAACATTGGTAATATGTTTTTATTTTCAACATGGATTCTTGGTAGTTCCATCTATCTTAGTAAGTATTTTAGAGGAAAGTGTTTTTTTAAACTTCATGGATTTTGAATATCAGGTCATATCAACATTATTCATGGGATAAATTTTTTTATAACATTGTTCTAATTTCTTTCCTAGGTTTATTCTTATTTATTTACCAAAATTTGTGGTCTTTTTTCCTTAACATTTTTACAATAATGTTGAGATGAGTATTCACCATTATTATGACCACTATCATTGCATACATAATAAACTTTTATTAACTTATGGATGTTTCTTAGTATTCTTTGAGTTTATCACCATTGGAATGGGACTCCTTTGTGCATTACCATTTAGAGGATTAAACCAAAATCTTGTTGAATTGTTTTGAATTTATTGTTGCACCAACATTGAACCACAAACCAAGAACTTCTTATTTATTATATGTATCAAGTTTTTGGGTAATCTTGTTAGATTGTTTGGATATTCATGGGAAACCAGCTTCCACACTCTTTTTTCTATCCACCCAATTCATAGTTATTTGATTCCTATCAAATTTATTCATATATAATTCTTATAGTTTTTTTCAACCTATATTATTTTTGGAAATATATTTATAAATATTAGTACAAGTTGGTATGGATGGTACATATTTCTTCAGAGATTCTTGAGAAATATAATTGAATGAAATAATGATATACTTATAACATATTGGAGGGTTTTAACATTAGAATAATCGAGTAAGCATTTATTATAAGTAAGAACTGTCTCCTTCTTTTTTGAAGTCTCAATATGTACCTTCTCAATATTGGCCAACTATACGTCCAATTAAATAAATTTTATATTGATGATGACTTTTATATCTTCAATAGTAATCATCTTCTCTTCACAATCCTTCTTCATACTTTTAGATTTCTCTTCATGAAATTTAAATATTTTTTTATGACAAAGATTCATGTTAATTGATCTTATTAAAATTTTATTCCAATTTTAAATCTATGAAATTAATGTTGTTTTCCAATTTCTCTTTAATTGCATGTATCTTTTCTTCCAAACCCTCTTTCTCACCAAATTCATAGATGCATTTTGAGGAACTTATTTCAAGCTCTATATTTGTTACTTAAATGGATCAAACCTATGTAGATAGCTTCAAACATTGTCAAATTTATCATTTTCAAGCCTTCTCTAAATAATGAACATCCTGTTACAACTTGGTGATGTATTCCTACAAAGATTAAAAGACTCCAAAAACAAAAGAGATTATTTTTGTGGGAATGAAATTCAAAATATCTCTTAATATATCAGCTGATATTTCTTGAGAAGTTGTAGATCAATCGTTATCACCACTTAGGAATGGGTCTTCATCTTAAGGTAAATTTTGAAAGAAACTAATACATACCTCCTGATCACATGAGGTAAGAAGGTTTTACTTTTCCTTGTTGGAAACTTGATCCAAATTTTATTTACTTTCCCTGCTTGATTTGTATTAACTTTTTTCAGGAGATGGATAAAATGATACTTCCTCTTCTTTTGATTGGAGGGATCGCTTCTTAATATTCATTTTCCCTTTCATTATCTTATTCATACTAGTATTGGCAGATATAAACTTCTTCCAAAAGATAACCAAATCTTCACCAAATCTATACTTCATTGTTAACATGGAAAGGAAACACAAATCTTTAAAAGGGAATAACTACATAATAGATAATCCAAAAGAGTTGAACCTTGAATCTGATACCAATTAAAAGGAATAATTTGAGATATAATCAACATTGAGAGGGGGTGAATTAGTTTTGGTAAATTTTTACCAATTATAACTTTATATCCCTTTACATCTTAGACCTGTTAGGGTCTTGATTATATTATGTTATTTTTCTTATCTCATGAAAGTATATGGAATTAGTAAATATGGAACACGATATTTTTAAATGGTTTTATATTCAATAAGATTATCTAGTCCTTATCATGGTATAGAAATAATGTAACCATGTGACCACTAGAAAATAATCCTTTAATCATTATTACACCAAGTAGTGAATAACCATTCACTTGTGTTGCATTGTATTCAAATAACAGTTCTTATTTTACATCTCTTGAATGGTTTTTATACTTAATTTTAAGATTATCTTCACCTATTAAGGTCATTTATAACTCCTATAAATTATTCTACCTATTGATAATTTTTATGAATGTCACAGTAATGCTTTATTTCTTCCACTAACTTCTTCACTTATTAGTTTCACAACAGTAGGAAAGAAAACTCTTCTTCTTCTTTACAGTAGAAACCTAAAAGATGCTCATTATTATTTATCTAACATCATTGAAAATAATATTAATATATTTTTCACTAACAATATCATAATTTTTATTCAACCTATATGATAATTGATATATAATAATTTGGTCACCAGTTCTTCTTCTCTTATTATCTCTTTCTTATTTTTGGAAAAAAGACTTGAATGGTTATCCTTATTTCTATCTTGAATCAAAAATGGGATTATAAAAATGATAAAGTTAATTTTAGCATCATCCTAAATAGTTCTCCTTCAGTATAAATGATATGAATGTTATTTTGGACTGAATATCTCATAATTATTCAATAAAAAGTATCAACAATTGATATTTAATTAGTTATTATTTTCTCATATTGGTGTAAAATATATATGAAACTTAATTGAACCAAATTTTCAATATAAATTAATTCAAAAATGATCTTTCAAAAACATAATACACTAACAACTCTAATATAAAGTCTTCTGAAATTATTCCCAGATTCACTCTCAAGTTCACTACACACTACTTATGGAAACCACATTACATGTTCATTTCTCAACATTAATTCATGTGTAATAAAATTTTCATAGGTTTTATAAAACATATAACCAATAGAAAACAATAAACTTTTGTCAAGAGATTATCAATTTATTTTCTCATGTGAATATGGGTTCATGTATTCATTCAAGTTCCATTTATTATTTTTTATATTCAAACAAAAATATAAACACAACTTATTAGTTATTTACTTATTTTAATATGTATTCACATATCAATGCATGAACTATCTCCTTTACACAAACCTGAGTGGGTGTATATCACTATTTTACTTTCTTGAACACACCATAACAGGCACATAATATCTATTTTTTCCAAAAAATGTTTCATGATCCAACATCTTCATTCCTATTAAGATCCTTACTATGTCTTATTTTTTCTCCTTCATGTTGAAGGGAAATATATTTGATGTGATAAAATGTAATATGTGTATCCATGGACATTCATACAAGTGGTGAGCTTCATAGAACCGGTTCTTCATGCACCTGTGAAACTATCAGAAATAATTCACTCTTTCTTTTCATAACATAGTGTTGTAAAATTAAACTAACACCTGTTAAAAAATTATTTTTATCATCATGTGGTTATGAAGGAATAATAAGTGCATGATAACATGGGAATATTATTTTTGTGAAGGTAGTGTGTGATTATCCCCTCCTAAAATAGCCTTAGAGGCCCACGATACACCATACCTTCTCGAATAATAGAACACTTGGAGGGGATCCATTTTTTTAAATACTTATCATATGAAACAAAATTAGTAGCACATTCTATCAGGTTGGGTGCTTCGGTATTTATAATCAAGGTCTCCACTACCATAAACCACCTAAAATACCACTTTTCATGGTGTGTAGATCAGATTTTTGAATTCTAAGAGATCTTAGATATTTATTCTTCAACCATGGATTATCTTATTTGGTGACATATAATAACATTGAACCACTACCATCATGATCAAATTTTACTCATGTGCATGCTATTAGGATCACATACATCATCTTTCATGCATTTTTGTTTGTGATTACCTAGATATACTTTCTTATTATCCCCAATATAAGTATATTTTTGGAACTTATAATTACATTAAAATTTTAAACTTATGATTGATGATCAAATATAATATCATCCCAAGATATTGAGTAGGAAAATGATCTTGATATTGGAACCAGTCATGGAGTATTCTGGCATGTAGCACTCTGGCATATTGAAACCCTTCAAGAGTCAAAGGTAGAAGATGACGACATGAAATTCACAGATTTATTAGAATTCTATTAATCGAATGGATGTGAAATATACATAAGTTTTAAACATGAATAAAAATTTCACTGTATGATACTATCCCACATTAATTATTTACTTGTTAAATGGATTCTTAATAAAAGATTTTGTCCCCACTCTCACTTTGAGCCCACATCAGGGTCGGCACCTGGATACAATGCACACACCAAAATAGGGAACATCCAACATGATCTTCCCCATGTGCATCACTGTGCACACCCATACACACCCTTGTATGATTCAACAAATTTTATTCTCCCTCCAATTCTCCTTTAAATGCTAAGATCTTGCTACCAAGGTATCCCATGCATGAAATGGACCCTCATGGGGGTAGCCTTGGTTCCCATATGACATTGATATTTCCTCTATTGGTGGCACTATGTTTTTAATAACACTAAGAAAAATCATATTGAAAATTCCATAGTATAAAAACTAATTCAAACTTATCAATTCTCCTTAACCATTCCACGTGAAATAAATATTATATTTCATAGCCTTATTCTTCTTATTCATTATAAAAAATAATATTTTTCATTAACTTCTTCAAACTCCACTTTATGAAAATAAATATTTTAATTGTTTTCATATTCCTCCTTTTCTTTTAGAATATTAAATATTAAGAGATCTACAACAACAAATCATCCTTCTTCAGTGTTGTAAGCATTGTGTCATATAAAATAACTTAGAAACACATGTATTATGATCTTGAGACCTGTTCAACCATTGTTAGAGTTAGAAACCCAAATTCTTCAGAATTAATTTTTCAATATCATAAGACTTGATTTCCATATTTTAATACAATCATAAAATAAATATTTCTCTTTTTTATAAATTTGAATATCTTGGATAACTCAATCAAACTTCCATCAAATTCTTTCCAACTTCTTCACCATATTAACAATAGTGATAGTATTGAAAACTATGGACAACAAATAAAAACCATAAAAAAGTGGTATTTACACATCCCAGGTCTGTAATATTATCTTTAAGGATCTAAAGTCCTAGAGCATACTTATAAGGAGTCAATTTTTTTAGCAAACAAACTCATGTGGAAATTGAGGCTATAAAACCAAGGCTTCCCATAATTCATTACAAATTAGTATCAATAAATCCTAAGAAAAGTATCTTATAAAAAAACCATCTTATTACCATCTCTAAATAGATTATTAATTGTTCATAATTTTCTTTTACAAAACAACTAACAATCAATAGCTAAAAAAGACTAAGAGAAATTGCATCATGCTTCCAGATTTGAAAAATTCCAAGAAGAATGGTATATAAATTTTATCCCAATTTGATTATTCATCGCAATATTACTAGATTTATATTGTTTAATAAAGTCTTAACCACATAAATTATTCAATAAATAACTATGAAAAATAATAAAAACTACCTAGAAAAAAAGAGGAAATTAAAAGGTCAAAACCACATGAGATCAAAAATCCCTATCTGGTTCATTCCTAATTTGGGTTATTATATTCATTAGGTTAATCCATACCATCCACCCAATTGAAATATAGGCATTATAATTTCAAAATGTATACATTAGAAATATATTTATTGAATCCCCTAACCTGACTGATACTTTCTGAATCGATGTGCTAAACAACTTGGAGAGAAGACACAAATATGATAAAATATGAAGAAAAAAATGAACCCTACATCATCTTAGATCACATCAATGTGGCATTAAAACTATATCACAAACTTAAATCAACCAAAAAACAACCATTGTATATAATTCCATAGAGAAGAGCAGGAAGAAGACAAAACAATATATAGAATATGTCACCTCATATCACTGAAATTGAACCTTCAGAAGTTAAGCATCAAAGCCAAATGAGAGGGGTTGGAAGAGATCTAAAAAACAAATAGGTTTCACCCCATAATTGATAGAATTAATAGAGGGAACTAGGGGACCACATAATTAGTAGACAAGCTAGAACTCAACTATTTCATGGAGTGAAACGTCATTTCATAGTATAAAATTTTAGAATGGCCACCAATTTAGGACATGAATTAATTTCAGTCTATGAATCCCTTTAAGTAAAAACCTATTGAATATTCACTGAATTTCATGGTTCCTCATGCTGAAATTAATTTACACCCTAAATGTGCCATTCATGGAATGAATCTCCCCATCAAGAACATCATAAAATCAAACCAGAAATTATCCCTTTGAAATTTGAAGCTATGAAAAACCATCAGGCTACAAATCTAATTTTCTTCCTATCATAAACATACTATTCATTATGTGATATACCTCATAAACCTTAATTTCAATTTCAGATCAACCTTCTCCTCCTTGAACCACCTCTGAACACCTCCAGTACCAAAATCAAACAATGTAATATCCTCATAAGGACTGGATAGATAGAAATCCAAACCTCAGGATCACTCTTATAATGAGCTTCTATGGCCATACCTTGTCAATATACCATTTCTACTAAATAATAACTTCAATAACCTCTCCCACCTCTAACAATACCATAGGAAGGAATCACCAATATTTCATAACAAGTATCCTTATAAAGCTTTATATTTCATAATTTTCTTCCACTTTATTTTATTCCCATCCACATTCATTTTTCACATTTTAATTCTTCCAAAACTATTTCTTATAAACAACTCTATAATTAATCAATATGTGTTCCAACTACTTTCCACTTGATTCATAATTTCTAAAACATCATTATTCTCACTGTACCCATTTTCACATTCATTTAATTATTTAAATAATTTATTTAATAACAATTTCATATTCCCAGAAAATTACTACACACTAACCATAACAAAATCTTTGTACCACTGCATCAAAAATAATTCCATTATCAGTAACATCACCACCACAAATTTTAAAATAATAAAAAGATTATTCAATTTCAACCACATAAACTACCATCAAAAAATATATATATCATCACCCCTTTATCTACCACAACAAACCAATCATACTAAACGTACCTAAAATATATCAATATTAATAATAAATAATATCATAAAACCAATAAAAAAACCACCACATTATTCATGCTTCATTAATTATTCAACTATTCACACATAAACAATATCATAATAATTTATGAAATTTCATTCTTCTTATTGTTAAAATATTTATGTTATTTAGATATTTTAGTATGTTATGACATGTTAACTGCATCATACAATCATTTCAATATGATCATACCATCAATCTATCATGCAATAAAAAAGAATAATATAAAATAATTCCTAACGTACTCATGTTCCTTCCAAAATACCAATTTTCAAATCTAGTTATTATCTTTATAAGGTTACTTTCAACTCATTAAACAAGGAATAAAAAAATAATGATAATTACACATTCAACGCATGATTAGATAGGTATAGAGATTCCAAATCCCCAAACTTGATTGAAGCATCAATATCCATAACTCAGGAATAAGAATAAAATAATGGTTAAACATCCCCAACCTCACAATAACTCCAAAAAAACCTGTGAATTTCATACTTATGTAAATAATTCTAACAAACACTATTAAAATAGAATTCAATCCTCTATTATAGATTCACTAGAAGAAATAATAGGATAATATCAAAAAAAATAAGGAATACAAAAGTATGTTGGATAAAGAAGGATTGATCACATGAATCCAATGCCTAATGATTTACCAAAAATGTATAATATCACCAAAGAGATCACCCTAGATTTACTGGAGTTTTAGAGATGAAAAAACCAATGAAATAATAAAAAATGATAGAGAAAATTTATTATAAAAAAATTGGGTGACCGCTACGTAGAGTGGTGTGGTTCAGACAACATCAATATGGGTTTGGTCAAAGAAGATATTATATCCCCAATGTAATAACCCGAATCTTCTTTTCAGGTATGTTTTCCCCTTTTCTGGTGTTTTTAAGAAAAGAGGAGTTTCTAGAAATTTTTTAAGTACACGTCATGTACTTTATGAGTACGCACCGTGTACTCGGTTACTGCGGGTAGCTGAGTGCTGGCTGTGTAGCGTTCATGCACATGGTCGTGTGTGGTGACCTGGAGACCGCTTAGTGTGGGGACCGGAGAATGCAAGTACACAACATGTACTTATAAAGTACACGTCGTGTACTTTCATTTTTTCATTAAACGCACTAGGGTCGCGTCTGATGAATAGAACCACCTCATTCTAGATTTGGTTCATCTGAGAGTGAGAGAACGACACTGATATTCCTTCTAGCTCCGGATCGAGAATCTGTTATCTGAATCGTCCATCATTGATTGCCTTGGAATCGCCTCGATAAGCTCTTCCTTCTGCTAGATCTTCATTTCCTAATTCCACCTCTTTCTCAAGTTATCTTCAGTTGAGTGTTTTTAGAATTTTGTAGATCTATGGTGTTCCTGGGAGATTCAAGGCTTGAGGTTCACGTATATCAATCCTACAACATTGAGTTAGGTGGTTTGTGCCTTTTCGTTGGAAGTCTTTGAGTTATATGTGCAAAAGTTCCCAATACCCTTGAATGGGGTATTGCGTGTTTACTATTTTAGCACTATTAAATTTCTAATATGATTGTATGCTTGAGTATAGGTTAATTGAATGTGAATAGGTTTAATTGAAATGATTTGGAAGGTTTTTACCCATGCATTTTTTTTATGACTGTTTGGTCTTGCTTTGCATGTTAGGCTGCCTTGTTTACTTACCATTCCTAGTATTTCAGGATGGATTGTTTTGTATATCTGACATGCTGATATGTTTTAGATTTCTAGCCAAGTAGTTATAAGGGTTAATTTGGAAGATATGCATCACTATCCTTACTTGACTTACACAGGGCCGTGAGAACTTGGTGTAGTAGACCATAGGGAGAATGGACGTAAGGGATTCTCCAGAGAGTTTGTTTACTTTTACAATACGAGACCACATGGGGAACTGATGTATTGCTTCCTTAGAGTGTTTTTAGTTCCTCAACATGAGACACGGGGGGAATGTGACATAAGTTCTTCCCCAGAGCACCTTTAGTTACTGATACGAAACTATAGGAGGAATTAACAGTGAGTGCTTCCTCATAGAGTCTATTTTAGAGCTAAACGAGAGGGGTGAGACTGTGTGTGCCGCCCAGAGGGTATCTTGTGCTGCTAGGTAGGACCAAAGGGGATAGGTCGTGATTACTTCCTATAGGTTTACCTTTTGTGTTTAGTAGTTTGCTTGTGGTGCTACGTAGGACCATAGGGAATAGGTTGTGAGGACTTCCCAGAGGGTTACCTTTTGTGTTTAGCAGTTTTCTTGTGCTACGAGGTAGGACCAGAGGGGATAGGCCTTGAGTACTTCCCAAAGGGTTACCTATTTGTGTTTACCTCCATTGATTAGCTGCTGCTTGATATATGAACTAAATGCATTTAAACTGTGGATTAGGTACTGCTGAGTAATTCCTTGTTTACTGCTTCTTTTACTCATTACCTTCCATATATTCACTGACTGTTAGGTACTAATATTTTATGGTTTCCTATCGGGATTTAGTCTCACTCCCTATTTGGTCAACGCTTTTGGGCCCAAACAGATTATATTGTTGCAGGTATAGATAAGGGAAAGCACCCTTCAACTTCAGGTACTTGACTGTTGTAGAGCTGGAGAGCATGGGACCAAGATGAGGCTTGTGATGCTGAGGAGTTGTGTATCTATTTTATT
This sequence comes from Viscum album, assembly GCA_963277665.1. NCBI lineage: Eukaryota > Viridiplantae > Streptophyta > Magnoliopsida > Santalales > Viscaceae > Viscum > Viscum album. The sequence continues at coordinate 375,099,396 of OY728126.1, read as the reverse complement.
TTGTAGTTGGGTTTAGTACTATTTAGTTTTTCAGCATTATAATTTGTTTTGATTCTTTCCAAAACATATGTATCATGCATCATTTTTATATATGTGCTCCAACTGTTTATTTCATCAGTCTTCCGATGTTTCTTGGTGTTTGGCATTACTATTTCTTCTGCTATTGTATGTTTTTTTACATCCACTGTGTTACTCTGCCAATGATGGAATAGTTTCCCCACTATCACACCCAATTCCCTCGTTCTTAGTCAGCAGCCTTTGGTATTCGGGAAAATGCGCTAGAGGCCATGTGACCAACTGGGTACGGGGCGTCTCTGGGCAGATTTGGGAACCAAGACGTTACAAAGTGGTATCAGAGGAATTATTTTCTTCTTGACTTATTTTTTGGAGCCTATAGTCAAGGATAGTATGGAAATAGGTACTTGGTAATAAGTTGTACCTGAGAGTAGCTAACCCGCATACAGGGAAAAGCCAATCTACCTCATTATTTCAATTTTTCTGGTTTTGCAATTTTACAGTTGATTTGATTTTCACCGTTGGGTGATTCACATGTTTTGTGATGTTATTGTTAATATTATTGATGTTCTATTTATATTGCTACCTGATGAGATTAGGTTATTCCATCTTATGCATCATATAGGCAATTATTAAAAATCACATGTCATGCATTCCTGCCAAGTCATTTAGGGTGAATTTGTGAATGCATGTTATTGTGATAGATGTTGTGATAGATTTGAATGTTGTTGTGATATATGCCTTGATAGATTACCTACTTTTTATAGGGTATTGCTTTGTGTAAGTTTGTTTGAATGAACGCCAAAATTTGGTTCATGAAGAGTTATGGTCCCTCATGGACCAGAATTTGGTTGATCATTGCCTTGTTTTCCTTGTATATGATTTTTGTGAGATGTCAAGATTTGATTCATGGGGAGTATAGGCCCTCAAAAATCAGAATTTGGCACTTTAATGTTCGTTTCAGTGTTTTTTAGGGTTTCAGAGTATTTTCTGAGGCTTATTGTCTGAAAAAACCAAGAATACACAGCGTGTAATGATGAATACACGCCATGTGTTCCTCTATTCGGGAAGAAACTGTTTTTCTTAAGTACACATCATGTATTATATATAAATGCCCTATAGTCTCTAACTTTGTCTCAGACTATGTGGATGGGGACACGGGGTTTGGAATATTTGGTAGGAAATGTCATGTGCCGGATGTACATGTCGTGTTGTAGAACCGTGTAATCGACCATGTCACTAACAACATAGGTTGGTTGAGTCTTTTCTAATACACGTTGTGTCCATCTAGAACACACAGTGTATTCTAACCTGAGTACCTGGTCGTGTAACGAACAACACGGGTCGGAAAAATATCCTAGTACATGCCGTGTCTGGAAAGAACACACAGTGTAGTCTTGTTTTAGGAGAACTGTGCGGCTTAGCCATGTAGAAGAACTCAGGTAGGGGAAGAGGATTCAAGTACACGTTGTGTGTTTGGACAACACACTGTGTGTTTGGTGTGTTACACAACCAGTTGTGGCAGGAGTACATGCCCATGTGAAAGTCTTAAGGGAACAAGTTGTGTAGGCATTATGCGCACCATGTATCCATGTTTTGAAAAACTTGAATTCTTTCTTTCTCTAGTTCCCTTCTTACACTTCTAGGTTTCAGTCCCTATTAATCTTGATCTAAGGTGTGTGTTTGACCTTGTAGAGTCATGCCACCAAGACATCCTCCAGTTTTCTGCTAGTTACAGGGTAGTGATCAGACGCCGAACATGGTTGATAAGGGACTAACAGCAGATCCTTCAGTTGTTCCAGTCTTGGCACCAGCCATCATTCTGGACATAGGTTCAGTTGAACAATTCCGAGAGGGGTTTATAAGGTTCATGCAGGCTTTCCGTGGAGTACCGCATCCTACCCCTTCTATGGCAGAGCTGACGCGGGTTTTCCAACAGCATCATCCCCCCACCTTCACAGGGTAAGGAGGACCTCAGGTTGCAGAGTCATGGTTAGAATCCAAGCTTTCAATCTTCAAGAATCTGAAGATGCCTCCATAGAGGAGGGTCAAGATCGCTGTGTACATGCTTCGGGATTCCACCAAGATATGGTGGGATGTGATCTCACAAGCGGGACACTAGCAGGTTATGGCATGGGATGAGTTCCATCATACCATCTATGACAACTTTTTTCCGGAGACTTTGAGGGTCAATCAAGCCCAGGAGTTCATGAGTCTATAGCAAGGTACTTTTTTTTGTTATGGAGTATTCTTCTTGCTTCACAGAGCTACAACATTTCACGCCCATCCCAGGAGGTGATGAGTTATTCCTGGTAAGGAAGTTTGAGGATGGTCTCAGGCACAACCTCTGATCTCAGATGAACATCTTCAGGTTTACTTCCATCACTTCTATCATCAACGAGGCACTGATCACAGAGCGCAATATGAGGGATTCTGTAGTTGGGAGCCAGGGCGGATTGGCATCTGGGGATGGTATCCCTCCTACTAACAGTAGGAAGTTCCACTAGAAGTCTTTGCATAGATATCCGAGTAGGCAGGGCACTTCTCCTGGTAGCCAAGTGGTGTGCTACCAGTGTGGAAAGAGCAGGCATATGAGGCCAAATTTCCTGAGAGACCCAGTGGAATGTCAATCATGTGGCAATATGGGCCATCTTCAGCGTTTTTGTCAATTTTTCTCACTAGAAGCTGGGGAAAGAGGTTTTTATGTGACTCCTCATTCATGAGTAGCACCACTAGTTTCTCATTAGTATGGGAACTGGAGTTCTTCCGGCCATTCAGGTCGAGGTGGAGGTCGTGGCCATGGAAGCTAGTCACCATGATTTCAGTGACAATAGTGTGGTTCATCTTAGAGTGCTCAGGCAGTGTCATAGGGCCACAGTACAGGCCAAACGTTTTTAGTGGAGTAGACCCAACAGAAGTAGGATCCTGGACCCTCTACATTTTGAGGTACGATCTTAGTTGACTCAGTTTTAGCTTCTTCTCTTTTAGATACGGGTACTTCCCATGGCTTTATATTTTTTGGTGTTGTGGAGAGCCTTGGGCTCTGTATCTTTTCTTCTGTCAATATCTTGATGTTAGACACTCCGTTGGGGACTAGAACAGTTAGTGTACGTCAGTGCAAGGAGTTCCCTCTAGATATTGGTGGGTGTCACTTCCTATGGGACCTTTATGTCTTATAGATGAAAAGCTATGATGTCATTCTCGGAATGGACGGGTTAGTTCCCATCCAGGCGGTTGTCATTTTCTATCGCCGTAGGGTGAGTTTCACATCACCAGAGGGCAGATCGTTTCTTTTTAAGGGTGAATGGGATGTCCTGGAAAGCAGAGTGGGACCTGAGCATCATGGGTTAGGAGGACTTACAGCCCAATTTTCTAGTATATATCTAGATGACCATTGGACTTCATAGTTATACTTTCTTCTAGTGGTGGATCGTTTCAGGGATGTCTTTCCAGAGGACTTTTCAAGTTTACCTTCAGAACAAAATGTGGAATTTTCTATAGATCTTGTTCCAGGAGTAGAAACGGTGTCCATTCCTCATTATAGGATGGATACACCTATGTTGTAATAGCTTAATAAGTAGTTGGAGGAGTTATAAGAAAAGGGTTTCATCCGACCCAGTACTTCTCCCAGGGGATTTCATGTCCTCTTTGCAAAGAAAGCGGATGGAACCCTCAGACTTTTTGTGGATTATCAGAAGTTGAACCAATAGACAGTCAAAAACTGATATCCCTTACCAAATATTGATGATCACTTGGATCAGCTTTGAGGAGCTTGGGTGTTTTGAAAGATTGAATTGAGGTCTAGTTACCATCAGTTACGCGTTAGATCATCTGATATACCTCTTATAGCCTTTCGAAGTAGGTATGGTCTATATGAGTATATGGTTATGCCTTTTGGTCTCACGAATGCACCTGTAGTTTTCATGGCACTGATGAACCGAGTGTTCCATCCATACTTGGATTCCTTCATGGAAGTCTTTGTGGATGATATCTTGGAGTACTCTCACACTAGACACGACCATTTTACCCATATTGAGATCATTTTGAGTAAAATTTTATAGCATCAGTTATATGTTAAGCTCTCAAAATGCCACTTTTGGATGCACCAAATTAACTTCTTGGGTTATGTTATCTCAGATACAAGAGTATCAGTAGACCTAGAGAAAGTGAGAGCAGTATTTTCCTGGGAGAAGTTGAAGAATTTCTTTGAGGTATGAAGTTTTATAGGGTAGGTTGTATACTACAGACGTTTCATACAGGACTTTTCATGCTTAGCAGCACCACTGACGGGCCTGACTAAGAAGGGTGCAAAGTTCTTGTGGTCGACTCTTATGGGTCATACCTTTAGGAGCTGAAAGAGAGGTTGAATTTAGCACTAATACTAGTTTTTTCATATCTAATAAAGAGCTATAATATATACTATGATGCTTCAGGTATTGGTCTAGGAGCTATGCTTATGCAGGGGGAAGGAGTCGTTGTGTACGGGTCTCGGTAGTTGAGGCCACATGAGAGGAACTACCCAATGTAGGATCTCGACTAGGTTGTTGTTGTTCATGCCTTACGCTGTTGAAGACATTATCTTCTAGGAGATAATTTTGTGGTTTCACTAACCACAAAAGTCTCAAGTATATCTTCACTCAGTGTGAGTTGAATTTGAGACAGCGAAGGTGGGTTTATTACCTTCAATATTTGGACTTTGATCTTGCCTACTTGCCTGGAAAAGGCAATATAGTGGCTGATGTGGTGAGCATGAGTACTCAGATACAGGAAGTTAAGGAGGCTAGCAGTGAGTGGTATCTTATGGCTCTATTCTCTAAGATTCATTTGGAGGTGCAAGACAGACAGGGGAAAATGTTTCTTTCTTCTGTAGCTGTTACCTCTACTCTTATTGATTGAGTGTGAATGAATAATCTTTCAGATTATGAAGGCCTAGTAATAAGGTAAATCATGTCATGAGAGGACCCTATTCTTGGATAGACCATATACGGGGATGAGATCTTGTGTTTTCAAGGGTGCATATGGGTGTCAGCAGACATACGTGAGGAGCTGATGTGGGACTTTCACTCCACAGTTTGGGAAGTTCGTCCTGGTTTCACCTAGATGTATCATGATCTACACCATTAGTATTGGTTTCCAGGTATGAAGAGAGATGTTACTGGTTTCATGATGAGGTTTTCCACCTTTCAACAGGTGAATGTGGAACAATAGTGACCAGTAGGACTTTTGTAGCAGTTACCCATTCCCGAGTGGAAATGGAATGATGTTTCAATGGACTTTGTGATAGGTTTGTTGAGGTCACCTTGAGGGAATGATGTTGTTTTGGTTCTCATTGACTGAATCACAAAAGTTGATCACTTCTTGCCGATCAAGGAGACTTTCAGTGTTTATGAGATGGGACGGTTGTACATTCAGGAGATTGTATGTTTTCATGGAGTTCCACAATCCATTCTTTTAGATTGGGATTCCTGTTTTACTTCTCGGGCCTAGTGGGGGATTCAGAAGGCTTTGGGTACACAGTTGCTTTTGAGTACAGCTTACCACCCCAAGATATATGGCCAGTCTGAGTGTACAATTCAGGTGCTTGAGGACATGCTTTGACCATGAATCCAAGATTTTGGAGGTTCTTGTGAGAAGCACATACCTCTTGTGGAGTTTGCCTACAATAATAGTTTTCATGAAACTATTTAGATGGAACCTTATTAGGCTTTATATGGTAGGCCATGTCGATCACCCTTATGTTGGCTGGAATCCAGAGAGGCAGCTATGTTGGGAGCTCGTCATGTCCAGGAGACCACAGAGTAGATAGAGTTGATTCAGAGGAAGATGGATACTTCACGGTCTCGACAGAAGTCTTATATTGATCAGCGGAGACGACCTCTATAGTTCAAGGTCAGGGATCAGGTTTTCCTTCATGTCACACCGAGGTTGGGACACTGAAGGATTATGAGATAGGGTAAGCTTTTTCTGAGGTACGTTGGGCCGTTTGAGGTGTTGGGGAGAGTTGGGTCGGTTGCCTATTGGTTGTAGTTACCTCAGTGGTACCAGGCTATGCACGACGTCTTCTATATTTCTCATCTTCGACGTTACTTCTCAGACCCATCTCATGTTTTTAAACCTGAGGAGGTTGAGTTACAGGTGGACACCTCATTTGTGGAGAAAGCTACCTGGATTGTTGACAGCAGTGCGAAGGTTCTTAGTGGCCAGTTTGTTCCTATGGTACGAGTGCTATGGCAACACAGGCGGGTACAGGATGAGACTTGGGAGAGGGAGGCTAATGTATGATCATAGTGGTCAGAGCTGTTTGAGGATTCTTCATATATGCCTCCTTGCTAGGGAAATTTGGGGATGAATTTCTTTAAGGGGGGGGGGGGGGGATTTTGTAAGAACCTGGATCTTCTTTTCAGGTATGTTTTTCGCTTTTCTTGTTTATCTTATAAAAGAGGAGTTTCTCGAAATTTTTGAAGTACACGCCATGTACTTTATGAGTACACGATGTGTAATCAGTTGCCGCAGGTAGCTGGGTGCTGGTCGTGTAGCGGCCGTGCACATGGCCATGTGTGGTGACCTGGAGACCACTTAATACAGTGGCTGGTGAAGGAAAGTACAAGCCGTGTACTTTCTTTTTTTCATTAAATGCATGGGGGTCATGTCTGACAGACAGAACCACCTTCTTCTAGGTTTGGTTCATCCAAGAGTGAGAGAACGGTGCCAATATTCATTCAAGTTCCTGATTTAGCATCTGTTATCTGAATCGATCGATGTCTTCTGTGTTCGAATCACCTCAGTAAGATCTTCCTTTTTCTAGAGCTTCGTTTCCTGATTCCCCATCTTTCTCAAGTTATATTTTGTTGATCATTTTTAGGGTTTGTATATCTATGGTGTCCTTGGGCGATTCAAGGCTTGAGGTTTATGTATATTTATCCTACAACACCGAGGTAGGTGGTTTGTTCCTTTCCTTTGAAAGACTTTGAGTTATATGTGAAAAAGTGCCCATTACCCTTGAACGGGGTATTGTGTGTTTACTATTTTATCCCTTTTAATTTCCTACTATACGTGTATCCTTGCGTAGAGTTTAATTGAATGTAAAAAAGGGTTAATTTTAATGCTATGGAAGGGTTTTTCCCATGCATGTTTGTTTATGTCTGTTTCGTCTTACTTAGCCTATTAGGCTGCCTTGTTTACTTACCATGCCAAGTATTGTAGGATGGAGTGTTTAATATATTTGACATGCTGATATGTTTTAGATTTCTAGCCAAGTAGTTCTAAGGGTTACTTTGGCTGATATGTGTTACTATGCTTGATTGACTTTCACAGGGCCATGAGAACTTGGTGTAGTAGACCATAGGTAGAATGGACGTAAGGGATTCTCTAGTGATTCAGTTTACTTTTACGATGCGAGACCATAGGGGGAATTAATGTAAGTTCTTCCTCAGAGTGTCTATAGTTACTTGATGTGGGACACATGGGGAATGTGACGTAAGGTATTCACCAGAGGGCCTTTAGTTACCGATACGAGACTATAGGAGGAATTGATGGGGAGTGCTTCCTTAGAATGTCTATTCTAGAGCTGAACCAGAGGGTTGAGACTATGTGTGATGCCCATAGGGTTTCTTGTGTTGGTAGGTAGGACCAGAGGTGATATGTAATGTCCCAGATTTTTCCATGTATTATTTTAATATTATATGGGAATTAATTAGAGACCAGGCTCTGAGACGGCGTGCAGTTCCGAGGCCCGGCAAGCCCGGAACAAATATTTGAATTTAATTTAACAATTAAATAATGCTCACGTGCATTTTTCCTGAAAATGTGGAATAACTCCTAAAAGGGTTCTCGGATCATAAATCCAAGGGCACCGTTGTGTTCATAATAGCGATTTTAACTTAGGTGAGGCCTAACATCGGCCGGTGTAGGTCAGTGGTGAAATCTGGTTTTTGGACGTAACCGTAATAAAATATTTAATTAAAATGTTTTATTAAATCTTGTTACGAAAAAATATATTATCTTTTTAAATAGAGTTTCTGTAGGGGATCAGGGTTATAATTCCCATAACCCTGAATTTCCCTGGAGGCTCTGGAAAGCTCTGGAGAAAACCTCCCAACTCGATGATGGTGTTCTTGACGAGCTTCGCTGCCGACGATGATGCGGCGACCAGATCTTCGCCAACGAATGCCGCGGATCCAGGTAGGATGTTTGTTTTTGATTTCCTTCTCCGTTTTTGATTTCCACGACGAACGCGGACTAATCCACGAATAGATTATCCCGTGGATCAATCGTTCTTGCAAGATGGGTTTTTGCGGGGATTTTGAGGTTGTTTTGGTTTTGATCTAACGACGACGAACCCGGATCGTCATGAACAACGATCGAGGTTCGTCCCTCTTGTTCGATTTTTGTGATTCTTTCCTCACGTTCTTTGCACCCATTCTTTGTTCTTTATGGGATAACAACAACGATCGATTACACCTCCGATCTACGGCATAACGATCCGAGATTATAGATCTGACATTAGGATGAACCAATGGAGCGGCGATTGTGACGAAAGTTGATGGATCTAAGCGATTCGGAAGAAATCACTTTTCGAGGGTATTTCCATCAGAAGATCATATGTTGTTTTTCGAGCCGATTAAAGGCCCAAAACCCTCAAATTCGGCATCACGATGTCGAGGCGACTCTTGATCTTGAGTTTCGCAGCAAACGGACCAGAGAAACGTGATCTGGAAGATCGGACGAAGCACGAGGAAGAAGACTGCATTTCTGGAAATTTCCTAACTACATGCCATGTAGTATGGGCTACACGGTGTGTGTTCGTCGGCGGACCACATGGTGTGTACTCTAGGAGTACACGGGCATGGCTAGGGTACACGGCCAAGGACACATCATGTATACCCCTCCTGGCCAGACCCATCCAGATACACAGGATACCCCATGTACTGGCACACAGTCAGGCGACACGGGCAGAGACTGTCTATGGGCACATTGCCAGCGTACACGGAGTGAGCCCCAGGTGCTCAGACACAGTGTGTGTTTCTTCTACACGATGTGTTCCTGACTTCGGGTACTGCCTGTGTAAACAGGAAGATCATATGTTGTTTTTCGAGCCGATTCAAGGCCCAAAACCCACGGATTTGTCATCACGACATTGAGGAGACTATTGATATTGAGTTTCGTGGAAAACGGAGCAGAGAAACATGATCCGGAAGATCGTACCGAAGCGCGATGAATAAGATAGTGTTTCTAGAAATTTCCTGACTACACGCCATGTAGTATGGGCTACATGGCATGTGTTCGTCGACAGACCACATGGCATGTACTCCGGGAGTACATGGGCACGGGAAGGGCACACAGCCAAGGACACGCCGTGTATACCCCTCCCCGGCCAGACCCGACCAGATACATGGGATACCCCATGTACTAGCACACGAGCAGGCAACATGGGCAGAGACCATGTACAGGCACATGGCCAGCGTACATGAAGCAAGCCCCAGGTGCTCGGACATGACATGTGTTTCTTCTACATGCCGTGTAGTTACTTTCCATTCGACAAGCTGAATGACACGATCCAGTTACACGGGCAGTACCCGGAGTCAGGAACACAACGTGTACTTTTTCTACGCATCGTGTAGTTGAGTTTTAAATAGCTTGAACGAACGACATGATCCATTTAAACTGGCAGTACCCAGGGTCAAGGAACACGGAGTGTAACAATACTACACATCGTGTAACCAATCTTACATGTCTTGAGCCAGTTGCTTTCTGTGACTTGGGCTAGTTACCTTAGGGTTCGTCCCCTTAGTCTTTCTCATGAAGGTTTTCGGTATCATTTCCTACATACAGGAGTATGATAACTTCAGCAAGACTTCCTAAATAGAGTTGTTGGAATCTCCTCTATTAGACTAGATCTGGATCCTCTATTCATTCCTAGAACCCTAGGTAGAGTTCTTGGTATCAACATGACCAACTTTACCTAGGAGTCGATCCTCTGATTAGTAGATTAGCTCAGACTGAGTTTTCAGAATCACCCCATGACTTGGTTGTGATCCTCATCTGAGCATCATGTTCTCGAAGTACTTGTGGAGTGTGTTCTCCCAGAACGAGTACTTCGTATCTCTCTCTTCAGACCTAGGTGTGTGTTCTCTCAGTTGCATGCTTAGTGGAACCTTCGAGCTGAATCCTAGTGGTGGTATTCGCGATAGTTGATCATGAATGAGTATTTATGGATATTCTTATTATATGTTTGGTAGACATATATTGTGTAGAGCTGACTGTATCTTTCCTTTGTGGTATATTTCCCTTGTTGTATTTCCTTTTTGGTTTCGGGGTGTCCTACTGGGTAATGTTATACTCACCCATGCACGGGATTTGCACGCACGTGTCGTGTCTTGTGCAGACGAGTGAGCCTTTGACAGGATTCTAAGTGGACCAAGACCGGACGGTACTCAATGAGATCAGACAGGCTGAGGTGTGTTCCTACAGCTACAGACTGCAGTCTCAACACCTTTCTTTATAGGTTGGACTTTGTTACAGAATCTCTTTTTGGTGGGATTGTACTTTTGGCCCAGGGTTTTACTTTCTTTCACTTTACTTTCCTGTCATACTCTGTGGTTGGGTTTTATTGTATGCATGCATATTTTCCTTTTAGTAGTCTTTAATTTTCAGATTTGTGGGCTTGGAGATGTGTGTGCATGTGTACAGGTTTTTAGGCAATGCCTACCATGTTAGTAGCATGCCTACTCAGTGCTAGTCACCAGCCCCTGGATTATTGGAGGCGGTCTTGGGGAGTTGCGTCTCAGGCCCCCACTACAATGGGTCATGACAGAGTGGTATCAGAGGTGGTTGGTTCTACCTTAGGACTGAGAGTCCGTGAGTTGGTTTGGGGAAACAGTATTAAGTGTTTCAAGTTCGGCTTTCAGGCTAGGGACCCCAGTGTTGGTGCGGGCGGCCGACGTATCCATACACCAAGACTCTGATAACTTTCTCTTTGACTTGGAACATGAGAACACTAGTTTCAGGGGAAACAATGGTACATGCATCATATAGGAATGGGTTGTGGTTTCCATGTCCTTCTTGAGTCAGCTCTCTAGATATACTCACTGACTGAGATACATCTTGTTTCTTTATAGGATTCCTCCGCGACACGTACCTTCTAGGATCCAGTAGCTCGATCATGAGGATGACCCCCTCAGTGGTGAAGCTTCGATACAGAGACCAGATCCCCCAGTTTTACCGTCGGGTGGTGTGCCAGTTATCCCGCCACCTGGGGAGCAGCATTTAGTGCCTTCTGTACCAGTGGAGGAGGAGCACAGGATGAGCACACTCCACGACTTTCAGAGATAGAGACCCCTTAGGTTTCGAGGCGAGCCTAACCCTCAGGCATCAGAGGACTGGCTTGAGGAAGTGACTATATTCTTCCATTTGTTCAGGACACCAGCAAACCAGATGGTGATCCTGGCCGCGAGCCTTCTGGAGGGCTCGGCAGGACGATAGTGGAGTTTGGCTATCCAGACCCATGACGAGGCGACTCTTGCATGGTTGAAGTTTGAGCATCTCATCAGAGAGGATTTTTCACCGGTTACCATGAGAGCAGTACATATACAGGAGCTTGTTCATCTCCAGCAGGGAACCATGTCGGTGGATGACTATTCATCGAGGTTTACCGACCTCTCGCGGTACTCGATGGATATGGTTAGATATCAGTAATTCAGATCTCAGACTTTTGATCGGGGCTTGCATAGAGATATCCAAGCTAGTATCATCCCTATGAGCATTCCTACTTATGCTGGGGTGCTCAAGCGGGATTTGGTGGTCGAGAGCTTCTTGGTAGAGAAGAGACAACCGACAGTTGTCAGTAGTGGGTGAGCTGGAGCAGAGACCTCCGTAGTAGGGAGCTGACGTCAGGGACCCAAGCTTGGGAGATGTTTTCAGAGGAGATCCCAGGATAGGGGATTTGCCCTACAGGGTTCACAGGGCGCATCCATCCAGCCTCGAGAGAGGGGATGCTACTCATGTGATAGAAGGGGACATCTCGCTCGAGATTGTTCGACCCGCCGTACTACTAACACAGAAGCAGTGGATGGGCCACCGAGGCAGATACATCATGGGGAGCAGGCAGATCCACGGGGCGGCGGACGTGATAGAGGAGATGGGAGAGCAGCTGGAGGTGGTCATAGTTTTGACCCTTTACCAACACCACCCCCAAGAGGTCCACCCCAAACTCTGGGAGCTGGTGGACAGAGGCAGGGACAGCTGCAGGTGGTAGAGTCTTATGACCCAGGTACTACCGGAATGATTAGAGGTAAAATCTGTGTCTTTTCTACTTTGGCTGCCGTACTGATAGACACAGGTGCTAGTTATTCCTTTTTGGATACTTATCATGTTCGAGACCTTGAGATTCCATTTGAGTCGTTGACTCGACCCTTACGCTTAGAAACACTGACTGGAGAAGATTCAAGGATCACACACCGTTTTATACAGTGTGACCTGACCCTTGGAGGTCAGATTTTCTGTTGGAACCTCTTGGTGGTAGCGTCGAGGCCTTACGATGTCATTCTTGGTATGGATTGGCTATCCACAGTTCATGCCCATATTGACTGTTTTAGGTTAAGGGTGCGGTGTGTCCACAGTGATGGTACGAGGTTCTCTTTTGTTGGTGAAAGAGAGACCCAGGCAGTGCAGGATAGACTCGTACGTAGGAAGGTGCAACCGATACCCTATCAGTTGGCTAGCCTAGCCCTTGGCGCAGTAGATGTTATGAGTTTCCAGTTTCCAGCAGTAGTGTCTGAGTATGAGGACGTCTTTCTAGAGGATGTCCCCGGACTACCTCCCCGTCATGAGATAGATTTCTGCATTGAGTTTCAACCTGAGACGACACTGATATCAGCATCAGCATATCAAATGGCTCCTGTATAGCTTTGTGAGCTGAGGGTGCAGCTGGAAGACTTGCAGAAGAAGGGATTTGTGAGACCCAACATTTCATCCTGGGCGGCCCCAGTGCTTTTTGCCAAGAAGGAAGACGGGAGCTTGAGGCTATGTTTGTATTATCGGTGCTTGAATCAGGTGACCATGAAAAAACAGTATCCAATACTGAGGATCGATGACCTCTTCGACTAGTTGAGAGGGGAACGATGGTTGTCGAAGGTTGATCTACGGTCAGTCTATCATCAGTTGTGAGTATGGGATGAGGATGTACCAAAGATGGATTTCAGATGTCGATACGGTCACTATGAGTACTTGGTGATGCCCTTCGGCATGACGAATGCCCCGGTAGTGTTCATGGGACTCATGGACTGGATATTTTAGCCCTATCTAGATCGTTTTGTAGTATTCTTCATCGATGATATCATTGTTTACTTTGCGTCCGAGGAGGAGCACATGAGACACCTAAGGATGGTTCTAGACACACTCCGAGAGCACCAGTTGTATGGGGAACTCTCTAAGTTTCAGTTCTAGATACAAGAGGTCCACTTTCTAGGACACGCTATCTCAGCAGATGGTGTAGTAGTGGACCAAGCCAAGGTGGAGGCAGTGCTACCTTGGGAGCCACCCCGGAGCCTGACGGAGGTGCGGAGTTTTCTTGGGTTGGCAGGCTACTATCGGAGATTCATCCTTGATTTCTCCAAGATTGCAGCACCCATGATAGCTTTGACCGGAAAGGGGCAGCATTTTGTGTGGACTGAGAGATGCCATCAGGCTTTCCAGCAGTTGAGACAGAGTCTGACGAGCGCCCCGATATTGAGATTACCGGAGGAGGGTGTCGAGTATGTAGTGTTCTGCGACGCATCAAGAACTAGGTTGGGTTGTGTCCTGATGCAGAGTCAAGCAGTGATTTCCTATGGCCCATGTCAGTTGAGGCCACACGAGTAGAACTACGCGACCCATGATCTTGAGTTGGCAGCGGTAGTCTTCGCATTGAAGATGTGGCGGCACTACCTGATGGGCGAGCAGTTTACCATCTACTATGATCACAAGAGTCTCAGATATATCTTTTCTCAGAAGGATTTGAATTTGAGATAGAGGCGGTGGATTGAGATCCTCCAGGATTATGACTTTGAGATTTCTTATACTCCTGGGAAGGGGAATGTTGTAGCAGATGCTCTCAGCAGGAAATTCAGTTCGTAGTTTTTGGACGAGGTGATGAGGCAGTTGGCCTCTTTAAAGATATCCTTCATGTATGGAGATGAGGGATCTTACCTTTGTTAGATGTTTGTTACCCCTCCACTCTTACAGCGAGTTAGGGAAGCATAGATTGAGGACGCTAGCTTTGAGACTCTATGTGCTCAAATATCTGTGGGTGATGCTGCTGATGGATATTCAATAGGTGGGGAGCACGTTGTTCTTTTCAGAGGGTGAACAGTGGTACCAGTGACATTTCGGGAGGAGGTTCTGAGGGAGTTCCATACATCCCCTTTGGCGGTGCATCCAGACATGGAAAAGAAGTATCAGGGCCTTCGACTTCAGTTTTAGTGGCCAGGAATGAAGAAGAGTGTGTCAGAGTTTGTTTCTCGGTGCCTTACTTGTCAGCAAGTAAAGGTTGTGCACCGGGTTCCAGCAGGTTTGACTCAGCCCCTTGAGGTGCCGGAGTGGAAGTGGGACATGATATCTATGGACTTCGTGATGGTTTTACCACGTACGTCCAGGGGACACGATGCCATCTGGGTGATCATTGATCGACTAACCAAGTCGGCCCACTTCCTAGCCATATAGGAGCAGAGTTCAGTAAAGAGCTTGGGACACCTCTACGTGCAATAGATATTTCGACTTCATGGAGTGTCATCCACGATCATCTCAGATCGTGATGCTCGTTTCACATCCCGGTTGTGGAAGGGATTGCAGGAAGCTTTTGGGACTCAGTTATGCTTGAGCACAGCGTTTCATCCCCAAACTTATGGATAGACAGAGCGGACCATTCTGGTTCCGGAGGATATGTTGTGAGCTTGCATACTTGACTTCGGTTGTAGCTGAGAGGATCACCTACCATAGGTGGAATTTTCTTACAATAACAGTTATCATTCCACCATTGGTATGGCACCATTCGAGGCTATGTACGGGAGACCTTGCAGGTCACCACTTTGCTGGACTGATCTAGGAGAGTCAGCACTCATGGGCCCAGATATGGTGAGAACTACTACAGAGAAGGTGCAGGTCATCCAGGAGCAGATGAAGACTGCACAGAGTCGGAAAAAGTCTGATGCCGATAGGAGGCGAAGGCCCTTGGATTTTGAGGAGGGAGATTATGTGTTCCTTCGGGTCTCACCTCGATGGGGATTGCGGAGATTTGGCTGAGGTGGCAAGATATCTCTGAGTTTCATTGGCCCTTTTCAGATTCTGAGTAGAGTTGGAGAGGTGGCGTATCGCTTGGCTCTACCTCCTCAGATGGACCGGGTGCACAACGTCTTCCATGTGTCACAGCTACGGAGGTACGTGCATGACCCATTGCACGTCATCGACTGGGGAGAGCTGGACATCGATGATGGAGCGACCTTTGCTGAATACCTAGTGGAGATCGAGGATCGGCAGGAGAAGTTCTTTCATGGGTGAGTTATTCCCTTAGTGTGTGTCTGGTGACAGCATGGGAATCTCCGGGAGAGCATGTGGGAGCGGGAGGCTCATATTCATGTACAGTACCCACATCTTTTTTAGTAGCCTTTATTTGGGCTTTTTGGGGACGTAAAATCCCTAAGGTGGGTGTGATGTAATGTCCCAGATTTTTTCATGTATTATTTTAATATTATATGGGAATTAATTTGAGACCAGGCACTGAGATGACATGTAGTTCCGAGGCCCGGTGAGCCCGGAACAAATTGTAACACCCCGAGATTTTTTGAAAAATATTCTTTTTAATGTCTTGTGTTGTACGCTACGGCAAAATTAGCTTGTGATATACTCAACACTGTAATTGCTTGAAGTATACGCAACACTATTCTTGGCTCACGTTACATACAATTTCAAGTTCGTTTTGTAGAAACTATTCTACACAACATTATGTATAGATTTTGTTTAATGTATAAAAGAAATAAGTTTTGATTATGTTATACGCAACACCAATCAGAGCTTTCACTACACGCATCCCTGACTTGTCTTGCATTACACGCAATAAAGACCTTCCTCAATAGAGTGTGTAGTACGCAATACCGAGTTTCACTAAACGAGATATTATTATAATATTATTATGAACTAGCCATTATGAATAGTAATACCCACTTTTTTAGATTTTATAAATTTTATCTTTCAAAATAGACTTCATTTTTGGATTTGGAATATCAAAATTAGCTTAGGGTGAAATTTTGGTACTTTTCGGATAACTTTCATATTCTGATGAATAGTGAAAATAGCTAAATTTTAATTAAAAACAACTTTTTTAATAGAAATAATTAATAGTGATAAATTAATAATTTGAGTGGTTTAAAATTATATTTAGAATATATTTTTACCATTTAATACAATGTTGGTCTTTGGATGTAATTTCACATTTAAACCAGACATAAACAAGTGTCAATCTTTTGATAGTTATTATCTCTTAAAAACACGCTATTTGTTTTGACGACGGGAATTAATTTTTAAATTAATTAATTTAACTGATATTTTTTGAATTTTTTAAAATAGACATCATTTTTGAATTCATAATATTAAATATAGCTTAGGCCTAATTTTTTGTATTTTTCTGGAAATTTCATTTTTTGATGAATAGTGAAACCACTAAGTGGTAGTTAAAAAACTGAATTTTTCATAAAACTTAATTTTACCGCTTCTGTGAGTGGAATTTCAAAAATACGAGAGACACGGTTAATATCAAGAAGTAAAATGTGGTTCTATGAGATGAAAATATTTTTTGGTGAATAATAACTTTTTAATTTTATTTACCATGGTTAAAAGTAAATAGGATAATTAAGGGTAAAAATGATATTATTATTACCCTAACACATGTCCTAATTCTATTAGATAAGTGTAATTCGACCAAAAACAACCTTAGGAATAAAATATGACCATTTAGGCACACTTGGATTAGATTAGGACATTTAATATTAATTTATTTAAAGAAGGGTTAAAATAGTTAAAATCAAAGTTTAATAAGTAAATCATTTTTAATATAGGATTATAGATAAGATAAATTCGACTATAAATATTCATTATAAATATAAAAGGATTTCCTAAATAATGGAATTTTATTTATAATTTTTATACATTAAATAATTTAATTTATTTATGACACAAAGATGATGCAGTAATTATCTTATTAATGAAATATTGACATAATTGATGTTATAAATACCCAAATAAATGTAATTTGAGACTTTTTATGAATTAAACTAATTTTATAGGTCAATATGACATGTTAGTATTTATTTAGTTAACTTTTTTTGAACTAATAATTCTGTTATGATTTTCACAAAAATAAATTACCAAATAGTGTCAAAATTGACATAAAATAGTTTTTAAAACAAATATTATATAATTAATTGTTTTTTTATTCCTCAAAATCTAGGGTTCGGCCAAATGACTTAGATAAGGTTATATATATTAATAATAAACAACTTGGGGTTCATTTGTCTTCTTATAGTAAGTTTATTAACCTTATAGTGTAAGAAAACAAGAAGACAGGGTAAAAGTTAAATTATATAACTTAAAGTTAAATCTAAATGATACGGTTAAAATAGAAACCTAGACTTGTCTAAATTCTATTTTATTAGATGATTTCGACCCATACCCACCTTATCTTCGAAATAACTCATTTTTGAGCTATTAAAAACCGAATATGACTTTATAATAAAATAATATTTTTAGTTATTCCAAAGGTGCTCTTCTCCTCCCTTATAAAAGGGCACCTCCTCCCTCCCTTCATCACACCACTTTGATCCTTAAAGCTCAGCCAAACCATGCCAAATTCTCTTCTACACTTCCATAGATACATCCTAGAGGTTCTGGTCTTCTTTAAAGACCAATTTTAGTGCCCTAAGTGGAGGTCTCAAAGAGGCGCTTCAAAGAAGAGGTAATGTCCATTACCGATTTTTCAACTTTATTTCTTCTTCCACTTCTTCTTCTTTAGTTTTTTCATTATAAAGTAAAAACATCAGTATAAATCATATACTGATATATTATTATAATTATGAAACAACCCTATTTCACCATCTATCCATCCTACGGAAAATGAAATCACCACGCATGCGTACGTACGGAATATCGTCTCCACACCGTAGTGAAATCTGTTTTTCCTCCAACACCTTACATTGATGGGTATAATGGTGTAAAGAATAAATATATATGTTTATTATAACATCATACTAATTCTGATATATTATTCCATCCACTCCAATTCTATTCAATAATTATGGGAACGATATCATCGCTCGTGCGTACGTACGGACTACCGTCTCCACGACGTGATGAGATTCATTCTCCATGTTAACCATACATGAATGATCATAAAGTTTATATAATGAATAATAATGAAATATATGAAATAATAATGCTACTGGATTTATGTATATATATATATATATATATATATATATATATATCATCTATTTAGTTTCATTAAATTCAATAAGGAAACGAAAACAACGTTCATGCGTACGTACGGCCTACCGTCTCCATGAACGGTGTATTTCATTCCTTTTATCGATCTGTAATATATATATATGTATATGATGAATATATATTATATATAAATCATTTTTTACATTCTGGAATTATGTAAATCAGGATATAAGTAATAATATCAATAATGACAAGTCGAAACACATACGATAAATGAAATGATTTTATGCAAAACGCTGCTTTAGCATGGAATTTACAAAAGAACGGGTAATATAAAGTCATAAGTGAACCATATATGATATCATAACAATGAATATGATTCTTTAATAAGTCAATGACATTATTTAGATCATTATACAAGAGGTTCGGATACATACGAAGCATATCGAACATAAGGTAAGGGATAATTATTCCAATCTCATTCTTATCCAAGATTGTTTATTCGTAAGTATTTACCGGGGTTATGTTTATCATCCATGTCCATGTTTTCTAAAAATGTTTTCATAAAATATTATTATTCTTCCATGTATTTTTAAAGTCATTTTTACCCTTTTTTGACTTTTACCACAAGGTTTGGAAGGAATCTTTCTTTTGTTTACCATACGAGGTACTTTTTCACTTTTCCGACAAAAGTACAAGAAGAATGTTATTTTTAACTTATATGGAATGAATGGATTTTTACGGTTTCATAACCCCTAATTTACATAAATCCTCCTCTACAATTTTGCATGATTATTTTCAACCAAACCCTTTTATTTTAAAAGTGCATGGAATTTTGTAAAAAGAAAATGATTTTGAAGAAGAAAGGATATTTTCCTCAAGAATTCATTTCAAGTGTTTTATCAAAACCATTTTACATCTAAGATGACATTATTTCATATGTGTATGTTTCAAGTATAATGTCTCTATGATTTATACGGTTTTACTTTTCTTACGATGAAATGATATCCATTTCTTTTATATGGATTATGTGATGATGGAATGATGATTATGAAACCCATTTTATTCTTTGGGTTATGATGAATGATTTATGTTTATGTTGTGGCACAAGTAATAATGATTTCATTATGAGATGGGTGGGACCTATATCTCCTTCCAATACATTGGGTAAAGATTTATATCTCATGAGATAGACATGTCTGGAATGGTAAGTTAATCTGGTTCAGTGTTACAGGACTGAAACGAGGAGTGAACTCGATTCAGAAAGGGACTTTGTCCACTAAGATGGTCTTGGCAGCAATGTCTTGGCTACTATGGAAATCATGGCATGTGTTGAATGGTTGCCACAATTACATGTTTTACTCCCATTATATTTTATCATGGTTGATGTTCCATTATGATATATTCCTTACATACTTCCATGATTTATGTCTTTGCTCAAGATTTTGATGTTTAAATTTCATGTTCAAGTTTTTGCTTTCAAATGTTATATATTGTTTTATATTCTCTATGTTTTCCCTTACTGAGCATTTGAGCTCACCCTTTATATGTTTTCTCTTCCCCAGGATTTGAAGAAAGTTTTTAGGTAAGGAAACAAAAAGGGGAAGATCGTTATGGGAGTTGTTGAAGATATTTCAACATGATTAGAAGTTTATATTCCGAGTTTCCAAAGACACTAAACTATTACGATCCTTGTGTGTATGTTTTTGTTATGTATTAAGTATTCCGCAAAAGTAATGTAATGTCCATGTATGTCAAGCTTCAGGTCTCTACAGTTGGTATCAGAGGAAAGGTTTAGTCAACCTTTGGAAACAAGGATGTGAAAAAATTAGTGAGATCCCTAGAGATATTTCTACGGTATGTCTAGGGATGTCCCTAAGGATAAGTATACATATAGGATATAGTCCTATAACTACGGTAAAAATATTAGGATTTAACCTAAGATGTTAGATATTGAATTTAATCCCCCCTTGATTATGATTTTGGCCTCTCACACTATTCTTTTTGGGTTTTAGAAAATGGCTGGAAAGCGGAAGAATCACGATAATGGAGGATATGATGGACAATAGAATGATATTCTTCATGAGCAACCAAATGAAATTGGATCTGGAAGTCCAAATATCGTTATTATGCCTAATCATAAATCTCATAATATAATCAATAATCTCAACTTTGGTAAGTTTCCTAATTCACCTAATAAGAGAAAGATGGAGTTTCATGATTATCATAGAGGAAAGAATGTTCAATTCCCCTCATGTAAATCATGTGGGAAGAGGCATCAGGGAGAATGTTTCAAAGGAACTGGAAGATTCTTTGGGTGTGGAAAAGAAGGACACAAAGTCAGTAATTTCAAAGGAAAGGTTTAGTTAACACCATGGACAAGGATAATGGTATTTCTAAGACATCAACAACAGTTAAATGTTTTAAATGTGGAATGTATGGGCATTATGCAAACCAATTCCCTAAGGGAAAGTCTCAAGAAAAGAATCATCATGGCCATATGGGTAGTATTTATATTGATGATGATGAAGAGACTACAAATGATATGTGAGATAAAAGAATTGTTGAAGCTCGGTCAATGGGTTAAGAAGATAGTGTAATGATTGTATGTTTATCAAGAATAATGTATGGTATTATGGAATAAAGAAAAAAAATCTAAGCATTGTTACACTATCGCCTTTGCTTGAGTTTTGAATGTATATGATGAATGGTACCAGTAACCATGAAAGGTTATTCAAATATTTTTGGAAGGTAGATGATATGTGCATAATGAAAGGATAAGAACATAATGAGTTGTTTGATAGTATTCATGAGCTCATGAATGATATAAGGACTAAGTGATATTATGGTTTGAGTATATAGAATTTTTGGGATTTTGGTATGTGGAAAGTGTTAAAATTTAACAACATTCATGTTTTCACTAAGGTTCAATGGGTATTCATTATTCAAGAGAATACATGATTAAGGTATTCACATGTTTGTAATTTGACCAACAAGATATATCTTATGATATATGGGGGATAAATGATGGCATTCACGTGATTGTTATGTGACATTTCAAGTAATCATTTTCTTTATACTATGAGCTTGGACCGAAGTATTTTAGATAAGCCTAAAGATTGGAATAGATTATGTTGGACATAAGTTAGTATTGTTTAAGGATAGAACTTTTTTCTTTATTATTGATGAGATTTTATAGTAATGTAGTTTTAGAAAAAGGACAACCTGTATGATAGGCGACAGCCCATCGCGTCGGACAAGGCTGTGGGAATCGAACCCACAATCGAAGTGCGACTAGCCTTTATCACCTACCACTAGCATATAGGAAGTCCTTGGTTTGTAGAAACTAGTTTTATTTTATTAATCGGTATGATATATGAAGTATACATTCATTTTTGGAATCGTATATGATTAACCTCACCATAGATGGACTTATGAATATTTGATAACTTTTGCTAACCTTTTGTTTGAAACAGATGGAATGACCCGTCATTCTATCACATGATCTATTAACACTTCACGAATAACAAATTCAACTTCATTTCTTTAATAGATGAAGTTGAAATTGTTCAAAGCATGAACAATAGTGATATTGTACCAAAATCAAGCAAGTGTTTCTTCTAATTCAAAATATTCAACTTTAGGGAAATGATATTGAAAACCAAAAATGTTGTCCTAGTGCTCTTATATCAAATGAATCAGATGGTACCTTAGATCATCACAAATTTATGGCTTTGTGATTGATGGATTTTTTATAGCCATGTTCTCCACCACTCTCCATCAGAACATAATGGTTAGATTTCTCCTCCATATCCATGTTTTCACCTATGTTCTCCTATGTGGAAACCCAGTGATGAGTTATTTGGGTATACGTTATGTTTCTAACGTTCCTTTTTTAAATGAAGTTTTATTATTCCTTTTTACGATGTGGGTTTCTATGAAAGACACTCTCGTGTAATAAACCATTTATAACCCTGGCGAATTTTGAGGGAAAAATTCATTTTAAGGGGGGTAGAATGTAACACCCTGAGATTTTCTGAAAAATATTCTTTTTAATGTCTTGTGTTGTACACTATACCAAAATTAGCTTATGATATACGCAACACCGTAATTGCTTGCAGTATACGAAACACTATTCTTGGCTTGCGTTACACACAATTTCAAGTTCATTTTGTAGAAACTATTCTACGCAACATTATGTATAGATTTTGTTTAATGTATAAATAAAATAAGTTTTGATTATGTTATACGCAACACCAAACAGAGCTTTCACTACACGCAGCCCTGACTTGGCTTGAATTACACGCAATAAAGACCTTCCTCGATAGCGTGTGTAGTACGCAATACCGAGTTTCACTAAACGAGATATTATTATAATATTATTATGAACTAGCCATTATGAATAGTAATACCCACTTTTTGAGTTTTTATAAATTTTATCTTTCAAAATGGACTTAATTTTTGGATTCAGAATATCGAAATTAGCCTAGGGTGAAATTTTGGTACTTTTCAGATAACTTTCATATTCTGATGAATAGTGAAAATTGCTAAATTTTAATTAAAAAAATCTTTTTAAATAGAAATAATTAGTAGTGATAAATTATTAATTTGAGTGGTTTTAAAGTATATTTAGAATATATTTTTACCATTTAATACAATTTTGGTCTTTGGATGTAATTTCACATTTAAACCAGACATAAACAAGTGTCAATCTTTTGATAGTTATTATCTCTTAAAAACACGCTATTTGTTTTGACGACGGGAATTAATTTTTAAATTAATTAATGTAACTGATATGATTTGAATTTGGTAAAATAAACATCATTTTTGAATTCATAATATCAAATATAGCTTAGGCCTAATTTTTGGTATTTTTCTCGAAACTTTCATTTTTTGATGAATAGTAAAACCTCTAAGTGGTAGTTAAAAAACTGAATTTTTCATAAAACATAATTTTACCGCTTCTCTGAGTGGAATTTCGAAAATCCTAGGGACACGTTTAATATCAAGGACTTAAATTTGGTTCGATGAGATGAAAATATTTTTTGGTGAATAGTAATTTTTTACTTTTATTTACCACGATTAAAAGTAAATAGGATAATTAAGGGTAAAAATGATATTATTATTACCCTAACGCATATCTTAATTCTATAAGATAAGTGTAATTCGACCAAAAACAACCTTAGAAATAAAATATGACCGTTTAGGCCCACTTGGATTAGATTAGGACATTTAATATTAATTTATTTAAAGAAGGGTTAAAATAGTTAAAATCAAAGTTTAATAAGTAAATAATTTTTAATATAGGGTTATACATAAGATAAATTCAACTATAAATATTCATTAGAAATATAAAACGATTTACTAACTAATGGTATTTTATTTATAATTTTTAGACATTAAATAATTTAATTTATTTATGACAGAAAGATGATGCAGTAATTATCTTATTAATGCAATATTGACATAATTGATGTTATAAATACCCAATTAAATGTAATCTAACACTTTTTATGAATTACACTAATTTTATAGGTTAATATGACATGTTAGTATTGAGTTAGTTAACTTTTTTTGAACTAATAATTCTGTTATGAGTTTCACAAAAATCAATTACCAAATAGTGTCAAAATTGACATAAAATAGTTTTTAAAACAAATATTATATTATTAATTGTTATTTTATTCCTCAAAATCTAAGGTTCGGAAAAATGACTTATATAAGGTTATATATATTAATAATAAACAACTTGGGGTTCGTTTGTCTTTTTATAGTAAGTTTATTAACCTTATAGTGTAAGAAAACAAGAAGACACGGTAAAAGTTAAATTATCTAACTTAAAGTTAAATCTAAATGATAAGGTTAAAATAGAAACCTAAACTTGTATAAATTCTATTATATTAGATTATTTCGACCCATCCTCACATTATCTTAGAAATTACTCAATTTTGAGCTATTAAAAACCAAATATGACTTTATAATAAAATAATATTTTTAGTTATTCCAAAGGTGCCCCTCTCCTCCCTTATAAAAGGGCACCTCATCCCTCTCTTACTCACACCACTTTGAGACTTCAAGCTCAGCCAACCCTGGAAAAATTCTCTTCTCCACTTCCATAGAAACATTCTAGAGGTTATTTTCTTCTTCAAAGACCAATTTTAGTGCCCTAAGTGGAGGTCTCAAAGAGGCGCTTCAAAGAAGAGGTAATATCCCTTACCGATTCTTTCAACTTTATTTCTTCTTCCACTTATTCTTCTTTATTTGTTTCATTATGAAGTTAAAAAATCATTATAAATCATATAATGATGTTATTATAAGTATTAAACAACCCTATTTTATCATTTATCCATCCTACGGAAAATGAAATCACCACGCATGCGTACATACGGAATACCGTCTCCACGCCATGGTGAAATCTGTTTTTCCCCCAACACCTTACATGGATGGGTATAATGATGTAAAGAATAACTATATAAGGTTATTATAAAATCATAATTATTCTGACATAATATACCATCCACTCCAATTCTATTCAATAATTATGGGAATGATATCTTCGCTCATGCGTACGTACGGACTACCGTCTCCACGACGCGATGACATTCATTCTCCATGTTAACCATACATGAATGATCATAAAGTTTATATAATGAATAATAATAAAATATATGAAATAATAATGCTTCTATATTTATGTATATATATATATATGTATGTCATCTATTTAGTTTCATTCAATTCAATGAGGAAACGAAAACAGCGTTCATGCGTACGTACGGCCTACCGTCTCCATGAACGGTGTATTTCATTCCTTTTATCGATCTATAATATATATATGTATATGATGAATATATATTATATATAAATCATGTCTTAAATTCTGGAATTATGTAAATCAGGATATAATTAATAATATCAAGAATGACAAGTCGAAACACATACGATAAATGAAATGATTTTTCCCAAAACACTGCTTTAGCATGGAATTTACAAAAGAACAGGTAATATAAAGTCATAAGTGAACCATATATGATATGATAACAATGAATATGATTCTTTAATAAGTCAATGACATTATTTAAATCATTATACAGGAGGTTCGGAAACATACGAAGCATATCGAACATAAGGTAAGGGATAATTATTCCAATCTCATTCTTTTCCGAGATTGTTTATTCGTAAGTATTTACTGGGGTTATGCTTATCATCCATGTCCATGTTTTCTAAAAATGTTTTCATAAAATATTATTATTCTTCCTTATATGTTTAAATTCATTTTTACCCTTTTTTGACTTTTACCACAAGGTTTGGAAGGAATCTTTCTTTTGTTTACCATACGAGGCAGTTTTTGACATTTCTGACAAAAGTACAAGAAGAATGTTATTTTTAACTTATACGGGGTGAATGGATTTTTACAGTTTCATAAACCCTCATTTTCATAAATCCTCATCTATAAGTTTGCATGATTATTTTCAACAAAACCCTTTTCTTTTAAAAGTGCATGGCATTTTGTGAAAAGAAAATGATTTTGAAGAAGAAAGGATATTTTCATCAAGAATTCATTTCAAGTGTTTTATCAAAACCATTTTCCATCTAAGATGACATTATTTCATATTTGTATGTTTCATGTATAATGTCTCTATGATTTAAATGGTTTCACTTTTCTTATTAAGAAATGATATCCATTTCTTTTATATGGATTATGTGATGATGGAATGATGTTTATGAAACCCATTTTATTCTTTGGGTTATGATGAATGATTTATGTTAATGTTGTGGAATAAGTAAGAATGATTTCATTATGAGATGGGTGGGACCTATGTCTCCCTCCAATGAATTGGGTAAAGATTTATATCTCATGAGATAGACATGGCTGGAACAGTAAGTTAATCTGGTTCAGTGTTATAGGACTGAAACGAGGAGTGAACTCGATTCAGAAAGGGACTTTATCCACTAAAATGGTCTTGGAAGAAATGCCTTGGCTACTATGGAAATCATGACATGTGCTAAATGTTTTCCACAATTACATGTTTTATTCCCATTATATTTTATCATGGTTGATGTTCCATTGTGATATATGCCTTACATACTTCCACGATCTATGTCTTTGCTCTAGATTTTGATGTTTAAATTTCATGTTCAAGTTTTTGCTTTCAAATGTTATGGATTGTTTTATATTCTCTATGTTTGCCCTTACTGAGCATTTGAGCTCACCCTTTATATGTTTTCTCTTCCCCAATATTTAAAGAAATGTTTTAGGTAAGGAAACAAAAATGGGAAGATTGTTATGGGAGTTGTTGAAGATATTTCAAAATGATTAGAAGTTTATATTCCGAGTTTCCAAAGACACTAAACTATTACGATCCTTGTGTGTATGTTTTTGTTATGTATTAAGTATTCCGCAAAAGTAATGTAATGTCCATGTACATCAAGCTTCGTGTCTCTACACAAATGTTTGAAATTCATTTAACAATTAAATAACAGGTGCATGCGGTTTTCCAGAAAAAGTGGAATAACTCCTAAACAGGTGCTCAGATCAGAAATCCAAGGGCATTGTTGTGTTCAGAACAACGATTTTACCTTAGGCGAGGCCTAACATCGGCTGACGCAGGTCGGTGGTGAAATCTGGTTTTTGGATGTAACCGTAATAAAATATTTAATTAAAATGTTTTATTAAATCTTGTTATGACAAAATCTCTTATCTTTTTAAATAGATTTTTCTCATGGGATCAAGGTTACAATTCCCATAACCCTGAATTTCCTTGGAGGCTCTAGAAAGATCTGGAGAAAACCTCCCAATGCGGTGATGGTGTTCTTGATGATCTTTGCCAGTGATGACGACGCGACGACCGGATCTTCGACAACAAACGCCACGGATCCTGGTAGGATGTTTGTTTTTTATTTCCTTCCCAGTTTTTGATTTCCACGATAAATGTGGACTAATCCACAAACAGATTAGCCCGCGGATCGATCGTTCTTGTGGGATGGGTTTTTGTGGGGATTTTGAGGTTGTTTTTGTTTTGATCTAATGGTGTCGAACCTGGATCATCACGAACAACGATCGAGGTTCTTCCCTCTTGTTCGATTTTTTTGATTCTTTCCTTGCGTTCTTCACGTGAGTTCTTCGTTCTTCACGAGATAAGAACAACGATCGATTATTCCTCCGATATATGGCGTGACGATTCGAGATTATAGATCCGGCATCAGGATGAACCAATGGAGCGGCGATTGTGACGAAAACAGACAGATCTAAGCAATTCGGAAGAAATCGCTCTTCGAGCGTATTTCCATTGGAAGATCGTATGTTGTTTTTCGAGCTGATTCAAGGCCCAAACCCCTCGGATTCATCATCACAACATCGAGGCGACTCTTGATCTTGAGTTTCACGGAAAACAGACTAGAGAAACGTGATCCGGAAGATCGACCGAAGAGCGAGGAAGAAGATGGCATTTCTAGAAATTTCCCGACTACACGCCGTGTAGTATGAGCTACACGGAGTGTGTTTGTCGGCAGACCACATGGCATGTACTCCAGGAGTACACAAGCACGGACAAGGTACATGGCCAAGGACACGCCGTGTGTACCTCTCCCTAGCCATACCTGGCCAGATACACGGGATACCCCATGTACTGGCACACGGGCAGGCGACATGGGTAGAGACTGTGTACGGGCACATGGCCAGCATACATGGAGTGAGCCCCAGGTTCTCGGACACGGCGTGTGTTTCTTCTACACGTTGTGTAGTTAATTTCCATCCAACAAGCCAAATGACACGGGCCGTTTACACAGGCAATACCCGAAGTCAGGAACACGGCGTGTACTTTTTCTACACGTTGTGTAGTTGAGTTTTACACAGCTTGAATGAATGACACGTGTCGTTTACACAGGCAGTACCCAAGGTCAAGGAACACGGAGTGTAACCATACTACACGTTGTGTAACCAATCTTACATGGCTTGAGTCAGTTGCCTTCTTTGACTTGGGCTAGTTCTTATAGGGTTCATCCCCTTAGTCTTTCTCCTGAAGGTTTTCAGTATCATTTCCCACATACAGGAGTATGATCCCTTCGGTAAGACTTCCTGAATAGAGTTGTTGGAATCCCCTCTTTGAGACTAGAGCCGGATTCTCTATTCATTCCTAGAACCCTAGGTAGAGTTCTTGGTATTGACGTGACCAACTTTACCCGGGCATCGATCCTCTGCTTAGCGGATTAGCTCATACTGAGTTGTCAAAATCACCCCATGACTTGGTTGTGATCCTCATCTGAGCATCATGTTCTCAAATTACTTGGGGAGTGTGTTCTCCTGGAATGATTACTTAGTATCTCTCTCTTCAGACCTAGGAGTGTGTTCTCCTGGTTGCATGCTTAGTGGAACCTTTGAGATGGATCCTAGTGGTGGTATTCGCGATAGTTGATTGTGCATGAGTATATATGGATCTTCTTGTTATATGTTTGGTAGAAATATTCTGTGTAGAGCTGACTATATCTTTCCTTTGTGGTATATTTCCCTTGTTGTATTTCCTTTGTGGTTTCGGGGTGTCCAACTAGGTATTGTTATACTTGCCCCTGCACGGGCTTTGCCCGCACGTGTCGTGTCTTGTGCAGAAGAGTGAGCCTTTGACATGACTCTAGGCGGACCAGGACTGGACGGTACTCAGTGAGATCAGACAGGCCGTGGTGTGTTCCTATGGCTACAGACTTCAGTCCCAGCACCTTTCTTTACAGGTTGGACTTTCTTATGGACTCTCTTTTTGGTGGGCTTGTACTTTTGGCCCAAGGTTTTACTTTCTTTCAATTTACTTTCATGTTGTACTCTGTGGTTGGGTTTTAGTGTATGCATGCATCTTTGCCTTTTAGTATTCTTTACTTTTCATATTTTTGGGCTTGGAGATGTGTGTGTGTGTGTGTGTACAAGTTTTTAGGCAATGCCTCCCATGTTAGTAGCATGCCTACTCGGTGCTAGTCACCAGCCCCTGGCCTATTGGAGGCGGGCTTGGGGAGTTGCGGCTCGGGCCCCACTAGGGTGGGTCATGACAGGATAGGTCGTGAGTACTTCCCAGAGGGTCACCTTTTGTGTTTAGTTTTTTGCTTGTGCTGCTAGGTAGGACTAGAGGGGATAGTTCGTGGGTACTTCCCAGAGGGTTACATTTTATTTTTAGCTGTTTGACTGTGATACCAGGTAGGAACAGAGGGGATAGGTGGTGACTACTTCCCATAGTGTTACCTGTTTGGGTTTACCTACTTTGATTAGCTATTGCTTGATATATGAACTGAATGCATTGAAATTGTGGATTGGTTACTACTGTGTACTTCCTTGTTTACTTCTTCCTTTACCCATTAACTGTCATATATTCACTAACTGTTAAGCGCAAATCTTGTGGTTTTTGCCTACAGGGATTTAGTATCACACCATGTTTGGGCCATGCTTTTGGGCCAAAAAATATTATATTACTACAGGTATAGATAAGGGCAAGTTCCCTTCTACTTTAGGTAC
Organism: Viscum album; assembly: GCA_963277665.1. NCBI lineage: Eukaryota > Viridiplantae > Streptophyta > Magnoliopsida > Santalales > Viscaceae > Viscum > Viscum album. The sequence continues at coordinate 375,069,419 of OY728126.1, read as the reverse complement.
TTGACTATTGTGGAGCATTGGAGCAAGGGACCAAGCCGAGGCTTGAGATGCTGAGGAGCAGTTTATCTGTTTTCTTTGGTACTTGGGTTTAATAATGTTTTTTATTCCAGCATTTTGATTTGTTTGGATGCTTTCCTAGACATATATATCTTGAATCAATTTTATACATGTTCTCCAACTGTTTATTTCTTCATTATTTCACTATTTCTTGTTTTTTGGCATTACTGTTGCTTACACTATTGTATATTTGTTTAATTCCACTGTGTTACTCTTCCAATGAGGGTATAGTTTCCCCACTATCACACCCAAGGCCCTCGTTCCTAGTCAAAATCCTCTAATGTTTGGGGAAATATACTTGAGGCCATATGACCAACTGGGTACGGGGCGTCTCTGGACAGCTTCTGAAACTGGGACGTTACACCCAACCTTTAAAATGCTCTTTTATTCCCCTTTAAACTACTAAATATTTTTCTATTTAAAACATTATTGGCCTCCTCTATGAAAAAATTATAACCACCACATCATGTCTTATATCCTCTCAACTCAAACCAGATATTATTTATGGTATAAAACTTCCCAACCTCCCTATTTCCATCTTCCTCCATCACTCCACCATGGGGAAGAGTTCCCATGAACATTACATAATTCACTATGACCTCTTAAACTCATGATTCAGCATCCAATGTGTATCACATGGTTTTTACTAAGGACCACACCTTATAAAACAATAAAAACCATAACATAGTCTAAAAACCATGGAGTATACCTCTAAAAAAGGATATAGACAACTCAAAATCAAAAACCCAATAAAATAAAAAAAAATCCAAAAACTAAACCATAACAAACTGAAAGACCCTATACAACATCTTCAAGAACCACCACACTAATGGTGCAATTAAAAAATTTCCTTAAACACTTATTCCCACTTCCAAACAAACTTTGATCTCACCAAACCACCTCTAAAAAACCCAACCCATCAAGTATAGGACTTTGAAAATCTAGGCCTCTATATAATATAATTAAAAAATGATTATCATCCCCATGAATCAAAACTAAACCAAGGAAAATAAATGACCAAAAAATAAATCCTTAACACCCTAGGAGATGCCTGTCAAAAAAGAATATCTACTTGATAAAATCACAAATGCAATAAAAAAAGGAAATAACAACCTTCAATCTTGTCAGTATCAAATAAGTATCAAAATCATAATGAAAAAAGGTTTAAAAAACTAAGGATTCTAAGAATTAATCTATAATCATGATCCCACTTAAATAATTCTAAGGCACTATTCCTTTACAAGACATGACCAATGGAATCAAATTCCCATGAAACACTTCCTCTTGATGAAAATAAATCTCCACATGTCACTCCAAAAATGTTGTATCCTCTTAAAAATCTAATTCACCTTAAACAATTTTATGGGAATCATCATGATGGGGGAATAAAACTTGAAACACATAGAAAATAATTATTATGATCTATTACCAGTATAATTTTTAATCAAAAAACAACCGCTATAACATAAAAGGTTCAATTAATGTAAGATAAATATTAATCTAAGAATTGAACCTCCACTAACCATGATGAGGGGAAACCTATAAAAATATATGGTTGTTATCCTTTAACTCTATATGTCTTCTCCTCTATACATAATAAGCATTCCAACTATATTTTTTGACTTCATCCACTCAAAAATCACCTATATCATATCTATTATTCTTTATGAAAATTTTGTTCCAAGAATCGCTAACTCACCAACCATGGTTTATCACAATGAAGATCTCTAGGGAAACAAATACAATGAATAAAAAAATCCATACCAATGTATGAGTGATATTTATTATTATAAGAAAACACATCCATGGGAAAATATTTACCCACGAACTTCCAAAATCTAAAACACATACACACAACATGTCATCCTGCATCTATATTATTTTCCCAGTATGATTATTTATATGAGGATGAAAATTAGTGTTAAGGCATAACTAAGGGAAAAAATAATGATGCAAATATTTTCATGTTCATGAGGAAAAATCAGGATCATGACCCAAAATGATCATCCTTAGAACCCCATGAAATTGTATAATATCTTCAATATACAACCACACCAAAAAATCCACCATGATTTGCTGCTTGATCACTAAAAAATTGGTTGGATTCATTATCGAGTATACAATCACCCTGATGGTGTCATGTCCACACAAATTTTGATGAAAATAATTAATTATATCCATAAAAAAACTCATCCCATTTCCCCTAATGAACCTCCAATGGATATAGTAAACTAGTAGAAACCTGATGCTTAATATTTACATTGTAACAGACTAAACACTAAGACATGAACTTTTTCATCGACTCACTGACCATGGCCACCAAAACTAACTCCTCAAATCATAATACATTATAGATATGAAAATATGTTCCTCCATAGGTGAGATATGAAACTCATAAATAACCAACTCTCCTATCACCATCAAAATGATAATCTTACCTTGAAAATTTCTTAAATCAGTCATCCTTTGTAAACATCCTAGGAGTATATCATATATGATACAATATATTCACACTTATGTCTCAAGATCTCCCAATATAGACTCCTACAAAAACTCTAAAATGGAATATTGAACTATCATATGGTAGTAGAAAATTACATTGCTGAATTTATATATATCAATACACAAATCTATAAGCTGCTCTACCATCCTCCATGCACATCCCAACTATCAAAAAATGTCACCACGATACATATTACCCAATGCATAAACCACCATGTTTCATTTTCCTAGAGTATGGAATATTTTTTAGTTATAATCACATAAGAACCCTATAAACCACTACTGAGGTGATCCAAGTCATGATAAGAAAAGATATATCACATGCTATTTTTATTTTTGGAGACCATAAATTTATTTTCGATAAGATATTACCACTAAATATTCAAGTTAAACACTAACAATATAATATTATGATCATGGGTATCATATTTATAATTATGATGATGTAAATTCAGATATCCAAAAGAGATAACGATACTCTATTTCATCATAACACAACCTAGAACAAGATGTAAATAAATTTAGAAACCATTAAATGTAACCCCCTCTTCTAGAAAGTGAAGAGAATGAGAATTGGTCAGTTTTTCCTTCAGATACTCAAACACTGCCTGAAACTAATATGTCCATATGAATTCTTAATATTTTTTAGTTAAAGATATCAAAGGGGCCACAATCTAAGACAAATTATACATAAAACTACTATAATAGACTACAAAAACATTAAAATTGTAAACCTATATAACATATAGGGAGAAAACCAAGAATTAAACTTCATTAATATTTGAATGATTAAAGCCATTACTTTTTATGGCCCAATATGTCCAAATAAATGAACTATGTGTGGAAAAAACATGTACTTTCACAATTTCCTATTGATATGATTATATCAAAGGACCACCAACATAAGCCTAAAATTCTTAGAATTATCTACCTCAAACCTCTAATATAGAATAAATTCATTGATAAACAACACCATAAAAAGATCTAACAAATCATAAAACACTAAAATCATTAGTTCCTTGAAAATAGTTGGTCATTTCATGGAATCAAATAGCATAACAATGAACCTAGAGTTTCTATAATGATACATAATTAAATTATTCAATATATCTTCCTCATTCACCCTCATTTGAAGATGTTGTAGAGATCAAATCAGAATGAAATTACGGAGTGGTGGAGTGGTTTATTTTTAACAATGTGACCCATGGATTGGAAAAAAACCAAATCCATGGGTTGAGAAATTTTTATTAAAATAGAAAACACACACAGCCCCAAAGTCAAGGATTACAAGACAAAAAGTTCCCAAATAGATCACCAGCTTCCTAAAATATAAGTCAAATTCAAGATCGAAAAATAAGAAAACTAAACCAAACTTGGGACAACTGGGCGTCAACTTTCCACCAACCAACCATCCAGTCTTCAATGATCATGATATCCAATACAAATCCTTAAATCATCAAATTATGCTTCGAACTCTTGCACGAGGAGCTCCCCCTTATTAGATGTCGACCTTAGGTCCACACTGGAATTATCTCTTACTTTTTTCAATTGATCATGAGTAGAAAATGTCAAATTGGTTCCCTCCTATTTAGACTCATCATCATCTTTGAAAATATACAAGATGAAATATTATCTGAAATTACCACATTAGTCTGCAAAGTAAAAACATGATATTTAGAAACATTAACCTTATTTATCTTATAGACATAAGTGACACACCCTTTGTATCAGAAATTCTACTAAAAAATATAGCATTAGTACACAAAGATCCTGCTACATCAGAGATAATAGAAAAATCTTGTAAAAATGAAGCCATAGTAGCCCCCTATTTAGAAGAAATGACACAGTTCCCTGAGAACTAGAATCCTCATAAGGAAAAAATTCATGAGTCACATCAAACATAGAAATAACCAAAATAGTAACATGCGGACTGGTTTCAATAGGTATTGTTGACATCAAATTTATCACATTATAATTTAAAACCAATATCTACCATTTTAAAGGATGATCACTATAAAAAAACAGGGCAACAAGTCAAACCAGTCTAAAAGCATAAAAAACATTTATCCCCTTGAAAAATAGGGATAACATTCTCTGGGATTTGATCATACCAATAAAGGTTCCCCCCATCTACTCCTTTATTAGCCAGACTATCAGCCAGATCATTACCGTCCCTAAAAACATGGGTAATAATGAATTCAATAGATGATAGAAACTATAAACAATTAATCCATCTATTCATAAGCTTCCAAAGGATGTGAGTAGAAGAGGTTCTGATTTTATGAACGACCGTGGTGGAGTCACACTCCAACCATATCCTATTCAAACCACTATTTTTATCAAGATCAAGGGTATAAATGAAACCAAGCATCTTAGCCTCAAGAGAGGAGGAAATACCATAAGAGCTGAAGGAGCAACCCAAAACATCACCAAAGTTGTTCCTAAAAACTAAACCATAACCTAAAGGACTCGAATTTCCTCTAGAAGAGCCATCAGTATTAATTTTATCCAACCCAAAAAAGGAGGATGCCAAAAAAACATCCATAGTACCCAACAGAGGCCAAAAATTACCTTTAACCTTGATATGCCTAAGAAATAAAAAATAATGCATTGAGTTGTGACAATAAGCTTTACGAGGAAGCTTTACAAATTTCATGATTGAAAAAATACCAGCAAAGAAGGCTTGAGGATTAACCAACTCCATAATAAAGACCCCTATTTCTCTCCATCCATAGGGAATGAACAAGTTATGTAGAAACAACTTGGGAAAGAATCAACAACATAAGAGATAAAGGAAGGTAGAACATAACTTAAAGAATGTATTGACTAATAGAAAAAATCTTCATTTTAACCTCGAAAATATCAAAAAGGGGCTTCCACATAGAGGTTACTGTAGCACAACTCAAAAACATGTGATCCACGTCCTCCATGTGTTGATGAAAGAGAGTAAAAATAGAACAAATAGAAATACCATAGACGTGTAGATATGAATCAATAGGGACTTTTCTGTGAGCCAGTCTCCACAAAAACGTGATCCGAGAGGGGGTATTGATTCTCCAATTAAACTTACCAAACCAATCTAAACCTAACACAGAAGTATTTTCATGCGAGTAGAAGTATTTAAAAGTGAGTATACTTGAGGGATTCAGTTCCCAGATCTAGAAATCACCAATATAGGATAAACAATAATTATTAATAATCTGTTTAACAAGATCCAGAATAGCAGAAATATCATTTAATTATTCCTTAATAGAAACGTCAATGTACAGGTTTAAAATTTCATGACTAAGAGTATCAATAAGAGAAAAACCAGTAGAATTATATTTCTAAAACTTGAGAGAAGATTCCTAAGCGACAAACCATCTAGAATCAACATCAATAAGAGAAAAAAGAAATTTAAAAGAAGACCAAACAAAAGAAACCATATAATTAATGTTGACACTTTTGAGTTTAGTAAGAAATCTAGACCTCAGGAAAGCAGTACCTTCTTATTTGTCATTAATTAGATTCCAAATAGAAGAATCCTGAAGGGGTTGATTAAAAAGACTAATATTTTTGATAAAAAGGCCCCCATTCTCAAAATATTTGCAACGGGTGTTCCAAGACATAGTTACCAATATTATTTCCAAAATACTATTGGTCTAAATAATTTTTTTATGGCCACTTTAATTAATTTTATAATAGAATCATGCCATTCGTAAACAATAATGGAATAAAAAAATTTAGAAAAAATAACAGCTTTAACCAGACAAACATGACAAACCATTGAAAGGGACTTACCTTTCCAAGTAGTAAGCTGATTCTTGATCTTACTAATAATCCCAGAAAAATAACAATCCTTCGGTTGACCCTAGAACATGGGAACACCAAGATATGAAAAAGTGATAAAACCTTCCCTAATCCCCAAATCAGTGATGAAATCTGATTTCCTAATTTGTAAAATATTTCTACCAAAGTATACAAAGTACTCATTCCAACTAACATGTTGCCCAGAAACATGCTCATAATGCAGAAGATCTTTCTTGATATTCTTGATATTTCTTTTATCCCCTTGAATAAATAGGATAATATCATCAGTATAAATAAGATATGAAGGAGCAAAGAGACCATGACAATCACAAATAGCCTTCATATTTACATTCTTATTCTTGATAGAAAACAATCTACTAAGATAATATTCTGAAATAGGAAAAATAACAGCAGAAAGAGGATTACCTTTCCTAACTTCTCTAGAACAAGATAAATATCCCTCTGGTGAATCAATAATCCATTTTCTTTTAAAAAATTGTTCCTTTTCAATTTCAACTCTATGTTCAATTAAATCATTGATCCAATCTTTTAGTTTCTATCAACCACACCATGAATGATGAGAAAAACAAAATCATTGAACATAGTTATTTACTAGGTTTGGTCTCAATGTGAGACTACTTATTATCATGTTTTTTAATCCATATAGCATGGATTATCTAGTATATCAATCAAGTACAATCACCAATATAGATTAAAACAATATCCTAACTCCTGAGTCCACATAGGAGGATCTTTATATTAAATCACATAGTGTTACTAGAGTCCACACTAGCCTTCAAACTCTTGATCCACAGAAGTGGTTCTTTATAAAGTATCACATAGTCTTATAATTATTCAATTCCTGATCCACTACAAGATAATCTCTTCCACCAGGTTTATTTTATACTAATGGATTTTTACCTACCTCATTGATCATACTAGATCTGACTAGATAATGTACACTTATTTAAGATAATTATCACCTAATTAATGGATTTTCTAGTCTTTCTCAAATAACATATGATCATAATATATGATAATATTCCTTAAGCTTGTCGAATGCTCAAAAAAATCTTCTTTCTCCTATTAAAGTCCCAAAATCAATCACCTATTGATATTATTTTATGAATGATTGTACTTTCACAACTTAAAATAGTTTATAATTTTATTACAAACCTAATTCATGCATGTAATAATCAAAATTTCATGAACATTTAACTTAACTATTTGTTATTCATACATTATAATTTTTATGTTCTTTCTTAATTGTCTCTGAATTCATATTCGTAGAATGCCTCATATTCCTTGTGTATGTTTGTATATACCTGGGATATTATTTTCTCTTCAAACTATTACACATTATTACATGTATAGAGACCCTAGCCTTTTACACAAATCATTACATGATTTTAATCATAGTAAAGCATCATATTACAAGCCAACGATCGTAAAGTCTGGTGTATTGGAAGACTAGGTACACAAAACATAAAACATGGAACTAAATATAACATTTCCTTTTTTAGTCTTAAAAAAGAGCTCCTAACTTCCATTGTTCTAATACATATTCATAGGATAACTTGGGGATAACGTAAACAAAGGGATGATCTAAATATCTCAGTAAGGGGATAAACATATGAATAAATCTTTAGCACATGGGTTATAAAGAAAGATATAATGATATAAAAAGGCATGTAAAATATGGAATAATAACATATAAACATGGGATCATATAAATATGGATTAATAGTAATGTGTAAGAAAAATAAAACATGACTAGAACAAGCCAACTCTCATTTCACATAGAGGAGAACAAGTCAAGGTTAACCACCAAGACCATTGCACATGGTAGCATGAGTCAAGGCTAATGGCCAAGACCGTTGCACATGAAGTCTCATTAGAATCAACATTACCTAATTAATTGGATAATTATATGAGCACACCAATCATAAAATTTTCATGAATATTCTTTCTATATATATAATCATACATAATCAATCATACATAAACATAAGGGTTGATCATGGTAAGAATTGGGTATCATAATCATGTCATAAAGAATAACAAATGGGAGTATCATCAAAATGTCCATGAATGAAAGTAATTAGATCATGAATGAAAAATAATAGGGTATAATTGGAATGCATCAACAAAATTGATTTCAACGTGAATTAATAATAAGTAAAAATGATTACTTAAGTAACTTTAGAGTTAAAACATTTTAGTGTGGTTAAAAGAAAATATCAAAGTTCATTTGAAACATATAAGGGAATAATATTTTATATAAAACCTGAATTTAACCAAGATGGTTTTAATAATAATTATATTGGTTTTATAAAAATATCGGCGGCTTAAAAACATATTATATAGTGTACTTGAAAATGGGTAAGAATTCGGGAAATTCCCATAAAAAAATGTTTACTTTTTGGGAAGTATTGAGGTGGGAACCATTTAAAAACATGTATATCCCCAAAAGATAATGATAAATGGATATTGATAAATGATTTTAGATCATATACACAACATTTATAATATGTTCATAAAAATAAGAGGTTACTTCATTGGGGTAAAAATAAAGATAGAGAAACCTGAAGTAACAATGGAGGTTCGAGTAGAATCTATTACCCTAAGTTTGATGGTGTCATTAACTTCATCTTAATATCCTGGATAATAAAATTAAATTCATTAATTAATATTTCCATAACCTATTATTTATTTTATTTATTTATTAAAACCTTATTATGTTCATTCATGACCTTTTTGATGGGTTAAGAGGTTCAATTTCATTATTAGTTTCATTGGTTTTTGTGATTGGTTTACTTATATACATGTAAGGATAAACATGTAAGATGATAATGGTTTTATATAATTGAATTTATATGTTATTAGTGATCATATATTAGATTACTTGGTTATAAAATTCATTTGTTTTTTGGGATTTAAGATGAATCATTATATAAAACTTTAATGGTAACTGTTTTGGTTAATTAGTGGTTTTTTATCACATAGAACAGATTTTTCTTTATAAATTAATATAATGTAATGCTCTGACCCCAGAAGACCAGATCTGGTGCATTATTTTAATACATTGGAATGATTTCAAGGAATCAAGTCCCAAAGGACCAATCAGTTTAGCTATCTTGTAAAATATATTACATACATGAATGTTAGATTTCTAACATAAAACGCAGCATAAATAATCCTTTGATAATGCCATTATTCTATTTGGTTAATCCTGCATATTAAACATAATACACTTCTTGGCATCCTGGGAAAATAAAACATAATAAAGGGGGATATTAGACACTCAGTGAGGGTAAATAATTCATCCGAAGCTATAAACTTTTATGGAAATATGTATAATAAAAATTGTAGCCTTTTAAACATAAAACATGAACATAATGTGGTAAATAAAATTCAAACATTAACATATAAACTTGCACATGAATATTATACTAGTCAAATAATCCCATGTAATAATTAATTTCATAATGAGGGAATTCATAATACCAGACATAATAACAACTATGTCAAGGCCTTGTGCCAAGAACATTCACAAATATTCTGTCAAGGCCTTGTTCCAAGACACTAGTTTGTCTCATGAGACCTACCGATGCATTCGTATTAAAACTAGCATAATAAATGTCAATACTTTAACCATAAACCATGAATGGTATAAAAATAGCACATCCACAGTCAAACATATCATAACTCGTTCAATACAATATGGAATATTCTATTATAATAAATCAACCTCAATTTAGAATTATATCTAGTAAAGGATGTTGACATAGTTGAAAATGATCGGTAAAAATATTTTAAAGAAATATCCATTTTTCATAAAATCCTTTAAAAGTTACACAATTTATAAAGGAATTCATTTAAAAGAAATTTTTGAATAAAAGTGTCCCATACCTCTTTGAAAATTTTGAAAGGAATTAATTTTTTAAAACATTCATGTCTATATAAATAAATCCTTGAAACCATTTTAAAATCATGGAAATTAATGAGAAAGATTTCGAACAATAAATATTTAAAACATTTAAAATGATGTTTTAGTTAAAGAGCCCCTTAAAAATAACCTTTTTGAAAACTCTTTTATGAGACATGGACATGGATGATAAATAGGTCCCAGTAAATACTTACACATAAACAATCTCGTATAATAATGAGATTGAGGAATTAACCCTTACCTAGTACTTTCCTTTAGTCATGGGTATGTTTAACATCTAGTATAATGACCATAGTATGTTATTAAAATATAATAGAACCAGATTCATGTTTATGATATCATATGTGATTCATTTATGACTTTATACTACCCATTTAATAATAATTTCCATGTTAAAGTAACATTTCAGGTAATAATTGCTTTCTTTATCGTAGATGTTTTATCTTATTATTCATGATTGTATCACATAAATAATGATTTACATACTTATATAATATAAAACAAGATTTATATATCATGTATATTCATAATATAAATATTTTTAATAGATGGATATATGAAATGGAAACACCGTTCATGGAGACGGTAGTCCATACGTATGCATGAACATTGTTTCCATTTTCTGATCGTATAGTATGAAAGTAAGTAAACGAAATATATTTATATACATAAATATATATTATTATAGTAGAAATATTATTTCATATATCTCATAATTAATAAATATATTTTTTTTATAAAAATTCTTGATGATGATCATTGAAGATGAATCTCATCGCGTCGTGGAGACGGAAAGCCGTACGTATGCACTAGCGACAATTTCATTCTATTGATGGTGAAACGGTATTTAATTGGATGTTATATTATATATACAGAATAATTAACATGTTATATTTATTATTTATATCAATTATACTCATTATTATACACATCCTAATATTGAATTATTGAATAAAAAATTACACCATGACGTGGAGACGGTAAGTCGTATGTATGCACATATGGTGACTTTATCATTCATATGATGGATATAACAATGAATATGGTTGTATAATATTTATAATAACATCACAGTATGTAGAATTTATAAGATTTATTATTTTGTATTGTAAACAACAAATAAATATGAAATAGAAGAAGAAAATAACTTTGAAAGAGGTGAAAAAATAATTACCTCCTCTTCAGGTGTTTCCTTTTGATTTGAACAAAAGGGATCCTTTGGTTGGATTTATGATCAAATTAAGGACTCTAGGTATATGATAGTGTAGTTGGGAGGAGATTTGGTCTAGTTTTGTCCAGTCCAAATGGATTTGGAGGTGTGAATTTAAGAGAAGGGGAAGTACCATTTTATAAGAGAGGTGAGGGGCACTTTAGGAAAAGCTTGAAATATTATTTTATTATAAAATTATTTTCAGTTTATAATATCTAAAAATGTATTTATTTCAAGTATAAGGTAGTTATTGGTATAAATACTCTCAACCAATAGGTTTTAGATATGTTTAGTTCATTATATTAACTTTATCTATTAGATTTAACTCTTAGTTAAATAGTTTAACTTTTACCACGTCTTCTTTTATTTTTATACAACATGGTTAATATCATTACTATAAAATTCCAAGAGAACCTAAAGTGGTAAATTAATGAAATATATAACATTATCTAAGTCATTTGGAAGAATATTAGATTTTAGGAATATTATATCACTTAATAAAATATTATTAGTTTTAAAAACTCATTTATTTCAATTTTGACACTATTTAGAATTTGGTTTTTTTGAAAGTCATAACAACTTGATTACTTTGAAAAAAAATTCATTAAATCGTCCCTAACATGTCATATTCTCCTATAAAATTCTTGGATGGAATCAAAAGTTTAAATTTACATTTATTTTAATATTTATAATATCAATTATTTTAATCTTTCATTAATAAGGTAATTACTGCATCATCATTGTGTCAAACATAAATTTAATTATTTAATGTCTAAAAATTCTAAATAAAATACCATGATGTATGAAATATTTTTATCCTTATAATTAATATTTATAGTATAATTTATCTTATGTATAACTCTATATTAAAAATGGTTTAGTTAATAAAATTTGAATTTAACACTTTTAACACTTCTTTAAATAAAATATAATAAATGCAGTAATCTAATCCAATTACATAAAAAGGATCCTATTTTTTTCCTAAGGTTGTTTTTGGTCGAAATAAACTTATCCAATAGAATAAGGACATGTGTTGGGGTAATTTTATATTATTATAATATTATTTTTACCTTTAATTACCCTATTTACTTTTACTCGTGGTAAATAAAATTCAAAAGTTACTATTCACAAAAAAACATTTTCATCCTATTGAATCACATTTTACTTACCGATGATAATCGTGTCTGTTATATTTTTGAAATTCAATTCACAGAAGTGGTAAAATTACGTTTTATGCAAATTTGCAAATGTGCCTATAAGGTGGGTAAAAGATGTTAAAAAGTTCAATGAAATTTTATATATCTAATCATATTATAAAATGAATGAATTGAACTAATATATGTATTATGTATCTATTTTTACATTAAGATAAATTTTAGTTAATAATTATTATTTAAATGAAAAAGTCAGTTTTTATGTACTATGCTGTATTTTTCACTATTAATCAAAAATTGAATGTTTTCAAAAAAATACCAAAACTTCACCCTAAGATAATTTTGATATTCCGAATTCAAAAATGAATTCTATTTTACCAAATTCAATTTTTAGAAGTGTCTAAAATTAATTTTATTATTTTTCACAAAAGGACATAAATGGTTTTCCTAAATATATAACTATTTTAACGAAACTTATACATTTCATTATAAATATGTTTTATTTATTAAAAAAATTAAAAATAAATTTTTATTTTTATTTTTTACTATTCATATTAAAATATTTAATTGATAAATATATATATATATCATTTAAATAATTATAATACTAATGTGTTGTTTCGCAGAAACTCAATCTTGCATATAATGCAAATCAAGTCGATGTTGCATGAAATATATGCTATTAAATTACTTTAAAGATATAATGTACTATGAAATATTTAGTTGTCACATATAATGTGTACAGAAGATTCTATAACCTTAAATTAGACATAATACATATATTACTATCTAGTTCAACCAAAAAATGGTTTCAAGGCCAGAATTGTATACGGTAGTAGAAATTTAAAACCCATCATCCTTGACTGCGAGAAATTAACACATATCAGATGGTGTTTTCATTTCTAGTATAAAATTAGGGTAAAGGAGAGATGATGATGAATTATTCCATTATCATAACAAAATTCTAGTACATTTAAGGTACTTGAGTTATCATAACATTTGGATTAAATGGGGTGAGGAAAGAGAAATAAAAGAATGGAACATGAAAGAAAGAAAAAGAAATGAAAGAGAAATTTACCTCTTGAATGTATCTTCCTTGAGAACCTCTTTAAGGTAGAGGATTTTGTATTTTTAAGATAAAAAGGGATTTTGGAAGTGGGAGAGGGTATTAGGGAGGCATTTGAATAGAATTTAGTATAGTCATAATGCTTGAGAGGAGTGAAGATAAGAGGGGGTGAGGGTGGTTTTTATAAGTAGGGAATTTCCATAGATTAAACATTGGCTCATTACATTATTCCCCACTTATGAAATTTCTCCATCAAAATTTTGTTTTACATTCTAAGTTTTAAATAGGTGTGGGTACTTTTCCTTCATTGCCTCCTTCAGTTCCCATGTTTCCTCTTCGTAATTATGGTTCTACCATTGAACATTGAGTAGGTGAGTAGTCTTATTGGGTAGAAATTTATCTCTATGATCCAAGATCTTCACCGGCTACTCCTCATAAGAAAGATCATTCTATAACTATACTACCTCTCAAGACAATACATGTGATGGATCTGATATGTACTTCTTTAAGAGATATATTTGGAAGACATTGTGTGATTTAGACATGGTAGGTGGAATTGCTAGTCGATAGGCCACTGGTCCAACCCCATCAAGGATCTCAAAGGGTAAAATGTACCTGGGACATTGCTTTCCTTTCATTCCAAATCGCATGACGTTCTTTTGTGGAGATATACGTAGTAATACTATGTCTCTATCTTTAAACTCAAGGTAACATCAATGATTTTTTACATAACTTTTTTGTTGAATTTGGGCTTCCTTGATGTGTTGCATAATGGTTTTCCACTTAACCCTAATTTCTTTAACCATTTAAGGTCCTATAAGTTTACACTCACCAACTTCATCACAACATGTTGGTGTTCTACACCTTTCCCCATAAATGGCATCATATGGTGTCATTCAGATGCTCGAGTGGAAACTATTGTTGTAATAGAATTCAACTATTATAAAATGTTGTTCCCATCCTCCTTTGAAGTTCATAAAACATTCTCTCAACATGTATTATAGTGTCTAAATAGTTTGCTCATATTGGCCATCAGTTTGAGGATGATAGGTTGTACTAAAGTTCTGTTTTGTTCTTAGATAATGTTGGAGAATTTTCTAGAACTTCATGGTGAATCTTGGATATCTGTTGGATACAATATATAGTGGTACTCCATATATACTTACCACCTATTTGATATAAATTCATGAAAGTTTATCCAAATATAATACCTCTATAATTATGATAAAGTGAGTTTTCTTTGTAAGATGATCCACAATGACCCATGTAGCATTATTTCTTCTGGCTATCCTTGGAAGTCCAGTGAAAAAGTCCAAGGTGATGTTCTCCCACTTTTATGTTGGTATGGGTAGTTGTTGAATCATCCCCTTAGACTTCTATCTTTCAGCCTTCTCTTGTTGACATGCTAGGAACTTTTATGTATATTCAGCAATCTCCTTCTTCATATTGTCCCACCAAAATTTCTCTCAGAGATCTTGATACACCTTTGTGCTCCCTAGGTGAATATATAAGGTTGAGCTATGTTTTTTATTCAAAAGATCCTTCTTTATCTTTGGATTAGATGGTACACATAGTCATGACCCAAATCTTACAACTCCTTCATTATCAATCTTGAACTTTGAGGATTTCACATTTCTAATAGATTCCACCCTTTTCAAAATTTCCACATATTTTCTTTTATTATCCTTTATTTTATCCATGAGGGATGGTTGAGAAACCATTTTCAAAGGGATTGGTGATGTTACTCCCTTCATGATTCCCATGTCAATCCTCTACAAGTCTAAGAATATTGGATCGTTCTCAACTCTCATCATTGATAAAGATGTAGGATCCTTTCTACTTAGAGAATCTTCGACATTATTTTCCTTACTAGGATAGTAGTGGAATGAGTAGTCATAATACTTGATGAGATCTAACCATCTTTCCTAGCATATATTAATCTCCTTCTGTGTGAATATATATTTGAGACTCTTGTGATAAATATATATCTCACACTTCTCCCCATAGAGATAAAGCAGCCATATTTTCGACAGAAAGATCACAGTCGTCAACACAATAACATGTGTGGGATAGTTTTTCTCGTTTATTTTCAAATGCCTTGAGAAAAAGGAAATCACTTTATCATTTTTCATCAGAAAAAAACCTATTTCCTTCTTTGAAGCATCACTATATACCACAAAGATTTCCCCACTTGTGGGGAGTGTGAGTACAAGCATAGTGATACACTTATTTTTGATCTCTTTAATCCTTTATTCACATTCTTGAATCTGAACAAACATCACCCCCTTCTGGGTTATTTTGGTCATTGGGTTTCAAAATCATGATAATTTCTTCACAAATCGTAAATAATACCCACCTAGACCTATAAATCTATGGATATCCGTCATAGATGTTGGCCTAGGACACTCTTCAATTTTTTTATCTTGGAAGGGTCTACAGATATCTCTGTTTTGGTGATAACATGCCCCAATAATGATAATTCCTCCATCCATAACTCAAATTTAATATAATTTTCATAAAGTTTATCCTTTTACAAAGTCATCATCACAATATTCAAATGCTCCTCATGTTTCTCCTTACTCTTGGATTATATTAGAATATAATTGATAAAGACTACCCCAAATTTTTAAAGGTAATATTTAAAGACTCTATTCTTTAAATACTTGAATATTACTTGAGAATTTGTGATTCTAAAGGGAATCACTATGAATTCATAGTGTCCATACCATGTTTAAAAGGTAGTCTTGAGAATATATTTCTTCCTCACCTTTAATTGGTGATATCATGACCAAAGGTCCACTTTAGAAAAATAATTAGCACCACAAATCTGATTGAATAAGTCATCTATCTATGGTATGGGATACTTGTTATTTATCGTGATTTTATTGAGATCATGATAATCAATGAAGAAAAGCAATGATCTATCCTTCTTCTTGATGAAGAGGAATGGTTCACCCCATGGTGAAGCACTCGAGTGTATAAAACCCTTCTTTAGATTCTCCTATAACTACTTCTTCTGCTCTTCTAGCTCTATGAAGTCCATTCTATAAGGTTTCTTTGATATAGGAAGAGATCCAGGAATAAGTTCAATTGAGAACTCAACCTCTCAATCATGAGGAAGACCAGGAAATTCTTCAGGGAATACATAAATGTAATCCCTCACGATGGGAATATCTTCGAGAATTATCATATCCTTTATCTCAATCATTTTATCTATACATTCTTTCTCATAAGGTAGTAATATCTATACTTGATAAAATGGTTATAAAGGAGATCCATCTTCATCCCTACACATGTAAATAACAGGAGGATGCTTTGATGTGTGAAGAGTGATATCTCTTTCCTAATATTTGATGTTGTATTTGTAAAAAGATAGACAATCCATGCCTAAGTTAACATCAAACTACACTAAAGGAAGTATGATAAGATTTTTTAGGAGGTTAAGTCTACAAACATTAATCGAGGAGATATATAATTTGTTTGTAGTAATTGTCCCATTTACTATTCTCAAAGATAAGTCAACCTCTAAATTTTGAGGTGGTGTTTGAATAGTTCAAATAAACATTCAAGATTTGAAAGAATGTATAGAACTAGAATCAAATAGTACGTTTTCAATTCTTAAATTAATAAATAGTGTAGCTATAACCATAGTGTTTTTCGGCTCCACCACATCAGTAGTGATAGCATAAGCTTGTCTGTGTTTCCTTGGAGGTTGTTGTTGATTTCCTCCGACAACCCTTGAATTAGGTAAATTTTTTGTATAATTCCAATGCTCCTTGTAGTTGTAACACTCCACTACAGGATAAGAATTGACCTAAACCTTCATTTATTCTTCCACATTTAAATCAATTTCTAGTTCCCTTTAGATAGTTCCCAGGATTCTTCTTCCCAGGATTTTGACATGTGGTATGTCTGATCTTCCTTCCATCATGGGATTTATTTTCCAAACCACCCATATTAGTTACCATTTTCTTTCTTTTTGTCTCCGGACCCATAAGACCATTGAGAGTCTCCAAACTCTATTTCAACATTGAGGGCACAACAGAAAATCATCTCATAGCTCTTAAAGTCACAAATCACCAAAAAATTTCATTGAATCAGATTTAGTCCACTATAGAAGTAATCCACCTTGCTTTTAGTGTTCATGAAAAATCCATAGGTGTATCTTTTATGCCTTGTGGAGTTTTCTTCATATGCCTTGATGGACTCATCTTCCTTCTTCTTAAGTTTGAGGAACTCTCTTTCTATCTTGAGATGGATGGTTTAGGAAAAATATTTATTGAAAAAATTATTGAATTCCTCCCAATCCATATAATCAATCTACTCCGAGAAATTTATATTCTTGATCAGTGTCCATAGCTGATTAGCTTCCCCATCAACACAATAGACCACTAGCACGACTTTCTCTTCTTTTGAGCACTAGAGGATAGAGAATATCTTTTCAATGGAGTTAATCCACTATTCTGAAAGGAGGAGATAAGATCTATTAAACATGGAATGTCTTTTATGCATGAAGTATTTGACAACAATTTTCTATTTCCTTGGAGGGGGAGGTAATTCCACATCATTCAAGTTATTATTCATAACTTGAGCCAGCTGAGCAAGTACTGTCATGAAGTTTTGAGTAATCGTTCCCATTATATTTATTATATCATTAGAGAAATATTCACATTCCCTATCACATTGATTTTTGGAATGTTCTCTTCTATTTACAACCATTAAATAATAAATAGAATGTACAATTATAGGGCTTGAATACATAGCTATTAATCATAAAAAAGAAACTTTAAACATAAAAGGATAAACTCTTAAAGGAAAAGTATACCCTAAATTTTGATTCACTAGGTTTCAATATAGGTTTTACTTTATCTTTTATTTAACATATATTATTATGGGTTCTTTTTTTGTTCCCTTCATAATGGTTCGTACTAATATTATGAATTCACTAAAGTATATCCATCAGGAGTGTCAAACCAGGAGTGCAGCAAGGCCTGTTTTCATGCATCAGTTCCCATTAGAGTATAGTTCAAAGAGGTTTTTTGGGGTTTTACATCTAGATACATCTATTCCAGAGCCACATCATCTGGTCTATATCTATATAGGGATGTATTTACTTGATAAACAACTTACTCTATACTTACCAAAATTTTGGGATGTTTTCTTATACTTAGTCTCATTCATATTGTAACACCCGAGACTTTTATGTTATATAAATCATCAAAGGAATCTTTTTCTACACACAACACTTTCTTGGCTTTCTTTACACGAAATCGCGACCTTCCTCAATAGCTTGCGTCGTACTCAATACCGAGTTTCACTAAACAACGATATACTATTAAAATATTATTAAAACTAGCCGTTATGAATAGTAATAACCACTTTTTGAAATTTTATAAATTTTATTTTTCAAAATGGACTTCATTTTTGGATTCGGAATATCAAAATTATCCTAGGGTGAAATTTTGGTATTTTTCTGAAAACTTTCAATTTTTGATGAATAGTGAAACCACTAAGTGGTAGTTAAAAAACTGAATTTTTCATAAAACTTAATTTTACCGCTTCTGTGAGTGGAATTTCAAAAATCCGAGAGACACAATTGATGTCAGTAAGTAAAATTTGGTTCAATGAGATGAAAATAATTTTTGGTGAATAGTAACTTTTTACTTTTATTTACCACGGT
The DNA here is from genome assembly GCA_963277665.1 of Viscum album. NCBI lineage: Eukaryota > Viridiplantae > Streptophyta > Magnoliopsida > Santalales > Viscaceae > Viscum > Viscum album. The sequence goes on along the minus strand of OY728126.1, from coordinate 375,050,012 downwards.
TAAAAGTAAATAGGGTAATTAAGTGTAAAAATGATATTATTATTACCCTAACACATGTCCTAATTCTATTGGATAAGTTTAATTCGACGAAAAACCACCTTATGAATAAAATATGACCATTTAGGCCCACTTGGATTAGATTAGGACATTTATTATTAATTTATTTAAAGAAGGGTTAAAATAGTTAAAATCAAAGTTTAATAAGAAAATCATTTTTAATATAGGGTTATACATAAGATAAATTCGACTATAAATATTCATTAGAAAACTAAAAAGATTTCCTACATAATGATATTTTATTTTTAATTTTTAGACTTTAAATAAGTTAATTTATTTATGACACAAAGATGATGCAGTAATTATCTTATTAATAAAATATTGACATAATTGATGTTATAAATACCCAAAAAAATGTAATTTGATACGTTCTATTAATTACACTAATTTTTTAGGTTAATATGACATGTTATTATTGATTTAATTAACATTTTTCGAACTAATAATTCTTTTATGATTTTCACAAAAATCAATTACTAAATAGTGTCAAAATTGACATAAAATAGTTTTTAAAACAAATATTATATTATTAATTGTTATTTTATTTTCAAAAATCTAAGGTTCGGCCTAATTACTTAGATAAGGTTATGTATATTAATAATAAACAACTTGGGGTTAGTTTTTCTTGTTATAGTAAGTTTATTAGCCTTAAAGTATAAGAACACAAGAAGACACGGTAAAAGTAAAATTATTTAACTTAATGATAAATCTAAATGATAAGGTTAAAATAGGAACCTAAACTTGTCTAAATTCTATTGGATGAGAGGATTTAGACCCATCCTCACATTAGCTTAGAAATAAATCAATTTGGAGCTATTTAAAACCGAACTTGACTTTATAATAAAATAATATTTTTTGTTTTTCCAAAGGAGCCCCTCTCCTCCCTTATAAAAGGGCACCTCCTCCCCCTCTTCCTCACACCACTTTGAGCCTTAAAGATCGGCCAACCCCTGCCACTTTCTCCTCTCCACTTCCCTAGAGACATCCTAGAGGTCCTGGTCTTCTTCAGATACCAATTTTAGTGCCCTAAAAGGAGGTCTCAAAGAAGCACTTCAAAGAAGAGGTAATGTCCGTTACCGATTCTTTCATCTTTATTTCTTCTTCCACTTCTTCATCTTTAGTTGTTTCATTATGAAGTAATAACATCAGTATCACTCATATACTGATATGTTATTATAAGTATGAAACAACCCTATTTCACCATCTATCCATCCTACGGAAAATGAAATCACCGCACGTGCGTACGTACAGAATACCATCTCCACGCCGTGGTGTAATCTATTTTCCACCACCAACTTACTTGGATGGGTATAATGTTGTAAATAATGACTATATATGACTATTTTAAAGTGATATTGATTATTAAATAGTATAAATACACTCCAATACAATTACACGATCATGGGAACGATATCATCGCTTGTGCGTACGTACGGAATACCGTCTCCACGATGTGATGCGACTCGTTCTACATGATCTTAATTGAATAATGATTATATAAATGAATTGAATGAATAAATATGATATATAGTACACTAATACCATTCTGTAAATGAGGTATCTATAACCTAAAAACAAGGATAAGAATTTATTCGACAAAACACGCATAAGAACAAAAAGTAATAAACACCTGAATAAACAAGTAGTAATGAAATATTACTAATAAGAAGCTAAGAATGTGACCATATATGATATCATAAAAATAAGTATGATTATGGAATAAGTCAATAACATTATTTAAATCATTATACAGGAGGTTCGGACACGTACAAAGCATATCAGACCTAAGGTAAGGGAAAATATCACAATCTCATTTTTATCCGAGATTGTTTATACTTTGGTATTTACTGGGGTGTATTTTATCATCCACATCCATGTTTCCTCAATATGTAATATTATTTCCATCCACATACAATTGTTTAAATCCATTTTACCCTTTGGTGAGTTTTAGTAAAAGATATGAAAGGAATCTTTTGTCGTTTTTCGTACGAGGTACTTTTTGACTTTTCCGACAAAAGTACGAGATGAATGCTTTTTAACTTATACGGCATGAATGGATTTTTAAAACATTTTTTCAAAGAAGATTCCTTTAAAAATTTTCAATTTTATTTTTAATCAAAATCTTTTAGTTTATAATTGTAAGACATGTTAAGAAAGGAAAAGTGTTTTTGAAGTAGAAAGGATATTTTCCTCAAGAATGGTGTTCGAGTGTTTTATCAAAATTATTTTCCATCTAAGATAATATAGGGTTATGTTTTTATCCCTATTATTACATTGATTTGATTATGTCGTTATGGAATTATTTTTATGAATTCCTTTATCTTATATGAATTGTTTTATGATGTCATGTTTTTTAAGAATTCCATTTTTATTACATGGGTTATGCAATGATGTATGATTTATGATTTTGTGGAAAACATATGAATGGTATAATTATGAGATGGGTAGGACCAATATCTCCCTCCAATTCATTGTGTAAAGATTTTATATCTCATGAGATAGATATGGATGGAACTGCAGGTTATACCGGTTCAGTGAAACAGGATTGAAACGAGGAGTGAACTCAGTTCAGAAATGGACTTTGTCCACTAAGATAGTCTTGGCAGTGAGTCTTGACTGATAAGAAATGATTCTATATGATTATGTGTGTATGCCACAAAGTTCCATGTTTTATGTTATGATTATTGGGATTACATTTCACTTCTATGATTTATCCCATGGTATGAAATTATGATTTCTTTTGCAGGTTAAGATTTCCAAAATGTTATGTTCATGATGTGATTGATTTTTCTTTTGTTTACCCTTACTGATCATTTGAGCTCACCCTTTTGTATGTTTTATTTCCCCAGGTCAGGAAGAAGGTTATTAATTAGGATATGCCAAAAAGGGACTCTATATATGATGAAATAAGTGGGATGAAAAGTAGATGCTTTATGAACCAGTTTTTTATGTTTCCCAGTTTCTAAAGACTCTATACCTATACGGTCCTTTCCTGGTTCTGTTATATGTTGAAATAAGCGTGCGTCAATTCTGAACTAATAACAATGTATGTAAAGTATGGGTTGTTATAGTTGGTATCAGAGGAAAGGTATAGTCAACCTCTGGAAACTAGGATATGAAAGCCTTAGTAAGAAGCCTAAGGATAAGTCTAAGCATAGAAAACAATCTTAGTGTTTTAGAAATGGCCATGAATAACCTAGGATAAGACCTTAAGTGTAAAATTTTATTCTTGATTATGTGGTTTTCCTATTATAATTAGTGTTGCTCACACTATTCTTCTTGGTTTTAGTCAATGGCTGGAACCCGAAGGAACCGTGTTAATACGGAATGCGACGGGCAATGCAATGATTTTCCCCCTGAGCAACCAAACGTTATGGGAGCTTGAATGCAAAATATTGTAGTCATGCTCACACAACTTTCTCAAGATATGAATCATGCAGGACTTCCAAACGAGCAAAGGACGGACAACATTCTGTTGAATCCTTCATGAGGCAGCGTCCACCTTAATTCAGCGGGTCTACTGATCCATTAGTTGCTGAACAGTGGATTAGTACTACTGAAAAGATATTTTCAGTTCTTCAATGTTCTGAACATGATAAATTCATCTTAGCAGTGTATCATTTGGAAGGTGATGCTGATCAATGGTGGAATATTATCAAGAATACGAGGTAAAGAGATGAAATTGAGTCCATGGAATGGGATGAGTTCAAGAACTTATTTTTCAATAATTACTTCACTCGTATTCTCCGAACAAATATGGAGAAAGAGTTTCTTGAACTGATGCAAAAGGATGATGAATCTATTGGTACCTATGAAGCAAATTTTACAAGACTTGCAAGGTACGCTTTTGGTATTATTATCCAACCTGAGAGTAAGATCGATTAATTCTTTAGTGGCTTAAAACCAAGTCTTCGAAGGGCGTTAGCCATAAGGGACTTCAATAGCTATGAGAAAATCATTTGATGTGCTCTCAAAGTCGAGATGGAGATTGGAGTAACCCATCAGTCATATGGGTTTGATAAGAAGAGGAAAATGGAATTCAAAGGAAAATCAAAAGAGCACACTGAAAAGAAGATGATATTTCCCTTATGCTTAAAGTGTGGAAAGAAACATGGAGGGAGTTGTCTTAAAGGGACAACTAAATGTTTCAAATGTGGAAAGGAAGGTCATCGGGCATTTGAATTCCGCAATGATGGGAAGAAGATGTCTAATGATGCAAACAAAGGAAGGGACACACAGAATGAACCTACTACACTTCAATGTTTCAAGTGCAAGGAGATGGGGCATTATGCCAATCAATGCCCAAATCCAAGGGTTGATGATGATGGTTGACATCAACAAACTCTTAAGGCTAAAGACAAAGGAAAGTCACATGTAATTTCTATCAGCGATGTGGAGTACGACAACGATGTGGTGAAAGGTACACTTACCATCCACACTAAAGTAGCAAATGTTTTATTTGATTCTAGATCCACCCACTCCTTTATTTCTGAAGAATTTTCTAAGGATATCACCGTATTACCTCAACAATTATATGTTGAGTTAGCTGTGACAACCCCTAATGGCACAACATTCACATCAAAAGTTTATAATTCTTCTCTGATTGAAATTTGTGGGAAAGTGCTTCCTGCAAATCTTGTGATCCTTCCTATAGTGGAATTTGATGTGATTCTTGGCATGGATTGGCTTTCTTTATATGGAGCTCATATCAATTTCCGAATAAGGGAAGTCACATTTCATATTCCAGATCAATCTATGATCGTCTATCGATGCAAGGATGAACATAACCTTCCAGTGGAAATTTCTTCCATCTTATGGGTCTTGATTCCACTTAATGAAGGTTATTTATCTCAAATGGTTGGTGAGAAACTCACAATTAAGAATATGACCATTGTATGGAAGTTTGATGATGTCTTTCCGGAGGAATTGTCAGGTCTTCCACCAAATCGTGAAGTTGAGTTTTCAATAGAACTCGTACCGGGTGCTTTGCCTATTTCAAAGACACCTTATAGAATGGCCCCAATTGAGTTGCAGGAATTGAAGAAGCAACTCCAAGAGAATCTTGATAAAGGATTCATACACCCTTGTGCGTCACCTTGGGGAGCACATGTTCTGTTTGTTAAGAAGAAAGATGGATCAATGAGACTCTGCATTGATTACCGAGAACTTAACAAGATCACTATCAAGAACAAATATCCTCTCCCACGCATTGATGACTTATTTGACCAACTACGCAGAGCTCAATACTTTTCCAAGATTGATCTTCATTCAGGGTATCATCAATTAAGGGTCAAAAGAGAGGATATACCAAAGACGGCTTTCCGTACAAGGTATGGACACTATGAGTTTATAGTAATGCCATTTGGTCTTACTAATTCCCCTGTTATCTTCATGTATCTAATGAATAGAGTCTTTAGATACTATCTTGATCAGTTTGTGGTAGTCTTTATAGACGATATTCTTGTATATTCAAAGAGCAAGGAAGAACATAAAGATCACTTGAGAATTATATTGAAGACCCTGAGAAAGGAGAATCTTTATGCCAAATTTACCAAATGTGAATTTTGGCTTCAAAGAGTTTCATTTTTGGGTCACATAATCTCAAAAGAGGGGATATCTGTGGATCCAGCAAAAACAGAGGTTATCGAAAGATGGTCGAGACCAACAATAGTAACTGAGATCCAAAGTTTTCTTGGTTTGGCTGGATATTATCGACGTTTTGTGAAAGATTTTTCACGATTATCTAATCCACTCACCAAGTTGACTCGGAAAGCAGTTAAGTTTGTCTGGATGGAGGAATGTGAAGAGAATTTCAAGGAGTTGAAAAAAAGGTTATCCAGTGCACCTGTGCTCACACTGCCTTGTAGTGGATAAAGGTTTATGATCTACAATGATGCATCCAAGAAGGGTTTGGGGTGTGTTCTTATGCAAAATGATATGGTGATAGCTTATGTCTCACGACATTTGAAAATACATGAGAAAAATTACCCAACTCATGATTTGGAGTTAGCTGTGGTAATCTTTGCATTAAAGATTTGGAGGCATTATCTTTATGGAGAAAGGTGTGACATTTATACTGATCATAAAAGTTTAAAGTATATTTTCACACAAAAGGAGCTGAATATGATCCAAAGAAGATGTTTGGAGCTGATTAAGGATTACGACTGCTCAATCCATTACCACCCGGGGAAAGCAAACAAGGTGGCAGATGCATTAAGTCGACAAGACCATGCTAGTTTATCCATGATGAGGATCACAAAAGATCCAATATTTATGGATTTAAAAAGGATGGATCTTGGAATTATAATGAAAGGGGAAACATCGTATCTTTCTCAAATGAATGTTCAACCATATATACATGTGAAGATTAAAGAGGCATAGAAAGAAGATGTAGAGTTACAAAAGAAGGTGAGAAATGTTCCTGAATTCAACCTTGATTGTGATGGGATAATAAAGTTCAGGAATCGGGTTTGTATTCCTCCCATCCCCTAATTAAAGAAGGAGCTGCTGGATGAGGCTCATAGTTCATCATTCTCCATTCATACTGGAAGCACGAAAATGTATAGGGACCTGAAAGAGTACTTCTGGTGGGATGGCATGAAAAGAGATGTTGCTGAATATGTCTCTCGATGCTTGGTTTGTCCGTAAGTTAATGCTGAGAGACAGAAGTCTAAGGGGTTGTTACAACCATTACCCGTGCCCGAATGGAAATGGGAAAACATCACTATGGACTTTTTCACTGGACTTCCTATAACATCCAAAGGCAATAATGCTATCTGGGTCATAGTTGATCGTCTTACAAAGTCTGCACACTTCATCGCTATTAGAGAGGATTTCTCTCTAGATCAGCTTGCCAGGATATATGTAAAGGAAGTGGTAAGATTGCATGGAGTACCAATTTCTATCATATCTGATCGGGATCCAAGGTTTACCTCAAAGTTCTGGTGAAGTCTTCAGCATACTCTGGATACAGAGTTAAGTTTCAACCTTGCTTATCATCCTCAGACAGACGGTCAGTCTGAGAGAACAATTCAAACTCTAGAAGACATGTTGAGAGCTTGCTCTATGGATTTGAAAGGTGGTTGGCATCAACACCTACCTTTGGTGGAATTTTCTTATAATAATATCTTTCACTCCAGTATTTAGATGGCTCCTTATGAAGCTCTCTATGGAAAGAAATGCAGGACTCCAACTTGCTGGGATGAAGTTGGGGAAAGAAATCTATTAGGACCTGATCTCGTTGATGAAATGGCAGAAAAGGTTAGATCTATTCAACAACACATAAGAGCAGCTCAGAGTCGATAGAAAAGTTATGCCGACAACCGAAGAAAAGACCTAGAGTTTGAAGTGGGTGATAAAGTGTTCTTACGAATATCTCCCTGGAAAAGGGTCATGAGATTTGGAAAGAAGGGGAAGTTGAGCCCTAGATATATCGGTCCTTACGAAATACTGGATCGTTTTGGGAAGGTAGCTTACTGATTGGCGCTTCCACCGAATCTCTCTCAAGTTCACGATGTGTTCCATGTATCTCTCCTGAGAAAGTACATACCTGATCCTTCACATGTACTCAGCTCAGAAGTTGTACCGCTGGAGCAAGATCTTTCTTATAAAGAACAGACGATAGAGATTCTGGATCGTAGCGAAAAAGTCCTACGAAACAAGACCACTCGATTTGTGAAAGTTTTATGGAGGAACCACCAATTAGAAGAAGCTACATGGGAGCTTGAGGATATGATGAGGGAGAGGTATCCTCATCTGTTTGTTACAAAGTGACGAATTTCAAGGGCAAAATTCATTTTAAGGGGGGTGGAATGTAACACCCGAGACTTTAATGTTATATAAATCATCAAAGGAATCTTTTTATACACACAACATTTGCTTGGCTTGCTTTACACGAAATCGCAACCTTCCTCAATAGCTTGCGTCGTACGCAATACCGAGTTTCACTAAACAACGATATACTATTAAAATATTATTAAAACTAGCCGTTATGAATCGTAATAACCACTTTTTGAAATTTTATAAATTTTATTTTTAAAAATGGACTTCATTTTTGGATTCGGAATATCGAAATTAGCCTAGGGTGAAATTTTGGTATTTTTCTGAAAACTTTCAATTTTTGATGAATAGTGAAACCACTAAGTGGTAGTTAAAAAACTGAATTTTTCATAAAACTTAATTTTACCGCTTCTGTGAGTGGAATTTCAAAAATCCAAGAGACAAGGTTGATGTCAGTAAGTAAAATGTGGTTCAATGAGATGAAAATAATTTTTGGTGAATAGTAACTTTTTACTTTTATTTACCACGGTTAAAAGTAAATAGGGTAATTAAGGGTAAAAATGATATTATTATTACCCTAAAACATGTCCTAATTCTATTGGATAAGTGTAATTCGACCAAAAACAACCTTAGGAATAAAATATGACCATTTAGGCCCACTTGGATTAGATTAGGACATTTATTATTAGTTTATTTAAAGAAGGGTTAAAATAGTTAAAATCAAAGTTTAATAAGAAAATCATTTTTAATATAGGGTTATACATAAGATAAATTCGACTATAAATATTCATTATAAATATAAAAATATTTCCTACATAATGATATTTTATTTTTAATTTTTAGACTTTAAATAAGTTAATTTATTTATGACACAAAGATGATGCAGTAATTATATTATTAATAAAATATTGACATAATTGATGTTATAAATACCCAAATAAATTTAATTTGAGACTTTTTATGAATTCCACTAATTATCTAGGTTAATATGACATGTTATTATTTATTTAATTAACTTTTTTCGAACTAATAATTCTGTTATGATTTTCACAAAAATCAATTACTAAATAGTGTCAAAATTGACATAAAATAGTTTTTAAAACAAATATTATATTATTAATTGTTATTTTATTCTTAAAAATCTAAGGTTCGGCCAAATTACTTAGATAAGGTTATTTATATTAATAATAAACAACTTGGGGTTCGTTTGTCTTGTTATAGTTAGTTTATTAACCTTATAGTATAAGAACACAAGAAGACACGGTAAAAGTAAAATTATTTAACTTAATGATAAATCTAAATGATAAGGTTAAAATAGGAACCTAAACTTGTCTAAATTATATTGGATGAGAGTATTTAGACCCATCCCAACCTTAGCTTTTAAATAAATCAATTTGGAGCTATTTAAAACCAAACTTGACTTTATAATAAAATAATATTTTTAGTTTTTCCAAAGGAGCCCCTCTCCTCCCTTATAAAAGGGCACCTTCTCCCCCTCTTCCTCGCACCACTTTGAGCCTCCAAGCGCGGCCACCCCTGACACTTTATCCTATCCACTTCCCTAGAGACATCCTAGAGGACCTGGTATTCTTCAAAGACCAATTTTAGTGCCCTAAAAGGAGGTCTCAAAGAAGCACTTCAAAGAAGAGGTAATGTCTGTTACCGATTCTTTCATCTTTATTTCTTCTTCCACTACTTATTCTTTAGTTGTTTCATTATGAAGTAATAACATCAGTATCAATCATATACGGATATATTATTATAAGTATGAAACAACCCTATTTCACTATCTATCCATCCTACGGAAAATGAAATCACCGCGCGTGCGTACGTATGGAATAACGTCACCACCTTACTTGGATGGGTATAATGGTGTAAATAATGACTATATATGACTATTGTAAAGTGATATTGAATCTGAAATAGTATAAATACACTCCAATACAATTACACGATCATGGGAACGATATCATCGCTTGTGCGTACGTACGAAATACCGTCTCCACGATGTGATGCGACTCGTTCTACATGATCTTCATTGCATAATGATTATATAAATGAATTGAATGAATAAATATGATACATAGTACACTAATACCATTCTGGAAATGAGGTATCTATAACCTGAAAACAAGGATAAGAATTTATTTGACAAAACACGCATAAGAACAAAAAGTAATAAACACCCGAATAAACAAGTAGTAATGAAATATTACTAATAAGAAGCTAAGAATATGACCATATATGATATCATAAAAATAAGTATGATTCTGGAATAAGTCAATAACATTATTTAAATCATTATACAGGAGGTTCGGACATGTACAAATCATATCGGACCTAAGGTAAGGGAAAATATTACAATCTCATTTTTATCCGAGATTGTTTATACTTTGGTATTTACTGGGGTGTATTCTATCATCCACATCCATGTTTCCTCAATATGTAATATTATTTCCATCCACCTACAATTTTTTAAATCCATTTTTACCCTTTGGTGAGTTTTATTAAAAGATATGAAAGGAATCTTTTGTCGTTTTTCGTACGAGGTACTTTTTTACTTTTCTGACAAAAGTACGAGATGGATGTTTTTTTAACTTATACGACAAGAATGGATTTTTAAAACATTTTTTCCAAGAAGCTTCCTTTAAAAATTTTCAATTTTATTTTTAATCAAATTCTTTTAGTTTAGAATTGTAAGACATGTTAAGAAAGGAAAAGTTTTTTTGAAGTAGAAAGGATATTTTCTTCAAGAATGGAGTTCGAGTGTTTTATCAAAATTATTTTCCATCTTAGATAATATAGGGTTCTGTTTCGATCCCTATTATTACATTGATTTGATTATGTTGTGATGGAATTATTTTTATGAATTCCTTTATCTTATATGAATTGTTTTGTGATGTCATGTTGTTTAAGAATCCCATTTTTATTACATGGGTTATGCAATGATGTATGATTTATAATTTTGTGGCACACATATGAATGGTATCATTATGAGATGGGTGGGACCTATATCTCCCTCCAATGCATTGGGTAAAGATTTTATATCTCATGAGATAGACATGGTTGGAACAGAGGGTTATACCGGTTCAGTGAAACAGGACTGAAACGAGGAGTGAACTCGGTTCAGAAATGTACTTTGTCCACTAAGATAGTCTTGGCAATAAGTCTTGACTAATAAGAAATGATTCTCTATGATTATGTGTGTATGCCACAAAGTTCCATGTTTTATGTTATGATTATTGGGATTACATTTCACTTGTATGATTTATCCCATGTTATGAAATTATGATTTCTTTTGCAGGTTAAGATTTCCAAAATGTTATGTTCATGATGTGATTGATTTTTCTTTTGTTTACCCTTACTGAGCATTTGAGCTCACCCTTTTGTATGTTTTATTTCCCCAGGTCAGGAAGAAGGTTATTAAGTAGGATATGCCAAAAAGGGACTCTAGATATGATGAAATAAGTGTGAGGAAAAGAAGATGCTTTATGAACCAGTTGTTTATGTTTCCCAGTTTCTAAAGACTCTATACCTATACGGTCCTTTACTGGTTTTGTTATATGTTGTAATAAGTGTGCTTCAATTCTGAAGTAATAACAATGTATGTAAAGTATGGGTTGTTCTACATATGGATCAAAATAAAGTGTTATATTCCAAATCTCTAAAAATAACTAGACCATCCTCTTATACCAACTATAGAAACCCTAACCTTTTACACATATCATTACATGATTTTAATCATAGTAAATCATCATACTATAAGCCTAGGATCGTAAAGTCTAGTTTCTTGGAAGACTAGGTACAAAAAACTTAAAACATGAAACTAAATATAACATTTACTTATTTAGTATTCATAAATATATCCTAACTTACATTATGATCATAAATCATCATAGGATAACTTGGTGATAACATGAACAAAGGGATAATCTTAAAATCCCCATAATGGAATAGACATAAGAATAAAGCTTTAGCGCATGGGTTAGAAGGCATGACATAATCAGATAAAAATAAATGGAACATATGTAACCATAACATATAAACATGTATTCATACTAATTTGGTTAAAAAATAAAAAATTAATTTATCACAAGTCAAGGCTTGTTTTACATAGAAGAGCGCAAGTCATGGTTAACCACCAAGACTGTTGCACATGGTAGCACGAGTCAAGGCTAACCGCCAAGACCGTTGCACGTGACGTATCATGGGACTCAACTTTACCCAATGGATTAGAGAAATATCTTGAAACTTCCATCATAAAATTTTCATTAATATTGTTGCCACTTATAGAATCATATGTAATAAATCATACATAAACATAAGGGTTACCCATGGGAAGTATTGGGTATCATACTCATTTCATAAAGAATAACAAATGGGAGTATCATCAAAATTTCCAAGAAACAAATAAATTAAATCATGAATGGAAAATAATTGGTTATAATAGTAATATAGCATGAGAATTGATGTCAACCCGAAGTAATAACATTTAAAAAGAGTACTTAAGAAACATTAGAGTTAAAACATTTTAGTGCAGTTAAAGGAAAATATCAAAGGTTGTTTAAAACATAAAATTGAATAATCTTTTATATAAAACCAAAAGTGAACCATGAAGGTTTTCATAATTAAAATATTGGTTTTATAAATAAAAGGGTTTCTTAAAATGGGATATATAGTCTACTTGAAAATGGGTAAGCATTCAGAAAATTCCCTTAAAATGGATTTGTTTTTCGGGAAGTATTGAGGAGGGAACCATATAAAAACATGTATATCCTCAAAAGAGAATGATTAATGGATCTTGATACATGATTTTGGTGCATATAAAAATCATTTATAATATATTCATAAAAATAGTAGATAACTTCTTTTGGGTTAAAAGAAATATAGAGAAACCCAAAGGAATAATAGAGGTTCGGGTAGAATTCCTTACCTTAATGTGATAGTGTCCTTCACCTGATCTTAATGTCTTTGATAACAAAATTAAATTAATTAATTAATATTTCCATAACCTATTATTTATTTAATTTATTTATTATAACCTTATTAAGTTCATTCATGACCTTTTTTATGAGTTAACAGGTTCAATTCCATTGTTTGTTTCATTGGTTTTCATGATTGGTTTACTTATATACATGTAAGGATAAACATTTAAGATGAGAATGGTTTTCTAGAATATGAGTAATATGTTATTAGTGATAATACATTATATTACTTGGTTATAAAATTTATTTGGTTCTTTAGAGTGAAGATGACTCATTATATAAAACATTAATGATAACTGGTTTGGTTAATTGGCGATTTTTTATCACATCGAACACATTTTGATTTATAAATTAATATAATGAGTAAAAAAGATTAATAAATCTTAAATTTAACATAATACATATATTATAGCCTGTTTCAACCATAAAAATTGTTTCATGACTATAACTGAAGATGGTAATAGAAATTGAAAACCTGTCATCCTTGAATGTGAGAAATTAACACGTCTTGAATGGTGTTTTCATTTAAAGTATAAAAGTAGGGGAAATGAGATATGATGGTTAATTATTCCATTATAATAACAGAATTATATTAAATTTATGGTACTAGATTTTTCATAACATTTAGATGAAAGTAGATGAGGGAAGAAAAATAAAATAATGGAACTTTAAAGAAAAAAAATGAAAAGAGGAATTTACCTCTTGAATATATCTTCTTTTATAACCTCTTTAAGGGGGAAAATTTGGACTTTTGAGGAGACCAAGGGCTCATAGAAGTGTGGGAGGGGATTATGGATGGATTTGAGAATAATTTGGCCTAGTAACAAGGCATGAGATGAGTGAATAGAATAGGGGGTGAGGGTGGTTTTTATAGTGGAGGAGAGGAGGGTTTTCTCAATATTTTAATCATTATTTTATTATTTTGCTGAAGTCAAACAATAGTATTGATTATTCTGACCAAAAATAGTAATATGTTCATGTTAGTTAGAACCCATAGTTCTTACATCATCCATGACTCAATAAATAGTGTATTTAACATATAATGTATATATTCAACAAATTACCATATTTTACTATTCACTAAAAATTTAGGTATTTCGGAAAAATCCCAAAAATTCACACCAACCATTTTTCAAAGTGTAGAATTTAAAAAGGAAGTCCATTTTCTGAAAATAATTTTCTAAATATGTGAAATTTAGAATTTAATTAAAATCATAACTTATTTGAAAAATAAAAAAATTAAAATTAAAACTACTTTTCTAGTACTTTGAAAAATTAATTCAGGTCTTTTAAAACTATCATCTAATCATAAGTAATAAATATAATTATTTATTAATACATTTCCTGAAAATAAAATTTCATTTTAATTCTTAAATTAATCATAAAATTGTAATTAAATATACATGACTCTCAAAAATACCAATACTATGATATAATTATATCATATTGTCACTTATAAGATGGATAAACTTTATTTATACATTCATTGGTAAGGATAATTATTCACATGGATGATTTAATATTCATAAGGGTTGTATTACTATTCATAAGTTTAATATTACTATTCATATTGATTAGTTACTATTCACCAAAAATTAAGTTTTTCTTATCAGACTCCAGACATCTTACTAATCACAACCGTGTATATTAGATTTTCAAAATTCAAATAACAAAAGTGATAATATTAAGTTTATAGGTCACATAGTAATTATTAGTTAATTATGTTGTGATTTCATGTGATTGTACTATATGTCATAGTTATTTTAAGGGAATTTCCATTAATTAAACTTTGGGTCGTTACAATATGTGGAAGGGATTATTCATGTAATCTCTTTCATGTTTCTATGTTTATGCATAACACTCAATGCCTTATTTATGTCTTCCTATTCACATAAGTGTTTATGTATAAATTCTTCTTTACACAATAGAAAATAGTTGTGTAAAAATTCTTATATACACAAGTGATGATCTCAATCACACATGTTCGTCTTTTTAATGAAAGTTGGTGTGATTTTTGAAATATCTCAAGCTCTTTCACATAACTGAATATATATATATATATGGGGGGTATTGGTTTATTTAGGAACATTAAGGCTCACGATATCCTTATCCTTTGCATGAAAAAATAAATCAGTAGGAATTTTATCATTCATTTAAATGAATCATGGATATTTTTTCTTTCTATTGAGAAAATAAGAGAACACAATTATGAATGGTAGCAGCACTCTCTACCTCATATAACATCCTTTTAAAGGTCAGTTCCACCAGCTATCTTCATAGTGTTCATCAACTCAAAATCCTAAAAATCATATTGATTCAAGGCTATTTTTAAAACTCCCAAATATCTTAATATTTTTAAATTCATTGAATACGGGTTTCCATCATAGACTTACGCGATTCCAAAAAAAGTGGCATCACATCCATCATGCATTAGGATCCCCCTTTCATGATACTAGACACATATCCATGCTATTATAATCACACACTCCTCAATATTTTTAAAACTCGAACTCATGTATTACTTAAAATGCATGATAGTGTCTCTAAAACTTCATATCATGCTCAGAAAATAGTGATTCTTCATGCCAATGCATGCATGAAAGAAAAATATTGCGTGCATCACCTTGATTTGATTATGCATGCTCCACCTTGAATTTTTATCATCTTGATCATAGGAGATTTTCAGAACAATGATCATCAAATACTGGTCTAAACTACGTAGAAATTCCATGATGGTGAGTAGGGGATGATGTGGTAATAAATCAAGAAACTTACATTAGATGGATCATATGACCTATGTTCTTTTTGTTTTTTTATTGAAGCTATAATACATGCAAAAGATAAATTCCACATCGCTTCTTCTCTAAGTCGAGCACCACTTAATTAGTAAAATTCTTCCCTTAATTGGATAGTAATGAGTATTAGGGTCTTCCCTCGATTCACACAAACACATAACCATGTTTTTACCCCTATATTGTCATGCCTCCCCACACAGTTGTGTCACAGCTCATGTGTCCACTATGTGCATGCTTGTCAGCCCGTGTAGGTGCTCTCCTCTACCGCAATGGTTTCACTTGCATGGGATGAATCCCACATAGTATACCTTTCTCCCATATTGGATTGATCTATCCCTCCTTGGGTAGTTGTTTATGGCCTTATTTTTTTTAATAAAGGACACATTATATAACTTAGAAAAATACTAAGTGTACAAACATCAAATATATAACACCCCTTCTTCTTCAAATATTCTTCATGAAAATTTAAAATAATTTTTACATAGCATTAACAATTAAAAATCCTTATGACATAATTGTAATATTGTATGGTCTTTGTAATTATACTTTCATATTTAAATTTTGTAGACAATGTGCACTCTCCTAGTGAAATCAGCACATGTCATTGGACTTAAATAATTGTTCAACAATCATCAAAAATGATATCGAGAATAGTTATTCTCCATGATTATTCACTTAATATCTTCCTATAATCTATAATAAATATTGACCCTTTATTGACCATAAATACAATTTATGTCTATTATATTCAACAACATTCTCCTTTAGATTGGTTGTCAACACACTTAATCAATTCACCTAGTCAATATGTGAATTATCTTCTTTTTCTTCTCCCCCTTATTGAAAATAAATAAAAATATTTATTTAAGGGTTCTTAACTCAAATCATATAATAGAACCACAATATTTATCATAGAAATGATCTTTTAGTTAGTTAAATCTAAGCCCACATCATCTATAAGGATGTAGAAAAATAATAATATTGTCACTAAAGCATCAAATTTATCCCTAAATAATATTGATCTATGATATCATCATCAATATCATTTATCATCTTCATTTGAGGGTATTTGAAGGAATTTTAATCAAGATATAAACTACATTCATCTCAAAATAACACATCAAAATAGTTGAAGTTCATAAAATATCACTATACCTTAAACTCATTTTTTTCATGATCGATCAATCCCCCTTAAGAAATTATTTTACATGATCAGATAAGGTTCCAAAGGGTTGTGTTCATACCTTAGATTCAACTTATCTCCCACTAAAGGGTTACACTCCATTCATAATCCGAGACATATGTTTTCTCCATGATTAATAGCTCTTATACTTAAATTACCTTCTTTTTTGTTCATATAAAATAAACAAGGGTATAGGGAGGGACATAAAATTTCCTTAGAAGACAAATTCAGAATCATAGTCTCCTCACAATCTGTATATCTTCTTCTTCTTTTTATATTTAGAATGGGTTGTTCCTTCTTTCTTATGAATAGCCTTCACCTATTATATAATTTTTTTATTCTACTCTATTATATTTTCATTACTTTTTTCTTGAGACATCCTCTTCATGCATTCCTCTTGGGATGATATGATTGTCATGAAATGTTTTGTGTCATGTCCAATTTTTTCACACCTTTTACACTTCATAATTTCTAATTCATAATTTTTATATGAATTATCATCAATTTTTACAACTTCAACTATAACCAATTACATTCCTTTTTCCTAAAAAATATTATTATCTTTATCTATATGTTTAGACTTAGCTAGTTTGTCAATATAGATAACTAAACAATATTACTTAATATTCACATTTTCTTAAGATTCTCATATAATTCATTTAAAACACTTGTATTTTTCATCTTCTAATTTTTATTTTTAATTTTCATTATGAATAATATAATTTGGTAATAAAATCATACACTTCTAATATTTTTGACCTTATTGACCACCTATACCACATACTTCATCCAAGTATTCATATTTTATTAATTTTAGTAGATTAGATGGTTCCTTGGGCATAAATTGTTTTCTATGATAATCTGACTTCATTTTATTTACAATTATCCACCTTGAATCATACCTCTTCCTAGGTAGTGACATATTGTACCACCATGAATATAATTCTTCCCAAACACTCCAAAAAAATAGAAGTAACCATAGAACCTTGATAATATGGGTAAAATTGTTTCTCAAAATATTTTTGATACTATCTCTTCACTAACTATGGATATTTATTCTCCAAGGATAATGTTTTTATTGAATTATTATTATTTTCCTCTTATTTGTAAGATTATTTATCATTTATTCTTTTGGATTATCCATATTCAGTCTTCTATTTAAACCTCCAATATTAGAAATAACATATGTACATTGTGATCTATTTGGCATAGAATCAACCATTTTCTATGGACCATTATACCCAACAACTTGAGAAGATTCACCCTTAAGCTCAACTACTTTGGTGAAGTATTATTTTATCTTTTTAAAATAACTTTGAGATGAATGGAACATAAATCATATATTAGATAATCCTTCCTATTTATCAATAATTATTTCGTTAAGTTTATTCACCATCTTTTCAATTTCAACTATCATTAAACTATTTTGTTTTTTCTTAAAATTAATGAAATTTAATTCTTTTTAAGCTCTTTGTTTTTTTTTTTGATATTTATTTGCAATATTTAATTTCCTTTATATATTATATACTTTCTTCTTATATTCACATATTTCATTAATATGTGTCTCTTCTTTATTCACACTCTCTTCTTTTAACTTTACCATTTTGCTTCAAATTTTGGAGTCTTATGTTCTTCTCAAGATTTTATTCT
The DNA here is from genome assembly GCA_963277665.1 of Viscum album. Classification (NCBI taxonomy): domain Eukaryota; kingdom Viridiplantae; phylum Streptophyta; class Magnoliopsida; order Santalales; family Viscaceae; genus Viscum; species Viscum album. The sequence goes on along the minus strand of OY728126.1, from coordinate 375,031,563 downwards.
AGATTATCTATTAACAGACATTATATTTTAGATATCTCTTCACCTTATATACCTTCACATATGTATTTAACTGTTTTATCCTTTCCCATTAAATGCACATGACTTATGGAAAATCATTCATCTTCTATCCCACTTCTTGAAGATGAATTTTAGTCAACTTCCCTACTCCTAAAATTTATTCAATATTCACTTGAAAGCTTATTCTTTTTCTTCTAGTGATCACTTTTTCTTTTTTTATTATATTTTATATTCAATTTTTCTCCTTCCTCATCAGTCTCAGTGACATTATCTTTCTTCTTTACATTGTCATATGTAAAATATCCAACTCCATTATAGTTCTATCACTTTAGTGGATTCTTTCTTTTTCTTTTTTAAATTATTATACATATTTGTAAATAATTCCATTATCTAGATATAATAATTATTTACTTCTTTATATTTTGATTAAATTGACTCATTTTATTCTATATCATTAAATTTTTCATTTATCATGGCTTCAAAATCCATCTAACATTTTTCATTATTCTTAAAGACTGTTTCCTTTCTTATTTTATATGATATGATAATATTGTAAAGTTCATACAATGATAGATTTCTCAAAATTAAATTGTATAAATTTATATATAAAATATATCCATAAAGCTTCTCATCCAATTCTTCACAATGGTTGAGTTATCCAGATTCTCTCCAAAACCTCTTATGTTATTAATAATCTCACTTACTCTTGATATATAGTAATAAAACTATCATTATCAACCATTTTTATATCTTCAAATATACTTCTCCATAGTTTTTGTTTAGCCTCATTGACTTTTATATTTCCTTCATAACTTCTCTTTAGTCTTTCCTAAATCCCCTTAGTAGTTGGGAGTCTAATGAATTTATTATATTCCTTCTCAGAAAGTAACATCATGATATAATTTTGATATTTTCAAGGCATTTAAAAAATTATATTAACTAAAAAATTCATTGTATTATTCTTATCATAGGGTGTAAATCCCACAATTGTTGAATATCTTTCTTCTACACCAAGTAATGGAAGGTAGAGTGACATTTTGTTCTTCTGGTCATGGTAGTTCATACTGTCAAATGTAAGAACCCCCTGTTATTTATAGAATTTATGTTATCCATTTTCATAATACAAGTGGATATTTCATAGGGGGACTTTCTTATGATAGAAATTGTAGATCCCAGATCAGTGTGACCTACCAAATAGGGGGTTAATTAGTTATCATTTTTATTTTTAAAAATTTCTCATTTTAAGTTCATCCTTTCTATACTATTAAATCCTTGATCCAATTTTCCAGTTTCTCCAAGCCTAATCTTGAATGTTTTAGTAAATGGAATCTCTAAACATAGTGAATAACAAGGTTTAAACTCAATTTGAGCCTACACATTTCCATTATGGTTAATTCCACAAGTACGGATTCTATACTATATTAAAAAATTACAATCCCCAATATAGAGTCACATTGTATCCTAACTATTGAGTCCACATATAAGGATCTTTAGAATTTTTCACACAGCATTTTCAAACTTTACACTAGGTTTCACACTCTTGAGAAACACAAGAGGATCTTTATAATACATCACATAGTCTTTTACTTCTATAAAGATTTCTCCAAAATATGATGATCTCTTCTACCTCTTGTTTCTTCAACAGTAAAACTTTTTGATCATTCTCTAGGAGCATGTTGGATCTAAATTGCTTCTATACACTTATTCTAGAACCTTTTAACCCGATGAAAATAGTTTTTGGCATTTGTCAAATTAATTTTAATCATAATATATGTTCATCTTCTTTATACTTTCCAAATACTTAGGAAATTCATCCTTCATCTAATGAAGTATTAGCCTTAATAAATTCTTAATAGTATATTATGTAGGTACTTTCACTAATAATAATAGTATATATTAGAATTTTTAACTTAATTCATGCATTAATGCAATATTTCATAGTGAATGTACATTGCACATAACCATTTTTTATTCTTACTTTATAATTTTTATGTGATTTCTCAATTGTCATACAATTTTTATTTGTAGCCTTCCTTATATTCCAATTATATGTTTGTATATACAAAGGTTCTTATTTGTTCTTAAAACTCTTACACATGATTATATTTTCATATTTAATCTCTTTCATGTTTGTGTTTTAATGCACAACACTCACTAACTCAGTTTTTTATTTCTCTTTGCGCAATTGTGTATGAAGAATTTCTTCTTTTCCCAATAGTAAATAGTTGTGAAAACCTTATTTTCTACAAAAGTGATTTTATTAAACATCAAATTTATTATTCTTCATAGAATGGGATGTTTTTTGTAGAATATCTCAAGATCTTTCATGTCACGACCCGTCCTCGGGGCTCGTGTCGTGACTACCCCAAGCCCACCTCCCAAAGACCAGGGGATGGCGACTAGCACCAAAGGCGTAAATCCCGACAAAAAGGGGAAAGCATTGCCTTTATAAAGTAAGAAAACACCATAGAGTAAGCCAGCAGAAATAAATACTAAGTAAAATGAGTACAAAAGTAAGTGGGCCAGAATACAAACCCAAACTGAAAGTAAAGTAGAACTGGAAAAGAAGTATAGCAACTGAAAAGTAAAGCAGCAATGTTGATTCGTCCACTGGAAGTCCAACCTGAAGAGTGGGTATAGATAGTCTCCTCATCTCCTCGGGTCCAACCGTCCGCTCCGTGTACGTCCCGCCCAGTGGTCCACCTATAGGTACCGAATTTCTCCACAAGCCTCAATCACGATCAGCGGTGTCCGTCGTCTGCATCCAACACAACGTAGTGCGGGCATAGCCCGTGCAGGGGTGAGTATATGCTACTCAGTAGGGACCCTGAGACCCCCAAAGGTCTCCCAGAATCCATAAAGGATAATCCACAAACAAAAGATACAATCATGAAGTAACATCCAACTTTACTTAGGTATATTCCCATACATATACCTAAGTCATCAACTCTAGTTCAGATCCAATATCTGAGCCCAAGTTTGATCACGTCCACACAGGATAGTACAACCCAAACCACATAGGAAAGCACAACCCAATCCACACAGGAAAGCAAGTCAATCATATCGAAGATAATGATTGAAAGTCAAGACTCAGCTCACACAGGTATAAATCATTCATAAAGCAAAAGAGATGATCTTAAGTATTTACTAATTCATCAAGTTGAGGCCCACATAGGATACTAGACCAGCTAAGCTGTGGGACCCACATAGGATACTAGTCCAGCTACTCCGTCGAACCCACGGAGGATTCTAGTAAGAAAGTCTTCATCATCGAACCCACGGAGGATTCCAGTACGGTTGTCTTCATCGTCGAACCCACAGAGGATTCCAGTACGAAAGTCTTCACCGTCGAACCCATGGAGGATTCCAGTACGGTTGTCTTCATCATCGAACCCACGGAGGATTCCAGTACAAAAGTCTTCACCGTCGAACCCATGAAGGATTCCAGTACGAAAGTCTTCACCGTCGAACCCACGGAGGATTCCTGTACGGTTGTCCTCATCGTCGAACCCACAGATGATTCTAGTACGAAAGTCTTCACCGTCGAACCCATGGAGGATTCCTGTACGAAAGTCTTCACCGTCGAACCCACGGAGGATTCCAGTATGGTTATCTTCATCGTCGAACCCACGAAGGATTCTAGTACGAAAGTCTTCACCGTCGAACCCGCAGAGGATTCCAGTACGGTTGTCGTCGCTGCCGAACCCACGGAGGATTTCAGTGCATTCGTCGTCGCTGTTGAACCCACGGAGGATTTCATTGCAGTCGTCATCGTCATTGTACTCGCAACCAGCTCTAGGGTTCCCACACACAGCATGCTCGTTTCCGAGAGGGTCTGATCCACGAGCCAAGGGGTCGATACATCAACTGAAATGTAGTTCGGAGTTTATGTATCCCAAATTTCCATTTCGACAAAGGGAACTCAACGTGACAGACGGCGCGTCAATCGGATGCCCGGTCTGAGAGTTATTGGCTTTTTCGTTCCAGGGGCCAGGTTGGTTTTTAAGTCAAAACCAACCTGACCGCACTCCAACTACATCCAAACCACTAGAGGAGTAATCCAAAATTTCCATCTCACTAATAGGAATCCAACAATGTCGAAGACACATCAATTGGACGTCTGGAGCTCAAGTTATAAGTGTTTCCACTCCAAGGGCCCGGTTGGTTTCATGTTCGAACCAACCCGGTCGTACCCAAAGTTCTCCGAAACCTTGAGTGTAATATACTTAAACGACCGTCTCGATCCAAGGATCGCATCACAATAGACAGTGCATCGATCGGAGTTCTGTAGCCCAAGTTACAGGCATTTGAACGAACCTGTCCGCTTTTAGGGGGTTTTGGGCCCGGACCTACCCGGCCCAAGACCCCCTGGGTCGGCCCGAACCGGGTCGACCCGACCCGGATCTGGGTCCGGCCCATCAGGGCGCAGCCCGGACCGGCTGGCACGGCCGGCCCGGCCCAGCGCGGCCGGTTGGCCTGGCGCAGGCGCGGCCCGCGCGGCTGAGCGGGAATCGGAAAGGGGGTCATTTCCCCCCTTGAATGAAGAAACGGCCCCCATGAGGGGGGCCCACCTCTTGGCCAGCCGGGGGTTACGACCCCCGGTTCTTCCGAAACGGTCGGCCGGTGCTGCCGCCGTGGGACCCCACGGTCCAGCCCCTCCGAAGCGCCGGCGGCCGGCGGTTCCGGCTGCCCCTCATTGCACTACCGCGGCTTCAAGCCGCGGCCTTGTCCGACTGGCGCAGCGCGACGGCGCCATGCCCCTCCGCCGCGGCCTCTTCGTGGTTCTCTGGCATGGCACGACGGCGTTGTTCCCCCTTCACTTCGGCCCGATTCCGGCTGCGGCTTCGTTCGGCCTCAACGGCACGGTGCGACGACACCGCGCTTCTTCACTGTGTTTCTCCTTGTTCTCGCATGGTTCCGTTGCACCGCGCTGCCTTTGTTCGTGCCATAACAAGAACAACAACATAGAGGGAGGAGGGTTGGCGGTGTTCGTGCGGTCCGACCTTTTCCCTTAATAACGATAACAGGCGGCCCAGAAAATAAATTAACTTCATCAAAGCAAGCGTAGATTTAATCCATTAAATTTGAACTCAAACCCCTACCTCGATGAAGTCGTTGAACAAGGATATTCGCGGGGAAAAAAACGTCGCAGAAGACGGCGTTGTGGAAGATGGCGCCGCAGATCGAGGCTTCATAAGCGTCATCGGTGCTCACCCGATAAAGGATGCGGTGCATCGTCGTTCTTCAAAGAAGGCGTCTCTCACCAGCTTTGGAGAGGGAAGAAGACGGTACGGCAATCTCCCCTTGCGGTGACGCAGTTCTTCATCGTAGACTCGGTGTTCTTCACGTTCTTCGATGAGAAAGGAGATGTTCTTCAGAGCGCAAGAGTTCTCTCCTCCTCTTTCTCACACAAAAAAACAACCCCCAATAAAATAATACATTGTCTTATTTTATTCACACACACACATGCCAACATTAATATTAATTTCAAATACCACATTCAATTAATTAAATTAATTGAAGAGCCTTTAACAGTCCAATTAATTGCGATAGTTGACTTGTCATTTAAAATGGGGGTGCGGGTGTGTTACACAATTAAATGCACGAGGGAGGTTTTCAAAGGATTTGAAGGGGTGGGGCTCGTGTGGGCCCCAATTCACTAATATCTTACTTAGAGAAGTTAGGATGTAGTGGGTCCACTCCAACCTCCATGCATAGTTTAAAACTATTAGAATAGAAATAAAAATTGTAGCACAAATTTTTATTTCATTCATTAGTTAACCCATTTAATTAATAACCTCACCCAAGAAAACGCAACTCCATAAAAGGTGTTCCTAAGTAAATACTGGCACTGCGGTTTCATCGGTGCCTTCAGATTTTGATTCCGAGCACCGGTTCAAAAGTTAGAAAAACCCGCTCGTTCGTTCACTGAACATACCTGAGCAAAACTTCGGAAAATGATTCCGGGCACACCGGGCCTCTGAATCAGGTGCCGTCAGAAACTGCATACTCATAAAATCCCAAAAAAAATTAAGAAAAAATTTCAGTTGAAATTTACGAGTCTTTACATTTCACATAACAGAATGTATTCATGGGATCTTAGTTTCTTCATAAAATCCAAGGCTCATGGAATCCTTCTCCTTCGTGTGAAGAAATGATGCTCGAGGACTTCTATACTTCTCATAAATGTACTGAAAATATTCTATATTCATCTATGGAAAATGAGAGAAATCAATTAAAAATTACTATAGAAATTTCTTCCTTTGATGACCTCTTTTATAGGTGAGTTCCACTGCCTCTCTTTTGAGTATTCACCGACTCAAACTTCCACAAATCATGTTGATCCCAGGATATCATAACAACTCCTATAAATCTTAGTATTTTTTAATTCATCGAACATAGGCTTCTATATGAGGCTTACATGATGTTGAAAAATTTTATGTTTATTTCTTTGTGCATTAGGATCCTTCTTCTATGGTATTGGACTCATGTCCATGCTATTATATTCAAATAATCCTCTTTGTTTTTTAAACTGAAACTCAAGCATGCATTTATACTCTTGAGAGTCTCTCTAGAACTTTGTATCATGATCAGATAGTAAATATTATTCATGCCAATCCATGCATGAAATAAGAAGATTATATATATGACCTCGAGATGATTAATCATGTTTCAAATTAATTTTTTATCATCTTGATCACTGCATATTGTTAGAATGATAATCATTGAACGCTGGTCCAAATAGTATAGAAAACCCTTTACAGGATGTAAGAGATGACGTGGTAAGAGATCGGATGGCTTAGATTATACAGATCGTACAATTGATTTCCTATCCATATATTTTTTAACATAGTTATATTTCTAATGTATTTTGAATCACACATTGCTTCTTCAATCTACCAAGAGATGTTTAATATATAAATTCATTCCCTTAATTGTCTAAAAGTGAGTACCATGGTCCACTCCTAATTACCATTAACATCAACCTATGCCATCATTCCTATCCACATGGTGGCACCACTTTCTATGTACACATTGCATGCACCTTATACCTTCCTATGTAGGAACTCTCCTATTTTAATATGGCTTCCCATGCATGGGTTGGATCCCATGTGGTACAACTTAATCCCATATGTGGTTGAGCTGGCCCTTCTTGGATTGTTATGTTGGCCCCATATTTATAATAGATTTATCACTATATCACTTAGAAAATTTATACATATACAAACATAAAATATAACACACCCCTTATTCTTCAAATTTTATTCATGAAAAAATAATTGTATTTTTTCATTTCCTTCCCGATTAAAAATACCTATGTATTAATAGGAATATTTCTTGGCCTTCATAATTATCCTTAGTTCTTTATATTTTTTATATAATGATAACCCTATTAGTGTAATTGAGACATGTCATTGGATTTCATTCATAGTTAAAAAATCATTAGTAACGATATGGAGAACCGAAATTCTCCATGATTATTCATTATATATCTTTTTATAATCTGTAATACATATTGACCCTTTATTAACAACAAATACAATTCAAGCCTATTAGGCTTAATAGATATTCGGACCACAAATTATTCTTCAAGAATAAGACACCCCCTTCAACTAATCGAATAAATCAGAAATTTTCTGTAGGGGTTAGTGGTTCATCACCATCACCTGATTCAACTAATGATAATTGAAATAAAACTGTATACTATTATCCTCCCTTATCATGAATAACCCTATAGTGGGCCAATGTGATACACTATGCTAAATAAAAACATCCTGCAATAGATCATCGATCTGAATATATAATTACCAAAACTTAGTAGGTATTATTCTATACAAAGATATGGAACTTGTCAATACATATGGTTAGAACTCTAAACCAAACTTAATGTCAAGTTAAAGGGGTATTCCATAACTTATATAAGAAAAACATCAGTAGACATGTTAGAAACTCTTAGAAATAGTTCTTCCGGAACTTTAATTGATCCCAGCATCATCTCTTCTAGAAGAGAAGAAATAGGTTCTAGATTTTTGTGATCCATTTAATGATCTTGTTCATTATTAAAACACTCTTCCAAAAGAAATCAATAATATCTTAAACTGAATACAAAAAATTCATGATAAGGATGAAATCATATGGATATTTTCACATTTAGAAAAACTCTTTTATTGATTGATGTTTCCCCATAATCAACTCAAAACACTAACACAATTTAAAAAATATATAATTAACTCAAAATGGAAAATAAAACACCATGGATACCATTGGATATCCTATACTGGATCTATCTCCTTACTAATACCTAATAGCATGAGGGACCTATTTTTATTAGTAAATCCTCTTAGGAAACATCCACTGAGGCTAAACTAATAAATTTTAACCTACCTCATGCTGACCACTGAGGACGTTCATGAACTAGAATTTTTTATTTCCATAACCAATTAAATAAAATAAAACCATATCTGAGCATCGAGTAAGGGGTCAAGGAACTACCATCTTCAAAAAAGTGATAAGAAGATATATGATACTAGCTCCCTATTGTTTGATACCTTGATTTCTTGAAAAAATGAGGTACTCTATAAATGAACTTGTTCTTTGAGAATTTATAATAACATACCTCTCAAGATGAATCAGTCCACCCCAACATATTTACTATCACCTCATCCTTCACCTATACTTTAAGATATGTAAGCATCATAAAAGGGTAGTCCTAGTTATAGATCTATGTATCTTACACTTCCTTGAAATGTCATACTCTAGCCTCCTTATTGAGAATGAGAATGGGAGAACAATAAAGGAACTCCTTGAATTGAATTTCAAACTCTCTCACACACAAGATTCCTAATCAATGAGAAAAAAACCCATATCATCATGCTTCCATAAACATTGAAGAAATAAACCTACCCTGAAACTGATTATGGAACATTTCCCATGATACCACTAATTCCTCACACTCATGAATTAATAAAATTTACTAATGATAATCATATACACCCAATAAACTAAAAGCCAAAATAATCTAATCATCTTTACAAGAAAAGACAAACTAAACACAATCCCAAACCCTAACTACAATTTCACTTACTAATAATCAAATACATCCCCCTCATACTTTGGAAAGCTCTAATGATGAAACTCATATAACTCCTTCCATGAAGAACCATCCTCCTTAGGATCAATCCTCCAATAATAAATTATTGAATCTTGTTACACTTCCACAACCTAAAAGTCATGAAAATTCCTTCCATTAGACATATCAATAAAAATTGAAATATCCCCTAACCCTAGGATATATATAAAATCATTTAAATTTTTAAAAAAAAATTCCCATTAAAAAATAACCAATAATCATGATGCAAGTTCCACATTGATTCTTTACTATAAAATTATCATATTCTCAAACTATTATGTTCTATAAAGTTAATATCCTTTCATATAATCAAAAACCCCAAAATTTATGTGTCATATTTGGTCTCTCTTACCTTCATCACAAAGAAGTTTAAATAAAAAAAATTCATAACTAAACCCACGAAATCATATCCAAATCCTAACTCTAAACACCTTTATCACTCTCTACCAAATCTCTAATACCACTCTATCAATATCTATCACCACTAGAACTCCTATTTAGGTAGTAGTGAAGCTAAGTTTAACCTCATAATCCTCTTTCCAACAATACACAAGTTATAAACTAACACTTAGAGTATAAATCAAACATATAGGAAGAATTACCCATATAATACCAAGAACAAGAAGATAAGGAACCACCAATAAATTACAATTGACTAGTATAAAAAAACTAAGATTCTATTATGTATGTAATTTAATACATAAGCCAAAAACAATACTAAAAATAAATTAACACCAATAATTGTTATTCCATCTCTAATAATCACCAAAATTTAGTATGGTTTAGCTCGATCTCTAAATTTTTCATGAATTTTTTTAAAATGGGAAATAGAATGGAGTGGTGAGTAGACAAGTGTACTCAATAAGATCTTACCTAAAACATATATTTTAAATATAAAAAAAACATAATAATTCTTAAATGAGTGAATTATAAAACAAAATCCATACCTAATCTAGTCATCTACAAAAAAACCTCACTATGGATCACTTAAACCTACATCTAATAATAGTGAATTAATATTAATAAAATACAATAAATGTACCCCACATCCACTTCACCACTAAACTAGTCAACCTCACACCCCAACAACATATTTCTTAATAGTCACATCCCTTTAATATCCACAAATACATATAATCATATCCACAACTACACATCAAATCTTTCACAACATATCAAAAATACATGTCGTATCACCACATCACCAACAAAACACACTATATTATAACCTCTATCCATAATAACATATACTATGCTTATAGAAGAGATAATGGAAGAGGTAGTGTCTATCCATCCATATAACATATATCTTAGATGTTGTAGAAAAACCCCGAACCCAAACCTCACATGAGTATCGGCTGAGTTATCCGAATTAAGTGGTTGTGTGTAATAAATAATAAGAACTGAAATGAGTATATAAATTCACAAAAAATTCCAACCTAATTTTCACTCACCAAACTTACATTTACAACCACACCTCATTATAATACCATCATCACTATATAACAAAATAAACAACTAATTCCTTTTCTAAACATACCACAACAAGGCACACCACTATCCCACAAAAATCATATGTATACCATTGCATATCACATCATTATCTTCCACTTTATTTTATTACCAACCATATTTTTTTGTCACATTTTAATATATCCACTTCTATTTCTCAAAAATCACTTAAAAATACATTCGCATCCATATCAATTGATTACCATTTTATTCATAATTTTCGAAAGATCATTATTCTCACCATATCCCCTTCCACTTTAATTTATTTATTTCAATAATTTATTTTAGCATCATTCCATATTCCTAGAAAATTACCACATACTAACTATAATAATATCTTTATAACACTAAATTAACAATCATGCTAATAACCACAACATCACCTCTACCAAATTCACAAAAATGAATAATCTATTATGCATCATCCATATCAATTACCATCACAACAATATATATCATCACCCCTTTCCCTACTATAAAAATAATCATCTAAAAACTATCTCAATTTCAGTAGTATTAACATGGAATCATAATTAGAAATCAAAAAACAAGCATCCACATTAATTTATTCTTAATAACTTATTTAAAAAAAATATTCATAGACAATATCAACAATAATTTCTATTTTTTAATTTTTCTTCTCATTATTGTATTTATGTTGTTTAAAAAAATTAGCAGGTTATAATATATTAATAATATCATAGAATCATTTCAACAAGCTCATAACATTAATCAATCTAAAAATAAAACAAAAATAACAAGGAAAAATGTAAAAAATAATTATTTCAGTTCCCAAAATGAATTTCCAAATCTGGTCATTATCTTCATTAGATTAATACCAACTCTTTAACCAAATAATACTAAATTATGATTATTTACAATTCAACATAGAATAAAAGGAAGATAGATTATGAATCCCTTTTCTTGACTAATTCTTCAACAACCACGACACCTGAAGGGGAGGGAAAAAATGATTAAGAACCACCAAACACACAAGGACTACCCAAAAGAACTCTTCACATCACAAACCCATCAAGAATTAGAGAGAAACCCAATAAAACTAAATCAAAAACCTCTATTATGTCATTATTATAATAATTAAAAAAATAAAATATCAAATAAAAATAAAGGTAAAAGAACCTTGGATATAATGATATTGATCACATGAAATAAAAGACCTAATGGCCAACTATAGATATCTAGGATCTCTAAGGAGAGAACCCATGATTTCCTGGTGTTTGAGAGAGTCCAGGATGAAATAAACAATAAAATAGTAGGAAATAATTTATAATAAAAACTAAATATTACCACACCATGTAATAGTGAGGGTCGGACCATATCTTAGTAGGTTTGATCAATGGAGATTTGAGATCATTAACCATTAAATATTCTTATCTATACATTTAATCATCATTCATTTTACTCTTTAAAATATCATTGACATCCGTCATGATATAATAGTATCCACCACATCATGGTCCTCATTTATCTTGATTCAAATTAGGATCGCACCATGGAATAACACTTCTCATTCTAATCATTTACATCCTTACTTCATGAACATGAAAAACATTTCCCATAAACACATTATACTTCACTAAGAACTATGAAATACCCATTATGGACTCCTCTAAAAATCATAGGGATTTTATGAAGGATCTAGAATTCCAAAATATGGACCCCTCCAAACTATTATTCTATAATGACATAGGCCTCTCCAAAATGGTCATAGCCAACCCAAACTATAAAAACCTGCAAAATATCCAACTTTTCATGTCTAGAAAATGACCACAACTAACTCTAAGCCCCACCATGGATAATTTAGAACCACTGCACCTTTAGTGACCATTAAAACTCCCCAAACACTTCTTATGAACTCTAAACCACTTCTATGCTTTACTCTAACACCTTTAACACCCCTAACCCATAGAGTAGTAGAAAAGGAAAATAAAGGATTCTACATTGAAATTTTCACAAATGATTCTCATACTCATGAATCAAATACAAAACTAAGAAAACAAACAACCAAAAAACCCAAAATCCCGACATGATACCCCTAAAATAGAAATATCACCACTAAAAATCACAAATGCATCACAAAAGAGGAAATAAGAATCTTATATCAATTAAACATAAAATAAATCTCAATATCACAAGAAAAAGGTTTAAAACAATTTAAGAAAGTAATAATTCATATAAAACTCATTTTCCAATATAAATTACTCTAAAACACCATGCCTCCATAATCCCTAAACTAAAATAATGGTATTCCCACACAACAATTTCTCCTGATTATCAGGAATCTTAACAGGATTTTCCACAAGTATCACATCATCCTCAACATATAACTCAACCCAATTAGTGACATAGGAGACATTAGGAATATATAATTAAACTTATTATATGATGAAAACATCAAAAATATGATCCATCTATAGTGGAATAGATCATCGGTATGTTACATTTCCAACACATTATAAGACCTAAAAGGGTATGATAAACCAAATAATAATATTACTTCTATGGCTAAACCATTTTTACCTTAGAGGAAATAATTGAAAGTATATGGTCACTATCATCAAACTAAAGTGGTTTCCTCCTAAAATAAATGTAATACTTATAGTGATATTGATAATCAATTATCCAATCATGGATCACTTGAACCTTCTTTGTCATTATCTATACTAATTATAGTCCAAGAATAGCTTACTCTCTAGCACAATTTGATCACACAAAAAATATATGTAATTATACCCATAAAATAACTCAAATCTAGCCATAATAATGGATATGTGATAGCTATTACTATAAGAAAACTCAATCAAGGTTAAATGTTATACCCATAAACCTATAAAATCTAAAACACATACAGGAAACATGTCCTCCAATATTTAAATTCTCCTTTTCATTTGACTATCCCTATGTGGAAGAGAAGTACTGTAAAGGTATTATGGAGAACCAATATAATGTTATAAATCCTTCAGTATTTTCTAGGAAAAATGAAGATCTATATCAAAAATGATCATACTTGGAATACCATGATGCTACATAATCACTTCCATATAAAAACTTACTAAACCATCCAATATTTTTAACTCCCTAAAGACTAAGAACCTTTATAAATCAATTCAAAATCATGTAGATAATGTCGTATCCACACAATACTCGAAGACAAATAGTAATTAAATCCATTGAAATGTATTTACAATTACAATAATGAACCTCCAATGGTTGGAAATAAACTAGTAGGAACATGATTCTCAACCTACACCTTCAAAAAGATCAAATACTAAGACATGAACTCTTCCACTGACCTCTTTACACATGGTAACCAAAATTGACTCCCCGAAGAATGGTACATCTTGTTTATATCTGGATGTACTACCATAGTTTATTTATTAAACTCTCTAAGAACTACCTCCCACATCACTACTAGAATAAATATTTTCTCCTAGAACAACACCTAATGATGATTATCCTATAACCACCCCCCAAGAGCTTCCTATAGATGACATGATATCTTCAAACCTCTACTTTATGATATTCTATTTAAGAATATTCCCCCCTTCTATAATAAGGATGGATTCACTATCATATATTATTGGAAAACTCTATTAATAACTTCCTTAATATCTATATATGAATTTTATATCCCTTGTATCATTATCTATATATCTAGACTCTCATGTAACATCACTAAATAACTTTTTACTCAATAAATCAGACATCACATTTGTTTTTCAAAGAGTGTAGGAAATTTCAAAGTCATAATCTTGCAAGAACTCTACCCACAACCACTAACATAGATTAATATCATTTTGAGAGAGGATATATCATAAGCTCATATAATCTATCAGGACTACAAATTTCTCAATAATATGATAATTCTAATGTAACTTCAAGGAAAATACCACATCCATAAGCTTCAGATCATTGGTTGCATAGTTACATTCATGAAGAAATAATTAATTAGACCTAAAAAAGATCACTACTCTTTGTTTCATCAGAATATAACCTAAAAAAATATTGGTATAATCATAGAAAAACTAAAACATGACCCTCTCTTTCATAAGATGAATAACATGACCACTAATCAGTTTATCCCTTAGATGCTCAAATTCCACATGAAAGTGGGTTGAAATCTAAGAGAAATCATACACAAAACTCTTATAATAGATTATATAATCAAGAAAACAGAGAGCCTCCTCATCATTATTAGGATATTCTCATTAGAAAACTACTTCAAATTTCAAATGATCAATAACCACTCTTTGATGAAACACAACATATTTAAGGAAATGCACCTTGTGTGTCCAGAATTTCCACTTAGACAATTTCCCATGTAGATGGTGTCATAAAAGGGATATAAACATAGCCCTAAAATACTTATAATTATTCTCCTATAACCTCAAATACATGAGAGTTTCATTAATGAACACAACAATATACTTATTCAAAAACTTATGAAACACAAAGTTATTTAGTCCCATGAAAATAGTTAGGGTGGTTATAACATCAAATGTCATAAACATGAAGAACCCATAACAATACCAAAAGGTAGTCTTTTGGATATATTTCTCCTTCAACCTAATTTAATGAAATCATTTCCCCAAATTGTTCTTTGAGGACTAGTTATATCTATTAAAATAATTAAATAAATCACCCATCCTTGGGAGGGGATACCAATTCTTCCTCGTCACTTGATCACACCAGTCATAATCATTGTATAACCAAAAACTAGAATCTTTATTCATTGTGAATAATACTAGATAATCTCAATGGAACACAATTAGTGGAATGAAACTTTTCAAAAATGGATCATTTATCGGAATTTCTATCTTTCATAACTTGGAAGGAATTATCCTATATGGAAACATAGAAATCAGAAGGACATTCAATTGAAACTTTATCTCAAAACTAGTGTCACATTGATGGATAAGTTCCATAACCACTTATATATAATCATTAATAAACTCCATAAAACCCCTCAAAAAACCATTGCATGAACTTCTATAAATTATATCATCAACTCTTCTAGATGTGAAAAAGAGTCTCTAGGCCCCTTTTATCTAAATGATGATACTACCCATCGAGGAAATCCACACACTCACCTTCTTAACTCCATAACTAGAATTAATCGGTCTAATTCGGTGTGTTATATAACCTCATATGTTCCTCCCTATATTCAAGATATTTTTGACTAGTAGTGAGGTACTATATAGTAAAGTGAAGAGACTATACCGTCATTATCAAAAACTATACTATAGAATAATATCAGGAAAAGAGTAATAACACAAACATAGGACACAATGGAACTAAATAATGAAAATTATATAATATATTATATGAAACTTATCTCAGAGTAATACAATGTAACAATCCAAGAACTCCCAATGTGGTAGTATAAACCAATGTATAAGTAAGGAAAATAAAATAAATAAGAACACCATGACATCACTTCGTAGTTTGTCTTGGTATTGCTTTCAAACACCAAGATCCATATCCTTAGCTACATGTTTTTGGGGGCCTTCCCTTTCCTAGATCTCTAATAATGAATTGTACACAAATGTTAATATGTATGTATAGGTTGTGATTATAAAACAAGTTGGAAACAACCAATGAGTCCAAAATATAAGTCCACATGCATAAGAGGTGTATTCCATTATAATAAATTAATGTACAAGAAAGTAAAAATTCAATCATATAGTGATATATTGTGTACTGACCAATACAAAATGAACCCCAACGAAACATTCTTTAGCACCATGTTTGAAAAAAAATCTATAATGGAAGATTTGATTATCGATTGGCTATGGGAACAACCTATATCACAAATTATTCACAAGGCCAACAAGCTTGAGTCAGGCCACAAGGTCTCCATGACCTGTCTCTATCACACATGAGGAAACAAGGCCATCATTACCCATCTCAATCACGGGCCAAGTCACAAGGCCATAATTCCCCGTCTTTGCCTTGGGTCAGGCCACAAGGCCATGATAAACTTATCTTGTTTCTAAGTCACTTTTTTCATCATTACAAGGCATGCATGATCCCCTCTAAGTGATAACCAAGACACGATTTCCCATATATCACTTTCTATAGATACAAAAACTTTCTTAGGTCATACATTCATACAAAATAAGTCATGATACATATAGGAACAAACATATCATATTAAGTGTGACTCTTAGTAGCCACACACACACACACACAAAATGTGATTACTTTCTAAAATGATTATAACTGGATATAGATACACACACATGTAATCAACACCAAAAATGGGTTTATCATCAGCTACACATGCACACACATGTGATCAAGATCATGAAAACAAGTTTATTCAACGTATCTAAATGGTATTTAACCTCCTACCTTAAGTTTATTGATGCCAATAGCATTGATTTTCAAGCTATAAGAATCATGTCATGCCAGTGCACCAAATGGATTAAACAACATTCCAAGGATCCCTATAACCAATAGAAATTCATAATAATATGGATTTTAGGACAATATTCAAGAATAATTTGGTGACATATGATTTTAACCAATTTAATTTTAATAGCAACAACCATAATCAATGGAATATCTACATATGATCTAAGCTAATGTTAGTGATTCTTGATATCTGATTCCGATTTATGAATGGGGAAAGAATCAGTAGTTAGATAATAATAGAATACATAGATCTAGCTATTACAACTTGGGTTTATGGTTTACTTCAGTAATAGGTAAGTAGATCTAAAAGAAATGTGAGGAACATGAGAGAATGACCTATTACCTTGAATTTACATGATTCAAGTCCTCTAGATCGATAATAATTACAATCTGTAGGCAGAAGAATCTCCATGAACCGCCACTAGAATCACTAAGTTTAAATTTCCGATGATTGGTTGAAATAATGAGGAGTTTTTCTGAGTGGTTTTGAGTTAAAAAACCAATTTTTGGAATAATTAAAAAGTTGTGTATGGTATGATCGTACTTTTTACTAAAGCATATGAATACGATGCATTGTGCACAACCTCTTCTAGGAAATATCATGGTTTGGACACATGGTTTGGTAAACCATGTACCAATAATTATTCTTGTATCTATCCCAAGTTCCATGGTTTCCTAGAAGAGATTTCATGGTTATCTCAAATTATGCAACAATAGTGCACCACCTTCATCCCCTTACAAACAGTCCATGCGGTTTCATGGGGATAACCACACCATTATTCCAAATCATTCTCAAATAGTGAACTCCTTAAAGGCTCATAAAACCCTCCAAAATCAAACAAATGTTACACAAGACTTCACCCTATCCAATAATATCACAAAAATACTTAACCAATGGTTGACATAAATGATTTAAGTTCTTGAAAAGTATGTGATGTTATAATTTCCCCATCTATATTCATCTCAACCTCAAGAAGAATATCTAGATTTCTTTCTCAAAAAACATGGTCTATTAAGTCACTTTGTATCTATACCTCTCACAAGTCTCCTCTTGGATTCATTCATGCTTCCAAATAACTCAAACAAGGGGAACTATCACCCCTTACCTCACTTTCTCACTCTGATCCACAATTCTTACTAGTCTCTCTATGAATGATGCATTTGGTTCCAAATCAATGTCTTCATTAACATTCACATTTTTAGGATTTGGGTCATACCTCCATAACAGAAACATAAGGAATATGTAATTTATACCTTGATACCATGAAGAGAGGTCCAATTAGTAAGACAGTACTCTAATACATTCAATGATCTTAAAAGGTTCTAAAAATTATGGTTCCAAATTCCCTTGCCTCTACAAACATTGATTCCATGATCAAGGTGACACCTATAAGAAAACCTAGTCACCCATAGAGAACTCCAAAGAACTTATCCTCTACTTAGAATAAAATCAGTTTCTACTCTAAATGGTAACCCACTTCTACCTAATTAATTTCACCCACTTAGATGTCTCTTTTATTATACTTGTCTTAATGATAGTAGCCTGACTTTCATCATTCCAACATAATTGTGAGGAATATGGCCAACCATAATGATCCACAAAATGTTATATAAAAATTAGAGCCCAAAAATTTTTATTCTATGTTAATTCAACCTAGTAAATATGATCATCCCAAGATCCATAAAAGTCTAGGACACATGTCCAAAGAATTTCATCTGAGTTATGGATTATGCTCTCTAACATTCCATCAAACTGTGGATGATTCATCGTGCTAAGTTTTAACTATGTTCCCAAATATTTTTGTTGTCCTTTTGAAAATCATGATGTAAAATATTTTTCCCTATCTGATATGATACTGGATGTGTCTCCATGTGGTTGTATAATTTTCTGAATGTAAAGAATGCCTAACTCATCTACAATGTGATACTCTTAGATCGGTAATCAATGTTCTACTATCATCAGCCTATAAACTATCACCTAAACAAAATCCCATCATATAGGGTTTCAAGTCAACCCTATCATGAATTCCATTCTCACAAAGTCCCACTTCCACATAGGAATGGTAAGGGGTTAAAGCAAGACTATTGGTCTTTGTTTCTTCATCTTGAACCACTAACAGGTCAAGTGATGAGTGATAAAGATTGAAATATCTCTCTTCATTCTCATCCACTAGAAGAATCAACTATTATATCAATACATATCCATAAAACCCAAGTTTTATAGTAACCCTAATCTTCTTACATGACTATTACATGATTTTAAAAGACAAACAACATAATAGTGTTACAAAATCAGGATCCAAAGGTTTAGTTTCTTGGGAAATTAGGTCCATACATAACTATTACATAATAAAACATAATCATTTATTTAAACAAATCTTATTTATCCCCTTAAATCTCATTGTCACCTAATTACAAGTACTCACTTGAGGTTATACATCAATGAAAAGGGGTAATCTAAAATCTGAGTAAGATGATGAATAAAAAACATGAATCAATATAACATGGGTGAGAATAATCATCATAAACACAACAGAAAAAAAGGATAATCATCATAATATTGAGAGTAATAATTTGATAAATTCTTTAAATGTGGAAATAAATAAAAATGAAACATCATGTCATCATGGTAATATACCACACATAGTTTGGAACAAAGCTAGCATCATGTTCATGTGTAAAATTATTGAATAATCATTATATCATCATTATGGAAAAAATATAGCATAATGTTCACACATATTTCACATTATCTCATGAGATCCATCACATTAACCAATACATTGGAGGGATATTTAATTCTGGGTCCACCCATCACATCATAACAATTACATAATCATGCATGCTACAAAGAACGTATAAAAATCAAAGTCATAAAATAACACATGTAAAGTAATGAGTTTCATAGTAATTTCATAAATCATACATTCGTGAATAAACTTTGGGGTTCCCAAATGAAAAATGAAAAACATACTTGGTATAAGAAATCATTAATCTTGAGTGAAGAAGAAATAATCTCAAGAGAAGTCAAGATGTGTTTTGTAAAGAAGAGTTCTTTTTGAAAATATTAATATTTGTCATAATTTTTTTCTGAAACATGTATATCCTAGAAAATAAGAGGTAAGAAAAAATAATTTATATTTATGGAAATTTAAAGGAATATACACAATGAAATTTTGCATGAAATAGAAATAATCCAAAGAAATGGAGTCGAGTTCAAGAATTCTCTTACCTTATATCTGAATGTGTTCTGTACTTGTACTTAATATCCTGTATAATAATATTATAATCATTAATTCATCAATAAAAAACCTCGTATCCATCTATTTGATTTATTATGAATTTGAAAAGTTTTTTATGGCCATTTTGATAAGTTATATAGTTTAATTTTTTAATTTTTGGAGTGTTCATTTCATTGTTTATGGTTGGTTCCCTTGAGTATAACTATGGAAGTTATTATAAAATGGAATTGAAACTATATAATTGGAATGAAATGGTATTATTATACTTCTATAATTTAAAATGGTTCCATATATCATTTTTTTTATACGAGAATGATTCATTAGTAAAACCTTAATGAAAATGCTTAATTTATTTTGGTCATTTTTATGACCATTATGAACTAGTATCATTTTATTTAATATTATATATTTATTTATTTATTTATTTATTTATTTATTTATTTATTTATTTATTCCATAACATAATAAAAGTTATAATATTAATATTAAAATCTTAATTAACTATAATAATTTTTTTATGACCAATCTAAAAGGTGTTAATGGAAAAAAGAAAAAGCATCATCCATGGAGGGAGGGAATCGACACATCACAGATGGTTTTTTTGTTTTTAGAATAAATGGAGAAGAGAATATATTTGATTATGGATATTCCATTAACATAATAAAATTTAATTATATATTTAATATTGGATTTATCATGCCTCTCTAGATAGGGGATTTGAGGAAAGGATAAGAAAATAAAATAAACTAAAATATAAGAATGAGGATTTTACCTCTTGAATATATTCTCCATGAGAACCTCCTTAAAGAACTTGGGATTGGTCTTTTTTGGATACCAGAAGCTATTTGATATGGGGAAGAGGCTTAAGAATGGAATTTTGTAAAATTTACACAACCTAAAAGTCTTTGGAGCTGTAAGGAGGAGAGGTGGTTAGGGGTGGTATTTATAGGGGGAGAGGAGTTTTTTTATTATTTTATTCATTTGATTATTAATATAGATCAATACTAACGATAATGGTGACTTACATGAATAAATATAGTAACTAGGGGAGGAAATTTATAGATAATGGTTCTAACATCATAAATAAATCATACATGGCTCAAAAATTCATGTATTTATCTTATATTGTAAATTTCTATATTTCACAATTCACCTTAAATTCAACTATTTTTGAAAAATCCCAAAAAAATCACCCTAATTTTTTTTGATGTTTAGATTTCCAAAGATGACTCCATTTTATAAAAAAATTATAAAAATTATAAATTCAATCTTTACTTAAAATCATCATTTATTCATGAAATGCTAATTTTAATATTACAACTACTTTATGACATTGAAAATTTAACTAAGGTATCATAAAATTATCTTATAACTACAATATAAAAAATATTAATTTATGAATATATTTTTTGAAAATAAATTTTATTTTAAATCATTATATTAATAATATAATTTTATATAAGAATTAACATTTCACAAAAAATACCAACACTTAATTCTTCATTTTATAAAAAATTATTTACTCATGACAAGATATAAGTTTATAATTTTTTCATATATAAGATACTGTGATTTTATTTATACTTTCTTATGTGATATTACTATTCTATTGGCCTTATTACTATTCTGAATGGTCGTATAACTATTCCAATGGTAAGGTTACTATTCCATTGGTATGAGTTTCTTAATTTATATAAATACCACTTATTTTATTATTTATTGATGAGAATGATGTTTTTATTATGTTCTATATTTTATGTATATGTTTTATACCATATAACATAATTATAATAAGGTATGTTTCATTGATAAAATTTAGTGTTGTTACATTATTCCCCCTTTTGAAATTTCTCCCTTGAAATTTCATTTTAAATAATAAAGAGATAACATGTGAGGGTATTTCTCTTTCATTTATTCCTCTAGTTCCCAAGTTTCCCCGTCATACTTATGATTCCTCCACAACACTTTGACAAGGTGATTCATCTTGTTGCGTAGGACTTTGTCTCTACAATCCAATATCTTAACTGAATTCTCTTCATATGAGAGGTCATTCTCTAATTGTACCACATATATATTTAGTACATGTGAGGGTTTAGGTATGAAATTCCTTAAGAGAGATACATAGAGCACGTCATGAAATTGAACCATATTTAGTTGAAGTTTAAGATGATAGGACATTGCTTATATTTAATCTAGGATTTAAAAGGGGCCAATGTAGCTTGGGTTAAGCTTCTCTTTCATTTCAAACCACATGACTCTCATCTACAGTGATATTAGAAATAATCATTTGTCTCCAAAATCAAAATCCAAGTCCCTTTGAAATTTTTTATCATAACTATTTTGATGACTCTGAGTAGTTTTAATATGTTATTGGATGGATTGAAAATTACCTATCATATATTGCACAAGATTAGGTCCAAGTAGCTTTTGTTATCCAAATTCTTCCCATCAAGTTGGAGTTCTACATCGCTTCCCATACAGAGCTTCATATGGATCCATTTGAATACTTTAGTGGAAATTATTATTATATGAAAACTCAATCGGTGGGTGATGTTGATACCATCCACCTTTATATTCCATTAAGTATGATCTTAAAATTTCCTCAAGAGTCTGAATATTCCATTCCTATTGGGAATCATTTTAGGGGTGATAGGACATGCTAAAATTCAATTCAGTGCTCAAATCAAGTTGAGTACTTATCTACAATTTAGATGTGAACCTCAGATTGAGATTAGAGTTGATCAAAAGTGGAACCCATGTAGCCTCACCACTTCCTTCACATATATCTTGGAAAGTGTTTCAATTGATATATATTCCCAAATAAAAAAATTTGGAATTCTTGGTGAGTCAATCCACGATAACCCATATCACATTAATTCATTTTGATGTCTTTGTGAGACTAGTGACAAATTCCATAGTGACATTATCCAATTTTTACATGGGTGTAGGGAATGGTTTCATGGTCCCTTTGGACCTTTTCACTATACTTTAACTCTATGACATACCAAATACCTTGAGATATACTCTTCAATATCCTTATTCTTTTTTTCCCACCATAACGGTTCTCAAAAATCACAGTACATATTGCTACTTCTATGATGGATGGAGTAAGATGAGTTATATGAATTATCCAGTAGCTTCTCTTTTATCGAAGGTGATGAAGTCACAAAAATCCTTGTTCCAAATTGAATCACATCATTATCATTGATATGGAACTCTAATATCTTCCCTTCCTATACTACTTTCACCTTCTTTTGTAGCTCCACTTCATCCCTTTATACCTCCTTTATCTTCTCTTGGATAGATGGTTGAGAAATCATTTGGGAAATTTTTGATGTATTCCTTTCAATTATAACATCCAAATACATACTTTTAATATCCATGAATATGGGTTCTTTCTTAATATGAATCATGGATAAGGTAGAAGATTCTTTTTTACTAAGAGCATCAGCTACCTTGTTTTCCTTTCTCCAATTATAGTGAATAGGGAAACACTAGCCCTTAAATAGATCTCACCATCTTCTTCGACACATTTGGAGATCCTTCTATGTGAAAATATACTTTAGACTCTTGTGATAGGTATATATGACACACTTCTAACCATATAGATAGTGTCTTCATATTTGAAAGCCAAAAATCAAATTTGATAGCTCCGAATCATGTGGTTAGTAGTTCTGTTCATGGATCTTCAACTATCATGAGGTGTAAGCTATCACTTTATTATTCTGCAAGAGTATAAATCATAATCCTTTCTTTGAAGAATCATTTTATATCAAAAAACCTTATACACTTGTAGGTAGTGTCAATACAGGTGTAGTGATTAGCCTCTTCTTGAGCTCCTTGAAGCTTTCCTCACATTCTTCCATCTAGACACACTTTACCCCTTTCTATGTTAACTTAGTTAGCGGGATAGACAATCATAAAAAATTTATCACAAAATATTAGTAGTAACATACTAATCCATGAAAACAAAGTATTTCCATGAAACTAGGGGGTTTGGTACATTACTCAATTACCTTTTATTTTAATGGTGTAATGACTAGAGTTGTTATAAATAAAATTTCCCCTTGTGTTTTAATTAAATATCTTGTTATGTAATATAGTTATAAAAAACAAATTTACTCATTTGGTTTTATTATATCCTATACAATTTAAAAGTACATTATGCATAATTACCATTGAAAATATATCCTTTGAGTAGTGATGATATTATTTGTATAAATATAGGGTTTTAACAAATCCAATTGACACATAAAAAGGAAGTGATGACCTCAACCATCAAGATCATACCCTATAAATCCCATTTATAGAATCCTCTAAGAGAGATATAATCACTAGGATATTACCCTAACCAATCCTAAGATGATATCTCATAACTTAATAATGATAGACATTATTTATGGGATAAGTTCCAGCTCATCGAGATCGTGGACCAAACCATGTACATTGAACCACGCCATGAAAGTCTCACAGTTGTGCACCATACCCTTAGGGAGTTTTCTAGTGTATTAAATGGATATGTGTTATGGCCTTAATAATATGAATATTTATAATATATTTTCAATAAAATAATGTTTATATTTACTTCTTACTATTACTTTAAGAAGGATTTTGATTTTTTATTCAATAAACCACAAATTGTATTTTCGAGTAATATTCAAATTAAATGAAGGATTTTATTTTCATTAATTAATGGATTTTTTGAATAATTAATTTTTTTTTAAATATTATTATTAAATAATTTTTTCTAAATATAAATGATCGAATAATTTTTAAAAAGTAAAATATAATTTTTATAAAGGTTTAAAAACTATTATTGTCAAAAAACGCATCATTTCTCAATAAATGTAAATTTTTATTTTAAAAGTGAAAATACACATATTTATAAAATTAAATTGATAAAATTAAACAAAATTGAATCATATCATCTAAATTATCCAATAATGAATTTTTAATAATTTTTTGAGATAGTCTAATTTTTGGGTAAAATTTAAATACGGTATAAATATAAAGTGTGTATTATGACATCATAATGACCCAAAAGCGATGTAATGAATACTATAAATGGTACACATGAGCAAATATATTTTTTGATTTTAAACTTTTGTGATTTTAGGTTCATTTTAAAAAAAATTATAACGTTTTGTGAATCCTCAAAAACCATTAATATATTTTAAGGTTTTAAAATCATTTCATTAATATTATGACTCACTTCCACATAATAAAGGGAATTATTTTATTAATTTAGGCCCTTGAACTTTTAAAATAATGGAAACCACTCCAATTTTACAAAAACCATGGGCAAAAACTGTGGGAAGGTTTGTTTTTTGGGTTATTTTCTTAAATAGAGTCAAAAACCCGAGTTTGAGAAATCACAAAGAAATCCCCACTCATTCCCTATATAAACCCACTCAAGTTCTCATTTATCTTACCAAAAAATCCTTCGAGAACGTCCTCACTCTTTTCTCCCATCCCTATAGTCCTATCAAGTTTCCCCCAATCTCTCAATAACATCCTCCAAAGAATTTGGTGTCACACACTCAAGTAAGGGATCCTCACCTTCTCTTCATTATTCTAGTTTCTTTGTTATCTTATGCCTTCTATTTCAAATTCCTAATGATGGGATATATGTTTTCATATCCTTATTACTTCCCATTTTATTTCAAAATGATAATAGACCTATTT
The DNA here is from genome assembly GCA_963277665.1 of Viscum album. Lineage (NCBI taxonomy): Eukaryota > Viridiplantae > Streptophyta > Magnoliopsida > Santalales > Viscaceae > Viscum > Viscum album. The sequence continues at coordinate 375,005,538 of OY728126.1, read as the reverse complement.
ATCTCTCATGAACCCATTTTTATGAATTTTGATGTGACTATTTTATGCAGCCAAAATTTCACAATGATTTTCAATGCCTTAATCAATTGTGTAGTAAATATCATACCCATTTATTATAAAAGATGTTAAACTTTATACCCATATAATTATTTGAATTGGTACTTACAATTATTTATTTCACAATGATTTTTTTTGTAATAAAATATGTTGTCCAATGATTCTATGTTTTATTAACTATGTGGCACACTTAAGCATGAGAATGAAATAAAAGTGAAAGGTCTTCCTAGAATTATATAGTTATCCAATACAATGGGTAATTTTTAGTATCATGAGATGTCATTTGGGGATAGGGAGTGAACATAATTCCTTTATGGTACTTTACCATCAGGATTTCATGGTAATTATCCTTGACCCAAGTTTATGATGTAGTGTTTTAAGTTGTTGCAACATCTCTCATGTTTTCTATAATATTATCACGTTATATCAACTCTCACTATTCATGTTTATGATTCCCACTCTTTTTATTCCCCATTTATATTACTACTGTCTAACATGTATTATTCACTTCATGTTATTCTATGTTTATTTCCTTACTGTGCTTTATAGATCACCTCTTTCTTATGTATGTTCCCAAGTTATATCATGCAATTTTCAGTGCGAGCATGTTAAGGAGTTTTTCAATAAAGATGATGTTTTTACTATTTTATATTGTTATATAATGTACCTAATTCCCAAATAAAATATAATTCTTAATCTTACTGGTTGTGTTAAATGAATCCTTTTGTAATCAATCAAGTATTAATTTGAAAGAAATAGAAGGGTTGTTATAGTTGGTATCAAAGGAAAAGTTTAGTTATTTTTGGGTTTAGCATTAGAAAACTCTATCAAAAGCCTTAGGAATAAGTCTAAGTATAAGAAAACAACAGAAAAAAATTTAATTATAAGAGTAATTGGTTTATCAATAAAATAAATTCATGTCTAGAAACTATAAGTGGATGTGGCTCTGGAACAGATGTGCATTTGGGTAAAACATGAAAAAATGCATTGAGCTAGACTCAACTGGGAACTTGTGTAGGAAAACGGGCCTTGTTGCACACCTGGTTTGGCACTCCTATGGGATATGATTTTCTAAATTCATAATCTTATTAAAAAACATTATTAAGGGAACAAAAAATTTCCATAAGAGTATATGTTAGGAAACAGATCATGTATAACATAGATTGAATCCTAGAAATTCATAAGTTATGAAATAAATGTAATTTATAAGTTGTCCTTTTAATTTCATTGGATTCCCATTTATGTGATTAATAGATTAAAAATACTCATCCCTAATTTTACCTTTATTTTAAACAATGGATGAAAATAGGAGGAATCATGTAAACAATCCATGTGATAGATATTATGATGATTGCACCAATGAGATTACCAACCCGATAGGAGTGGGAATTGTGAAGTTTATGACAATACTCTCTTAGATGAATCAGGTTATGAATAGAAACCTAGATTCGGACGAATGTAAAAATTCCCCTAAGAAATAAAAAGATGAAATTGATATCTTTATGTAATAAAGACCTTTGACTTTCAATGGATCATCTGATCCCTTAATCGTGGAACAATAGATCAACTCTATTGATAAGATCTTCACCAACCTTCAATGTTTTGAATTAGAGAAGGTTTTACTGGATGTTTATTATATAGAGGTAGAATCTTATTAGTGGTGTAAATTGATCAATAATAAAAATCCTGAGGAAGAGATCAAAGTGGTGGGGTGAAAGGAATTCCTGAAAATATTTTTTGATAAATATTTTCCTTACATTCTCCTAATTAAAATAGAAAGTAATTTTATTTCCCTCAAGAAAAAAGATAACGGGTCTATTGGGGTGTACTAGTAAATCATCACAATACATGCAAAATGCATCTCTAGATTTTTCATTCCACCCAAATGAAAGGTTGAATACTTCTTTTTTGGGATAAAATATAGTATAGAAAAGTCCTTGGTGGTCCAAGACTTTGATTTCTATGAGGAAATTATCAGATGTTCCCTTAAAGTAAATATGGAGATCAATGAATCTCAAGGGTATCATGGGGATAAAAATAGGAAAGTGGAATTTAATTATGGTGTTTTAATGAAGAAATATAACTATGGAAATAAATTTTAACATATCATTTGTCAGAGGTTCAGAAATAAGAACCCTATAAATTTTCTAAGGGGTGAGTAGATGCTTTAGGTGTGGGGTGGAAGGACAACTAGCTAGTGATTGCTAACAGGAGAAGCCCACCAATGTGAAGGAAGAGAGTAATGCTCTAGTCAAACCTCAAAACATTCTTAATTACATAAACTACAAGGAATCAGGGCACTTTGCAAAACAATGCACTACGCCAAGGGTTTTCGGAGACGACCAACTACCTCTAATGGATCAAGGGTGAGCTTTTTCCATCATAAATACTAAGGTGGATCCCGAAAACAGAGTGATGATGGGTATGATAGTTATTCATTTGGGAATAGATATTTTACAATATGAATCCAGTTCTATATATTCCTTTATATGAATAAAGTTTATTGTCACTATTTAAACACCACCACAAAGCATGGAAGTGGAGATGTTGGTGAAAATGGAAAATGGGGAAATTATTGCATCATGAGTATATAACTCAAACCCTATCACAATTTATGGGTAAAAATTCCTCTAAAACCTTTTTATACTCCCTTTTTTAAATTTTATGCAATTATAGGTCTGGATTGTCTTTCCCTATATAAAGCCAACATAAATTTCCGTGAGAAGGAAATCACTCTCTGTATCTTGAATCATCCTCCAATTATATACAAATGCAAGGGGGATAATGAATCTTATTTAACATCAATATATAAATCATGGATATTATTTCCCAGTTAGAAATCATATCTATCTCAAATTATTTACTGTAAGGAAAGAATCATCCTTGAAGACATTATCATTGTGATGGAATATATTAATGTGTTTCTTGAGTAATTTCCTAGTCTTCCTCCAAGCCAAGAGGTTGAATTTTCAATCTAGATTATACCTAGGATTTTCCATTAACCAAAAATCCATATATAATGGTTGTTTTATAATGTGAGGAGCTAAAGAAACAACTATAGGAGAATATGGATAACGGATTCATATTCCCAAGTGATTCACAAAGGGGTGTACCAGTCCTATTCTTCAAGAAGAAGGATGGGTCAATTCACCTTTACATTTATTATCTTGCGATCAACAAGATTGTTATTAAGAAAAATTATTATCTTCCATGTATTGATGACTTTTTTTATCATATATGTGGAGAACAATACTTCTTCTAGGTGTATCTACATTCGGGGTATTACCAAGTTATGGTGAAGAAGGAGGATATCCCAATGACTGCTTTTTGTACAAGGTACAAACACTGTGAGTTCATAATAATGTCATTCAGACTCACAAATACTCTATGAATCTTCATGGACTTGATGAATAGAGTCTTTAGGGATTAACTTGAAAAAAATTTGGTTGTATTTATATATGATATTCTAATATACTCTAAAATAAAGGAGGATCATGAGAAGCATCTAATAATTATGCTAAAAACCTTAAAAAAGGATAATCTTTATTGAAAGTACAAAAAATATAAGTTATGGTTGAAGGAAGTATCATTAATGGGGAATATAATCACAAGTAATGGGATATATATAGACCCTGAAAAAACATAATCAATTAAAAGATGGTCAAATATAATATATATTAAAGATATCTGTAGTTTCCTTGGATTAGCTGGGTATTATCATCGATTTATGAGAAATTTCTCATGATTATCAAACCCTCTAACCAAGATAACTCAAAATGGAGTCAATATTTCTTGGAATGATGAATGTGAAGAGAGATTTAAGGAATTAAAAAGGATGCTTATCACTGCACTTGTATTCACACTACCCACAAGTGGAGAACTTCTCATGGTATTCGGTGATGATTCAAAGAAGGGATTGGCTTATGTGTTAATGCAGAATGAAAAAGTGATAGCCTATGATTTAAGGAATTTGTAATTTTATGAACTGAATAACCCAACACAGGATATGGAGTCGATTGAAGTGATTCTTCTTTGAAAATATGGTGAAATTATCTCTTTGGGGATAAGTGTGAAATATATATGGATCGTAAAAGCCTCAAGTATATATTCACATAGAAAGAGATGAATATGCACCAACAAATATTCTTAGAGCTGAAAATGGAATATGAATACTCAATCCACTACCATCCTCATAATAAAAATAATGTTACAGATTTTTTAAGTAGAAAGGATTTAGAAATTCTATCATTGATGAGAATTGAGGGGCATCTAATCTTCTTAGCCTTGAAGATTATAGACATGAGAATCATAAAAGAAGTAATATCATCAATCTTTTCACAAATTATTTATAAACTATCTATTTTGGAAAAGATAAAGTATTATCAAATAGATGATACATAAATTCAAAAAAAGGTGGAAGCTATCATAAAAGATAAATTATCAGAGTTCAAAATTTATGAGGAAGGAGTCGTAATATTTTGCTCACTACTATGTGTACCATCTAATCAAGAGATAAAGAGAGAGATTTTGAATGACGTGCATAGATCAAACTACTATTTTTACCTAGGGAGCACAAAGATGTATTGAGACCTCTGAGAGAACTATTGGCAGGACAATATGAAAAAAGGATATCACTGAATATATACAAAAGTGCATGGTATTTCAGTAAGTGAATGATGAAAGGAAAAAGTCTAAGGAGATGATGCAACCATTACTCATACTAACATGGAAATGGGAAAACGTCACCATAGATTTTTTCACCAGAATTCTGAAGACATCTAGAGGAAACAATGTTATATGGATTTTTTTGGATCATCTTACAAGTACATCTCACTTTAATGAAATTTTAGAGGACTTATCACTTGACTAATTTTCATATATATACATAAAAGAAGTGGTTAGGCTTCATAGATTTACACTATTGATTGTATCCGATCGAGATATAATATTTACCTCTAAGTTCAATAAAAGTCTCAAACATTCTCTAAATACTGATTTGGACATCAACATAACTTATAATCCTCAAAATTGTGGCTTTTCCAAGTGGAATAATCATACACTGGAAGACATGTTGTTATCATGTTCTATGGACTTTAAAGGAGGATCAAAACAGAATAAGCCTCTAGTCGAGTTCTCATACAAAATTAGTTTCCACTCAAGCATGAAAATGGTTCCTATAAATACATTTATGTGAAGATGTATGGAACACCTACATGATGGGATAAATCTAGGAAACAAAAATTTATATGTCCTAAAATGGTCGAAAAATGGTGAAAAGGTTAGGACCATTCAGCAGCACATCAAGAATTCTCAGATTCCACAGAAGAGCTATGCTAATAATCATCGATGAAACCTAGAGTTTGATATTGGAGACATGGTATTCCTCTGCATATCTCCATGGAATAAATTCATGATATTTGGAAATAATGTAAATATTATTCCAAGATACATTGTCCCCTTTGAGATCCTTGATCGCATCGGAGCAATGGTCAATCGACTAGCTCTCCCACCTAACTTATCTTAAGTACATGATGTATCCCATGTATCCCTATTGAGGAAGTACATACCATACCCCTCGCATGTACACAATCTAGATATGGTACCACTGGAGAATGATATTTCCTATAAAGAGCAGCCAGGGAAGACTGTAGAGAAAAATTTCTACAAAATAAGACAATACACCGAGTACTAGTGTTGTAGAGAAACCACAAGTTTGATGATGCGATGTGGGAACTAGAGGAAGTGTTGAAATAGAATTTCCATAATCAGTTTTAGTATGGGAAATAAAAAAATTTAGGGTGAAATTTCTTAAGGGGGATATTATAATGAACTAAACTGTTATAAATAAAATTTCTCCTTGTTTTTTAATTAAATGTATTATTATGAAATATAGTCATATAAAACGCATGCACTCCTTTTTATTTATTATATCCTATAAAATTTTAAGGACCATTTTTAATCATTACCATTGATAATATATCCATTTAATAGTGATCACATGATTAGTATAAATATAAGGCTTTAACAAATCTAATTGATATAGATAAAGGAAGTGATGGTCTCAACCAGTATGATAAAACCCTATAAATCCAATTTATTAGAGCTTTAAAGGAAGATAGAATCAATAAGATTTTCCATTTACCAAGATTAAGCTAAGATCTAACAACTTAATCATGAGCGAAACCATTTATGGGATAATTTCAAGCTCATCAGGATCACGGCCCAAACCATGTCCACCTGAAAGTCTCATAGTCGTACACATTACCCTTAGAGAGTTTTCCGATGTATTAAAGGGATATGTATCATGGAATTAGTAATATGTATATTTATATTATATTTTAAATATAATAATGGTTATATTTACTTCCTATTGTTACATTATAAATGATTTTAATTTTTGATTCAATGAAATACAAATTATATTTTTGTGTAATATTCAAATTCAATTAAAGATTTTATTTTCATGAATTAATTGATTTTTTAAAAAAATATTTTTTTAATAAAATATAATTATTAAATAATTTTAACTAAATATAAATTATCGTATAATTTTAATGAAGTCAAATGTTATTTTTATAAGCTTTCAAAAACTATTATTGTCAAAAAAACCCAAAATTTCTAAATAAATGTCAATTATTCTATTAAAATTGAATATAAACATATTTATAAATTTATTTTGATAAAATTAATATTATTTTTTTAATAATAATTTCAAATTTATACAACAGTTAATTTTTCAAAATTTTCTGAGATAGTCGAATTTTCGGGTAAAAAATAAATATGGTATAAATATACAGTGTATTATGACATCATAATGACCCAAAAGTGATATAATAAATACTATAAAGGGTATACACGACAAAATATATGTTTTAAATTTAAAATAATGATATTTTATGTTTATTTTATTAATTTTATAAAGCCTTTGTGAATCCTCCAAAACCATTAATATATTTTAAGGTTTTAAAATAATTTCTTTAAGAGTATGACTCACTGCCAAACAAGAAAGGGTGTTATTTTTTTAATTTCTACCATTTAAATTATAAAATAATGGAAACCACTCCCATTTTACAAAAATAACGGGCAAAACTGTGGTAAGTTTTGTGGTTTTGGTTATTTTATTATATAGAGTCCAAAACCTAATTTTGAGAAATCATAAATAAATCCCCACTCATTTTCTATATAAACTCACTCAAGTTCTCATTTATCTTCACTAAAATCATTTTGGAACATCCTAACTCATCCATACCCTCTATTGAGTCCTCCCAAGGTCCCCCCAAGCTCTCAAGAATCTCCTCCTAAGAATTTGGAGTCACACACTCAAGTAAAGGATCCTCACGTTCTCTTTTTTATTCAAGTTTCTTTATCATCTTATGCCTTACATTTAAAATTATAAGGTTATAATATTTCTTTCCATTTCCATATTACTTCTCATTTTATGTAAAAAAAGATTATAGATCCCTTTCACTCTAATCTATCAATTTTTATGAATTTTTATGTTTCGTTGTAATGCTGCAAAAATTTCACTGCAATTTTCCATGTCAAAACAATTGTGTAATGAATATCACACCCATTTTCTATAAAGGGTTTTCACTTTTATACTCTTATACTTATTTGAATTAGGAATTACATGTATGTATTCTACACTCCTTTATTGTCGAATAAAGCATATTTATGAATGAATCCATGATGTATGATTTATGTGTCACACTTAATCAAGAAAATTAAATGAAAGTTATGGGTGTGCCGAGAATTATATAGTGATCCAATGAATTGGGTAATGTTTAGTCTCGTGAGATATCAGGATAGGATAGCTAGTGAACCTAATTCATTTATGGGACTTTTCCATCATGATTTCATGGATATTATCCCTGACCTATGTTTAGGATGTAGTGTTTTATGTTGTTTCCACATTTTCCATGTTTTCTTTATGATTATCATGCTATATCATGTCTCACTATTCTTGTTTATGAGTCCTACTATTTTTATACCCCATTGATATGACTATTTTCTAACATACATTATTCTCTTTATGGTATGTCATTTTTATTTCCTTACTGGTCTTTATAGATCACCCCATTCTTATCTATGTCCATAGGTTATCCCAAACAATTTTAAGTGCAAGCATGTTAAGGAAGTTTTCAATAAATATGATATTTTTTATATTATAAATTTTTGTTTAATGTACCTAATTCCAAAAGATACTATAATTATCAATCCTCATAGTTTTATTAATTGAATCTTTATATAATAAATAATGTATTAATTTTAAATAAATAGAATGGTTATTATAAAGTCTCCACATAAATTTCACCACTTGTGATTACATGCCCCAAGAATGAGACCTACCACAAACAAAAGTCACACTTGTGAAAATTGGAATATAATTTCTCATTCCTTAATGTTTCCATCACAATCATTATACATTCTCCATTTTCCAAATTTATCTACGAATAGATGATAATATCATCTATAAACACTACTAAAAAAATCAATGTAGCGTATAAAGACTTTATTCATCAAATCCAAGAATATTGATGGGGAATTTGTAACTCCTAAGGGAATCACTAGAAACTCATACTTCACATACCTAATTACAAAATCAGTCTTCCAAATGTTTTTATTCTTCGCCTTTAGTTGATTATATCTCACTACTATAAATTTAGGCTACAACTATGGTTCATAACTGTGGCTATAGGTAAAAGTCGTGGTTTGTTGAACCGTGGATCATATTAGTGTGGCTATAGAATCAAGCCTATATCTATTGTTTAAAACTATGGAAATAGGCCAATAGACACCATTTAAACTGTGTAAGTACACCTATAGCCATGGTTTTTTACTATGGCTATAAATGATTTGGCTATAGGCCTATTGTAATGGTTTAAAACGGTGGAAACAGCCTCCAATTCCGAGAAAAAAACACAAGTTTGATTCTATGATTCATAGCCATGGCAACATCCTTTAATTTCGAAAAAAAATATCGGGCCCTACTTCCTATTACAACTCAAAATCAAACTCAGAAAATAGACTTATGGATACATTATGATCATAATAGGGTCATCAAACCGTGATTGACAAATTTAAATAAATTCAGTTCAAAATAATTTAAAGCCTCACTTACAAATTCCCTCGCCGGAATGAGAGAGATCCCATCCATCATATCTGTTGACATTTCAAAGTCATGGAAGACATTCAGCATGCAACCTTTAGTGTTCAACTTCATATTTTTTCAGCTGAAAATTTTGTACTGAAAAAGGTGGTGTACATTGTATAGTGTTCCAACATTGAATTCTATAGGTGGAATGTTTGATCCAATGTCCACCAAGAAAAAAAATGGCTACTACAGAAATGATGGAGGGAATATAGTTTAAGAAGTGATAGTT